>OX940793.1:4463685-5663685 GCA_954870985.1 Trifolium fragiferum
TGATATAATTATTTCTTGTATCAAGTCTTAGGATTCTGAGAAGTATATCAAGACAAATACATTTCAAGGAATTTATTTAAAGCTTCAGATTGACCATCAGAACGCTTGAATAGTGTTCGTCTTTCCGTAAGACCTCCTAGTGATGTCCCTCAAGATAAAAAAAGATACACTATATACACACTATGTTGGAGAGTTGCTCAAGACTATTTACAAACAAGATTAAACTTGAACAAAGCCATTGAAGGAAATTGCATAATGCAAAGTATTTTAATACGACAATCTTATATAAACGTTTGACGTTATTCCTGAAACACTATTTTAAATTAAGTTTAGAAGTTAGAGGAAACTTGATGAGAAATAAACACAAACTTAGATGTAGTTTGAAGTTAGTGAAAGAGATAATTTAAAAGAAAATTATTGTTTTAAGTATAATATTTTTTTTAATTTTTGGTAAAAAAAATAAAAAGATACCAAACAAATTATTTCAACCATTAGATCAAATAAAATAAATTGATAGAATTTGGTGTCAAAAGTAAACTTTATCAGTTCTTGTTTGATTCATGATTATGGACTCATTGCTAGATGACTTTGCTCATGTTGTGGTTAGAAAATAACTTTATTTTTTCTTTATCATTTGGATTTTCATGAGTTGTTATTTTGTTTCTTAAATCCTCTCAAAGTATATATTTTAAATCCTCTCAAAGTTAGATTTATTTAAATTTTTCCAAACATATTTAATGATTTGTTTTATTCTTCATATAATTAGATTTGATCTTATCTAGTACTTCTGAACAAATCTTAACTAACTCCGCTAAAAGATATGAATTGTTATTTAATCTTCTAAAGTTAGTTATGATCTCCAATCATATCTATCACATACTCCTATGTTTGATAACAAACCTTTTTAACAGTAGACAATCATTTAATTCGCGTACGGTAACAAACTTGAAGAGATATGCGCGCATGAAAAAACTCCGATAAAAAAACAGATAAATGAGATTCTAATCTGAAGCCCAATCCGAATTCTCTTTTTATGAAGAGGCCCATCAACTATATAAACACGTTTTATTTAATCAATTTAAAACCCTAAAAACAACAAAACAAAAAGATAAAGCCGCTACTTCTTTGCCCCTCGCTGCATCGGAATCAAGTCGGAGTCGTACTCAACTTCCCGGAAACCGCCGCCACTCTTCGTCTCCGGCCACCACAAACACTCACCAACTCTTCCAGGTTTTCCTTTTCTTTCCTTTTCTATTAATTTTTCGCTTATTCCTTCCCCTTTCCCATAGCGTACGCAAGAATTCGATTCTAGCGCGTTTCTACGGTTTCACAGAATTGCGTCGCATCATAGCAGACCACCACTCGCTGCCGCCGTGATTCCACTATTGTGCGATAAAGTGAATTATTTTATATAAATGATAAACCAACCTTTAATTGAGTTCGATCGTGTTATTTATTAGGGAATTAGGGAAATTGATTGAAATCACTAATGCAGAAATTATCTTACTCTGTTACAAGGAAGTGTAATCGTGTATCGGTTGAAAATTTTGAACTTTTATGCCCAATGTTTTGTATTGTGTTATTGATTTTAAAAATTTGTGTCGATGAGTTGGATGTGTTATTTATATTAGGGTTAATTGATTACTAATAAACAATTGCAGTAAATATCTTGTAGCCCCTGTTTGAATGGATTGTATTGATGTATAATTTGAATGTTTTGAGTTTTGACACAGTGCACAATCTATGTGATTGATTTATAATCTGGTTATGCCAACTAATAAATTTTGGAGTAAACCACTAAATAACTTTGTAGGGCACACTTAAATAGGTCATTGAGATTATAAGCATCTCAAAAAGGTCCTCGACTCTATTACATTGTCAAGTTGGTCTCTATATTTAACCACTTACTATCGATTAAGTATATATTTTAACAGCATACTATCAATTTGGTGCCTAAGTTTATCCACTTACTTTCAATTTAGTTGCTAACATATTCTTTGAAGGGCTAATTAGTAAAATTTGACAGAGTTAGAAAACTTATTTAATTTTTCATAAACTTAGGGACCTATTTGAGAGCGGCTTTTACAAAGTTAGTGACTAATTTAGTGGTTTACTCTATGCAGTGGGTTTGCATGGCCAACCCAAGGGTAAGGCACTACTAAAGCCTTAGCTTTAGGCCTCCAACAAATAATTATTTTTTAGGAGGCGTTTGTTTCACAGATTGTAAAGATATTCCCGGGAATCTACATATGAAAATAAAAGTAACCGTGTTTGTTACAAGGGAATTACAAATTATTCCCCGGAAAGATTTATGCCCAGGAAATAAATTTTCCCATGTTCTCCGGCTTCCTATTCCCATCTGATTATGGGGAGAAATTTTTATACCCAGGTACTTTTGTTTAGAAATATCATGCTACTCCACTATCTTACACACTTTCACCTATAAAACCGTTCCTAGGAAAAATAACCGTTCAAAAACAAGAGTGATTTGTATTATATCAACCAAAAATGGACCAGCATTTTGTATGTAGTATATATATTATGATATTTATATTTACATCTATAATTTTTGGCTTAAATATCATTTCAGTCCCTGTATGTTCGTGAATTTTTGGTTTTAGTCCCTGTATCTTTTTTTGTTGCAAATAAGTCCTTTGTATGTGGCAATTATCTAACTCTGTTTGAAGGAAGTGTTCTCATGTATCATTTCAAAATTTTGAACTTTATGCAAAATCCTTATTTTATGTTATTGATATAATATCTATTTATGCCAAGATAGGGATTAGGGATATAATTAAGTGTTATATTATAGAATGACATATAATTAATGGTGTCTTTATCTGAATGAATGAAATTAATACATTTTTCACTTTTTTTCTTCAGTTTTCTACAATGGGAAAGAAAAAGACAGATGATGCAGGTCCATCATCTAAAGCTAAGGCAGGTAGCAAAGATAAGAAGGAAAAATTGTCAGTCTCTGCCATGTTGGCATGTATGGATGACAAAGCTGATAAGCCTAAAAAAGGATCTTCTACAAATAAGCCAAAGCCAAAATCTACTCCCAAAACTTCTTCGTACACGGATGATATAGATCTTCCTCCCTCGGATGATGATGAGTCGGAAGAGGAGCTAGAGGAAAAGCATAGACCTGATGTGAAGCCACTTGAGGTGTCTATTGCTGAAAAAGAGTTGAGAAAGCGTGAAAAGAAAGATATTTTAGCTGCCCATGTGGCTGAACAGGCAAAGAAAGAAGCTCTTAAGGATGACCGTGATGCTTTTACTGTTGTTATTGGAAGTCGGGCTTCGGTGCTTGATGGAGACGATGGTGCTGATGCTAATGTTAAAGATATAACAATAGAAAATTTTTCTGTGTCTGCTCGAGGTAAAGAACTTCTGAAGAATGCGTCAGTGAAGATATCTCATGGCAAGCGGTATGGTTTGGTTGGGCCGAATGGAATGGGAAAGTCAACACTTTTGAAGCTTCTTGCTTGGAGGAAGATACCAGTACCTAAAAATATTGACGTCCTTCTGGTTGAGCAGGAGGTAGTTGGTGATGATAAAACAGCACTTGAAGCCGTTGTTTCGGCTAATATTGAACTTGTTAAAGTTCGACAAGAAGTTGCTGATCTGCAGAATGTAGCTTCTGGTGAAGGTGTGGATACAGATGATACTAATGAGGAAGAGGATGCAGGAGAAAAGCTAGCAGAGCTGTATGAACAATTACAACTGATGGGGTCTGATGCTGCTGAATCACAGGCGTCAAAAATTTTAGCTGGTCTGGGTTTTACAAAGGATATGCAGGTCCGTCCTACCAAATCCTTTAGTGGCGGCTGGAGGATGAGAATTTCTTTAGCTCGAGCACTGTTTGTCCAGCCCACTCTATTATTGCTCGATGAACCCACTAATCATCTTGACCTGAGGGCTGTTCTCTGGTTGGAAGAGTACTTGTGTCGTTGGAAGAAAACTTTGGTCGTTGTATCACACGATAGAGATTTTCTCAATACAGTATGCTCTGAGATTATTCACCTGCATGATTTGAAACTTCATTTCTATCGTGGAAATTTTGATGCTTTTGAGAGCGGGTATGAACAGCGTCGTAGAGAGGTGAATAAGAAGTATGAGATTTATGACAAGCAATTGAAAGCAGCTAAAAGGACTGGAAACAAGGCTCAACAAGATAAGGTGAAGGATCGAGCCAAGTTTGCAGCTTCCAAGGAAGCATCAAAAAGCAAAAGTAAGGGTAAGGTAGATGAGGATGAGGCCCAAGTAGAGGTACCACACAAGTGGAGGGACTACAGCGTGGAGTTCCACTTTCCTGAACCTACTGAGCTCACACCACCACTTCTGCAGCTTATTGAAGTGAGCTTCAGCTACCCAAACCGAGAGGATTTCAGACTCTCAGATGTTGATGTTGGCATTGATATGGGAACTCGTGTTGCCATCGTTGGGCCTAATGGAGCTGGAAAATCTACACTGCTAAATCTTCTAGCTGGTGATTTGGTTGCAAGTGAAGGTGAAGTTCGAAGGAGTCAGAAGTTGAGGATAGGGAGATACTCCCAACACTTTGTGGACCTGCTAACAATGGATGAAACACCTGTTCAGTACCTTCTTCGTCTCCATCCAGATCAGGAGGGACTTAGTAAGCAGGAGGCTGTCCGTGCAAAACTTGGTAAATTTGGACTACCTAGTCATAACCATCTTACCCCCATTGTCAAACTATCAGGAGGGCAGAAAGCTCGAGTGGTCTTCACGTCGATATCCATGTCAAAACCTCACATTTTATTGTTAGATGAACCCACCAATCATCTGGATATGCAAAGTATTGATGCATTGGCTAATGCACTTGATGAATTCACCGGTGGAGTTGTTCTTGTTAGTCACGATTCTAGATTGATATCTCGTGTCTGTGATGATGAAGAAAGGAGTCAAATATGGATTGTTGAGGACGGCACCGTCAGAAATTTCCCTGGCACATTTGAAGATTACAAGGATGATTTGTTGAAAGAGATTAAAGCTGAAGTTGATGATTGAGCTTCCTCTTGTAAGAACAATTTTATGGCGACAATTTCCTAAATATTTCTTTATTATACACTCGTCTCCTGTATTTTGCTGATAGAGTTGACTTGTCCAACTGCAGATGCCAGATTTTGTATCTCTTCTCTCTGCTTTTCATCTTCAGCTGTACAACAGAGTGTAATTATATGTTGCGGGAAATGCTGCCAATGCTTTTTGTGAGACTTGCAGTTTCAAATTTACAATTTACAAATAATATAATAGGAACGTGTGGTTCAACATTTATGACTAAATAAGCATTTGTATTATTGCTAAAATTGTTGTTGATGTTGTTTCCATTCAACATATCTGTCTCATAAATCTTTTGATTCAAATTTTGAAGTACAATATACTTCCAGTCAAAATACTTTGTAATTTGTATTGTATCTTCTAATTTCATATCCAGCTGCTGTGCACTGGTTGCAAATGGATGGAAAAACACAATTTCTTGTGATCATATATCTTCAAGATTGTTATCTTATTCAATATTTTTTAATGAAAACATATCTGTCTTAGCAGCGAAATGCTCAAAACATAATTGAAGTGTTATTTATTGTGTTACTTATACCCCCTCAGTCCCTTGTTATAATTTTATTAACATGGTTGTATCATGAATATCCTTTAGTTATTGATTTAGGACTTCTGATTGTTTCACTTTCACCTAATTGTTTGTCATATATTGGAGCCCTTGGAAAGTATGTCAATTATATGTGGTTTAGCTAAGCCTTTCCTTTTTTTTAAGCTATTTGGTAATTTGATTGTGGCTACTAGGGATATGTACTTGCAGTTGAAGGTGTTCATAGACTTATTAGTCATAGAACATGTCATGTCATAATATATTTGAAGGTTGAGCTTTTAACTGATACATTAAGTTGAATTTGCATTTTCATCCTAATTGTTTCCTACAGATTTTGCTTATAATTTTTTAAGAGAAGATATTTTAAGTGTTTAGGGTGTGCTTAGCAGAAAGGCTGGAGTGGAAATGTAAAAATAGAAGTGGGGGAAGTGGTTTAACATATTTGGATTGGCGGTGTGTTTAGGAAAATTACGATGGCTCACCATTAGGAAAATTACGATGGCTCGCCATAATTCCATCTATCTCACCGCCAATCCAAATATGCACTCTTTATCTTTATGTTCCCACTTCCCTAGTTTCAAATTGATATCTATATTCTTTCCATTTTTTCCACATCAATCATGCACTACATTTTCCTCAGTAGTCAATTCGAATATGCAGAACATTGTATTCAGATTAGAGCACAGAAGAACAATTATAAACCAGTGATCCTGAATGGTCTTGTTATGGATGCTGATGTTCTTTGCACAAGTGGGTTCTAAGTAGTTCACTTTAGAAGATAAGACAAGTCACTGTAAGTAGTTTGTGAGGACAAAATATACATCCTAGAAAAGAAAAAGAAAAAAACTTTATAAAATAAATGCAACTAAATGGACCCATGATCTGACAATCAACAGAACCTCTCTCTTTCTTTGAAACCTACCTTGCATACACATCAGACAAAACTGACGGCTATGATGAGGTCCAGTGTGGGACCTATCTTATTCCATAATGTAAGGGTACCTCACTCATTTTCACTAGATTAAGACAACAATGTAGCATGCACACAAAGACATTCTTACTTTTACAGCCTTACCTCACTCTTTTTATCTCCACATATATCCAGCTTACACTGAAAACAACTCAACAGTACAAACTGATATTTATGCTGAACAATGAACATGAAGTTTAAATTTTAAAAAAAGTGATAATCAGAAGGGTTCACACCTCATTGGGCTTTCACTAGGTTACAACAAGACCAAAGTAGAGCTCATATTTGGAGATGTCATAGGAGGGAAACTTCTATCAGTTCAATTATTCTCTTTGAAATTTGAAAATGAAAACACCTTTTGCTTTTCCTCTAAACCATGCTAACTGGTGCTACTGACACATGGAAAAAAATGTAACAAAATTACACTTAGCCTTCTATGTAGCTTGTTAACAAAATTTGTATGAATGTGTCCCTAATTTATCCTTTTGATCACATCAAATTTCCTAAATTTAGAAGCGTCACACGCGATTTACGGTATTTCGATGTTAAAATATCATTCAAAACCCCATAGACCGGTTCGAAGAACAACATAAAAATAAATATAAGTTGAGTTTTAAAACACTAATACTCGTTTTTTGTTAAACCACGTCGATTGGTTCATGGTTTCAGTTGTGAAGACAAGTTATACCACAAACTTCCGCTTATAAGACATTACATCGGTCGTTGTTAGAGTTTCAAACAATTTTTAGATAGCAATCTGTGGACCATATGAAACAGTTTTCCACCTAAAAAGCTTCATGGGGAGCTTCTTTTGTGTTTTTTCCATGTTGTTTTTAATTGAAATACATATAACATAACTTCAAATCAATGGAGGTGTTTCCCAAACAAGATATCAAAATTAGAATTTACTGTCTTATCAAACAAAAATCAATGATTTGGTGAGTCTGGTGTAACATAAGTTTGAACAAGTGATGTACATTAAAGCTAATGTTGGTATTAATATGTGCAAAATTACAAGAAAGGTACACCCACCAATGCTGGTCCTTCAATATTGTATGGTCAATTTAATTTTTTGGAGACAATGTATACATGATTTTTATTGATGTTATAATGTATTACCTGACCAATTATATTTTCCTTTGTACATTTGGATAACATAAATAAAGAGTTGTTGTATGAGTTCAAATTTTCTTATTTAATCACCACCAGCATTAATCATTTAGATTATTAATCAATGTTATGCACCAAACCCCATTAAAATAGGAGGCTATCATATAAAATGAATTCAAATTCTCATATAAAACTCTATCCACTTTAACCACTTAAATTGAATGGAATTCAATTATGTTGGCTGCAATGAAGAGATTATTGTACTTCTTGGCGTGTTCATTTCTTAAAAATTACTAGTATTTAACACTTAAAAATTAGATGGTCATTTTATAATATATATTTTAAAAATTATTTACCACTTAATTTCATTTTATTTACCTTTAAAAACCCCAAGAAGGAGAAAATATTTATTAATCAGCTACACACTTATATTAATAATCATTTTACTACTCTCTCCAAAAGAAAATTGAATTAAATATCTTTAAATTACAAGGTTAAACTCTTATCATTGAGCTAACAATTCAATTGTTTAAAATATTATATATAAATTAGAAGGGAAATTTAATATAAATAATGAAGATAAAATAAAAGAAAATTAAAATGTATATAGGTTAGGGTCATCATAACTCATAATAACTAGTACTCCTGAAAAACTAGTTAAAAAAAAAAAAAAAAAAGATAACATTTGTATCAAAAATAGTATTTTTATATTTAAAAAAAATGGATTACACAAATTTAAAGTTATTTTACTATATTAAGTTTCTTAACTAATGTCTCACAAACATTAGATAACATTTTCTTGTATGTTAGGTTGTAATAGCTACTAACAATTGTGACAATCTCCGACAGAAAATTTGAAGAGTCATTGTCCAACATGAAGAATGCAAAAATTCACTTTGTTTGTATATGTCTAACAATCAATCTTTTTTGTAAGCTTTAAAAATTGTCACAATGTAAAATTGTGTGCTGTATGGATAGTGATATCAACGACTTTATGTCATGAATTAAACCATCCTAATTTTATTGAACTTGAAAGGAAAAGGTAGCAAAATAAACTTCAGTGTTTTTCTTCAACAAGTTTAGTGTATCTTCGGATTCATTTTGTAGGAGGAAAAAAAAACGAGATTTTAGAAACAAAAAATTAATTTCAAAATGTTTTTTTCTTTGTCAAGTAATATAATGGCTAAAAATTCAACTCTTGATGTGAATAAGTGCAAGATTCCGGGTTAAAATTCGGCTCTACATATACAATGTGATATCCTTATCAATTGAATTATCAAGGTGACAATTCTAAAATGTTTTAGTTTCCTCAAAAGTAAATACTATAAATTATAAATTTAAATTGAAATTTGGAGCTTTTTGCCTTCGAATGCAATATACGATTACATTCTCAAATATACAAGTGTATACAAATTCAATTTTATTTTTATATTAAATCAATTTTAACCAAAATTAATTTTGCAGAAATTTAACTTTCATCAAAATACAAACGTAAGGTATAGCTCAACTAACAATACTAAATTTTATATGCATCTTTATCTTAATTTGAAATCAAAACAGTATAACTATGTAACTTTTAGTTAATGTTTGTCATTTCGTCCGCAATAAAAAGAAGAAAAAAATTAGCAAAACACAATTCGATGCTGCATAAATTTATGAGTGAATATTTATTTAGTCCTTGGTAAAAATCGTGAGATTCAATTTAGTCCCGATAAAACTAAACCGAGACAACTTGGTCTTTATCTTCTTTAAAGATGTAAGGATTAAGTTATTTGGACAGAATCTAAATTTATTCAGATTATTTTTTCAAATGACTAAAAATTGTTTTAACTTTTTGTTAGGTTTTCTTGAGAGGATTTTGAAGATCATCTATATTAATCTTTGAACAATCATATAAATGATTGAATACCGCATTTTAATCCAAAATTCTAAGACATAAGGTTTATGAATTCTCTTACAATACTCACACTTAATATATCCAAGGGGGTTTCGGAGGATGTTCGGAGGAGCGGTGACATAGAGCACCAGATTCTCAGGGGCGCCAGTTTAGCACATTATATTGAACGCTAATGTGGATGCTACTTATATATGTTCGGATTGATATATGTTTGGATTGATTGATACATGTATAACTATTTTTGTTATAATTTTATTGCAATCTTGATTTAATGCGAACTTTTTAATATTAAAGTAATATTTTACTTTGTTTACAATCATCTATGTTTATAATTATATGACTTATAAATCTATCAAAATATAAAATTGTGACATAAAAAAATAGGACACCAAATTTACAATTCCAACGTAGCATTCAAAATCTCGAAAACGGCCCTGAATATATCAACACTTTTTTACCTAATCTATATTCTATTAAGATTAAAATAGGTGAGCTCTAAAGTTAACAATTAACATGATTGGAGTATAGGTGTAAAATTATTAAGCTCTAAATAACAGTAACAAATAATTGGTGTCTCATGACATAGTAATTGAGTACTAAAACTACCCTAGTGGCCGGTCTAGTCTATAGGATATTAGGGGTCAAACAAGAAGGGAAATTACAGAGGTAGTCCAAATGAATTTAATGCAGAGTCCAAAAAAAGAAACAAAACACTTTCAATATATAAAGACATTTTGATTTAAAACCATGTCATTGCACTTTGAAGATTCAAAAAAAGCTAAGTACCAAAATTTAGAAGAGACACACAAACACTAGAATTGATTCCAAAGCCACATTCCATCTATAGCTTCTTTTTAAAACAAAAAGTTTCACTCTCAAAAAAACCTCTTTTTTAAGTCACTATTTGCACCTCCAACACCTACTTTCAAACCTATTCAATTTTCACAACAGATTCTTCTAACTCATTTTCATGGCCTACAATGCTGAACCATATGCTTATAGTTCAAGGAGAAGAGATGAATCAGATTTCAATTTAAGAGAATGGACAGTGAAAGCAAGAATTAGTAGAGAGAACAACAATAATATTAATTCTAGAAGGTATTCAGGTTCTTATATGAGAAGTTTTAGAGAAGATACAAGGTCTCATAGATCAAACATAACCATTTCTAGTACTGCTTCTTCACCTGGATACCCTTTTAAAGGTACATTTCTTTTTCCAACTCAATTCAAACTATATAGTTCTTGAATATCATATCACAAGAGTCTAGCGCAACTGGTTGGTGCGCAGTGTCCGTAAGTTTTAGTTCAAATCGTACGAAAAAAAAGTACATTAATTTTGCATTGTTTTAACTTCCTTTACATCTAAATTCAACATATTTTTTTTTGCAGATGAAATTGACCCTTCAACATATTCTTTCACCACTGCTCTTAAAGGTACATTGTTAACTAGAACAAGAATCATGGTTTTAAATATTGGTCGCGTTCACACTGCAAACTTTAATATTGCGACAAAATTTTAGAACATACGGTCATTGTAGAGACCTCAAAATTCTTTATATTGCGGCCTCATACCGCAATTTAAAACCATAACTAGACTAGCATGCTTATTTTTTCTTATATTTTTTTTAAAAAAAATTGTCTAAACTTTTTGAATGAATTGAATGGTAATTTCATACAGCATTACAAGCAAGGGTAAGCTATAACAGTTGGGAGTGTTCATCTCCAGAAGGGTTTGCTTTAAATTCAAAGTGGAATGAAGCAGAAAAGTATATATGTAATCCACTTTCAGGGGAAGTACCAATGGAATGTTTATCTGCAAAAACACTTAGTGGAAGATCCTTTAGACACTCAACAAACAGAATTACAATGTCTGCTCCTCTTGTTTATTCTTCAAGACGTATGCAAATCAAACCATCAGTTTACTCAGATGAAGATGTTTCTCTTCAATTTCCAATTCCAGGTTCAGATACTTTTGATGCCTACATTTTGGCTTATTAAAGCTTATCCACTGACATAAACACGTATGAGTCTGTTTCAGATAGAACTTACGAAAATAACTTATGATATGTCCTATTTCCATTAGGTCTCTGGAATAGTTTATGAAAACAGTTTATAGCTTATATGAAAATAGTTTAACTATTTAATTTTTTATTATAGAAATAACTTATGCATAAGCACTTAAGTTGTTTGTGCCTCTATATATGCAGAAAAGAAGAAAGAAGGAAAGACAAGAGATGTAGGAACTCAAAGCACACCTACTTATCTTAGTTCAAGTAGTCCTAGCCCTACTTCAACTCCATCTATCATAGAGAGGTCAAAAACTAGAGCTGTAGACTCACCTAATTCAAATTCAAATGCTAAAACAAAATCTGAAGAAGAGGTATGCACTAAATTTTTCTTTGTAAATATTTTTAATTAGTTTGTCAAGATAATCTTGCATACATTCTAATTAAGACCTTAGTCATTTTACCCCATGATTACTTCTAGCTTTTACCTACTTTGTTTCAGAGTTGTTAAGAGTCTCACGTTGGTCGAAAGATGACATATGTTTATTCTCACCTTAAAAGCTGGTTTTGTAAGGGATGAGTTAGACTCAATCCAAAATTTAAGATTATATTAGAATGTTCTCCAAAATCCGTTTAGTCAGCTGCTATCAGGTTTGCCTGAAGATATGTTTATAAGCAAGAGCAATTCTCACCGTACAAACTGATTTTTTAAGTTTAAGTTAGGTTTAATCCAACTGTTTCAACCACTCACATACACAACAAAAACTGAAAATGTTGTCAAAAAGTAACAAACTTTTGATACTTTTTATTTGATTTTTATGAATTTGATTAGTGAATAGGAAAGACTAGGACAACATGACACAAGAAATTGCCAGTGTCTTCAAAAATAATGTACTTAATTTGTTATTTTCCTGTTGTTTGGCTTTGTACAAAATAGGGATGGCAAGCAGACCCAAACCCGCGGGGCCCACCCGCACCCGAACACGAGTCAACGGGTGAAAACCCGAGTTGACTGGGTTCGGGTTCGGGTGCCACCCGATATTTCGGGTGCGGGTTTAGGGTTCACTTAAACCCGCACCCGAAACCCGAAAACACACCCGCTTAGAAATTAAATTATATAAGTACCCCTATTTTGTTTGAATACCCTTGGAAGCTCTTATTTATAATTGAAGTTTAATTTTTTAAAAGTCTTGAAGGCTATGTTGTTGTATTTTTAATGTTGTTGTAGACCTTAATTTTAATTTAATTAAGAGACCTCGATGAAATTTCAATGTTTTTGTATTTTTTTTACTTTTTTTCTACGGATTCGGGTTTGGGTGAAAAAACCCGAACCCAATGGGTGTGGGCGTGGGTGTTGATTTATCACCCGAATAGGCTTTAGGTTCGGGTTCGGATGGCACCCGAAATTTCGGGTGCGGGTTTGGGTGATGTAAAACCCGCACCCACGGGCACCCGTCGCCATCCCTACTTGAAAACTATAAGAAGTCAGAGTTTCATTTCAATGTTGCAAAAATTATACAAACCAAAAGAAAAAGAAAGATGAACAAGTATACTCTTGGCCAATGGTGTGTTTTCCAAGACAAAAGAATCAAATCTTATTGTCATATAATTGGATTGCAACATTATAATGTGGGGCATTCATAGATTCCAAATTTTGTCCCTCATTGTTTCATTTGAAAGTATCCCCCTCCTATAGTTTTTGGTCCCTCCATTCTTTTCTCCTTTGCACCTGTTTGTGTTTTATGGAACCAATTTTTTTGTCATGAAAGTTTTATCTCATATTCAAGAATCAAATTTATTCTTTTTTTCACCAAGAGTTGCTTGACCAGTTGATGAGCAATTCCAAAGTTAACTCTTCATTATGAGACATTTGCTAGGGTGAGAAAGTGTCACATTTAGAGGGATGTATTAGCTTAGGATTTTGAAAGACAATTTTTGCATAAAAAAATCTTGTGGATTTCAGAAGATTGTGTCAGATTTTAATGACTTTTAAGATTTTAAAGACAATTACGATTTGTAATTTGAATTTCAATGGATTTAAATGGTGAGATTTTATACGATTTTGATTGACTTTATGGATTTATAAGATTTCAAAGGACATTGAATTTTAAATTAAATGCAGCAATTTTTTTAAAAAAAAATCCCCAAGTTTTCTCTTTTTTGTTACCTGTAGTGATTTTTTTAGCGTTTATTTTTTATTTCAGCGTTTTCCTCTCCTATTTTTGTTCGGCCGCTATTCTGTTCCTATACGTTCCTATGATTTTTATAGTTTATTTTAGCCATTAAAATAATGTTAAAATCCGGGCATGAGAGTGCAACATATCAAATAAGAAATAGCTAATTTGATTCTTTGGGTAAATTAATGTTTGTCTTGCAAAGATGATAAAAAGGCAGAATTTTGTTTTGAAGCTTCATAATTGAGCTAACCAGTGCATCACATGAAGTTAACGAATTATAGGATAGTAACAAATGTATAGGATGCTATGAAGGTAACGAATGTATTTTGGCCATATAAGAAATCTGGGAATGAGAGCAGGGGAAGGTAACGAATGTATAGGATGGTATGTCAAAAAGTCTCACGAAATCTCATAGTTTTTTGTGAGATTGTTGAGGGAATGTTAGATGTGTATTTTTAACTAAACAATCTCACGAAATCTCACAAAATCCATTTCATACTAGAATCCATTAAAATTTACAGATTTTTGAATACCAAAAGACATTTTATAAATCATGAGAAATCTCAATTGAATACTAACGGATTTCATTGCCCTGAAAAAAAAATCTTAAATGTCTTGATTGAATACCACGAGATTTATTTATATTTTATAAAAGTCTTGATTGAATACCACAAGATTCTTTTATCATAAAAAAAATCTTTTAAAATCCTTCGAAATCTCAATTCAATACACCCCCTTAGTGAACTAATACTTAAAAATCGCTCAAAAATTCGACAATATCTATATACGGCTGAAATGGTGACTTGGTCGATGTTGATTCAATAAAAACAAGATAAAACATACATAAGTTAAGTATTGATGCACTAATCATTGCATCATTGTTAGAGTTTTATTGAATTGACACCAATTGAAACTTGAATCACCGTCTCAGATATAAAAACAAGTAACACTATAAGATTATAATTATAGGGAGCGACATTGATCATTGTTAGAGTTTCAAACTATTTTTAAACATTGGTCCACTGTAGATCATATGAGACACTTCTCCATCCTATAAGCCGCCTCGTTCCAAACCTTCTCCCTCTTGAATTATTCTAACATAGTAGAAATTAAATAGTACCACTTTTTTCCAACCTAGCTCTTTCCTTTGTCTCATTTAAGCCACTAAAGATTCTGGAATCAAAGTACATCATTTAATCATGAAGGGTACAGAACAAAATGTTTTCTCACTTTCATACTATTGTGTACTATTCCTTCATTATTACACCATCAACAAAGGAGTATACTTAAAAATTGAGACTACGTTATATATAGTATATTACTCCGTATTGGAGAAGCCTTTTATCTTACCAATAATAATATCATAGAAATTGTCACATTAAGAAAATGGCAAAATTTAATTGATATGTACCTCTATTAAGGATAATGCTATGGTTCAGAAACCGTTTATAAATCAATGCTACATTTCAATATTGTTATCAAAAGTTGTTAGAGATTGAAATTTATTTCATATTATATAGTCATAAATAATATTTCTGATTGAATATTAGTTGGCCTATCTGTGTCAGAAGGAATTATTAGCTCTTACCATCCAAACAAATTAGGTAGAAACACTTTAAATATTCAATAATAAAATAAAATGGTATTACAATATGGAAAATGCTAAACAATGCACCTGGTGCACTAATTAAGCAAATTATTATGGAAATTTTCTCTTGGAAATTGTGCATTTAATGTTTTGAAAGTTTAAAAAGTCATCTTATCACCATTACTTTTGTTTTTATTTCCTATTTTAACATGCTTAACAAGTGCACCGGATGCACTGTTTAGCATGACGCTTACAATATTTCAATTTAGCCTTCAAAAAAGAGAAGATATTAAAGATAGGAGCAATTGTATTTAGATTCAATGCAACCTACCAAATTTGGTTAAAAAGAAGATAAACGTACAAGTCATACAATTGTTGAGTTCATAGGATATAAGCATAATTAGTTCAATGTAGATGTTTTGCTATTCTACCTATTAGCAAATATTGTATGTTTTAGTGTATGTTTGAATTGACGGTAAAATTATTAAAATCACAATAAGTCACTGTAATTTTGGTAAAAATTATCCTATCAAACTTTTACGAAATCATGAACAAAAAAATTTTACAAAAGAATATACTTGCCTACAAAAAATGACACATGGTTGAAGTGATATTGATAAGTGTTTCCAATTATAGAAATTTTTTGAATGATCCAATTAAGCATGACATTGATGTGAGAGTGGAAAATGCATGTGCAGGTTGATGAGGTGAAAGATAATTATAAAACATGGGAGACACCAAGAGAAAAGAAGAATGAGTGGAGAAAGAAAGAAGAGAAAAAGCTTTGCAAGCAAGTAGGGTGCTTTTCATGGATGATGACAAAGAAAAGACATAGAGTAAGAAATAAAGATGATAAAGAAAGAAGAACATCTTTTTCACTTATCACTTCAAGGGGTTGCTAAAGAAAATGTGATAATTAAAGGGGATGTACTTGAATGAATGATGATGGTTTGTGAGATTCTCAAATTTCACATTCACTTCACTTGAGCTATTTTTTAAAATGCTTTTTTTTTTTTATATATATAACAAAAGTTTAACCAAGTAGGGGCCGAAAACTTCTGAGCCGACCACAAGACTTAAAGAGTGTTGTTAAATTTACTTATAGATTATCTGCGGCACCGTCAAAGTTCTTAATTAGTCCTCAATCAACAATAGGAGTTGAACTCGATCATACGTTTACTAGTGTGCGTCTACTTCTTATCAACTGAATCAACATCTATTGCTATTTTTTTGAAATGTTTTACATGTGAAATAGAAAAGTTAATGCAATTGTGATCAATAGGACTAGGACTATGGTGTATGTGTCATTTTCTTTTTTTTTCTATATATCTGTCGTGGTCCATTTTATGTGTGTGATGATGTTATGTGATGAATTTTGGCTGACAACTTAGGCTTCACGTGCATGTTTGCTTCGTTGGTTTTTTTGTGTGCATTTTGAATTCAAAGGTTCCTATCCCTTTGGTCTCTCTCACAAGTCACTGTTGTTAAACAGCTTGTCACAATTTTTACAAGTTTTATTAATGAAAAATGGTGAAGAAATATCAAATATAAAAAGTGAGCGGCAAGGAGTACTCGACTCATACATAAAAAAGAAAGTGAAAATTATATGAAGTTTCTCATAACTAAGAATCACAAACCATCCACCTATCTATGTAAAGGTTGGCTCTCATAATTGTTGGGTTGTGAATATGTAAAGGTTTGGTGAACCATTCATAATTGTTGGGTTGGCTCTCATGAATAGATTATAGTTCCAATTTTATTTTATTTTTGCAAAAGTAAAAGTAAAATTAAGCAAATTTATTAATACTGTAATAAAATTCGTAATACATACAATTTTGAATTATAGTAATAGAAAATGCTTATTTGTAAGAAAAAGGTAAAAACAAAAAAGGCAAGAATGAATTTCACTCATTTATCATTATCATTATCCTATGTTTCCCGTTAAAAAGGAAATTATATTTATAATAAATTAAAAATTGTCCTCTAAAATAATGACATGTGTTCATTCTTGCAATTTTTCTTCAAATTGTTCTGGAACAAATAGCATTGCTCTATAGTAATATATGTAGCAAACTTGTTCTATGTAATCCTATGTAACAAACTTGTCCACTCATATATGATATATGTGTATATGGTATATCCGTATATGTGGTATTCAACAAGAGATTTTTATCTAGTGTTTCGAAATGGTAACTTCTCTAAACTCCTATAGCATCATCTTGGCTTTATCACTCTTGATTTCTTCAACTCTATGCTCAAGCTTTCACTTTCTTTGTTGGCATTTGGTGGACTTGGCGACACCGGTATTTGATGCGTTTAAATAATAAAATTTGGTCTATCAACCGCCTCTCCTTTAACATTTAAAGTATGATTGTCACTCTCACATCTTCTTTCTCATCACGCTCAATTACCGTAACAAAAGATATCCTTGTAAAATGGAACAACAGTAACCACTCTGGTATCATTCTCAATGTTGATAGAAGTTGTCTCGGATCGCCTGTTAGAGCCGGATATGGAGGAGTTATTAAAAATAACTCAAACTACTATTTATTAGGTTTCTTGGATTTCATTCAGGAGTCCTCCGATATATTACTCGTAGAGTTGTGTGTCATCTATTAGGATCTCATTTTTGCGAAAATATGGCTATTGATGAATTTGTTTGTTAATCTGATTCTCTCCACTGCATCAACCTTATAAAGGGTCTGAACTATGAACCGCCGACACCTATATTATTAGACGTGTCGTGGTGACCGACACGTGTCGTGTCCGACACTCGTACAAATGTGTCGGAGAGGTGTCCAAAAAACAATTTTTCCTTTATTCCGACACTTCTTAAATCGGTATCTGACACTTATAAGACACTCGTACAAACGTGTCGAGGTAAGTGTCCAAATTTTATTTTTTTTATTTGCTTCTACTTTTCTCACACATATATACAACGATTAAAGATGTGTCGAAATAATAATATTGATCAATGAGGGATTAAATATATTATATTTTGATTACATTATTTTTAGTTTTTCGATAGTAGTTGGATTAGTAGATGTCAAATGTACTATCATATATTCTTTTAAAACTTTTTTTATTGAAAAATTTGTTCAACTTAGATGCATGTGTATGTATTTTTAATTCTAAACTTATATTTTTTATAAATATGTAGCGGTGTCAGTGTCGTATATTTTTTACATTAGTGGTGTCAGAGTGTCCGTGTCGTGTCGCGGTGTCCGTGTCAGAGTCCGTGCTTCATTGGGTCTGAATATCAAATTTCATGTCTATGTTGTTTGATTCAAGACATCAAAAAATTGTTTACTCAAAGCAACATTACTCTTTGTCACACTCTCAGAGAAGAAAATAATTGTACAGATTTTTTAGCCAAGCTTAGAGCTTCTTTAAATTTTGATATCATGATGATCACGCATATTTTCCATAAGGATTCTTTGATATTCTCAGGAGCAACAGAGTTGCAACATTTTTTTCATTTCTTTTCTTTCTCTTGTCTTTTATTTGTTTTGATTAGCCTTGTAATAAAAAAAAAAAACATCTTTTATAAACAAAATATAGATGAGAATAAAAAATTAAGATTTTAAGGATTTGATCCCCTACAACTGCGATCAAAAGAAAATTGAAATCAATTATTATAGCAGAACTAATCCTCAAACCAGATTAAACTGGTAGTGAAAGTCAAATTCTAAATTTTTTATAGATTGAAAATTTATGCTTTAAAAAAAGATTGAAAATTTATTTACACAAATTAATTTTGTTTTTTTGGATAACCAAATTAAAATATTAGTTGTACCAAAAAAAGAGCTAAAACCCTAAAAATCTTAACTCTGGTGTTGCTGCCGTAGCCACTTTGTCCCTTGTTGTACTGAAAGTCAGCAACCAGAGTTCATCCTCGCCGTTTGGAATTTGGACTCTTTTCTCATCACCACCGATCGACTCTCTCTTCTCTCTTCTAATCGCAAGGTCTGTTCTGTTTCTCCTTTCTTTTTCTTTCTTTTTTTTTTTTTTAATGATTCTTACTTTATGTTATGTTTCTTCTATGAAGTATCAATGATTCTTACCTGTTTCTTCTAGATTTTTTTTTAATATTTATTTTTATTGTCCACGACGCTCAAATAGCGCCGTGCTTCCGCTTCCACAACATAGCTTATAAGTTATAAGCTCAAAATTTGGCATTGCCAAACAGAGCCTAAGAGAATGAAGAAATATAGTGTAAAACTTTAGTAAAAAAATAGTAATAAACAAGTTCAATTATACTATAAATGAGCTATTTCATCCCAATAAATTATGATATTCATTAGTTCTTGTTTCATTCATGATTATTGACTCGTTGCTAGATGACTTTGTTCATGCTGTGGTTAGAAAATAACTTCATTTTGTTTTTATCATTTGGATTTTCATCATAGTTGTTATTTTGTTTCTTAAATTTCGTTAGTAATTTGTGGCAGATTGATTATCAGCGATGGAGCACGGTTCATACAGTGATCTGAGTAAATCAACATTTTCTCTCATGGATGAGGATCACACCTTTGCTAATTCTGTTAGATTCACCTTGAATCAAGAGTTAGTCATTTCCCTAATTCTTACCTCTTTCTCCATAATAATCTACACAAACTCTTTTAGAGCTTCATTCTACTTTCTTTCTAAGTATATTTGTCTAGTGTTCTATTTACCATCATATGATTGAAGATCAAATTTTTTTGACGAGACGATTGAAGATTAAATTTTGTTAGGGAAAGAAATGTAAAATTAACTAACATATTCTTCTTAACCTGAAAATTCTATTGATAACAAGGGACATGACGGATAGATAGAACCCCCCTTCCGCCTTGGTGCATGAACTCCCCTGAAACACATCAGGATAACACCAAATAGGAATGATAGTTGATAAATGTAAGCTTTCCATCCAATGTTGTCAAATATCGGCTATAGAGTAGCGGAATATGAACAAATTATTAATTGTTTTGCAATACGCTATTTAGTACAAAGTATTGTCACGTAGCAGCTATAGTGGCACTATAGTAGTGTAACGTAATAAAATTTTAACAAACCACTATTTTATACAATCTGCATTTGACAACGCTGTTATTATCCCATAAATAGTCTAGCAGTTTAGAGGCAGAAGATAACCTTGCACCTAACATAAATTTCAATTTATTGTTAGCTATGAAACTGCTTAAAAGTAAGGAATAGTTCTCAACAAAACAAAATGAGTTTGTATAAAATAATCATTAATTGATCTTTATCCTTTTTGTTACAAATTGATTAAAAGAGCTCCCTCTGCCTCTCATCCCTCGGGGAGATATAATCACTTGCCCAGGGAAGCTCTTTCGATCAATTTGTTTGGAGTTTGAAAGATTTTCGTTTTTGAAGTTCATGTTATAAGCGTCTGTTTAATGTGGCTTTTTCATAACTCTCTTACTCTTTCTGTGCCCAACCTGTTCCCCTTCTCTGTTAATCCTTGTCATTTGCAGCACAATATATCCTGATGAGAGTAATTATTGTTGTCTTGCAGTCCAAGAGTGACATTTTGTGGGTACAGCATTCCTCATCCTTCAGAAAATCGTGTTAATGTCAGAGTCCAAACAACCGGTAAGTACTTACATATGCTTTATCACGGTGGATATAATGTAACTGTAATCGGCAAATTTGTTCCAGAGTTTAATACCAAATATTCGATTTTTATATCACGGTCACAAGAGTGTGTACTTTAGCTTCCAATTTCATATTTTGCAGGAAACACTTTTCTATATTCTGGTTACCAGTTATTTGTTATTTGTTTTACATGATTTACATAATTTGAGCCTAACAAATTTTAGTTTCACAAGTAAAGTCAGTTACCATAATTAGCGTGGAATAGGAGCCAAACTGTTTTAAGCTTAGTTAACTCTATCACTATTGTGATACTCAGAAATCTCTCCCCTCATTGCATTTTCTGTTTAACTAACAAGTTTTCTTATGTAAGCTAAGATTTAAAGAAATTGTATGTTTGGTGGTGCATCAATGAATAACTAAGTACTTAAAACTCATTTTAAAATTATGTGCTACACTGTGAATTACATGACCTGTAGTGCTTGTAGACTTTTTTGCAAACAACTTCTTCTTGCACTTTCATGTTCTAAAATTTGTATCTTATGATTTATATCTATTCATTATAGATAAGTAGTATTTGTAATGGAATCTAAAGATAAAGTTGGAGTAGTTTTCATTTAAAATCAATATATTCTCATCGTCGTTGGTTTATACATCTAATTCAAATTAAATGTCACGGCATCAGTAATTTTGTGCTGAATGGGACCAATATCTCTCTGTATCTGTAGGGGATCCAGCATGTGAGGTGTTAAAAGATGGTTGTCAAGATCTGATGCTTATGTGCCAGCATGTTAGAAACACTTTTGAGAAGGCAGTTAATGATTTTAAAACCAGCAAGACTGAGGATCATATGGATATATGAACTAGTAGTATGTTAGATATAGTTTAAATTTTGCAGTAGATGTGTTATTTGAACATTAAAATATAGTCTCCATATGTATTTATCACTATTTCTTACATTGTTTTTTATCTTCTACAACTTAATGTGTGTTTGAAAATACAGTGGGAATGTGTTCCAAATTAGGGTGGATTGAAGTTATACAAGAATTAGTTCTCATTTTCTATTATGGTTGTTTTTGCTTTTTTAATGACCAATCTTGGTCTTATTATTAAGTATAAAGTATTCCCAGAGTACATGTTTCAGTTTTGTATTTGCCTATGCAGGAAATATCTACCGAAACAAATGGTCTTTGCCAGTTGAAAGTAGATTTTATTCCTGAAAATTTTATGTCAGTATTAGTGTATCTTTGGTTCCACAACATGTGAAATTAAAAAGTGATTCTCATGAATCATGTTATTCGGATAGTTTTATATGAAGAATGTTGTTTGCATAGTTGTTTTTGAGTGTATAACTTTTGGGTATATAATGAAGTGTATTTGGTGATTTTATACTAAGATAATTATGAGTCAGGATACGTTGATACCAAATAGTTTGACACCAAATGTTACACCTCTCAATAACGTTTTAACCAATATAAATTTTATAAAATCCACCGTTGGATTGAAAGTTTATATCATATAGATCATTTGTGTGAATTGTCAGAAAAATCTAAAATCATTTTATATGTTATTGAGATACATCAAAATTAACGATTTGGGTATTTTTTTAAATGCCGTTAATCTTTATGCGTCTCAATAACATATCAAATGATTTTTAATTTTTCTGACAGTTTACACAAATAATCTATATGATATAAACTTTCAATCCAACGGTGGATTTTATAAAATTTATATCGGTTAAAATGTTATTAAGAGGTGTAACATTTGATGTCAAACTATTTGGTGTCAACGGATCCTGACTCGATAATTATATTTTAATGAAAGGTTAATAGGCAATAAGTTGTGCCACTAATTCTTTTGGATGACAAGATTAATTCTTTTAACTTGTGGACCGAAACATTATAGGAAAATTTAATATCAATTAAAACGTTATTGAACGGTATAATATTTTTTAAATATTACACTTAAATGTTAGTTATTTTTATACAATACACTCATAAATTTAAATTTATTCCATAAGTAAAGGTACTAATATATTTAAAATTTGGAAAAAATTTCATGACCAAAATTTTTGTCCCTTTTTTTCTTATAAAACGGGACAGAATGGAGTATATAAATCTGGGTCAAAGCTTAAATTACTGAATTTAGTTACAGAATCAGCACAAAATTGATACATTTGTTAGTTTTCAATTACATTACACATTCTTGTTCTTCAACCATGCATGCACATGCAAACACAATCCCAAAAATTTCTCACCAATTAACCTTAACCTTCTTCTACTAAAATTTACATTTTAAAACTCTCTAAAAATCATTAGTTAAGCACAATGTTAATCTCATCATCACACAAAGTAATCACCTTCATAATCATAATCTTCTTATTGGGCCCAAGCCCAATTCTATCACGAGACGCACACGTCATCAACTTCCGATCACTCAATCTCTACCCTGAATCTCTCGCGTGGGACCCACGCGCTCAACATTTTCTCATCGGGTCTCTCCGTCAACGCGTCATCACTGCCGTCTCCGACGCCGGCGTCGTTGAAACCTTCATCTCCGACACCACTCTCCCCTTCGAAACTTCCTTCCTCGGAATCGCCGTTGATTCCTCCCGCAACCGCCTCCTCGCCGTCGTTCACTCCCACCCTCCGCTCCCACCTTTCAACGCCCTCGCCGCTTACGACCTCCGCTCCCGCCGCCGTATCTTCCTCTCTCCCCTTCCTCCCTCAGACGACGAATCTGCCCCCGCCGAACTCTCCGCCGCCAACGACGTCACACTCGATCACACCGGAAACGCATTCGTAACAAACTCCGCCGGAAATTTCATCTGGAAAGTAACCGTCAACGGAGACGCCACAATCTTCTCAAAATCTCCACTATTCACCTCCACTGCAAACAATCACAATCACACCACCGCCAACGACCTCCTAGGTCTCAATGGAATCACCTACGTCTCTAAAGGCTACCTTCTCGTAGTCCAATCCAGCACCGGGAAGCTTTTCAAAGTAGACGCGGTGGACGGCACCGCCAGAACTGTACTATTAAACGAGGATCTAATCGGCGCCGATGATATCGTTGTTCGCGACAATAATTTTGCAGTTGCGGTGTCGCCGATGCATAAAATGTGGTTGATGAAGAGCATGGATAGTTGGGGAGAGGGAGTGGTGTATGAGAGAAAGGAGATCAATGTTCAGCGGTTTCCGACGTCGGTGACGGTCGGAGAGAAAGGAAGATTGTATGTGTTGTATGGACATTTGAATGAAGGGATGTTGGGAGATTCTGGAAGAGAGAATTTTGGTATTGCTGAGATTAGGTCAAGAGAAGGACAAGATGAACATGTTTGGATTTTTCTTTTGATTGGTGTTGGATTTGCTTATTTCCTCTTTTGGAGGTTTCAGATGAAGAATCTTGTTAAGAAAATGGATCAAAAAATCAAATGATCGCGTGTTTGGATAGTCGGTGAGTTTGACGATATCATTACTTTGTTGAAGATTTAAGATGTAGTTTTTATCAAATTCGAAGCAGCGCATTGTGATTCTGCCAAACTGTCGTTTGCGATTACTTTCTTTTAGGTTATTTTAGATTTTTAGTCAAGTTGTTTCAAGTCTCAATGCATTTTTGCAACATTGTTAGCTTGTGATTTTCAATTTTAACCTACTCCAAGTGTAGCTCAATTTTAGCTTAACTATATATATTGGATATTTTGATTAGATTGGTTAGTTATAGCAGTGTTTGATAAGAGGAATTTGTGTAAACATGCTTATTAGTTGTAAACTGATGGCATGGTGTGTAACCTTAGTTCTAAACTTGTGAGTTTATGAAAATATTATTATCAGAAAGAAAAGGACAGAAGAAAAAAGAAAGGAAAGAAACATGATGTATGTTTCTCAGTCGTCTCTCAGTGTAGGATAATAGGAATTTGTGTAAACATGCTTATTAGTTCTAAACTGATGGCATGGTGTGTAGCCTTAGTTCTAAACTTGTGAGTTTATGAAAATATTATTAGCAGAATGAAAAGGAAAGAAACATGATGTTTCTCGGTCCTCTCTCAGTGTTGGAGGATGGAAAACGGAGACAAGTTTATGGTATACAAAGTTGATTGTTTATTTGGTCCCTTTTCCACTGCAAATGGTTCCAACTGATTTTGAAAATGAAGAATGGCTGTCTAGAAAGAATAATTCCAATGGTGAAAGTGAAACAACTGATCCAGCCAAACATGTCAGTAGCAGTAGCACTTCAGGCATCAAACAAGATATCCAACCAGTTGCCTGTTATTTGCGTGATGCAGACATATATGCTTTACCTTATGTCATGACACTCATTAGTGATCACAAACCTGTATGTGCTAGCTATGAAGTTCGTTATTTATAGGACTTATTTTATAGAGTTATTAGGTGGTGATCAATATGTGCAATTTGTATAATAACATCGATCAATTGGTGATCATTGATCAATGAATCCATGTCAGTGTCACAAATTTCAATGTGTAATTTCTGCGTTGCGTAATTTGTATAATAACATGCAAAGATGGAACCAGAACTAAAATATGGTTGCTATCAAAGGAACTGAGGTGAAATTTTGAGTTTAAATATTTATGAAAGATGCATATGTGCATGTCTCAACTCTCCATCATACAAAAGCTAAAAGAATTAATGTTGGTGACATTAATCGAACACTGATGAGAGTCATGACTTTGATCATTGATCATCACCTAATAACTATAAAATAATGAACTTCATCATAGCGCCCATTCAGGTTCTTGATGAGAGTCGTGGCATAAGGTAAAACATATATTTCTGTATGAGGCAAATAATAGGCAAGTGGTTGGATTCCTTGTTTGATGCCTGCGGTGCTACTACTAGTGACATATTTGGATGGATCAGTTATTTCACTTTCATCATTGGAATCATTCTTTCTAGACAGCCATTCTTCATTTTCAAAATCAGTTGGAACCATTTCCAGCGGAAGAAAGATCCAATTTTTAGTCAACTTTGTATACTCTAAACTTGTCTTCATTTTTTCATTCTCCTCCAATGATGGAGGAACATCATGTTTCTTTGCCCCTCTTGAGTGGTACTGTCTTCTTATCATTCACATACTATGTAAACAACTCTATAATTTTTTTACTTCCCTATATATTGAACCAAGTAGTTTTGTATGTTGGTTGGTTTTTTAACTAACAAATACTCCAAACCAACTTCAGCAATGATATTCTGCTAATTTAAAACGGCAACTGTTTCGATTTGGATATTTTGGCTATTGAAGTTAACACATTTTAATGACAGGGACGATGAAGCTCTGATCTAGTGTTTGTAATGTAATATGTCAACATCTGTTATTTGTAACTTACTATTAAAGTTATAGTTATTAGTATTAGGATTAAATGAATTTCTTGATCAGTTCTGTCACTTTTGGTTTTTTAAGTCTTGTGTTATTAGGTGGGAATTCTCCTCCATGTGTTTTTTTTTTCTTGCAATTGAAAAGTTCGTGTAATGTGTATGTAGAATTCACTAGGTACATGTGTAGATCTCTCAGTGGATTAAAACTAAAATTCCAGAAGAGGTTTCCTTTGATGTTGCTTGGAAACAGTTCTAGAATTTGCAAGAGATTTTATTTAAAGAGCTAAGTTCTTCTGCTCTCATGGATTAATCTCACTTGATGTAAAAAATTTATATGCAAGGAATATTGTAGTGGTGCTTTTTCTCCTATCCCTTCAACTTCAAGCATAATGAGCCAAGTTAGAACAGAAACCAGTATATTTGTTGACAAGTATGATGTTACACTTAATGTTTGTATATCTTCTGTGTTTTTTCAAACCAAAATCCTCAATCCCAGTTGTGTTTATCCTATAAGCATGCATCCTTCGCTCCAATTTTCACCAACAACTTGATTTACCGTCTAATCCAAGTACCGAGGTCGTGGAAAAACAGTCTTGTGTCATCAAAACAACATGTTACTGAAGCATGGATGTATGAATGCATTAGAAGATGAAACTCTTAAAAGGAAAATGTTCAATTAGCTCGATATGCAAACCTGATTTAGGTACAAAGATGGTCTTCTTGTAACAAGTAATTCTCTCCTCTATCCTCCATCTATGTTTTGTATATTGTGTTTATGGTAGCTGTTACAAGATAATGATTCTGTTAGAATTAGTAAGCATGAGTTTAGCAGTTACTAATTTTTGTTAAGTGTTTGTTAGATTCAATATTGAGTATAAATACTATGTCCACTGTATCATTCTATAATTTCTCAATCATGACCCATCCTTTTGAGTCTAAATCTCTTTCAAAATTTTACCGAGCTTCCTTCTCTTTCCCAAGCCCCCCTCTTTTCTAAAGAACTGTGGAAACATGGTCGGAAACCATTTATGTCAAACCTTAATATTTTCTTTGCCCCTATTATCACAAAAACAGTTTTGCTTTGTTGTCATTTCATATCTTGCTTTACCCAAGCAACTTTATATCCTTTGTTATAGGAATATTATATGCTTTATGTCTATCAATGTGCTGTTATTTCATATCAGTATTGGTCTACAGGTACATGCATCATGTCTTGCATTTACTTGTTACTCTGCTAAAACGAAGATCTTATAGTTCGTTTGTGTTTTTTTATCTCATAACATACTTGGTTGGATACACTTGTAAAAATAGCTTTTGACTGTTTGACCACTATGCTGAAATTAGAAATTCTGCCGACTTTTTGTTGGGCTTCATGCTTATTTCATGTGGTTGTATGGACTCAAGTTTCTGGTAACATCTTTCATTTGCAACCATCAGGAAAACATATCACATGAAGCTTCAGCTTCTGGGAGATCACTTGTGCTGCTGTTCAAGTCCTTCTTTGCCAAAAGATTGATGATTTGTATTGAACCTTACTTTTTAATGTAGAGAATTTTGTAAAGTGCTCAAGCAAGAAGGGAGAAAATGTGTGTGCGCGCGCATGGTCTCTAGTTTTCCTTATCATGGTACCTGTTTTTTACTTATTTCATTCTCAATGCAGCAATTTGTAATCATCCTGTAACTGTATGCTCTAATTACATATTCATGTTCTCTAGTTAATCAACTATCTCTTTTTTTAATGATAAAATTGATGCATAATTATCAATGAAATATCAGTTATGGCTTGCAAATCAGGACAAAAATTTGCTTACATTTTCATATTTTTTCCAGGAAAATATATGTTTACCTTTTCTCATTTTTCCAGGAAAATATGTCAACACCATCCATGGCATGTTCATCTTAAGATTCAATAATTAGTACCGCCTAAGGAAACAATATACTTGGTAACATCACTAGTGATTTACAATCATAATATATATACTAGTATGACAGAAAAGAGAGAGAAACACTTAATCTGCAAAACCAGATCAAAAATGAGAAAGAAAATGTCTAAGCACACCATTTAAACCAAGATCATGCAAAACAATGAATTAAGCAAAAATCATGACCAACTATAAACCCCTAACATCTTAGTATTGAAAAGGGTGAAAAACAAAATAAAAATATCTCTAAAGAAACAGAAGAATGAAGTTTTAATTCAAAAACTATTGAGTTGTGTTAGCATGTGAACAAGCTCATCACTGGAAGGTCTATCTGCAGGCATATCAGATAAGCAAGCAGCAGCAATCCCAACAGCCATTAGCATCTCATCTTCTTCGCCTTGTTCCCCTAAAATACTCTTATCTAGAGCTTCTCGTTCCTCGCCGGCTTGCTTCAAGTGTCGTAACCAACATCCCAAACTTCCTCCTCTGTCTGCTTCTCCGAAGAATGGATCCGTAGCATCCTTACCGGTTAATAAAACACCTAGTATCATGCCGAAACCGAATATGTCACTCTTTTCAGTGTACCTGCTGAATTTGCAAAACACATTTTAATCTCAATACCACATTCAAGTTTTATACATCTCTATTGGAAAGTACCAAATACTATATAACCCATCCTTATATGCAACACATTCACCAACATTTTTATTCTTATCATTATTGATACTTTGGATGAGTGAACCATCAACTCAATTTAAAATCAATTTGTTAAATTTGACTTGGTCCCTAAAGTCAAAAACATGACAACATAAAGTAATGCATACAAATTAAGATGATTGTTGGTTTTGCAAAGTTGTTATCAAACAAGACCAATTGAAAATGGGAGCATGAAAATCCAAAATATTGATTATGTTTCACAACAAGAATCTTTGATTAGGTATTCCAATGGGAAAATCCCTCCAATAAAATGTGGACCCTAAAAGGTGTAACTAGTCAAACAAATGCACAATATCAACCAACATTTTACTCATTTGGTATTGAAAAACAAGAGACCACATTCAAAACACCACTAAATAAGCTATGAAGCAAGCACTGACACAGACACGAACATAATAATTTGAAAATGGAAGTAATTGAATGTAATCACATGTGTCGGTGATGAACACCAGAAACACGTTCAACTTGTAGTGTCGGTGCTACATAATAGATAAGTTTGGATTAAAATCATTTTTTTGTATTTACCTGCAATTATGTAAACATTCAGGAGGGGTGTTGAGAGATATCCCTCTATCTAAATTTGGTAGAAGCTTAGCCAATCCATAATCAGCCAATCTAGGTTCAAACTCAGCATCCAACATCACATTAGTAGGCTTCAAATTGAAATGCAAAATCTGAGGCACACAAGTGAAATGAAGATATTGAAGACCCTTCACCACACCCACAGCAATCCTTAACCTAACTTCCCAACCAATTTGCAACTCATTTTCCCTCACTCTATTCATCACATCTGCAAGACTACCAGTTGATACGTAATCATAAACCAACGAGAATCCATCATTTTCGCGAACATAAGCCCTTAAACTCATCAAATTCCTATGTCTTAAGCTAGCAAGAAGCTCTAGCTCCATCTGTATTTGTCTCTTCACTGATTTTCTCCTACTCTCTGGTGAATTGCTCTCAAAGGGTGTTAGCCTTTTTACTGCAATTGTGAGACCATTTTCAAGAACAGTTTTGTAGTATTTCCCATTTGGACTTGAACCAAGCAAATGGTTTTCTTTTGACAAAGCTATTTGGAGTGTCTTTGAGGCAATTTTTGGAGAGAATATGACAGGTCCTTTGAGGATTGGTGTTCGATTTAGATACCGAACAATACAACGAATCACAAATGCAAAAAGAACAGAACCAATTAATCCAGTCACTGCTCCTAAAACTATGCTAACAATAACCTTCCTAGGATTATCTTTATAATCTGATTGTGATGAAGTCTCAGAAGATATGTTTTTACTCAACCTTCCTTCACATTGCACAGTATTATGATGCAAACTAAACAAGAACACAAGAAGAACAAGTGGCTGAAATAGCAACAATTCCTTAACAAGATAGACAAAAGTTTGTCTTTTCTTAAACATCAAAACACAAAAAACAAAACCACAACCACAACCACAAATCAACCCCATATGAAAATAGCATCACCACAAAAACACAAAACCTAGAAACAAACTCATAACACTCCAAAAGACATAATTTTTACACTCTATGCTAAAATGGGTTGTTTAAAAGAATACAAGCATAAGAATAAGCATAAGCATATTCCACAAACTTTTCATTTTTCAAACCAAAATCTTCACAAGAAAGCTTTCATAAAAAGAATCCTTATCATTTTCTACAAAACCCCATCTTTTTATTCCACTCTCACCCATAAAATTTTCACCTTTACACTAACAAGAACAAGAATTTGAACCTACAAAAAGATAAAAACAAGAACAAAGAACTATTCCAAGGTGTAGTAGCACTAACAATGAGTGACTAACAAAACCAAACAAAAGTAAACCCAGAAACAAAGTTTCTTCCTTTTTTACTTGAAAACAAATTAGAAAGTCATAAAGTTGAAAACAAATTAAAGGGTACAAAGATTAAGGTGAAAAAACAAAAACATCAACAAAAACAAAAACTCCTAAGAAACACTACAATGTCATTTGAGTTAGGAGCTAAATACTAACAGTGTGACATAAACACACACATAACACAACAAAGTATGTTTCTCTCTCTAAAAAAACAAAAACTGAGTCTCTATTCTATGTTAGTTTCTCTCTCATCATCAGAAACTCATTCTCATCTGATGACAGGAAAGGGCCATACTTCTTGTTTGGGTTCCCGCCTTTGTGAGTAGGCAATAGGCAGCAGCACTCAGTACACTGTACTGTGTGTGTGGGTACCACATTTGCTCTCAAAGTGAAACATCGTAATCCGTGACTTGATTAAGGAAATTATACTGTATTTTAACCGTTTGATCTTGTTGAACTTCATCTTGGCCGTTGAATCAAGTTGCATGGAAATTTGTGCTGTAGTATGTTTTGTTTTTGTTGACAAAAGTGCTTAGCATCATGTGTGTGAATTAGTAAAGTTTTTCTCTTTTTTTTTCCATAGAATAATTGCTTTTACTGCATTGTTTATATTATTACAATTAATTAATTTAATTAATTATTAATAATATCTACTGCTTTTTCCAACTTTTCTATCTTTTCTCTTCTTTTTTTTTACTTTTTTTATTTGTATCACCATTTTTCTATTTTAAAATATGTATATTAAAATTCCTAATTGAAATCCCTAAAACCCAAATCTCATTCTTCATTTTTTTTATATTGCTGTTATTGTTAATCTTCTTGTTCTTCATCTATGTTTCAATCTTTATTGTTGTTGTTTTCCAGTTTGTTGTTGTTTTTCGTACTTTCATTTTAGTCTCTCACTATTATTTTAGTCTATCACGTCATGTCATAAGCTACCTGTAAACTAATGTTACTTCACCATGCTGACATGTGTCCAAAAAATGGACAAATTAGCGTTTTTGTTCACTTTAACGGCCAAACTAACAGTTTCGACTAAATTGACTAACGGAATACTGATTGAGGGACTGTTTTGTAGTTTTTACTCAATGAGGAACCAAAATGATAGCGAAGTACACATTGGAGGACTAAAATGACTATTTCCATTTTTTTTATAAAATGGAGGCAAATATGGTAGTTGATACAAACTTTTATCATTTTAACCAAATGGTTGGATTCCCTGTGGTTTAATAATTTTAAACAAAAATTATCTGAATCTTTGTTAAAACAGATTTTTAAAAATTTTACTATTTATCTTTGATTGAAGTTTAAATTATCGGAGTTTTTTCTCTAAAAATTGAAGAATTACGATAAAAATATTATTAACAAACTTCTTTAGTAAATACTTTTCCAAAGATTGGCTATTTATTGAGTATTAGTATTAATATTATGAATTAGTTATCGTGAGCATAGTTTAAGTGGTATGAGCATTGTATGTGTAGAATTAAAGATTGAATTTTGATTCATCTATTTATTTTATGAAAAATGTTAAACAGTGCTCCTATGGCACTTATTAAGCTTACTAATAAGAAAATTCTGTTTTTAAACTTGTGCATTCAACATCTTAAAAGTGTCAATTTATTTGGCTGACATTAATTTTATCTTTTACTTCCTTTTTTAGTATGTTTAACAAGTGTCACGGGAACACTATTTAGTATGACCCTTATTTTATTTTAAAAGAAGAAATTCTAGTCAAAAAGTTATAAATAAATTATTAGCATACGCATAGTTCACTTGACCATTCAAATTCGTAGAAAATAAACCAATTCTCCATTTTCTCTTAAATCATTTGGTAGATATTACTCATTTCGTTCTCTTTTAACCGACCGTTTTGAATAGTAACATCAAATTAAAAAAGTGGATTTTTGCACCTTATCTTCTTATTATACTATAATTTTAATCTATCAATAAATTCTTTTTTTTTTTTCACACACTTTCTCTTTCCAATAAATTTAATATATTATGTACAAAAAAAAATTAATATATTATTAACTCCCAAAAAAGATTTTAAAAAAACTTTAGTTTTTCAAATATATAGCATTAATTAGTTTTATTGAAAAATATAAGAGTAATTGACAAAGAGCACAATTGACAAATCATACCCTTAAAATATCAAACGGATAATTAAATAAGAACGCTGAATCCAATAAAAACAGACAGTTAAAAGGAAACGGAGGGAGTAAACCTCTTCTTCTTTTTATGACAAAAATTTAGGATGAAGTGGAATATCTCGGTTTAAATTATAAAAGATTTTAGAGTTTTTTCTCTTAAAGTACTTACAAAATATTTACATTTAATTACCTCCACCAAAAGCATTAGCAAAGTTCAAGCCTAAAACTTCAAAACCTAAAATCTATCTTTTAATCTTTCTTTGATGGCAGACATTTGAACATGAATATACAGAAAAAGTGTTTTCATAAATATTGATTATTTAAAAGAAAAAACTAAAGTTTTTTTGGGCCCTTTGGCATGAATGATGTTCTCTAATTGAACCTATTCATAGATTGCACATTTAGACCTTAGGCTTTAACTTTTATTGTTTCAAATGTCATAGACTTGAAATTTTCTATTGCATAATTGACACATTATTGTAATAATTCCAAAATGATAGTAATTATTTTCCATAGGAGACAAATTTAATGTCAAACTTCCAGCTAATACCATTAACTATTGCAAATTGTGAGTGAAATAGGTTACTTTTTGCTTTATAAATCAATTGACAGAAACTTTGATGCTCATTATTTTTGAAATTCTAACTTGGTTGGTACCATTACAAATTCACAAATAATGTTCAATTTTTTACTATTGAAACATCAAATCAACAAAACCTCTATATCATAACTAAACACTTCAACCTGAACAAAACTATGATAAAATCACTCAAACAACTAAACTGTAAACAGTGTCGGTTCACAATTTTCAGCTCGATTTAATTATCAAAACAGAACTTTTTTTCTTCTTATTTAATGGGGGAGTGGTTGTTAAAATATAGGTGAGCAATTGGTAATGCCAATATTGTTAGGTTAGACGCCTTCATCAAAGTTAAAATCTAGGACCTCACAGTTATGCGAGTTTCAGTAATGTTTATCACTTCGTATATAGACCCCAAAAAGAAAAGAAAGCCATGGAAAACAAGGGACATGAAACATCCTCAGAGTAATGTCCCAGCAAGTAAGTAATAATCCAGTAATACAAAAGTGAACACAGCCACAACACCTACAAAAAAATAAAATCAATGTACACAACATACCCAAAACCCTACCCTAATGTAGAAGCAAATGAAAATTACACAAAAACAACATATTACAAGTGTTGCTTGGCTCTACTAGTACAACAGTGCTCTTGACATCAGACCAATGTAGTCATTTTACATTACAAATCTTAGCACTATCTTGCACAAGATTACCAAGGGGCAGACATTACAACCTACCACACTCCTTTTTTAGCGGCGTTTCATTTCCTTCAAAAAAACCATCTTTTCAATTCATGAAAAATACAAATTTACATAATTCAATCTATTCCATATCATATATATAATATACTTGAAGTTCCAGAGAGTTTGGTTAATAGTTCATCCATTAGAATCAGTCGTTGGAGCACGGACTTCTCTGTCATCGGCATTTGATTCTGCAGCAAGCTCAATAGGAGTTCTTCCTTCCTCGTCCACAGCTCGAGGATCGCCTCCCCTGCATTGAAGATTTTATTATAAATGAACCATTGATAAAATCCCTTATTATAAGCTTCTTTTATCATTTGCATATATTAAGAAAAGTTTATATTGAATTTAATGTGTCTATTTTGCATATAGATGTTCCTAAAATACCCTTTTGTATATGATTGTGTTCAAGTCTGACTTCTCATCTTTCAAGACACTAAGTAGTACTAATTAGGATTTTTCTTTTCAAAAGGAACTTAAATTTAGGGACAGATGCAGTAAATCATAAAAACTCAATACATCAATCATAAAATAGCCCATTAATGCTTGAAATGATCACTCGAATGGCAATGTCAGAGGTTAAGCTGAGTATGATAACTTGATGAGAGACAGATAAACACTGACCTTGAAAGCAGTAATCTTGCAATTATGGATCTTCCTTTGAGAATACAACGATGTAAAGGAGTTCGACCTCTCAAATCAGTTGCATTAATATTTGCGCCATATTGCAGGAGGAGCTCTACCATTCCAATGTCTGCAGTTTCACAAGCAATGTGAAGTAGTGTGCACCCTTCAAGATTGACCATCGGCTGGCCTTCTTTAGTGCCCGCCAGATTCATAGAGCCATTAGAGGACCAGTCCAATGTGTTCCCTGCCAGATTAGGGCCGTTTTCATGGTTTGCCTGCTCTTGTAATAGCATTACTTTGGCAAGGGTTAAAGAGTTGTTGCATGCTTGCTCATAAACAACATTGACATCAACATCAGAATTAACAATGTAGCGGTATACGGCTTTCTTGTCATTAGCGCGAACAGCCTCCCAGATCTGTTGTGCCACTAAGAGTCTGTATTGATTGTCCTTTGGCTTGCGAACAAAAATCTTCTCTGCATACTGCCAAGGGAATTAAAATAAAAAGGTTCATGTAGTCTATTATATAGGGAAAAAAAACATGCTAACGACTACTAATCTTGTTTAATAAACTATTCGTGAAAAATGAAAGCTTATTTCATCCAAACAATTCCTCTGACAAGAGAAGTGAATATTCAGTTTAATAATTCTGTTCAAAATGTGACCAACTCATGATAGAGCACACAACCCAGACAACAGCATAAAATGCAATCATTTTGGTAAGTAGGAATTACACAAGCATATACTCATGTTTAATGAAAATATCCACTTTTGAGTGTAACATCAACAACAAAAGAAGAATAAGATCACATGATGCAGCTATAATCGATAGACATTTGAAAAATACTTTGGCAGAGGGAAAGCCATATTCAGTTGCAACTGTCGTAACTTTGATTCGAGACCATGTTGAAAAGTGAAAACAAGAAGGATGAGGAAATTAAAAAAATACCAAGTTTTATATTACTTTTCTGCCTATCAATACTCATTTATATAAATTTCTAAGATTGTATTACAAGTGTACATTTTCACAAACACAGAACATCTTTCTCCATTAGCAAGAGCTTATGTATAGGGATCCCGAGTACAAGTTATAGTCATACCTTTGCCTGGATGAATTTTTCCTTCACCGCTAGAGAATCATATTGACTAGGTTTGGTGATGAAAACCGTCAGTGACTTATCGGACTTACTCGAGCTTCATAATTAGTGAAAGTGTGTATCAGGAATACTTGGTCAAAAAATAACACAGCAATAATGAGTGAAAGTAATGCAAAGATATAATAATGGGGATTCTTTACCCTGTAGGGACAAGATCAACCTGAAAGGCACTTCTTGATTGCAACAGTTCCTCCCAGACAGAGTTGGCAAAAGTATTCCCAAGAGACTGAAATAAAGTTATCACAGAAGGTTCCCACACCTTAACATCCAATGTAAGAGAGCGAACCTGCAACCGAATTAAGAAAAAAGAGCAATATAATCAATTTATGATTGAAGCCTCGTCGCAAGAGAAAAGGAATTAAAACTTAAAAGATGCACAGATTATGATTAAACACAGCATCAAATAACACATTTTGGTTCTAAAATTGCCAATATGCAACAAAACATGTGATCAGTCTTGAAAAGCTAACATTCCTACATTTCCCATCAGAAGAGTTCCCTATAAATAACCAATTTGAATATGCATGATCATCAAGGGAGTGCATTTGTATGGTCTACCTTCGATATGTGCACACCAAGGTTTCGATGAACACCAGAACATTCAATGCAAACAAGAACGCCAAGATTTAGTGATGCCCAATCCGGCTCAGGGGCCCCACAATCAGCACATTTATCATTGCCAATAACTTTTCGCAACACATCAATTGGTTTCTCGCTTTTATTACAGGATCGTTGCTGGTTCAAACTTCTGGAGGCACGCTCCAAATGTGAAGACGCAAAACTTCTATCAGCTGCACTTTCCTCAACAGCACAGTGATCAAAATCTGAACTTTCAAAAGAACTACTCTCACTGGTAGACCTATGATGACCGCTTCCCATTGGACTTGCCGGTAACAACTGATAAAAAGGGTAACATTATCACATTAATCACATTGACTAAAACTCATTGTTGCCATGGTAAGCAAGTGTCAGGAAATTACCCTTTCAGGAATCTGAGAACTCAGCAAAGAGGCAATAACACCTGTGATTTTTTCAATCCAGTCCATTTGGTCCAGTGCACTCTCTGCCTGTATTGACAAGCATAATTAATTAAGGAGTGAAAATATAAAGCTTAATCACCGTCTTTATATGAATAAAACATTCTGCAAAAAGTTATTAAAATGACCTGCAAAGTGTAGTTCTTTGTCGGTGAAATGATCCGGAAGCAAAACCTCAAATCTGATTGGTCAGCATCAACTTTAATTGTTGATGTAAGCAGATTCACAGTGTGATGAGCAACAGATTTCTCATCATGTACTCCACCATGATGATGATTATGAGAAGACAACCATCGACTTAGAAGTCCAGAACCAAGCTCCGAACTATTCCTCTGACCAGAATGTTGACTACTAGACCCCTACAAATGATGAATAGCCACGATAATATAAGGTGAAATTTGTTACAAATAAGTGTGACGGCTTAAGTCCTTTATAAACCAATTTTTTGTTCAGAATAGACTTACAGATGGTTTGCTGCATTGTTTACGGTAGTAATAAAGCATTCCCCGGCTATCAAGAACAAAAAACCTCCTTTTCCAGTCCCCCCTTAAGTTTGAGGAACGCTTCGAGAGATAACCTTGTCGAATAGTCTGGACCTATAATGATAAACAAAAAGAAAATTTAAAAATAAACCAATGAGATAATGTAATAACTTATAATTCTAATCAACTATTTCCAGCCCTCTTTTCAACCTTTCCCTTTGCAGCATTTTGCATTACTGCTTCTATCATCTTATGTGAACTTCTACCAATGGCTTGTATACCATCTCCATTAGGAGATCCATTAGAACCATTAGAAGCCAACCTACTTTCTCGATCAATCTGCCGTTTGTAATCTTGCATTCTTTCATTGAGAGCCGCTTGCTCATAATTGGACCTTTCTCTTGATTGCTGAGCATAAGTCAAGACCTGCAAAACAATTAGTATGCAGTCAATCGTTTGCATTTTCACTAGGGCTCCACTGTTTGCCAATTAATTGAAGATAATGATGGTTTAAATGCAAAGCTGATTATAAACCTGGTTAATGTACGGCTCCATTTGATGTAATAGTTCATACCCCTACAAGCAAAATTAATTGAAGATAAGAATGGTGTGGCAATGAATGTGTCAAAGAATACTTTAAACAATAAGTCTACCTGTTTGAAGTAACGAAGATGAGCGTCCATGGTCCCGCTTACTGCTTCCAAAAATTCAAATCTCTTCTTTGCTTCAACATTTGACAGAGCAGTAACCTGGACAGAGACTCTTCAAGTTTATTTGGGAAAGTAATGGTAAAATTAATTGCTTATGATCAAATGAATTTACTAACCAGATTAAACCGAGTTTGCTCAAATGTAGCTCTTGCACTATGAAGCTCCTAAATCATGCCCCAAACATGTAAGGTTTATTGAATGATATCACAAATCTAAAATGACTCAACAAGTGAGATATAAAAAAGCCTACCTCTTCTAGGGCAGTAGCTACGCCAGATTTTGTACCTTTTCTCAGTGACAGAAATTTTTCACGAGTCTGCAAGAGTAACAAATTTGGCAAATCATTAGAGAAAAACTTGATTTTGCAGCTTCCGATAGGCTAAAGCCAAGGTTGTTAAAAAATAAATGTTTCAAGGAACTTTTATCACTCTATTTCTTTAGAACAGACATGGGCATAGTTCATCTTAGTAATCAATTCAAACTGATAAGTTAATCATAATATGTGCACTGATTTCGTTTTACGTGAATGTATAATTATCATAGGAATTATGATTCACATCAAAATTTCCGACTCAGGAAAAACATACAAACTACGTATCAAAAATAGGAAGCATTTGGAAATGGGAATGCACCTGGTCATAAATAAGGCTGGCTTTGTCAAAGCGTTTTCGTGCTTCCTGCACTAAGAAAGGATCCATTATAACAAAACCATATATAAACTATAAAGCTTAAAATGTTTTCAAGAATCGCACTTTCAAAATTATAACATGGAGAAAAGTATCCTAGTTTTGATTAAGAATCTTCGCTCATGTATTTAATCTTGCACTGTAACCTATGAAGCCCAGAAACTTTAGAATGGAAAAATATCGATGTCCGACACGTATTTGATACAAACAAATGTCTGCTTGAATAAAAAATAAATACTACAGTACTACTTTTTTCACAAGAGAAGTATATACTCCAAAAGCTCCTGCTTGAATCCTAAACCCTAAATCTATATGGAGCAAAGTCACTCAAAAACCTACCACTTTAGAAATATACAAACCTATATATTTATTAAAAAAGCTCTATAATAAGATAGGGTAAAAAGAAATTGTTTTCAAGAAAAATAATAAGATAGTTTTCAAGTACCTTGACCTCTTGCAAATCGATATTGACAAACTGGAGCAATCTGTCATTTAACATATGCTCAACCTGAAATGAAGAAAGCAACCCATGTCAACAAAAAAGCCAGGATGGTTTAACCGCTAAAGATTGCAATGTGATTCGGCTTCCAAGTTTTATGCTTTCACAGTTTGATCTTAACGCTTGTTTTTTGGATAAAAGAATAGAGAGTGATTGGAGGTTAAATGTGTTATTAGGAGTCATTGGCAACTATGAAAAGATTAAAAAGCACTTGAAACATAATATTTTACCTGAGATCGCAGAACTTCCTTGTATGTCCCAATTTCTCTTAAGGCTATAGTGAATTTGGTCATAACAGGGCCTGAAGTGCAGTTAAAAATTTCAATCAGAAATTGTTTCACTATTGTTGAGATTTTAGGGGCAAAGATAACATCGTTATAGTAACTTTAAATTGTAGAGAAAATTTGTAAGCAAATTCTCTCAACAAGAAGTGAAATTGTTTTCCTCTTCCACAACAGATAACATTGGTCAAGCATTATAAGACATAATTTTTTATGATTGGCAGTTTATCCAAGGTAATAAATAAAAATTGGAACCATAAGCAAGACAGCGTGGATAAATAAAAATCAGCTACACGCAGGAACAGAAAAAGTCAAACCATGTGGAGGAACATAAAACTATTCATCAACCATCTTAAGCATGATTGATGAAAAAAAGGCATACCTCCAAAAGCCACACTGATGGGGTCATTATGGCCCCCACCAAAAGTTTCTAAGGCACTTGCAAATGCAATGTCTCCATCATATGCCTCTCCAAGTCCTTCCCTGGAAAGTACAAAATTGACAGCAATTAGGTCTTTAAAAAATAGCAAACATCTTTGAAATCAATATTCAATATATTATGATAAGCTGTGAGAAACTGCTTACAATAAAACTAAAAGAATAGAAAATAAATTCTGCTAAAATTTTCCTTTCAATGATGGCCAATGATTGTTGCATTAAAAAACTAAGAAAAACATCCTCCATGTATGATACAGTAAACGACTATTAAGTAGTATTAATGCTTTCTTTTTTCCACATAAAAAATCCTCTTGATTTTTAATCATGATTTTGTATCATACTTTCTCTGTAATATTGAAAACAAATGTCCTAGAAGATAAACAAATAAGATATGATGCTTCTGCATACGTGTATTTTCTGCATCCCTTGTAAAATTTCAAACTTCTCTCCCTCAAAGATTCCGCACTTTCCTCCATGCCTTGTATCTGTTTAACCAATGAATCAAAGGATGACAACCTTAGCACACATCAATTCAATTATGAAAGAGCCTACAAATACAGTAACTGAACATGACTGCATTGCATAAAACCTCTAAATCAATGAGGGGGAAATGGTAAAAAGATCTCTGTTGAATGAGGAGCAACACAACAACAAATTATTACATAACTTTAACTAATCATCATTGACAAATATTCTCAGAGAAGAACCACTAAACTTATGAACCTACACATTCCAGTTAACGAATCATTTTACCGGCAAGGAATGCGGTATATTTCACAATCCTAAAAAAATACTGTAATGGATTGTTAATGCCAGCATGAATTAACATGGCAATTGGGAATCGGTTGTTAAGTTCACGAAATAACTAAACGTGGGAATGCAGTACTGATTTAGTGCCTATCTGTATTATATTCTATTCACCAAAAAACAGGATAAAATTGCTTCTATAGACACTTCTTAGTTCTAACATCTCACTCAACCTAAGATTTTCTCCGTTTACGGCATACAAAATGTAAGACAAACAGGCTTTAACAGACTGTTTAACATAAGAATAAGTTCAGTTTAACATAGGGAATTTAATTCCTATATCAATATGGGGGAGGCGGGTAGGAGGGTTAACAAATGGCGGCTTGTTCAAATTCTGCTATGCTGCATGCAGTGCCATAGCGCTGCTATTTGACAACACTTTGAACTAAATAGCATTTCTCCTTGTTCAGGGTTTAAGCACTGTTGGGGCAACTAGGTTACAAATTCTTGCATGATAACTCTCTCACTCTCACTACTTATCAAAGCTCTATCTAAATCTCATCCTATGAAGAAAAAACACTTTCTTCTTTTCGCATAATTTTCACAAAATCAAAAGTAACCCTAGATTTAGTTTTTTGCCCAGGTAGCCTAGTGGCCTGGATTTCACCCCTTAAGTGAATAAGTGGAGAATCCCGAGTTAGAACGCCCCGGCAAATGTCCATATCAGCTAAGCTATGCTCACGGGAACATAACCCTTGATGTTTTATTAGCCATAAAACAAAGCTTTGAGCAAGTATAATCATTAAATTTCATACAACATATCCAAATATTCACATTTCATATATCATCTACAACAAGCATTAAAACCACCCCATCAATTTCAAATTTTTCTTTGAATTAAACAAACACTAAAAAATGAAAAACCCTTCAATCAAGGTTAAATTTAAACATGAACTAAACCAACTATTACCAACACATCAATTACAAAACCAAACCTATGAAATTCACCTAACATACATTACACACACAAAACATCAAAATTAATTTGTAAAAAAATTAACAAAATTAAAGAAAAAGAGAGTGAGTGAGTGAGTAACAAATTAACCAACCTGTTTGCGGAACATGGGAGAGTCATCAAGCTTAGCGAATTGCATTTTTGATTGAAAGAAACAAAAGATTACTAGGTTTATGTCGGTTTAAGAACAGTTATACCTAAACAGCATTATAGAATAAACAAAACTCGATCTAAAAACAAAACACTCAAACATTTGCATCAATTTTCAATTTCACTTTAACTTAAACACTGTTTTATGATTTTTGGTACTAAAAACCTAAAAACACAAACCCTAGCGCAGCAAAAGGAAAAGGAAAGAGAGACAGACAACGTTGGAGTTTGAGAGTGTTTATGATTTGATTTTTGATGTCTTCTAGTTTTGTGTGTGTGTGCTGGTTGAGTCAAGTGTGTTAGTGAAGATGGGAAAGTAAAAAAGAAAAAGAAAATGAAAATTGTTTATTTAATTTAATTATGATTAATTAAGTTAAATTTAAGCTCTAATCTATGAGTATCTATGACCTAAATTCTCGAATCCCATGTGTGTAACAGAGACTAACTTGTATTAAAGTTAGACCTATACATTCCTTTTTAATGCACTTTTCCCTTTATTGCCTCCTTCTTTTTCTTTTTTTTAATCTTTGCTTTTCTTTTTGTTTATATATATTCAATTTTTTGACAGCAACGTTTATAGATTTATTAATCAATCTTAATATCATGGTAATAATTACCATCGCACACAAATAATAATTTAGTAGGAAGCGGTAGTAAGAAATCTAGTGGACTCAGTAATAGCATCTTCAATGGTAGGTATTATTTTCTAAGTATCGGTATTTAATAGGTATTTTTATTGGAGCAAAATATAAATGAGTATTTAATAGGTACTGATTCTACAATAAGTATTGGTATCTATATTGTTTTTGTGGGTCTCATTCATAATGAAGTAGAGTTATTGGTGAGATGTGTTATTAGTGGGATTCATTTAGAACTTTTTAAGAGATTTTGGGTTTGAGGAATTTAGTACTTATTAGATACTATTATTAAAAAAATATAAATGAGTGATATGTACACGTGGGATCCGGTTAAATACAAAAAAATGAATATCTTCATTGTGGATGCTCTAAGTAGTTATAAGTTTGATCTCTAATTTTTTTATATGAATAAATTGGATGATAAATGGGGAATTTATCTGTGTGTTTAGTAGATTCATTGATAATTATTATTTATGGTAAAATTATGTTAAAAACTTTTAATTATAGCATGGTAAAAACACTAAATATCATCATCTTGTATTGTTTTACTATATTTTTTATTATTGGTTTGAATCAATATTTACTCGTCAACATATGATGTTGGAAAAGTTGGCAATATAACTCCCCCTCAAAAAAATGTGAAAATCATTCAGTTTCGATTTGTGTAGTTGTTCATTTGGGATTTAGGTCAACCTTAGTAAGAAAAGCGCATAATATATGTCTCATTTTTTTACTTTATAGTTAATCTCATAGCATGCTCAAAATAATCTAAAATGCGAGAATACCTTGAAACGGTCTATTAGGGTCAAACTTCCTAATTACGGTGGACTAGAAAGAGAAAAAAATGACGAATACTCTATTTAAAATACAAATTGCAATAAACCTATTTATATCTTACTATACAAAATATCAATATTTTTTATATATTAAAAAAAATTAAGGATATTATCACTAAAATTAAATTTAAGTTGACAAATGTTTTAATTGGAAATATGAAACGTTTTACTGACAATTAAAATGTTTAATCTTAATAAGAAAATTATTATTAACATCATACTCGAAAAAATATTATATTTATCAACATGCTTAGATTATTAAAATTTACAGAGTTTCATCAAATCAAATAACATATAAAAATATAACGGATTACATGAATTTCAATAATATTAACCACACATTTTTTTTTTGTTAGTAGAAAAAATTGAATAAAATATTATGTCCTTTTTATACTAGATCAATGAGCATATGTGTTAGATAACGTATTGTTTATTTTATTTTATTTTTCATAAATCCTACTTTGACTAGATTTTTAAAACTTTAATCAGTTATTATTCATTACTAGTAACAGTATTTTGTTAGTTGAGATGAGGCCATGTTTGATGGCATTTGTTGGTTCTACACGCGCAAGAAAGGAGCGTGTGATAGTGAAAGAAGAGAGAATGGTTGGGCTTTAGTACAATGGACTGTGGTGGGCCAAAACTGAGTTTCCCTCCATTTCCCCGACCATAGTTAGGGTCCCACCCCCATCGCATGCTCATCATTTCAACATTAATTAATTAATCATCTTTTTTTTTTCTATTTTTATTTTTACTTTTTTTACCAATTATGTTCTACATCTTAATCTTATTGTCAGTTTTTTGGAAATGTTTTCTTGGGTACATCTCTTCTAGACATCCTTGTTAAATCAATGGTGATACAAATTCATTTTGCATGTATTGGATATATTTAGGTCAAATGCATCCATATCATTTTTTATTTTTTTTGGTAAAACATCCATATCATTTATGTTTAATGTTTGTGATGAATCGGTATGTTGATTTTTAAAAAAATAACACATGATTTGAGATTTCTTCTTTTATATATTTTTCAATTTATGCATGTGTTCTCAAATAGAAATTGCTAGGGGATGTGCACAAACAAGTACTTCTATTGATTTTAGATAAAAATGGATTGAATATAAGATTTATACTACTATATGCTAGATACATGCATATAAAAGTGGATTGGAAATAAATTGAAAGCTAAAAACTAATTGTAGAGTGGCCAATTCTAGCATAGGTAAGGGTAATAGGTCTCCTATGGTGGGAGATTAATTTTCACCTTTAGATTACAAAGGTCTACCATAGACAATATAAAAGTGTTTACACCATATTTTTTCTTCTTTCACTAAAATCATTTTTTAATTTATACATTATTATTAAATTAATTATATGTTAATATTAAATAAATTTTTATATGCCAACATTTAATTTTAATATAATATATATTCCACGTTAAAGTGTACATGTATAATAATAAAAGTGGAAAAAAATCTAAAAATCAAACTTAGAAATAGAAAAGGTTGAGAGATAAAATACAAATAAGAGAAAGTCTCATTGCACTAAATATTTCATCTTATTAATTTAATATCTCATTTTTATACTATTATTAAATTATTTTTTATTTACTAGAATTTTATTTTCAATTTATTTTCATTTTAGTTGTATAATTTTGTAAGGGCATTAATTTTATTCTTGTGTGCATTTATTGGCTCTTTTGTTGTATTTATTTTCTCTCATTTTTTACTTAGGATTGCCAAGACCAAAAATTTGATTTAGGATCTCTTTTGAAAGATCAATAAACTAATTTTTAGCTTATAGCTTATAAGCTCATATGACTAAAAAAGACCACTGTGAAACGGTCATTTTATCAAGAGTTTATAGTTTATTTAACGAGTTTATGTATATTTTTTAATGTTAAAGCAGTTTATTTGTGAAAGCATGGTAAAAATATGTCTACTACTCACGAGCTTATATCTTAACATTGTATTTTACCATATTTACTATTTAGAATTTATTATTATTTAAAAGAATTTAAAATAAATATATAAGTGCTAGAGCTAACCAATTGATACCAAACCATATTTTCACCATGCTGGTACCTTCCCTTTTGCGACCAATATTCAATTTTTTTACCCAAATTTATTTATAAAGATATAAAAAACAAGTGGTTATTACTTATATTCTTTATTTTATAAGGTTTTTTTTCACAAATTTATATATGGTTTTTGTTACCATACATATATACGGGACAAAAAAAGAATAGATATCGTCTATAATTGTAGTTCTTAATAAATAAACATACACAAATTAGAAATAATGAAATAAATCGTCTGATGACAAATTATAAAACTAATATACTCCAACAAACAAAAATATATAACTAAAATGAAAATAAATTGAAAATAAAATTCCAATAGATAAAAATTAATTTAATAATAGTACTATAAAAAAGATATGTTAAATTAATAAAATGAAATATTTAGTACAATGAGACTTCCTTTTATATGTGTTTCATCTCTCAACCTTTTCTATTTCAAAATTTGATTTTTAGATTTTTTTTCCACCTTTGTTATTATACATGTACACTTTAACGTGAAATATATATTATATTAAAATTAAATTTTGGCATATAAAAATTTATTTAATAATAATATATAATTAATTTAATAATAATATATAAATTTTAAAAAAATGGTTTTAGTGAAAGAGAAAAAAATATGGTGTGGACACTTTAATATAACATATTGTAGATCTTTATAATCCAAAGGTGAAAATTAGTCTCTCACCATGGGAGACCTATCACCCTTATCCATGCTAAAATTGGCCTTGTAGAGTACAAAAACAACAATGTTTATGTTTGGTTATGCATTTGGAGCGGATGAAATTGATTTTGATATATATGTTTGGTTGACTCAAATATAATTAATTTTACCTTAAAATTTATTCTATTTTGAAATCATTATATGTAACTTTTGAGTTTAAAAGTAATTTTTATAGTGAGTTCAACTTGGTTTTGGATAAATCTATTCAAGTATAAATTATTTTACCATTCAACTCAGTTTACAATAAAATTAATTTACAACCCTAGAGCACTTGGTGAAATGACGTCTGTTATAGCTTAATTATGGTCTTAAGTTTGATCTCTGTGTTTGGGTATGCAACGTTAAAATTCTTAAGTGGAATTTGTCATCAATTTAAATCTCACGATATTTGATAAGTGAGTCTATATAGTTGTGAATGAAAGATATTTAGTTTGCACACATTAAAAAAATGACGAAACTAATTCATAGGGGTGTAAGCGGATCACAAAAATCCAATTGAACCGATGATCCAATCCAAATCAAAAAAACTCGACTTTTTTTGTTCGGATCAAAAGTCAAACTGAACCAATTGAAAACCGATGTGGTTTGGTTCAGTTCTCGATTCTGTTTTCCGATCCATTGAATTGAACCAAACCAAACCGGTATATATCCTTATGTTAATTTTTTTTTTTATATTAGGCAGTCTAATCCAACTATATTTGGCCCAAGTATCTTTAAAAAAAAATGTCACTACATTTGTCTTCATTGAAAACCTTAATTTAGAAGCACATTTTCATCACAGATTCACAATTGTGTACTTCTCTTCGTCCTCACTTTACCTTCATCACAGACAATTTGCTCTCATATATATAATATATCTCACCTCACATTCATCTTTCTCAAGCTAATATGCTTTTATCAATCACTACGGACAATTTGGATAAATTTTGCCATTAAAAATCTAACATGAAATACATTGAAAAAAAATCCAATGTAAAATCGAACAAAATATCAGAACCAAACTGCCGAGTTTGGTTCAGATTAATTTTTAAAATCAATGAAAACCGAACCAATAAAAAATTCATTGATTCGGACATCAGATTCACTCAATACCGAACCAAACCGATCCATTTACATCCTTATTAATTCATTCAAAATCAATTTTAGTTTTGTATAACCAAACTTACACAAATTTTAGCTTCAAACTAGAAACAATTCTAATGATAAATTTACCAATTTCACTTGAAAACACACAAAAATGTCAAAATCGATTTTATTTTTTATAAACTAATTTTGATTTCTCAAAGAAGATCCAAACATGCACCAAGTATTGCTTCAACATATTATTAAAACCCTTATAATATCATTCAAATAGTTAACAATCGATCTATTAAAAAAATTGTTTATAATTGATAAAATATTTTAAAATAACTTTTTATGCAAATTGATTGAACAAGTTCAAACATACAATAGCTAGCTAGCTATCGAATCCAATTATGAGAGTTCTGCTGTCACAATTATAACAAAAAAAATAGAGACAGAGTGTTTATAGCTAAGATATTTTTAGAAAAACCAGTAGCCTATATTTTTATGTAGTAATATATTAAATCTTATCAAGAAACGGTTCAAAGTATTTAGAAGTCTAAAGTAAAAAGATTGTGCGACCTTTTTATTTTTAATAGTAATATATTTTACAGTAATATTTTGCGTAAGGAGTTTTAATAAAAAAATTTTGAAGAGGTAAAAATGAGATATATAAAAAGATAGTCCCCTTAACACAAGGCGTGCCAAGAGGATCTACACAAGTTTACAAGTTTACAAGTAAGGGGCTCAACCACCAACTATGAAAGTGTGTAACTAAAGTAGCATTCGTCACACTCAACCATCTATAGGAGAGAAGCTTTACTTTGTCCAGAAGCTGATAAACCGAGTTAGTCGAATTCCTGAAGACTCGGAGATTTCTCTCATTCCACACAACCCAGACACAGGCAAGCCAAACAAGCTGCAAAAAAGACCGCCGGGCACGGGAGCTGCCAATCGAGTAAGTAAACTGAACAAAGTGATCTGCTATGGTAGGAGCATCCGCTGTCGAGAACCCAATCCAAGATCGAACCAAAGACCACAGAGAACCAAAGGTACTGCAGTCTATAAACAAATGTTGCGCCGACTCAATGTCACCACAACCTGTCACACAGAAATGAATATCCGGAGGGATGATACCTCTACTAACCAGATTCGCCTTCGTCGGTAACCGATCACGCAAGAGACGCCAAGCGAACATAGACACCTTCAAGGGAACCTGATTGTGCCATATAAGATCCTCTGAGGCGCCTAAAGTGACTGTATACTGGGATGTCAAAAGCTGGTAAGCATCACGAACTGAGTAACCTGAAAATGGATCTGGTCGCCACTGCCACCTGTCAAGAATATCGGCCTGCACAAACAAAGGAAAAAGTAAGGTCTGACACTCCCCTAACATCTCCTCCTCCCACGCCCTCAACTATCTCCTCCACATCCATGCCGCCCCACCATCACCCCATCCTAAAGACCACATCTCAGCCACCGTACTCTGCTGGTTCGCCGCCAAATCAAACAGGCGCCCAAACCTCTCCCTCAACGGAATCCCACCCAACCAGGGGTCGGTCCAGAAAAGAGTGTCTGTCCCGTCCCCCACCTTTCGCGTCACACACTCCCTGAACCAACCATCTCTAATCCCGCCTACTCCATCCCTGATTCTCACGATCTCCCTCCACCATGCCGACCCCAATCTCCCTCCCCCCCTCAGCTGACCCCACTCCAACCCATAGCGGACCTCCAACACCCTAAACCAAAGTCTCGCACGGTCCACCAGCATCCTCCAACACCATTTGCCCAGCAGGGCAGTATTAAACTCCCTAAGCTGTCTGACCCCCAACCCTCCATACTCCTTACGCAAACAAACATTTTTCCAACGAACCCAAGAAATTTTCATAGAATCCTCACATCCCTCCCAAAAAAAGTTAATCAAAAGAGATTCATTGGAAGAAATAGTACCTGAGGGGGCTTTGAAGAAGGAAAGGGCATAGACCGGCAACGAAGTTAAGACAGATTTAAGAAGAATCAAACGGCCGCCAAAAGACAGAAAACGACTCTTCCACCCTGACAATCTATTCCTAATACGCGCCACTACCGATTCCCAGAAACCCAGACGCCTCGGATCGCCACCAATAGGAAGATCCAGGTAGAGAAATGGGATTTTCCCCACTTTACAACACAACGCAGACGCAACCTCGTTCAACAGTAATATTTTAATAAATTATTTTATACCTCTGTTATGAACAGTAATATTTTTAAAAGCATGATTATTATAGTTAAATGTAAATATTTGTTTATTCCAAAAAAATATAAATATTTGTTGTAGCTTGGCTAATTTCTTTTAAGAGATCAAAATAAGAAAATGATGTATTCATATTAAAGTTATCGTATAAGTATTCATATTAAATTAGACGCTAACAAAATGATGTATTCATATTAAAGTTAAATACGAATTTGTCAAATAAACTTTATAGTTAATTAGTCCTTCTTTTTATAATGATAAAGTAGTCGTCTAACAATAATTATAATGTATGGATAATATTTTGTTTCAATTTTGAATAAAAGAGGGGTTAAATCAAGCTCAATTGATAAAAAACATCAAAATATTACACAATGTTTTGGATAGTCTTGGTGATACCATTCCGACTTTTTACTTTAGCAATTTTGCTAGCAAGAACACCGTCTCTCGTAAAGTCCATCATGTTTTGACGAGTGCTCTTTTTAATAAAATTATTCAAGACATAGAAATTGATTTGGACATGACTACTAGACAAAAAGTAGTTTTTGGGTGTTGAAAGCAGTACAAGCACAAGATTTTCTTCTGACTATTTCCATTGATCGGTTAGGCAACAACATGTCCCAGTGAAGTATTGTACCATCCTCAGATACCGCCTCATGATTCCGATATTTTCTAAGGATGAGGTTTGTCTAGTATGTCGCAAGGCGTGCCTAGACACTTTTGGAGGGCATGCAGCTCATTGTACGGAGCTTCCAGACTTCAAATACAGGCATGATTTGGTCAGGGATGTATTTTTTGATATCTTTAGGCGTGCATGCATTTCTGTGAAGAATGATGTACCGATGAACTTCTTGACTGACCCACAGGAAGGGAGATCGACACTTCGTCCAGCGGATATTATGGTGTATGGATTGGTAGGAGGGAAACATGCTTGTGTAGACTCGACTGAAGTTTCCCCACTTGTGGAGTTAGGAGTTGGGGATTTCACTGTGGGACAGACAACTCTTAAAGCTAATTTAAGCAAAATGGTTAAACATGAGAAAACGTGCTGTGAAAACCAACATGCTTTTATTCCATTTGCATTCGGCACATTCGGTTTTTTAGCACCAGAGATTGTTGACCTTCTGAAAAGAGTTCAAAGAGTTATGCATACAATGTTGTGACGCCTAGGTCTATGAATGTAGTTTTTCGTAGGTTGCAATTTGTTACACAAAAAGGTTTGGCGGCGCAACTTATTACATGTCTACCTCTCGTTCATGTGTAATTATTAAATAAATAATATATATATTATTAATATATTATTAAGTATAAAAAAATATTAGATTAATTGTTATTAGATTAATTGTTATTATCGAGATTTGAACACTTGTGTCTCTACTTTGTATGTCGCAACTCCATAGTCCATTTACTCAATCTTGCTTAATGGCAAACAAAACAACAATAAAATTCTGAAAAGACCAAAATCACTCCACTAACTAACTTCAGACTAGTGAGAAAGTCTAAATAACATGAGACAATCGGCACCAAAGTTTATTATGCCTATTGTATTTCTTTCTTTGAAAAAGTTTTTATTTTATAATTTATTAAAAAATAGGGGTAAATTGAATGTGAAAATTCTCCAACTAAAACTATTAATTTAAGGATTTAATTTGTAAACAATGTAATTTTTTTTTACACATACATCCAATTAAATTAAATTACCCCATGTAAATATAAAGGAGATATTTTAAAAAGTAACCTATGACAGTGATATTATGGTTTAATTTAAGTGGATTTGGTGTACATGTAAAAAAGGTGCAACTATCTGTAGATAACAATTAATCTTTTATTTTCAATCGATGCACCGGTGATTATTTATGTCAAAATAAAATAACCATTGCTATAATAATTTGGAGCTCAAAAAAACAAAAGTCTAAAGCCCTAACGTCAAGTGCCTCTGCCTTGGGCTAAGGTCGGCCTGTTATGTGATTATTTTGATTGAAAGATTCTCTTTCCACCCCTCACAACTCTTTTTCTCCCTCGATTTTCTAATTTTGCCCTTGATTCAAAAGTTTGGAGCGCATTTTTTGAAGTTTTTTAAGTGCAAATTCTGCAAAAATTTTGGAAAAAAAATTCCGAAGTTCGTTTTCAAGGCAAAAAAAAATTCGGAGAATGCATTCCGAACTTTTTTACCAAAAACAAAATTAAAATATTGAGGGTAAAAAAGAGGTGTAGGGGGTGGGAAGGAAATCTTTCATTTTGATTTAAGTTTGGTGCAATGATCATCACTTAGGTATAATTTTTTTAAAAATAAAGGGCATTTTTTAAAATTAATAATATATATGTTTGGTGTATATTTATAAAATAAAGGGCTATTTTAAATTCGCTAGGAGAATCTCAGATAATAAAATATCACATTAACATGCAAGATTCTCCGTCCCATAGAAGTAATTCGTTCGATAACTACCAAGAAACCATTATTAAAGATGTCATAGTTCGAATCTAAACTCTATTTATTCACACTTATTGTTTGGTTTGTGTCAATGGAGTGAACTGAATGGGTTGAACAGTTGATCAGACAGACCTGTAAATTTGTAGAGTAAATTAATAAAAATGCCCCTAATTAAAATAATATCATCTATACAGCCACTTTTATTGACCAGGGAAAGATTTATGAAACCTCAATAAAATAGGTGATAAATGCAGTAACTCCAAATGTCGTATATAATCCTAGTCCTACAAATGGCAGTAACAATAACACTAAAAAAGGAGCAAGTGACCAAAAATTAATAATGAAGGGACCCCACTATTGTTGACTCCAAATGTTATGTACACTACTACTCTGATCCTTCTTGCACTACAATTTATCAGCAATTCTCCCAAGAGCAGTTGCAAGCTTATCAAGCACAGCAACAATGCTACTTGCAGTGTCATTCTGGTGCTGGCGATCAAGCTGGAAATTGATGTTCTGAGCCTCTAGTTGTTCACTTAGCATCTTGCCATTCTTCTCTAACACATCGATTAATTGACTTTGTAGAGTTTCCTCTTCTTCATCTCCATCAGTTGCAAACCGTTTCCTCTTCCGTTCCCCTTGAGATGTAGAACCCATTTCTGGATTTGAAGCTGGCTGTTTCTCATTTTTGGTACCTATAGAAGTAAACGAATGTATGAAGAAATTCAAATGAGAATGTTTTCATGATTAGATTTTGATTGTCAAACCAGAACCTTAGATCCTTACCTTTATGCCTATTATTATATTATTATATGTACTCATATCCTAAGCTATAGCTCAAAAGTTGTACATGGCATAATTAAAGCTTGTGGATAAGAAACAAGTGATAATATTCTTTTGAGACGAGGATTGTAAAAGATAGTTGCTCATATTATTTGGGCAGGTTTAGATTATGGACCGCTAAAGAGAAAGTCACAAGGAGACTTAAAGTGCAATACACAGACTTCACGAGAAATGTTCTAACTGTGTGTATAAGCAGACCATTACTTGGACAAAAATATGACAAGTATAGTATACACCATTGACTCATGCAAAGAACATAAATCAAATTCTACTTGTAAAGATGCATGATTTATACTTTGAGCTTACAAGATAATTTTAAGGAGTGAATCACCAATTTAACCATAAAATTGTAGATTTTGGGTATTTTGTTCTGTAAAATCAACCAAATTAAAAAATGATATCTTAAATTGAAAACTCGATGGTAATTAGTCCTTCTGAGACAATTTTAGGATATATCCAGTAGTATGTTTGAAATGATTTCATGAATGAAATTAACCAAATCCAAAAAAATACTATTTTAGAGATCATTTTGGAATTGTATTAATTTGGGAGACCAAATTTCCAGATTATTACAGTTCCATAACTAAATTGATGATTCAATCTAATTTTACATGAACAATCACGCATTGGGTGCGTATCCTATAAAGTCTGATTGCACAAAGGCAGTAAAAAGGTGGTTCATTTCAATCCTATTATTGTGTCATAGCATTATTGAACTGCCAAATGCAACAGCGGAAAACTAACGTAGAGTTGAGTAAGCAATTGGCCTTGCCAACTACCAAATAAAATAAGAGGAAAAAAACATATAAAATGATAGACAAGAAAGCAGGTTGTCTTATAAAGCGTTTTAGCTTATTTGAGAGGTACATACGCTGCAAAGTTCAACCATTTTTGGAGACAAATAAAGGACATAGAAGTAGCTATCATGTTTTTTGTGCTAGCATCTTGTGATGAAGAGCACTTTGACCATAATGGGCACTAAGTTTGGGGGCTGTCACATCATCTTGATCAGATGAGTAGGGGCCTAAGCCATGTCCAAACAAATATAAGGTCACAACTCTCAAATCACAATAATGCTGGTGCTATACATATGATTTACCACAGAAACACGGCACGAGATTTTAATCGGTGAACCAGTATATCCAGAGTTACAAAAAAAAGTTTTGTTCAATTTCATCCCTAACATCGAGATTTTTTTATATTTATGCAACTGCAATTCGATTGCAGTTGAGGGCTTGAGGCCACATCACATTCAACTGTGATTCTCCGCAATATTAAAAATTATTGCAGACCAAGATTTAAAACCTTTGATATACCCATGATTTCAATCATTAAATTTATTGACGAGTATAAATAGATTTCTATCAATTGGATAAAACTAGTGTTATCATTGTGGATGATGGAAAGTCAGAAATTCGACACTTTGAGCCACGATAAAACACCATGGCACCACCATCCTTCACAACTTTCCCATGGCAGTTGCGAAAAAAATCTATCGCCGCAGTCCACCATGGGAGATATTTGATAACATTGGTTAAAACTATGAGCACATCATTATCCGGTATCCCAAGTAGAGCACACAAGAACTAAACATGATTTACATTCTATCATCAAATCCATTAAGAATATTATTACCTTGAGCATTGCCTTCTCCTTCGCAGGCACGGAGGAGTGGTAGAAACTGCTTCTCTGCAAATCAAAATTAAAACAATATAAAAAAAAATAAAAAACAACAACATCAATATCTAAATAAACCTTGAATCACAATACCATTGCCTCCAAATTTTTCAATTTCACAACATACCACCACCAGTCTTAAACATAAGAGTCGGTTGAATCAACAAAAGTTTATTTTTGTCGACCCAACTGTCTTTTATGTTAAGGATCGAAGGCAGTAAAAAACACCATTGCTAGAATAAAAATAATGGTGCCCCAAAACCATCAATAATAGTGACATATCTAGGTTCAATTTCATAAACAAAGGCATAATGACATCTGCCATAGCACCAACCGTGACACGACACTAACCCTAATACGCGTATGATTATTTAAATAATACAACTAACTAATTGAATGTAATCACATGTGTCTGATGTCACTGCTAGTCTGTGACACGTGACATGTTAGACATTGACACGTCACTGACACATATTGAACTCCAAACACACTTCCAATCTAAAATATTGCATCAAAATAACACTACTGTATAAGTTAATAAAATAAAAAAGGTGTCAAAAAAATCTAACCTGAGATAGGAACAGGTGAAGGAACATGAACATCTTTGGAAGGAACCAAGACTTCATCTTTCTCAAAATCAGAGAATAACCCATCTTCACCACTCACTTTCCTATTACTATCATAAATATGAATCTCTTCATCACCAACGGGTTCCGAAACCGCCACCGGGACAACAACAGTTGCAGTTGCAGCAGCTGCAGCAGCCGCAGCCATAGAAGGTGAATCAAGAATATCATAAACCTCTCGATCAAAATAACCAGGCAATTTCCTCTCTCTCCTCAAATCATTCCTCATCAACCAAAACGACTCCGTTTCATCTCTCACCTGAGATTCCCACTCCTTAATCTTCTTATAATCTCCGGCGAGATTACTCCACCGTTTCCTACACTGAATCGGTCCACGGTTCACACCGTGTTTCTTACAGTAAGAAGAAACCAACGCCCACTTCGGTTCACTCGAACCAAAACCCGAACCGTTTCGACCCGGTTTGAACCGGCTTTCAGCATCACTCTTACCTTGAATAAGCACCAAAATCTCTTGCCTCGTCCATCGCGGTAGTCTCGCCGTTGGTTTTCCATCTTCGCCGCCATTGACGGCGGAAGACGGTGGCGTTCCGTTACCGGATTCGCCGTCGACGGAATTGGGATTCGAAGGTAACGAAGGTTGGTCTAAAGCCATAAAGAGAAATTAGGGTTTTGAATGTCACGTGACACGCACGAGAGAGAGTGTTTGTGACGGTGCCTTTGAGAAATTGGGAATGTCCGTTACGGCGTTAGAAAGAAAAGAAAAAGAAAAAGAAAAAAGAGGGTTTAGCTCTTAACACATAGCTTATGATTTATTTTTCTCCTTAAGAATGAAATTATAAAGAGATGAAGAAAGGGTTTTGTATTGTGGCTTATTGTGGCTTAAATGCTTAATGGCTTTTGCTTGTGAATATGGGGTTTTAATTTTTATAATTATTTTTTTTGTTTTTGTTTTTTTTTTACTGGCTGTAGTGAGTAGTAGATAGGTTATTGACCCTTAACCCTAAGAAGAGTTTTTTAATAATTTATTTTATTAGTAATTATTACTATTTATTGGGGTCATATCCTTATCTTTAATTTCTCAATTAAATGGGATTTTCTTTGTTTGTAAAGGTTACTTGTTGGGTTGGTTTGACATCAAATTCTTCAAACACCACTTTCATTTCATTGTCTAATCCTTAACTCCTCTTTTAGGTCATTTTCTAAGTAATACTTTTGTGTGAATATATGAAATTACTCTCATAAACCACTTTTATTATGTGATATCAATGGTATTTTTCCCTTCCTAATTAGGAGGTTTAATGTAACGTGTAAAATACCACCTACAACTTCATGATGTTACTATGGGCACTTTGTATTGCATTTTTTGTTTTAATCTCATTTACCCTTTTTATAAAAAATATATTTATTTTTAACTAGCGTGTAAATAGCACTAAAGTATTTGTCTGCCTTAATCACAAAAATTAAAGAGTATTTGTATGTCTAATTTTTTTCATCGTTCATTTTTTCGCTCCGTTTCTCCTCTTATAATTGGTTCAATTTGTTGATGTTGAAAGTTGCAATTTATTTAGTTCAAAAAAAAAAGTTGCAATTTATTAAAAAGGAATAGAATTTATAAAATTTTATGGGTTTATTCAATAAAATTAAATTATTTGATTCTATAACGAGTGATAAAATTGCAAATTAAGGGTAAGATTTGACGAAAAATAGTTATGCTAAAATTTAGCATTTCATTCAAATAAGTATAAAGTTTTTTTTTTTTATAAAAATAAATTATATGATTAAGTGAAGAATAATAATATTGTAATTTTTCCTAAAAAAAGTTTGAAAAAGTAAAATGATAAAATTTAAGTATAAAATAAAATAAATTAGTCAGAACAACATCAAAACTTAGTCGTTGTTTTTTTTTTCCAATAATCAACACTTAGTATTTATTCTTTATATGTAAAGGTTAATTGAGGAGATATCCGTGACTCGTGAGCATAGCCTAATTAATAGAAAATGTTTCATGTAAAATACAAGAATCAAAGGGACTAATTTGTCTTTGAAATAAAAATGTTAGGAATTAATTTGACTTTTATTTTTATCAAGGAATAAATCATCCTGCGAAAAATTTGTGAGGAACCAAAATAAATCTTCACTCAAAAAAATATTTTAAAGATTTTGTAACTACAAAATCGGCTAACAATAAAGGTGAGTAATACAAAATATTTTTTAAGTTTAATGACTAAGATTGAATTTTTTTATCGAGAGATTCATATATATTTTATATGTGATATGTGATGTGAAGTGAAAAAATATCGTATTTAAATTTAAATTTTTTACATTATAAAGAAATCTAGATTTTTATAAATAATATTTTGAATTTTTGATTTTTATATTCATGCAAAAGTATTACTCTATGCTAATCCTAAAAAATAATGTGAGGTGGACCATAAGTTGTTGATAAGGGCATGCTACCCTTCCATTCCACTAAACATTTCTTTCCTTTCTCAATCCATCTTATCTCATTATCGAATAATTTCGCCCTAATCTTTGCTTAATGGTTAATGTTTGTGCTTATGGATGGCCCCTCCATTCATTAAAGCTACTTTATTTTTTTTCTTTCTTTGTTTACACCTTTGACAAAACCTTGATTAAGGTAGCTGTACATTGCACTAATAGGGTCTAGCATCATACTCATAGTACATTTTGTAAAAGGAAATTCTATGGTACAGTCCATTAAAAGGAATGTATAGGTACATTCTAGATCTAGTGTAGCTTTGGCACAAAATTTCCTATGTGTAAATCTCAAATCTAATGGCTAGAAAGCAAGCAACCCATTAGCACAAATTTAGTAGCAAAAATTTGGTAGCTAATTTATAGCAAATAATCCTAGTCTAATGAATGATGCCATAATAGTAAAACGATACGGGAATAAATTCCTAATAAGTCCATGTGGAAAATTAATTTATCCAACAATCAGCTTTAAACCTAACCTGGCTGATCTTGCACTATACAAAATTAAAAATAGATGGTTTGAAAAATCATATTATTGGTTTAGAAACTCATGAAACTTTTATCTAGCTAAAGAATATAAGAAACTAGCTAAAAGACTTCAGAAAAGACTTCAGGATATTGCACGATGACTGAAGAAAGTCTAACAAATAAATTACAAAAAGTTTTAAATAACTTTTCTGACCTACAATGTAGAATAGAAAAACTAACAACCCATCTAGAAGACATACAGTCTGAAGAAGGTAAATATAAACCTTATGAAACATGGAATTTTCATGAAGAAAATTTTGCCTGTTATGAAGAAGATGAATTTCATAAATATCCTCATCTTTTTCATACAACAAATCCACAGCTAAACAATATAGCATGTATGTTAGCTTACATAATCAAAAATTGTTGTTATAAAAAATTTCACCAAAGAATGGATGAAATTGAAGAAGAACAGAAAAGAGATATAGAAAAAATCTACATTAAAATAGAAGATTTTTCAAAACTTTTAGAAAATAGAGAGGAATATTTGGATGAGTTGTCACAATTTCATAAAAGGGGGGAGAAAGATAAGGGAAAACAGAAAGAAATCCTAGAAATATCTGATTCCACACAATTAAGAATTAAACCACCAACTAATTTCTTTTAAATATGGACGATACAGAAGAAGCCCTTAATAGGCAATTAGAAAATCTAGAAAGACTCATGGTCTCTTTAGATATATCAGGAAAGAGTCAAGTAGTTGACGAAGAACCAAAAGAGAAAAATCAAATCATTTATGATTTTAGTTCTGAAGAAGAAATAGAGGAAGAAAATGAAAATCCTCATTTTGTAAAATTTGAACCAGCAGAAACATCAGGAACAAAAAGGTCTGCAGAATTCGAAAGAGAATTTACCAAACAAAAATTCCAGAAAGTACCACATTATTATGTACCTTCACAAAATCCATTTCAAGGACAGGGAATTTTAGATATAGACTGTAGTGTTGATGCAGCAAAAGATCTTAGGGATTGGTATAATACAAATAGTGTGTTAATCCAACTAAATGAAGATCTTAGAAATTTAGGAGCGGTTGATGTTTTTAACTGCCTACAATATAAAACTAGAGGAAATGCTTACAAATACATTTCTACCTTACCACTAGAAGTTATGGGAACAATACCCCTAACAGGAACCTTAGTAGTAGACTGGGTCTATAGTTTACTTGTAAAAGAATTTAAAGGATGGAAGGACTCTGTTCAATCAAAAACAGCATTCTCTGACCAAAACCTTTGGAAAATCACCAACCTAAAAATCTGCAATATGTGCTATGTAGATAATTTCATTTGTGAATTTCAGGACTATTACTATAACATAGATAATAGTACTAGAATCTCTAGAAATTTGTTAGAATTATTCTATGACAAGTTACCAGAAAAAGTATCAGCTCAAGTTAAGACATTTTTTACTTCAGCATTAGCAGAAGGAAAAGTAGATGATACTTTAGGAGGAAGAATAACTTCCCTAAAAATTTGGCTTCAAGAAATGTGTAGTCAGAAGATAGTCAAAAAAGAAGCTCAAATATCCCTTTGTTGTAATAAACTACAAGACAAAGTAGGAAACTATGGTTGCAACTCTAGAAGGAAACCTAAAAAGATAAGGTCACAAAAAACTTATAAGAGAAAGAAATTCAAGAAGGTCCCTTTTAGAAAATTCAAAAAAGGAAACAAAAAATTCTTTAGGAAAAAACAACCTTACCCTAGGAAGAGAATATGCCCACAAGGCAAAAAATCATACACATGTTGGTTATGTCATCAAGAAGGTCACTATGCAAATGAGTGCCCTAAGAAAGAAAATCCTAAGAAAAATGTATTACATACAATATATGCAATGAGATATGAACCTATAGAATCAGACGTAGAATCTGATGAAGACATTTACGAATACTGTACAGAGACAGATTCAGATGTCGAAGAAGATACTTAGTAAAGGAAACCCAAGTGCTACATTTATTAAAATAGTGTTAAAAAATAAAAACCTTTTAGCCTATGTAGACACAGGAGCAACTCTTTGTTTTGGGAGAAAATCTATCTCTAAAAATTGGGAAAGATTAGTCAAGCCAAAAGAAATAATAGTTGCAAATAAATCAAAACATCAGATATGGTTTAATCTTAGGGATGTGTCTATAAAAATTGAAGGATATAAGTTTTTTATTCCAACAATCTACCTCCATGATTCAGGATTAGACCTAATCATTGGAAATAACTTTTTAAAATTATATGAACCTTTTACTCAAAGAAAGAATACTATATCACTTCAATGGAAGAATTTAGGAAATCCTAATAATAGCAAAATAGTAACCACCAAAATAGTTACTAGAAATGAAATCTTAAACCTTATTAAAGGAAACCTTAGAGAACTAAAAACAATATGGGAAGAAAGAAGTTTTGATATTAGTATAGAAAAAAGGTTAGATGAAGTCTGTTCAGATAACCATTTAGACAGTATTAAAAACACTAATCATGAACTTATAGTCATTAAACTTAAAAACCTTAATGACGAGATAAATGTTCCAAATAGGATTCCATATTCTATCAGAGATGTTGAAGAATTTCAACATGAATGTTAAGATCTACTTGATAAAGATCTTATTAGACCTTCATCAAGTCCACATTCTGCACCAGCTTTTTATGTCGAAAACCACAACGAAATAAAAAGAGGTAAGAGAAGAATGGTAATTAATTATAAGAAACTTAATCTGGCAACAGTCGGAGATTCTTATAAATTACCAAAAAAAGATTTTATTTTAGAAAAAATAAAAGGATGTAATTGGTTTTCTTCCTTAGATGCAAAGTCTGGTTACTATCAACTAAGACTAGCTGAAGAAACAAAACCATTAACAGCTTTTTCATGTCCACCTCAAAAACACTATGAATGGAATGTTTTACCTTTTGGATTGAAACAAGCACCATCAATATACCAAAGATTTATGGACAAATCTCTTGAAGGTTTAGATCATATATGTTTGGCATATATAGATGATATACTTATTTTCACAAAAGGAAGTAAGGAACAACATCTTCAAGATATAGAGACTGTTCTTCTAAGAATTAAAGAAAAAGGTATTGTAATTTCGAAAAAGAAATCAAAGCTTTTACAAAAAGAAATAGAATACCTTGGTTTAATCTTAAAAGAAAACGGGGAACTAAGTCTAGCACCTCATACCCAAGAAAAAATACAAGCTTTTCCAAATGAGCTTTCTGATAGAAAGCAAATTCAAAGATTTCTTGGATGTTTAAATTATATTGCTAACGAAATTTTTTTCAAAGACTTAGCAAATGAAAGAAAACATTTGCAAAGAAAAAATTCAGAAAAAATTCCTTGGTCTTGGACTGAAGCCGATTCTGATATTGTTAAAACCATTAAAGAAAAAATTCAAGTTTTGCCCGAACTATACAATCCAACGATAAAAGATTTTTTGATTGTAGAGACAGATGCATCACAAACAACCTGGGCAGATTGTATGAGAGCCTTACCCAATGGTAAAGCAAAACTTTCTCTAAATGAGAAGGGATATAAAATTGAAGAATCTAAAGATCTTCAATCAAAACAATCTGAAACTTCAAAAGAAGGAACATATACTAAAAAGGGCATTGATTATAGTGCTTCTAAAATCCTGATAAAGGATACTGAAAAATTACATTTATGTAAATATATTTCTGGTACATTTACAGATACAGAATCTAGATACCATATTCAGGAACTAGAAACTCTGGCATGTGTAAAAATACTAGAAAAATGGAAGATTGACTTATTACCGTCAAGATTCCTTCTTCGTACAGACTCTAAATATCTTACAGGATTTTGGAGATATAAAATTAAAGCTGACCATAAACAAGGCCGACTAATAAGATGACAGATGAAACTACAACAATTCGAGCCATATATTCAATACATAAAATCTGAGCAGAACAGTTTTGCAGATACAGTGACGAGAGAATGGAGCAAGCCATAAAGCTACTTCAAAACAACATCAAGCAAAAAGACGAGCAACTTGTCGCCATAGATATCAAAAGAGCAAAAATCTCTGCCGAGAGGGGGGAGATGATTACAACACTCAAAAGTTTACAAAAAATGACAACAAACGAAAATCAATCTTCAACATAAGACCCAAATGAAATTCTAGAGAACGAAGAAAATTCGGACTTGCTAGGACAACCTTCTGGAAAGTATGACTACTATGTAAAGTATACAACCCCAGGAAGTTCAAAAATTCCTACCGAAACGATAACACCCAGTGGTTGGAATATAGATTCAAATAAAGAGCAAGAAGCGAAATCTTCAGAAACAACTCCAGACAGCAAAAAGTCTTGGGCTGATAAGGTCGAAGAAGAAGCCAGAAAAAATGGTTCATTAACAACCATTCAAGCAAGCGATCCCGTAGACAATGAGATAGGAAAATTTGAAGCTTATGTTATTTTTGATGGTCCAATGAAAGAGATCTATAGAAAATGGGCAATAGCTAAACAACACATCATTGGCAAGAATGTGCGTCATAAAAGATACAAAACCATGAAGGAAGCTGAACAGGTGCTTTATGGAGCATACAAAGAGATTACAACAGTAAAAAAACTTCAAAAATCTCCAACAATGGAGTCAAAAAAGAAGCTGTCAGTCGACAAAATTCGCCAGCTCGAATATCAAAAGAATATCCAGATAACTGATCCAACTTATATGGAATTCAGTCTTAGATGGAAATGGCTAAACCACTATGTAGAAGAATTCACTACTGAATGCTTCTACCCAGTTAGCAGAATTGGTTGCACCAAAGCAGTCGTACTACCCGGAATAGACAGTATTATATGTCTATCCTTCTTTCAAAATGGGTTGATTCATACCATATACCTAGAAGAACAAGCTGGAAAAACTTTTGGAGAACTTAAATTCTTTCCAAAAGAGTTACAGAATTTGGCACAAAAATTCAACAACTTGTTTGCCAAGGGAAAAGAAAATTTTATTCAAATTGAGTCCACATATCCATGGTACGATGAGATTACTCTGGAACTTACAACAAAACCCTTATACCTCATCAAGATTGGAATTTCAAATAAAAAATATCCAGTGGTGAACAGAGAAACAACTGAGTGGCATCCTGCCATTTACCTTAAACAAATTAAACACTTTCGCCAGAAGATCACTAGATTGTCTTCCCAGACAAATTACAGAGTTATTTACGAAGATTCATCGATGGTCGTATACAGTGACTCTAGAAAGCCCGCGAAGGACAAGGACATCAAAGCGGTCAAGAACCTTGAAGAAAAAGTTGACCAATTGAAGGATGGTCTTGAAAAATTACCCAAGTTAATTCAAGAAGAATGCTGTCAATACTTTTCACAGTATTACAAAGGACACAAATGTGAAAATTGTCCAGAAAAACTGTCGGCACAAGAAGACAAGGAAGCCTCCATCACAGAGCCATGTGTCATGTAGTTAGTTAAAGTGTGCAGTGGTACCTTATCACATCTGAGTCAAATGGGGACCACTTAGTGATAAACTTTGCAATAATGTAAATAATTGTTTGTTGTTTTCTCTTTAGTGTGCTAGTGCGTGTTACTTGACTGAAGTGCACGTCGCTATAAGTGTGCTGTTATGGAAAGGGACGTCTTACCTAATATGTGAGCCCTTCTCCACTATAAATAAGAGCTCTAAGCTCAGTTGTAAAATACAGTTGAATGATATATGAAACTATTAACTAGTTTTCTGAAGAATTATTTCTTCTGTCCTTAGATTTATATATAAGAAGTAGCTCTTGATGTAATACTCTGGAGGAGCTAGATCCTTGAGGTAATACTCTGGAGGGATCACCCACACAAACAATATAATCAGCAAATTGTATCACAAAAAACATAAACATCTTCAAACCGAAGATTTCATCAAAATCAAAAGCATCAACAAGAAACTTCAAAAGAATCATATCAGGTATGATTATATTACTTTTTATTCAGAATCATTAGTTATGGAAAATTCGAATTTTAAAGTTCATAGAATATCTTCAAGTTATTTTGAAATAGAATATACAGAACCAAGTTCTGATCATACAATTTTAGAATTAGTCTTTATAAAGGACTATGATAAAAAGATAACTTATTTATTGAAAAAGTTTCCCTATCCAGATTTGGCTAAGATAATTTTAGACAAATTTAAATTTAACCATTACCAAGAAAAAACTTTTCTTAAAAAACTTAAAGAAACAATCGAAACAGATTTTGAAGAACATGAATTACAATGTTTAATTCATGATTTGAATAATTTTATTCAAGATTCAAGATATATAGCCGGCTTTGAGGGACAATTCTATGGAAAAGAGGCTAGTGTATATTATAAAATGAGAAATTCTCGTTTTTATAAATTAATGCAAACTGAGCCTGATAATTAAGGCTTAGATCCAGATCTTAGTTTAAAATTAGACGAAAAATGTCTGAAATCTCACTTTTTGAGGAAACATCTAGTTATTTTGCTGATGGCATACTAGACCATAAAATAGAAGAAGCAGATTTATCCTTAACTGCAGAAGAAAACTTTAAACGAAAGTTTAATAAATTCAAGGAAATGTTCCTAAGAAAAAATATTTTGAAATTTGGAATAATGATTGGAGAAGAAGCAATTCCAATTGACTCTACCTATGGAAACATAGTCGTATCTACTATAGATAGAACACAGATTAATAGAAGAGTTCAAAACCTTTCTGAAAAAGAGAGAAATAAAATGGGTTATATTCACATATCAACCATTCAGATTTTAATCAAAAGTACATTCATGAAAGGTATTGATGCACCTCTAGATATAATTTTAGAGGATTCTAGGTTTCAAGATAGAAGACAATCAATAATTGCACAAGGAAAATGCAATTTGAAATATGGAAAAGTTAAGTTTGATATAAACTTACAAATAGGGTTATCTCTAAAAGATAATGATCTAGACAGATCTATAGTTTTTCATTATAGATTAGAAAATCCAAATCTAATGAAAAAAGGTAACCACCCCTTTACAATATGTTATAGAATTAATTATGCTCTAAGTAATTCACATCACAGCATAGAATTTATAGGAAAAGATACAATTCATATTGATGATTTATTTACACCTATAGTAACATTAAAATCGCCTATATTTAAAAATCCAGCAAGAAATTGTTGTTCCTTAACAGAAGTTGACAAAAATCTTTTTGAAGAAACAGAAGAAAAAACATTATTTAGAAGTCAAAGTCTTAGAGTAGCACCGCCTAAAAGGGATTTCGAAATCTCAGAACAAAAAGAGCTACAAAAATTACAAAGCTCAATAGCAGGATTATCCTTGCAGCTCGAAAAATTGGATAAAAGAATCTAAATTCATCCATGAAAAATCATCCGCGATTCTCCCAAACTCTGGTATCAGAGCAAAACCTCGATCTTAGGATAGAAAGGATTAAATATACACCCTTAATCTATGAAGGTGTATCAAATATCATAATAAGAAACACACACCATATAATAGATTCAAATCTTTAAATAATGGCAATATGGTGGGGACAAATAAAAGTTTGGTCCTTATTGGCTAATACTGAGAATGTTTTAAAACATTCCAAAATAGGAATGTATGGTAGAAGCTCCCTTTTGTAAATGCACACTAAAATTATCACACTCCTCATCTGTGAGGTGTGATCCACGTGTATGTATTATTAAAAGAAATATATTTATTTTAAGTAATTATCAATACTAGTAGCACTTTTATTTTTCATTAAAATTGTATCTTTAAAATTTACTAATCTCTTTAATCTAAACAGAAAGCAAATTATTTTTAAAAATGTTAAAGATGTGTATGTCTAAGTTTGAAATTGAATCCGAAACTTAAGTTAGAATATACTTAATTATGTTGATATCATCTCATCTCATATATATACACTCAATATTGTTTTGTGAGTAAACAATTTACTCCTTTTGTCTCTTATTAAGTACTCCTTATTGTGGACCTAGGCCCTCATCTCAAACAACTAAATGAATATCAAAATAAAATCTCTCTTAAAAAAAGGTACTCCTTATTGTATTATTTGTATAATATATCATTGTGTTATTTCTTTATATTTGTTCTTGTAAAATAATTAGTTATTGTGTCATAAATTAAAAAATTTCACCGCTATTTGATATGGTAGTGATTAATATTCACTAGAAAAATGATATTGGACACATAAGATGTGTTCTTTCTTTCCAACCAATTTTTTTTTTATATATATGCAAAGAAAGATTAAAGATTAGGCCCATAAGAATTGTCTAACTTTTTATTTGATGGCTATATATAATTAGTTGTTAAGTCGAGTTGAATATAGATTGACACATCCATTTAGATATGCCTCTCGGTAACTTGCTAGCTATTTAAATTGGTGATACCTAGCCCCATAATGAATTATCTCATTTTTTTTGTACAACAACGAAAAGAGGTAGAAAGAAAAAAAAATGAAAAACAAGCACACGCACGAGGGTGAAACACCCTTAAAGCATTGGGCTGGATGATGACTCCATCTTTGTAGGTGGGGATTCTTAAAAGATCAATTTGTTATCATTAGTTGATCCCAACTTCGCCAAAAAATCAGCACTAGAATTACCCTCCCTAGGAGAACGAGAAAGGTATACTTCCCAATCCAACCAAAGAAGGTTTTGATGCTAGCTATAACCGCTGCATAACAACGTAAAGAGTTCAAATCATTTGAAATCACATAAACCACAATTTGAGAATTAGAGTAACATTGATCTTAATTATTTAGGCATAAGTTTGCACAACATAAACCATTAAATAATAGATGTCACGCGCACCCTATATCATGAATAAAACAATTGCCTTGAAAGTGACTACATTCTCACATCAAAGGTTAAAGCGAAAGACTGAATTACACTGCATGATAGTCCTAGCCGATGGGGAAGAGGGGGGGACAACCCTCCACAAGAGAGATATAAGAGAATGAATATAAAGTTGTATATTGCATTGCTTTTGAGAGTTTACAAGAGGTGTATATATACACAAGTATAGTAACCTAATTGGAGTATTTTAAGGAATAAATATCTCCAACAAATCTAGACTTGATACAAATCTAAAATATAATTATACAAATCTAAAATATAATTATACAATATAATTATACAAATCTAATTATGATTGATATCCTCCCGCAAGTTGGGCGACCTGGAAGAAAGATGCAACTTGGATAGTAGAAACTCGAACCGAGGGCGAAGCAGAGGCTTGGTGAGAATGTCGGCAAGCTGGTCGTTTGTGGAGACAAAGGAAACACGAAAACGAGGTGGTCGGAGGCGCTGCGGTGGTGGTGATCGTTGCTGTCGGCGCAGGGAACGATCCATCAGGGTATTTGAGTAGATCAAAACCATCAAGGAAGGCTTCTACCTGGAGTTTCCAATTGATGTAATTGGTAGGGAGAAGCTTGGTGACACCGCTGAGGGTGATACACGCAAAGGGTTTGGAGGGTTCATAGGGATTAGCTATGTATTGAGAGCCATCGGAAGCCATTGGAGGCAAAGGGTGACGGCAAAGGAAGAGAAAAACGGCGTTTTCTGGTTTAAAAAGCACCATCAGGCTCACCGAACTATTCCGCAGAGGTTGTTGGTGGTTGTTTGGTGACGGGTAAAGCACCGTCATGCTCACCGGACTATTCAGTTGTTGGTGGTGTTTAGTCTTGAGTGTGGCTAGCAGAGTGACAACACTATTTGAAGGAGAAGACAGCGGAGCGGAAGGTTGCTAGAAAGTGGGTGCTGCCGGTGGCAAGTCGCCACCGGCAGCGATAGTGAAGCACAGAGTTAGGTCAGAGGATTAGAACCTGCTCTGATACCATATAAGAGAATGAATATAAAGTTGTATATTGCATTGCTTTTGAGAGTTTACAAGAGGTGTATATATACACAAGTATAGTAACCTAATTGGAGTATTTTAAGGAATAAATATCTCCAACAAATCTAGACTTGATACAAATCTAAAATATAATTATACAAATCTAAAATATAATTATACAATATAATTATACAAATCTAATTATGATTGATAAGAGAAAGTACAACTCCAAAAAACCCTAATATTTCAATGTATAAATATAGTTTACAATTATGCATTTACTGCTTCTCTAATGTTCTTGGCTATTCTTTGAAAAAAATTATGATCATGATTCTACATTTCTACTAAATTTTAGTCTTCCTTATGTCTGGCCATAATATGACATGCTCGAGTAAAGCCTTTCAATATCTTGCTTTATATGTTTTCATACTTAGTGATGTATTCAATTTTCTCGGTATACAAATTCATACACTATCCACAACCATGGTGTGCATAATATCACACCACAAATTTACCGTTTAGATTTGTATTGAAGAGAACCTAACGCCTCTTAAATTGTACGACCTTTATATTTTAGAGTCATGCTGCTCAAATGTGGTTAAACCATATTTGTGCAATCAATTATTTTAAATCCCGTGATATACATTCCTCATTTTTTTTTTGACAAATCAATACTAACATTCTTAATGCCACGAGGTCAAGTCAAACCATATACAGAGAATTGTTTACCAGACGTGTGTAAACAAGAAATTGTATCGAGTGAAAACAAGCGATCTATTTATCAAGTTGAATTATGAGTATATACCAACTTATAAAACTAGATGATTCATCATAATTTACGTTAAATGTTTTGGATGCATATTTAACTCACCCATAAACACAATTTCTACCAAGTATTAATATATTTTGAAAGCACTTATAAGCCCAGTTTACTAAAAAACATGTCACTTTTTTCTTATGTTACATAGGCAAGTGGAGACCTGCAAAAGAAAAAAAATCAAGTACATCTTAAGTAAAATTTGTAGAGTAAAAGAAAAATAAATTCACTTAGTAAAATTGGAAATGTATATATGAAACTAAAAACTATATTTCTTTAGCAAACCAATATTCTAAAATAATTTGAAATTCGCTAAACTATACGAGGAAGAATTAATTTGAAATTTTACAAGACAAGATTCATCAAACCAATCTTAAAACTACTTAAAATTATTCACATGATTAATTGTTGTTGTTACAATTTTATTTCTTTTCAAATAACATAATTAACATTAGAGAATTAATACATCAAATTATACAATAACATCGTCGATACAACTAGGGGTGGACATCGGTCGGTTATGGGTGGATTCAGATCCAAAATGTCAAACTCGATTCAATCCATGGGTGAGAAACTAAGACCCAATTTCACTCAATTAAGCTAACGGTTTGAGCGGATTTCGATTATTCGGTTTGATCGGATGAAACGGTTGGGTTCGTTCGGGTTGAGCCATCAATGAGTCAACATAGATTTTTTATACCCAACAATATTTTGTAATAGTAAAATAAATCTCGGCATAAAATTTTAAGTAGTTAATGAAATAAACAAATTAGGGATATTTACTTGTCAGAACATATATGACTAAGTTGCTTAAAAAAACCTAAATACATAGATCGTTCATGATTTATACATGTAATTAAGTTGGCTTATAATCTAAATACATCATTTGATCATCTATGTAAGATCAGACATATATATTATATTTCCATGTCTTAATATGAAAATAGAAATGTGTTGTGCTTCAAGTTCTTAAGGTATATATGACAAAATGATTATCTCATATGAGATAAAAGTATACATATGGGTAGAAAAAAAATAATAATGGTAATTAATATGGGTTGAGTTCGGTCGGTTTCAGATTTCATTGGATTTAAAAAATCAATCCGAGCCCGTCTATTTCTATCTATCAAAACCCAATTTTTTTTCATCCGATCAACCCGTAACCCAACCCACTACCACCCAACAATCAAATTCTTTTTCGGTTTCATCGGATTCGGATCGATTCGATAATTTCTGTCCACCCCTAGATACAACAATTTATCTCATGAGTCATGACTGTTTAATTTTCTAATAGATGAATCAAATTTTTCCCTTTTTAATAGATAAATTGAATTATACAAATTTTTATTTTAAATTGTTTTTCTGTGTAAAAAAATATAGTTCCTCCCTAAAAAGTTGATGGGAATTTGTGTAAAAAAAAGAAATAATCTTATTGGCCAGTTTCTCATGCCACGGATCGCAATCCCCACACTAATCCATTTAAACACCCGCAGCCGTAGATTACCTTTACCATCAACGGTCACTATCGTCCAATCTCATATTCTCAAAATTTTCACACTTCCCGCTTATTCCACATTTTCTCCATCCCTATAAATACCCCCAAACACCTCGTTCCCTCTCATCCTTCCACAATTTTCACAATCACTTATTTTCATAATCGCTTCTGAATTTTGAATCTAAAAATGGCTCGTACAAAACAAACCGCTCGCAAATCCACAGGAGGAAAAGCTCCAAGAAAACAACTAGCAACAAAAGCTGCTCGGAAATCTGCTCCGGCAACCGGAGGAGTGAAAAAGCCACACAGATTCCGTCCAGGAACAGTCGCACTTCGTGAAATCAGAAAGTACCAAAAGAGCACAGAGCTTCTCATTAGGAAGCTTCCATTCCAGCGTTTGGTTAGAGAAATCGCTCAAGATTTCAAAACTGATCTCCGATTCCAAAGCAGTGCTGTTTCTGCTCTTCAAGAAGCCGCTGAAGCTTATCTTGTTGGTTTGTTTGAAGATACTAATCTTTGCGCTATTCATGCTAAGAGAGTTACTATTATGCCTAAGGATATTCAACTTGCAAGAAGAATTAGAGGCGAGAGAGCTTAGATTATGAGATTCAATATGTGTTGTTTAGTTAGGGTTTGGTTGATTGTGATTTTATATTTTGTAATCTGTTTTAAATCTTAACCTATTATGCTTTTGTGTGATAAATCTTTAATGTTTTGGATTCAGTTATTCAGTATCTAATGTATTTTGATTCCATATTGCTGCTGTATTGTTTAGAGTTGACTCTTTGAATTCATATTCACTGTGGCTATGGTTTTGTTTTGGGAAAATTTGATTTTGCAAAATTGCTTTTGATCAAAAAATCAATTAATGTATGTTAAGCTAAAGTAATTTATGGATAAATATATTCTGGAGCAATTTTTGTATCTTAACCTTTTGGAAGATAAAGTAATATATATATGAATAGATTAATGGAAAAATGAGTTGAAAAAAATGAGTGTGAAAATCAATTTATAGTTTCAAGTAGAATCAATTTTGAGGCAGAATTAACTTTACTTTTGAGAAATCGATTAAGTTAGAATCAATTCTATGTGCTTAAAATTAATTCTGATTGCTAGGATTTACAAGTTTTGTTTTAGGGTGTCTAGTGTTGAAAGGGTTGGAATTGTTGGTGTCCATGTTTTTTGGTGTTGTGGTTTCAGCGTTTGCATTTTTTAGGTTAGTCGTTTTCATTTGTAAGCATTTGCATTTCCTGCCATGACACACACAGCTAATGTTATGGCTTCCATTGTATTTGAAAATGACACAACTTCCAAATGTAAAAGAAGAAGTCGACCTGTCTTATGTTCACAATTTGGAGGGTGATTATGAGTTTGACAGTGAATGCCGGAGTTATCACTTAAAGGAGCTTAATTAGGAGTCCAATAAGAACGAACGATTACTAGATTTTCCTCAATTAAATGAAGGATTGCAGTTTAGGTTTGGTCATCTTGAGGTTTGCATGGAGTTTGGTAATCTGAATAGTTTCAAGAATGCTGTTAGGGATTACATCCATATAGATCATAGTAAGATCTTTAGGGCATTGAAGGGAGACTATAGTTAAGGTTGATTGTATACCTATTTCTAATGCACCGTCACAATTGATAGATTTTATTTGTCTTCAATGGCTATTCATTGGACTAAACAGTTGTTTTTTTGAAGGGTTATTTTAGAGGTCAGTTGTTCTCTCAAGTTGATCAAGATGCCAATAATCAAATCTTTGTAGTTGCACACGCCATTGTTGATTTTGAGAACAAATATAACAATTAAGTGGTTTCACCCTTCATGAGGACTTGATGTGGTTTACAAGGTCATAACAGCAAGGGAAGAAAAAATTATGGTGTACCACTAAAACCCAAATAATGGGCACAACTAGTTGCAGAAGACAATGCTGTGTTACAAGAAGAGATTCAAATGTCTTAATTTGCACCATCAGATCAACTAGTCCAATCTTGGGTAGTATTTTGGTATTAATTGTCTTACTCTGCACCACTGATTTTGCAACAGCAGAAGACATATGACACTTCTTTGTTTGTGTGCTGCTATTGTTAGATGTAAATTACTAGCAATATAGCTCTTTTTTTGAGCTATTCAATTAGCTCATTTTGAACACAACTCAGACATGTGATGCTCATTTTAATCTGGCTTACTCCATCATGTTTCAGTTCAGATTTTTTTGGCATTAGCCCTTTGATTTCCAAGGGAAGGGATATGGCCAAGAAAAATTATTTTCATCAAGAATTGAATTTGGATTTTCTCGAATGATCTCTGTTAGTGGGAATCAAACATAGAATTTAACTAAAGATGTATAATATGTTTCGGCTGACTTATCAAATATTAATGCACTTTTATCCTAATAACATTGTGAAAAAAATTGTACCCAAAAATAAACATTGTGAAGAAAAGTAAGAATCTATTTTTCACAAAGGTTAAATTAAGATCCAATTTTTATTATTTAATTTTACATCCAATCATATTAACATCCAATTATATATTTTTTTAATTATTTATATCTATATATTTTTCAGATTTCAACATTTATTTTACAGGGATTGACTAGTAATTTACACTTGAGGTGCTAGCTAAGTGGTAAGAGTTTAGTCTTTATAACCTCAAAGTGTAGAATTTAAAACTCATCGATGGTAGTTATAAAATGATTATTAGTGTCACTTAAAATTTTTTCCTTCCCCAATTTTTAAAAAAAAATTTCAAGAAAAAATTTTAACTAGAGAGACAATATAAAATAAATTTGAAGATTAACTTATAATATTGTCTCGCTAAATCCTCAATTGAGATAAAATATAATACAATTACCATGTCATGTCGACTCATCAAACATAAATTCACTTTTAGTGAATATTTTTTCTTTTTAATTAAAATTTAGAATATTCTGCCGACTCATCAAACATATTCTTTTCAATTTTATATTTAAACAAAATTTAATTTTTTAAATTTATTAAACATTTAATGTATATATTCACTAATATATACCAGATACATTATTGTTTCAATAAATAGAAAAATTCAAATTTTATTTATATATGAAATCAGAAACAATATATGATTTTTTTTAATTAAAATTTAGAATATTCTACTGACTCATAAAACATCGTTCTTATCCTAGTATAACATTTTTAAGAAAAGTAATTTATTTTACCTTTTTATTTAATTTTTTCCTTTTAGCAAAGGCTATATAAACCGCGTTGACACCGTTATTAAACAACACAACTGAAAAAACTACCTACTACTCAATCACTCACATTGTTCCGGCAACTCTTGATTAAGAGGTTAACGTGTAATGCAAGGTGAAGCTTTGGATTGAAGATCTTGTACGGCACACATTATCTACAAATCCTTCTTTTCTGCAAATTCTCAACTTTGCCTTATTCCGTAATTCATTCTTTTTCTCTCTTTCAATTCTTCTTCATCTTTCATATATAATAATCAATCATCATCTTCAATTCTTGTTATTATTTCTTAGCCACTCTACAATTTCTTGGTGCTTCATGCTCTTTTTGTTGTTGTTGTTGGTATGATTTTAATGTGTTTATTCCTTGCTCTATTAATTTTTTGTGTTAACTCTTTAGGAAAAAGAAACTTTGATAATTTGAAGTTCAGTCATAAAATAAGTAAAGTCTGACAAATCGACTTGTCCGTTCCTTTTTGAATTTCATGTGGTCTTGTGATCCGCATTCACAAATTTAAGATATCGGTGACTATTTGGTCACGATTACACACTTCAAAAAATTATATTTAGTTTTTTATAATCCAAAATATCTTGATCGAATTACTATCGATATCCCATCACGCGTGGATTCCCAATTGTAGGTGATCGTGTCAAAATTAATTTTTGTTTCTTTTTTATTTTTTTTTCTAAAATAGTCTTAACTATTTATTATTTTATTCTATATATTTCTTTCTGATAAATAGTTAAAAATATTAATGACAAAATAATATAGTGTTTTTTTATTTGACAAAACAAAATAATATAGGTAGTATACATTGAACTTTTAAAACTATACATAAATAGGAATAGCTTTTCTTTAAATAAGACGGTTAATATGGAATGGAGGGAATATTATGTTCAGTTAAAAGGAAGGAGGGAATATTATGTTCAATTAATCTTTTTTTTTTTGGTTAGATTGTTTCTGTTGGAATGAATAATCTAATCAAATCAATTAACATTAATGATTTAATATTAGTTCGTGTTATTTGTGATCTTGTTTGATCTTTAATAATATTTGTGGGTTTTGCAATTAGTATTATGTTTCATTGCCAGTTCACTTAATTAGTGAGGTGAATAGTGTTTTAATGACTCTTTATTTTTCATAATCTCTTATAATTAAGTCTTTTATAAGACATTAATTCTTAAAAAAAAAAATAAGTCTTTGAAGTTATTCTTTATAATTGTGTGATAACTTGGAAGATTTTGCTTACAAGTTGTGTTTGTTCTTTGTAGTGTTCATCTTGAGGAAGCAAAACAACTGAATTTACTACTATACCCTTCTGATCAAGAATATATATAACAAGTTTCTAAGTTTTCTTTTTGGTTACATATATCTGCACATTCTGAGATTTATCATGCCTTTTCAAACAATGGATTTCAATAATTTTTCTTCTTCATCGATGTTTTCCTCGGACGATATTTGTCCGTCTACTGAGGTATCTTCTTGTTTCTTGTTAAATATATTCCATTTTGAACATGTTGTTTTCGATTCTTATTTTATCTTTCTGTTATTGGCAGAGCGATACTGGATTGTGGAAACTCGGCAAAATGTCCGAAGACCATGGTTAGTATTACTAACATGTCCGTCTGTTCGTTTTTTCTGTTGTAGCTCATTGTGTGTGTGTGTATATATATATATATATATATATATATAATATTTGTATAATGCTCATTTTGTTTTAATTTGCTTTTCTCAGTTTCATAATTTCCGTGTTTTTAAATTTAAATTTCGAAAAAAATTGTTTTGTTAAGCGAAATCGTAGAGTTCTCTCTATAATACGATATAGATTCTTGTTAAGTTGTGCTATTGGAGCAGATTAATTTGCTAAGTACTTAGAATATTCGTTGAATTTGTTATGTCACGTAGATTCTGATCAAGGAACAAAACCTATGGAAGCAGTATCCAATTTTTCAGATGTTAATGAAGTTAATATAGTCGCGGCTCCGCGTGAAAGTAGCCTCTACTCGAGTTCTCTGTCAGATTTGTTTAGCAGACAATGTAAGTTTTTTTTACAAAATTGTATGCTAAGGTTTCTTCTGAAAATTGTTGGCTAATCTGCTATGTCTTTGTATGCTTCTATTTGCATAGTGCGGTTATCTGCTTTATACGGACAATCAGTGGATACAAATTCATCAGATTATGAGGAAGAGAAGCTTGATAACTCTCTTGAAGAACTTGGGGCTCAAATTATTGGAAACCTACTTCCGGACGAGGATGATTTGTTTTCTGGAGTGACTGATTGGAACGGCCACATCGTTCAAGATAGCACCGGTGATGACATAGATGAACTAGATTTTTTCGGTAGTATTGGAGGTCTGGAACTTGAAGATGTTGATAATTCATTCTCTGGAGAAAAGAATTCCAAAATCATCGGTCGAGCTCAGCACAATCATACCTCGATCACCGGTGAAAACTCTTTTGGTGAACATTCTTCTAGAACATTATTTGTGAAAAATATTGATAGTGATGTTCAAGATTTTGCGCTTAAAGCACTTTTTCAGGTATGTTCTTTTTTTTGTTTTCATTGTCCATTTACTCCATTAGTTTAAGTTGATATTTGTGGACTGTGATAATCACTTATTTTTTTGTTTTCTTTTTGAAGCGATTTGGAGATATTCAAACTTTTTATAGAGCTTGCAAACATCAAGGAGTTGCTATGATATCATATTATGATATCAGAGCTTCTCAAAATGCAATGAGAGCACTCCATAATAAAATCTTCAGTCGCAGAAAATTTGAAATTCATTATTCAATTCCAAATCCAATGGTATGCTGCATTTTTAATCCTCATTGAAACTTAGTGTTAATTTTTGTTTATATGTCTGCATGAATAATTTGTGATAGTAACCACTCATAGTTAGGACTTGTTTGGATTGACTTAATTGAGCTTATCCACTTATATAAGTACTTGTCAGATTGTTTGCGAGAGAGCTTATGTAAACAGCTTATAACGTATCCATACGAAAACAGCTTATAGCTTATTGAAAACCGTTTGAATTTGTTTTATCTTTTGTTGCAGAAATAGCTTATACTGTTATACATAAACACTTATGTTTGTAAGAACTTATACTATAAGTGTTTAATTAATCTCTGTATAGAGAGTTTACCAATAACTCCTTTTTGTCTTACAAATTTCAACAGATTCATCCTGAATTCAAACAAGAATGCAACCTCTGTCTTCATCAGAAGAGTCTTCTAACAACTAGCTTCCAAGGTAGAGAACATGTTCATGACTTATCAATTTAGCACCGAAAAATATATATATTTTCCTCCACTGATGTTTGTACAATATTGAAGCAGGTTTGCATGGTATCTCTTCGAGTGTTCCGAACACGTTACCGTCTGTAGGCCAGTTGAATTTTGATACTCAAGCTGGATTAGATTTTCATCCTCATTCCCTACCGGAACGTCACCATGGTTTTACTAATGATGTTCCCTTCAATCCTCTTGAGACACATGAAAGAACTGATAACATGCAGTTTTTTCAAGTAAAGTCCAATGGACCCTATATGGATTTTGATGAATGTGGTAAGTCAATAAGCGCATTCGAAGACACAAGCGCAATTGGACGAACTGCATGATCAAATATCATGAATTCGTTGTTTGCGTTTTTTGTATCTTTTACTTTTAAACCAGATTGTTGTTCTAACAAGGTATTTGATATTTCCCTCTTCTTTTTCAGTTTCAAAATCCTCTGGTAATATAAGCTCAACCTTCCCTCTTTCTGGCCATCATGACAAATGGAGCAACTCGTATCCGCCTCCTCGGACAATGTGGCCGAGCTCACCGTTCGATGGAAATTGTGCAGCACAAAGATTGAACCAACTTCCTATGTCACCATCACATATGATAACCACTGTTTTACCAACAAATAACCATCATGTTCAATCACCTCATGTTTGGGATGGAAGATATACCTATGCAGTGGAACCGGTACCACCACACTGTGTCGAGTTTGTTCCTCATAACAAGCTCCCTCATTTTGGACACAACTTCCATAACCAAAGGGGCATGATGTTTCTTGGTAGAAACCATATGGTTAACAATTCATTTGATGCTCACAAACGCGTAAGAAGCCGTAGAAATGTAGGCACATCGAACGGGTCTGACTTGAAGCAGTATGAGCTTGACATTGACTGCATAAAGAGGGGCGAAGATCACAGAACAACACTAATGATAAAGAACATTCCCAACAAGTAAGTAGTACTATCTCCTATATGACATTAAATAGCTTTCGCTTTTTGCATAAATTATTTTCATATTTGCTAGTGCAAAAGATTTGTCTATTTATTTGGTATTTTTTGGATTATGCTTTACGTTTTGCAAAGATATACTTCCCAGAGGCTGGTGGACACAATCAATGAACGCCATAAAGGGACTTATGATTTTGTGTATCTACCAATTGATTTCAAAGTAAGTGTTTATTCTCTTCTAGTGTTTAATATAATTTGGCATTCTTTTTGTTTTTGTTAAGTATTCACACGGAATCAACATTGATTGCAGAACGAATGCAATGTTGGATATGCATTTATCAACATGACAAGTCCTAGCTCGATTGTACCGTTCTATGAGGTTAGCTGCAGAAAATAACAACGATTGTGGTTAAAATTAATCGAGTACATCACACATATTTTATATCAATAGACTAAAGCTTTATGATGCAATTGTGGCAGGCGTTCAATGGGAAAAAATGGGAGTTTTTCAACAGTGAGAAAGTGGCGTCACTTGCATATGCTCGCATACAAGGGAAAGCCGCTCTGATTGCTCACTTCCAGAATTCAAGCTTGATGAACGTGGATGAGCGCTGCAGGCCTATCCTCATCAACACTGATGGCCCTAATGCCGGTGATCAGGTATAAATTTCTTTTTACTATCTACTAAGATTGAGGAAGCTTTGGATTGGATACTAACTTTGCTAATAACACAGGTCCCTTTCCCAATTGCCATGAAACCCGGAAGAGTGAGAAGCAACATTCATGATGAAGACGGTGTTTCAAAGGAATCGGACTAAGGAAGTCACTGTTTCTTTTTCCATGTCATTAATTTTGGTGAAATCATTAACTATACACTAATATGAAATTTTATATTTTTACATGAGTTTCTAAAGTACTATGAACATTGTTTAGACTTGTATATACTATTTGAGGGGAATTTTTCATCTTGTAAAGTTCACCAGTCATAATTTTATTTAATGACATTTTTGATGAACTAGTTATGTATTTTGAAGAATCCTTCTTTGGTATACATTTTAATTGTTCATCATTGTTAATATTTGGTGTGTATTCATACTCTTCTTGTAAAAGATGCATTTTGGATGTTATGAACCCAACATCTTTAAAGTGAAAGATGCATTTAAAATTGAACTGGTCGACGGGGAGGGTGCCCCTCTGGAGGGCAGAGCCTTTAGTCTTTAGGGGACTTAGACTTAGAAATCCAGTCCATAACAAGCTTCTCATATTTTAGTACTTAATTGAATTCCACATGTACACATTATTCTTTTATTATTTTTTAATAATAGTATTAAATAAGTACTCAGTTCCTCCAACCGAGCACCTACTAAAAAAAATTTAAATGAGTCTCATTAATAACATATTTAACCAATAACTCTACGGGTGTCCCTAACTCTACATGAGAATTAATATTACTCAAAATAGACTAAAAAAAGTATGGATAAACTAAGCTAGAATCCTCTTTATTTTTTTGACTAATTTTTTTACATTATTAAAGATTTTAAAATATAAATATAAAAATATGATATTAATTGATGAGTTCTAATCTTTATTTTATTTTTTGACAAAGAGTTCAAATCTTTATTATACATCTCAAAATATTTAAATTTTTTAGTAATTACAAGTAGGCATGACAATAAAACCCATATCCGCGGGTACCCGCCCGTACCATCCCCATTTTGACGGGTAAAACCCGAGTTGACTGGGTTTGAGTTTTTCCGATTTTAAAAGACGGAGATGGAGCGGATAATGGGGATATTGATACCCACCCCGAACCCGTCCCCAAACCCGCCCCGTTTATATAAACATCATATTTTCCTTTTCATAAATTAAATTATGTATAAAAAAAATATGATATATGTATAAATTTTTTTCTTAAATTACATTCATACATTTATTTTTATTTTAAATTGAGTATTGAATAAATTGTTTTTCCTATTATTTTCTTTGTTTAATAAAATCATACTATTCAAATATAATAGTTCTCAACTTTTAAATAATTTTTTAACTAAAAAATATCAAAATATAATTCGAGTTCATGTGGAAAGAAACGAAACGGGATACCCAAAACCCATTGGAGATACCGAATCCCGTTGGGTATGAGTTTGGGGTTCTACTTTTCTTCCCCGCTTAAAATGGAGATGGGAATGGAGATACCCGAACTTTAAGAGTTTGAGTTTGGAGAGAGCAAAACCCGACCCCGCCCCATTGTCATGCCTAACTACAAGAGAAAATAAAGAAGATTTTAACTCAACGAAACTAAGCTTAGATTAACAAGTATTATTGGTACAAACAAAATAACTTAGTATAATGATGTGAGCCCAAAATGCAAGTTAATTTCATGCATGGTGGCATTTTCATATGGGTCATGCTAAACAGTGCACCTAGTGCACTTGTTAAGCATGCTAAAAATGAAAATAAAAGACAAAAATAATAGAAATAAGAGAACTTTTTATACTTTCAAAGCATTAAATACACAATTTTCAAAAAAGAGTTTCCATAAAAATTTGCATGAGTGTACTGTTTAACATTTTTCTTTTTGATATAGTAACTAAATGACATGATGATATGAATGCAGTGTGCGCATGCATTTGCATGTGGGCTTCACGACAAGACATTGTTCTTCTCTTCTCTGCATATTGCTCGCATGCTATCACCGTCCTCTCATGTTATATGCAACTTGCTAATTCACAATTCAAATAATACCTTCCTTTGTCAACATCACACACACCAACATGCAGTCTGTGGGGTCATAAATAATACAATTTATATTTGCACCCTTGCAGGATGTATATCATTTTTTGATAGTGAAAGAGAGCCGAAGCCCTTTGATATCTATTTCTAAATCAAGTTATATATACTTTTTACTATTAGTATATCTATATAATATTTTTAAATGAATTTTTGTATTCCTGTTTATAACATAAAAGAATTTCTCCCACTAAAATTTAGAATTTTCAAACAAAAAATAAATTAAATATGAATTTTTAAACACAAAAAACTTAAAAATTCATATGTAATCTTGAAGTCAATGTTAATCTTCTTCTTCTTCTTCTTTTTCTTCTAGTCTTACTAGTGAAAGACTCCATCTAAAATAGAGATTCTTTCACCATAGCTTCACACAAGAAACGCTTATGTGATTCAACATCAAAACACATACATCTACTAAGAATTTCACTTTTTACACTACAAAACTCAATAAACCGCCCTAAAACAAATGCCAAACCATTATCAATTTTCAACATATCCAATTTAATTTCATCAATTAACAAACTTAATTTACCAAGTCAACCCAGTTAAACTCATATCACTAACATGCTTGAACCCAAAATATCATAACTCAACAATACTAAGTGAGACTTGACTATAAAGTATAAACATGTACATCTTAATAATATTAGAAACCATCTAACTTGTATAAATTAATCACATTCTCTGGTGCCTCTCTATATTATATTTCTATCATATGGAATCTAGATTATCCCATTGCTCAATAATAGTAGCATGGTATAATCCATCAAATATGTTTTGATAAAAAAACCTAGTTAAGTGTAAAAATATTTTATGAACATTTATAATATATAAATATTATTTTGGTATCTCAAATTTTTAGGTCGGGTGTTATAGCCCACCTTGCACCTCTTATGGGTTGAGCATGTATGTCCATGAGTTAGTCTCACATTCAATAAACAAATTGAACTACATATAAATAAGAGAACATATATAATTAGACTCGGTTAATGTTTTAAGGGGTGTTACAAAATGTACAACCTCACTTATGTTGTCTTAACCAAATTAATGTGATGATCTAATATAACGAGACTCCTCTCAGAGTTTAACAAAACTCAATGATCTTCTATTCAATGTAAAACTTTAATATACACATGATACACCACATCAAGAGAAAATTCTTTACCTTTTTTTTGTTTAAATGTGAGTGATTAATCTTGCACTGTTTATGTACATTTGATATATAAAATATGGGTCATGCTAAACAGTACATCTGATGTACTAGTTAAACATACTCAAAAAGAAAATAAAAAAATAAAGTTAATGCTAAAAAGATAATTTTTTATATTAAATGCACAAATTTTTAAAAAATATTTCGATATTAATATGCTTAACTAGTACACCCTTTAACATTTTTCATAAAATATTAACGTATACTTTTAGAACATATTTCAACATTTTTCATATAGAAATGTAGATTCGATTTTACTCTTAAAATTTAATATTACATAAATTTGAAAAATAAATAATGTATTTTTAGATTTTTAACATGTGAGTGCCCATGTGAGCATGCATGATCCATGTCTTAGTATCATGAATTAAAATGTGGGATAAATTAGTTGAATTAAACTATTAGTTGCTCAAATCTCATCTTTAGAATCTGCACCATTTTTTTTCCTACCCCAACAATCTTTTCTATACCCCTACAAATTTTTAAATATTCCTATTTTACCCTTATGTTACTATTTATATAATATTGTTATTTTACTATTTTTAAAATTTTATTTTTTTTGGTATTTTTCAGAGTTAAAAGTATACCGATATTCTCAATTTTCATAATGCACCGGTACTCTTTTTAAAAGTATACCGGTATTTTAAATTTTCCAGAACACACCGGTACACTTCAAAAAGAGCACCGGTGTAGTTAAGTTAGCAGAACATACCGGTACACTTTTAAAACTGTACCGGTATGTTGTTCGAAAACTGTACCGGTACACTTTGGAAAAGTGTGCTGGTACTGGTACAGGTTTTTTTTTTTAAAATTTTTTTAAAACTTTATTATTATTCACTTTTTTAAAACTTTATTATTTTTTTTTGTACAACAGATATGGCTCAAACTGGCGATGCAGATCAAATATCAGTAGATACCACAGCTTTTTTTACGACCAATGAAAAATTTAATACACGAGATGATGTTATAACATGGGCTCAAGATGTTGGAATTGCCAATAAAGTGAGTATAATAATTACTAGATCAGATACAAAGAATGGAATAAGAGGAAGAAATGACAAATTAATTTTGGGCTGTGATAGAGGTGGAAAATATGACTCTTCGAAAAGTTCTACGTCAACAGCAACAAAAAAATGTAATTGTCCATTCAAAGTTAGAGCCACACCTTCAATAGATGGTTCGGGATGGAAAGTTCAGGTTAAATGTGGAGTTCACAATCACGGACTACCTGATCAATATGCAGGTCATCCTTGTTTCTCTTATTTGTAATGTTATTTTTTTCATAATATATTATATTTATCTTTGCAATTCAAAAATAAATAAAAAAATATGCAGATCATCCTCGTAAGGCGCGTTTAACCGTGGAAGAAAACAAACGTGTTGAAGATCTGTCAAAGTGTAATGTAGCACCAAGGAACATCGTTTTAGACCTAAAAAGAATTAATCCATATTCTTTTGTTGATGCCAACCAAATATATCGAAAAAGTCACATGCTGCAAAAACAAGAAAGAGGTTCTATATCAGAGATGCAACACGTGCTGCAATGTTTAGATGATAAAAAATATGTCACGCGGAATAGAAGAAAAGATGATGGGTCTGATATTTTGAGTGATATTTTTTGGGCACATCCAGATTCAATCAAGTTGTTAAATTTGTTTCCAATTATTTTGGAAATGGATTGCACATACAAAACAAATAAATACAGACCACCATTGCTTGAAATTATTGGTATAACTTCAACCAAATTGACATTCGATGTTGGATTTGCTTACTTGGAAGCTGAGAAGACGGACAATTATTGTTGGGCATTAGAGAAGTTAAAAGAGTTGTTTATTAAGCAAAATAATGTTCCACAAGTAATTTTGACCGACAGGGAGCTTGCTTTGATGAAAGCAATTGAAATTGTATTTCCACGTACTGTAAATTTGCTTTGTACGTGGCACATAAACAAAAATGTGACTAGAAGATGCGGCGTACATGTAATTAAGGATATGCGAGAGTTGGTGAAAAATTTATGGCAAAATGTTGTACGTAGTACAAATGAGGCGGAGTATCATCAACAGTTGAATGCGCTTGAGCAAGCATGTGTTAACTCAAGTACGTTTTTTGACTATGTTAGTAAGACCTGGTTGACCCCTCACTAGGAAAAATTTGTTGCAGCATGGACTAATAAAGTGATGCATTTAGGAAACACAACAACTAATAGGTATGATTATGTCAATTTCAAAATTGAATTTTTTTATATTTTTTTTCTTCATTTAATTGACTTTTGTGTGGAATTTAATATTTAGAGTCGAGTCATCGCATTGGAAATTGAAGCAGATGTTGGGAAATAGCAAAGGTGACTTATTTCAAGTGTTTGACATCCATGAATGACAATATAATTCTTCAAGTTGGCAAAGTGAAGGCATCATTTCAAAAAAGTTTTTATTATACGGAGCCTCTACATAGCAGTCCGTTTTTTAAGAATTTAAGAAGCTTTGTGTCAAGAGCCGCTATGAATCTAATTTCTGAGGAGTTTCAGAGAGTTGGCATTGTTGGAACCGACAAGGACATTTGTGGTTGTATACTTAGGTCAACATGTCAGTTGCCTTGTGCATGTGAATTGGGTGGGTATACAAAGAGCGCTGAATCGATACCATTAGAGGCAGTTCATGGTCATTGGAAGAAATAAACTATCGAGGAACCATTAGAGGATGACACAGATGATAGATATGAGTTAGACATGAGTCGTGCAATAGATGCAATATGGAGTCGATTTCGATCACTTGATACTGTTGGTAAAAGAGCGTTAAACAGTAAAATGTTTGAACTTGCTTATCCAAATACAAGTTCCTTGATTCCACCGCCTGAAAAAATTAAAACTAGAGGTGGAGTGAAGAACAACGATAAAGGCAAAGCACCAGTGGGTTATGATGTGTATCGTGATCCGTCATTCTTTGAGCATGTTGAAAGAGAAGAGCGTGAATCACAAGGTGCATCGAAGAGGTTGTGTATACAACCATCACAGTCATCTCAGAAGCAACCATCTCAATCATCTCAGAAGCAACTATCTCAGTCATCTCAAAAGCAACCATCTCAATCATCTCAGAAGCAACCATCTCAGAAGCAACCACCTCAGTCATCTCAGAAGCAACTATCTCAGTCATCTCAGAAGCAACTATCTCAGACATCTAAAAAAAAAATATATTTCAAAAGTATTTGTCACAATTTCCAAAGCATATACATCCACATGTTGCTCACATTATTGAAGTCATTGCAGATGGAAATTGTGGTTTTAGAGCTATTGCATCTTTACTTGGTTACACAGAGGATGGTTGGCCCATGGTCCGTCGAGAGTTAGACAATGAATTGAAAAGTAATATCAGTTTGTACGAAAAGTTATTCGGCGAACGTATACAACTCGTGAAAGAATCGTTGCAGATATCAGGATTAGGCGCTCAGTCAAAAGATAGATGGTTCACCATACCTGCCATGGGTTACTTGGTTGCAAATAGGTATAATGTCATTTTGGTCACTTTGGGTAAACCTAGCACGACTTTCTTTCCTATGATGAGATCATATTCCCCTTCAGCAAGGTTTTTCTGTATCGGTTATGTTGATTGAAATCATTGGGTTCAGGTAAATATGAATTTAAACTTAAACATATCAATTTTCAAAATAATTATTATGTTTTTATTTTCTACGAACCTGAACTTATTTTGTTTTTCTTATAGGTAAATATGAATCCCGGATTTCCGTTGCCCGATGTGAACCCTGATTGGAAAAAATATTGTTCACCTGAGGCAGAATCTTGGATCAAAAGATTAACAGGACGACTACAATTTTGGCAACTTTTAAATCCTCCGGTTAATCATCCTCGTGATGTTGTGGATGTTTGATTTCGAATCGTAGTTGTTTAATTTTGAATCTAAATTTGATACTTTTAGTTGTTTAATTTTATGATAGATGACATAATTTATATACACATCATCAATCGTTTTAGTAAACTTATATTAAAGATTATTACACGTAACGTCATGTGGTTATTTGCTTTTTTGGTTTGAATCGTGTGATTATTTTAGGACATGAAAATAATTTACGTAAATAAACAAGTGCAAGAAATAACTGTAACAAAAATTTCACAAAAGTACATAGATAAGTACACAAGCAAATGTTTGTCAAAAAAGATCACAAGCAAATATCCAATAATGCTAAAAAAAAAAGTACAGAAGCAAATGCATCAAGGCACATAATGATCAGGATCAACCTCTACACCTTGGCAAATATCCAATGCCATAAAAAGATCATAAAAGGCGTCATCCTCTCTCTGAGCGTCAATCTGAGTGATATATCTCTCAAGCGCGGCAGCAGCTTCATGTCTCCAATAATGCTCGCCTCGTGGTGCATCTCTAGCTGGTGCATCCTCTGGTATCGGATCATCTTGCTGTGCTGGCTGCTGTACTGGCACATACTGGGGAACTGGATGTACTCCATGTGGTCCATCAACAGGGCGACATAATATAGGATGTGACACCGTATAGTACCACGGCAGATAATCATATGTAGCCTGATATGTCGCTGCACGTGTCGCCTGAAGGATCTGATCAACAGAAATATTATAACCGATCCAATCGCTATCAATGACAGCAGTGGCAAGAGCTGAAGGTGGTGGTGGTGGTATATACTGTAAGAATCCATACTGCCTAACACACCTCTCAGGCAAATGAGGAACTACCGCACAACCACGCAGATAACCACTATACATACAAATCGGGTCATAAGGTCTAATACCCCTGTGATCTTCAAACGGACACCAAATCACATCAGACGGGGTCAGTGCATCCATGATCGGTCGATACTCATGAACCTTCAGTTTCCCCTGCTTATATCTCCATCGCATAGCTCGAGGGAAACCGGGTGCATTATAAGAAAACCCGGAATCCGCATCCGCCCGCCGACCAAGGCCAGGGAAATACTCGTGAATCCAACACTGTTACAACAAAAATAAAAAATATGTCTACGCAACGAAAAAAAATATTAAATATTAAAAAAAAATCGCATACTAAATTACATTCTAAACATGCAACATGCATACAAAAATGTCCAAAATTAAATAACATCTACAGTACCGAAAAAGAAATGTTACCTGTAGAAGTGTCGCGTACCCTGCAAAAGCCTTTGTGGAGAACATGGAGGCATCATTCAAGTTATCATATAAACAAACTAACGCAGCACTGGCCCAAGAATATGTATGGCATGCAGATAAATCTCTAAACATAGGCAGCCATTTTGCGTCCACGCGCGTGTAGCTTTTATCCGTGAAAATAGTACATCCAACCAACAACAGCATCCACGCCCTACCAGCAAAAACAAATCTCCCGTGTTGGCAATTATTCTTATAACACTCAAATAGCCACTGCTGAGAAAAATATCCACCCCTCTGCTCTGAAGTTTCTACCAATGCGCTCTCAATACTGACCCCCAACAACTCTGCTGCAAGTGATGCAGCTTCTTCCATGCTAACTGATATCGGAGTGTAAAAATTACCCCTAACAGGCAGATGCAACAGACATGACACATCGTCGAGTGTAATCGTCATTTCACCAAATGGCATGTGAAATGACGATGTCTCCGGATGCCACCTCTCAATAAATGCTGCTAAAAGGTTTGGATCAACCTTTGTCAAACTCGTATGCTCAAGCCAGCTCAATCCAGACAATTCCAACCAATTTTTAATAACTGGTAGACGTTGATCAGAAACCCAACTAGCTAACTTTGCTCCTAAAGATGTTATCCTCAAAAGTGGACGATCCTGCATATATTTAAAAAAAAAAACATTATCAATAATATTTTAACACTACTGTTGATATAATTTCATCAATATAACTTGATAAATAATAACAAAATAAACAATTAGTTACCTGATCAAACCATACATGACGAGATACATGCTGCTCGTATCGTGTCAGAAGTCTGGTATCAATGGGACCTCCAGGCCAGCCCACAGCCGCAGGCTGCTCCGGCACAGGCTGATCCTCTGTCTGGCGCTCACGATGATCACCACGACTGCTCCCTCCCATACGTCGAATTCTACCGTCTCGTCCTCTGGTGCGCACCACTGAAAAAAAAATTTAATTTTTAGAAAAAAAAATCTTCAACTGGACCGGTATAAACATACATACTGGTACAGTCATTGAAAGTGTACCGGTATGAATATTCATACCGGTACACTTTGTATAACTGTATCGGTATGCATATTCATACACTGTACCAGTATGAATATGCATACCGGTACAGTTGCACAAAAGTGTACCGGTATGAATATGCATACCGGTACAGTCGCACAAAAGTGTACGAGTATGAATATTCATACCGGTACACTCAAACCAACTGTACCGGTATGCAAGTTTACATACCGGTATACTTTTACACAAGTGTGCCGGTAAACTCACTTTTTCTGCTCTCTCGGTACACTTTGTTTGCAAATGGTAAAAGTGATAAATTTTTCACTCCTTTAATTTATATATGAGGGTATTTTAGTGATTTTAAATGTTGGGGTAGAGTAGGAAAAAAAAATTTCAATCATCAGTCTATGAGGTCCACTATAGTCGCCTATAAAGTAAAGCCAAGGTAGCTAGCTAGCTTTGTACATGGCTAGCTAGCAGTATCTATAGGTGGGGAAAGCAGCATAATCGTAGCCACATAACCCGCAGAAATTTATACCAGATTTATTATACACTATCACCATGTCAAATGATTGTGATGATAAGATTTAAACCAGATTTTATTCCACTAAGAAATGCCTAAAACGTTCATTGCTGCTCACTATACTTTTAATTCAAAAATTAGATTAGATACAAACAAAATAAGGTCAATCTCTTATTTCAGTAGATATATGAATAAAATGGTAAATTATTTGAGACTTACATCCACCTAAAAAATACTAAGGTGTAACACATCTTAATATTTTTAGATGACAATCACCTTTGATATATATAATAATTATACTTTAATTGAAAGTAAATGGGCAACAAATTGTGCCTCTGACCCTTTTTGAATGACAAAACAAATTATTTTAAGTATTACATCTAGGGACCTATGAGATATCACATTGCTATGCATGACTTTTTGTACTCTTTTTAAAATATCTACAGTCTCTGGGGCTAGGAACCCAAAAGTATCAAAAGCAAAAAGTATAAAGACATGTTGATTGTCCGAACATGCTCTCTCATGTTTGACCACTTTGCTTGATGCAGCTTTGAGAACCGCTTGTCCTACCGTAAAAGCCCCAGTCGTCAATCCCACAAGTGGTGAAACTCAAATCAAGTCTACACGAGTATGTCTTCCTCCTACCCACCCATACACTAAAACATCAACTGCCTCAAAGTAAATCTCCTCTCCAGTGGATCAGTCAAGAAGTTCACAGGTGCCTCTTTCTTGGCAAATATTATCGTCCGCCTAAAAACATAAAAAATGACATCTTGCGCAAGGTCGTGTCTGTATTTGAAGTCTGGAAGTTCCCGACAATGAACTGCATGCTCCCCATATCTATCCATACGTACACTTTCCGACAAACATGACACACCTCATCAACAGGAAATAAGGGGATTATCATGCGATATTTGAGGATAGTGCAATACTCCACCGGGGACATATGTTGTCCTAAACCATCGATTGGGATAGCTAGAAGAAAATCCTGAGCATGAGCAGTCTGTAAACATCCAAATACCGCTTTCTGTCTGGTGGTCAATTGAAAGTCAACTTCAATGTCCTTAACAATTTTACTAAACAAAATACTCGCCAAAACATGTTGGGTTTTAGGGAGGATGGTGTCCTTGCTAGTGAAGCTACTAAGGTCAAAAGTTGGAATCATATCACGGAGACCATCAGTGACAATTAAGTTAAAATTTATAGCCCGATCAATTTTTGTACAACTAAAAAATCTGAATCGTTAATTTATCTTAATTAATATTTTTATTTGGATGTAAATTAACAACCCTATATATATATATATATATATATATATATATATATATATATATATATATATATATATATATATGAAGTGAAAAAATTGAAGTTCGAATATCAAGTATGACTTAGTTAAACTCAATTTTAGACATTTTATGAAGTGGATGTATTTCACCCCATACACGAATACACCCCAAATTAAAGAGGAAGAAAAATGAAAGAAAATAATGAAATAAAATAAAATGAATATCATTATATACCACTTCATTTCACTTATTTTTAAAAATTTAATCCAAACAATAGAATCCAGCTCCATTTCATCTCTTCTATTTAAACAAAACTTAAAACTTATATGTTCTCTCCTCTCTTCTATTAATATCTAACGGTCATGACAATAAATGAGTCGGTGGCGGAAACAAGGCCCAACATGCCTGAGTTCAGTCGAATTTTTTTGATGTTTTATAGGTTAATTTAAGACAAACTTTAAATTTTTAAAAATTAATTTAAAACAAAATTGATATATTTTGTTTGAAACTAAATTTTTTTAATGCAAAATTTAAATTTTTATTTAAAACTGAATTCGGACTTTAAAATTTTTCTAACCGCGCCACTTGAGTCATATAAAGATAGGTCTTCCTTTAATCATGTAGTACACGACTATACATGGTGACCGAAAGGAGTTATTGTTATGAATGTGGAAACGACCAAAGATCATGCGTGGATATACAAACAAATTGGACTATATGTTTTTTCAAAAAAATAAAATAAAATTGGACTATATGCAGTGTACTTCAAATTACGGCGGCTGCATATTGCTTATCACATGAAAGAAACAAACAAACTTACTTGGATATGGGATAAGGACAAGTGAAAATATCTTTGACATAAATTGTCATATCATGGTACACTTTCTTAATCAACCATTTCAAATTAATGAGTCTTGGTGGAAACAATGAAAATTAAGGTTTCTATTAGCGACGGAGTTTGATTTCATGTATTCAATTTTTTAGATCATAGACCTTTCCACATTTATGAACACCAACTAATTCACTTCTATGTTATATATATTTCATTATTTGATTTGTACAATACTTCATATAATAGTACAATTTGATGATATGAAGATCATGCCATGTCCTCTAGTTAAAAAAAAGAAAAACTAATTAAAAAATTGAGATATGTGAAACAGTCGATTGAATCATTACGGAAAAAGTAATAAATAAGTTTTTTTTTTTGACAAAAAAGTTAAAACAAGAATTCCGTTTGGATTTAAAGGTGAATGTTATAAATTAAGAAGTCTCATATAGAGTGTTTATAAAACAACAAATGCACATCTATTAAAATTCAATATATATTTTTTTTTCAAAGAAAGCACAAATTTTGAGTTATAAGAAGCACACATCTCATAATTTTGTCACATGTCTTTAAATTAATGTCCTTGTGCAAGTAGTTAAGTAGGTTGATTTACTTGTTAAAGATTCAACTCAGATCATACAAACTCTAATAATTGAGGATTATAATTTGTTGCAGTACATAACTAATGCAGTCACACGTAGTAATTGATCTTGTTTATTGATTTTATATTTGACGATTATGATACATATGCATCAAAATGATCTTAACCATTCATTTAAATAAGACAGATGATAATATAATCGGGTTAACGCAGTTACAGCAGACAATTAGTTTTCATAATTGAGATGCAATTTTTGTTGTTAATGTAAGAATCCGTCAATAAATAATATTAAGTATATTTATTTATCAGTGTTTTATATCAACACTTTTTCAAACACGGATAATTTTCCGGACCCAATTCACCTATTTTTTTCTTATAAAACAAAGACCTAACCAGCTAGTATAAGTACAAGCACTAATACCTTAAGATCATATTCATGTGAACAATATAAAGAGTATATTAGCAAAATCAACTCCAAAAGTGGATCCAAGAAGGCATGGAAAGCTGCCACTATCTTCACAAACATCAGAGGCTAAAGAGAAGGATGAGTATGGAATGGTAGATAATGAGTTTGATGCTTATTATGCACCAAATTCTAATTGGTGTTCAGACACTGATTTGTCTACTATGGTTTCTGCTCTATCTCAAGTTATTGGAACATCTACCAATAATCATAATCCTCACATGGCACAATCAACATCAACTACCATGGTCAATGAAGAATCTCAACCATCTCAGCCTGTTCTAGATCAAGGTTTGTTTCTCTTTTTTTTTTCTTGTCTTAATCTAAATTTAGCATATGTTTAATAATTTTCTAAAAATGACATATTTAATTACACTATTGCGGTCCATTTTTGGGGAAAATGAAACATTTTTTTGTTATTAAATTCCTTTTTTTTTTGGGTACAAAAATATCATAATTCCAATTTTTTTTTTATCTGAAGTATTTGGTTCTCCAAAAAATAAACATATTAATTTGATATTCGACTAAGAGGTAAGTAAAGTTTGAATAATAATTTATGCAACCAAAATTTAAAATCAGATTCTCTCAAATAATTATTAATCATTAACTAATTTTCTTAATCACTTGAACTCTATCACTTATTAGTATTATTGAATCACTGAATTTCACTTAATTTTTTTTGTTAGTACCAAAGTTGAATTATGAGTACTTTAAAAATACGAATTAAATAAAATTACAACTTAAAAATATGACTTAATTTAAGATTTATAGAGGAGTGCCATTTTATTTTATTGCACAAAATAAATATTACGTTAGATGATTTATATGTTGCTCAATCACTTTCGTTGATTAATTATCTTATTCGAAGGCATGGTCAAAATAACATAAAAAATCCAACACCAATGACGCTGACATATATATTATATACGTATTGAAAGAGAACAGATCAAATTAATAATATGTTATCTCTCTTAAAATATAAATAAAAATTTGTTAAAAAATATTGATATATTAATTTTTTTTTAAAAACCTATTTTTACTTATATATATTATTTGGAACATGTGGACAACTTTGACAAGTAACTGATATAGATACACAATCCACATAGGAAGAGTATTAAATTTATACATTTTACATTCTGTAAAAAAAATTATACATTTTGCATACTACTTTTTTTTTTTAATTGACAAGATGATATACTAAAGAATTAGTCTCTCAATTTATATATTTTTGTACATACAATAATTTATATGTAAACAAGTTTATATATATTTTTTCTAACTCAAAATTTTTAGGAGAAAATTTAGTGATTCGGCAAGTCAGAAAATAAAGTTTGGCCAATAAAAAGTACTCTTATTGATTTCTTCTTAACTAAAGCAATGGAAAAACAATCAAGTAATTAAATCCAAGTGATTACATTTACTCTAAAATAAATTATCTGAGAAAATTTGAATTTAATTTTTGACAAAAAATTAATTTTTAGTTAAATTTTATTTATCTTGCCGAAATCTAAATTGCCGAGATTTCATTTCTCTAATAACTTGAGGTTAGTAGAAAAGCATATATAACTCCATATAAGTGGCATATTATGGTCGCGTGCTCAATCTTTAGCAAGGGCAGCATATTTTAGGACTAGACGGTGTATTTTTGAGTCGATTTCTCATTATATTAGCAACTATTTAAATAATGATATGAATAGAGTTCGTTTCTTTTGAAAAAGAAAATCCATATAATATATGCAATAATGTTATATGATCTTTGCAATGAAAGTGAAAATGTATTAATTTAAGATTCTCTTTTTTGTTGTTTTGCATGTGATGGTAATTAACTAAAGAGACTCCAAAGAAACCACACTACAGAGGAGTGAGAATGAGACCATGGGGAAAATGGGCAGCTGAAATACGTGACCCAAAAAAAGCAGCTAGAGTTTGGTTAGGAACATTTGAAACTGCTGAAGATGCAGCTATTGCATATGACAATGCAGCACTTAAATTCAAAGGCACAAAAGCTAAACTTAATTTCCCTGAAAGAGTTGTTCATCAACAATCCAACAACAATAATTCTAGTGTCATTCAACAAAGTGGTTCTATTTCTAATGTTTCTGTTGATCAACAAGTTTTTCCAAACCTTTTTCAATATGCTCAGATTCTTTCTAGTGATGCTGAATTTCCTTATTATGCTTCTCATCTTTTCAATCAACAACAACAACAAGGAGATCGTCGTCCGCCAGGCCAGTAGAGTCTCTCGACACCATTCAGGAGATTCTGCGTTCATGTAGTTGGGACATCAATTGTTTGATCAAGATTAAATTGTCCAAAAAACTCAAGATTTTTATTTTTATTTTATAATTTAAAATATCGAACTTGAATTTGGATCATTCAATTTTAGTTGAAAGATTACTGAACTTTCGATTGTATGAATGTAGAGAATCCTTGATTGTAAGGGAGCTGGATCAAAAATCTATGTCAATTTTGCTCTAGAAATTAAATTTAGGAATTTATGTCTTATGAAAAAAGATTTCTAAAAAATAGTTTCAAATTTAAATTTTATAATGTATTATTTGGGCCATATATATATATATATCTCTAATCGATGTGACACTAATTACTTTTTTTACACTCAATCCTATGAAGTCTGGTGATTAGAAGCAGATTGCAATTAATTAAGAGTGAAAATGAGTATATAGTTGTGAATGAGAAACATATGTCAACTTAGAATTACTTTTTTGTGCAGTTGAGTGTAACTCAAGGTACTCTAATATGCATCCAAATAAGAAGAATAAGGACAATCCTTATTCAATTAAAATTCTAAGATTTTTAAGCATGTTGCATTTTCAACGATTGATTTTTAAGCATGTATCTTTTGACATATTACTTTTGCATGTTTTCATTCATTAATTAATTATTACAACAGTTTTGCAAAGCAAATCATGTCCAATGCTTGATATTGATACAAAAATGTAGTTTGTATCTTAACGAATTTATACTAAATCATTATAAAATTAAAAAGGTAGTTTTGAGTAAGGAATGATGAACGCGCATGGAGAGCAGTGGGACAACATAGTTTGGCCAAATCGAATATTGCTTGCTTTGTTTTAAGGGTAAGTCAAAAAGTACGGCACTTTCATAAATACTACAACCGACAACATTTTTTGAGTCACTACTTTAAACTACTACTATTTTCAACATGTAAGACATGTTTTCATGAACAAAATTAATGCTATAGACATTGTTAATTTGCTATTTTGTCGTCTAGCTCTGCACTGTTCAATTTTTTTTACCATTTTATTGATTGAAATGTCTTTAATACAATTTGATATATCAATCAAAATCTAGAAACGAGCAGATAATGTGGCCGTCATAGTTATATTATGGGCAACCTCATTTGCCTGTCTATGCACAAACTTAACACTAAAGTTTCCATAATAATTGGAGAAAATAAGTTTACAATGATCCACAATGACACCAAATTCAAAATAGTCTTGAACTAAAGAATTGAAGTTATCGACCACTCTCTTTAAATCCAACATAAAATCAACATATCCTAATTGGAGCTCATGTACTCAATTTAGCGCAGATAGAAGTCTGAGAGCTTCACCATTATGCACCTCGCTCCTCGATCAGAATAAACCACTCAGTTTTAGCTCGAATGAAAGCACCATGTTCGTCTATGATACACATACCAATGTCAACTCTATTAGAGTTAGACGAGAAGGAAGCATCTATATTGCATTCCAGATGCATAGCCTAGCCATAAGTTTAAGCTATGCTCTCACCATAGTATCTCAAGGTTCCGATACTAGTTTTGAAGCAACAACACGAATTGCTTTCCATTCATGCAACATATTAATAGCACGAGAATATACAAAATTTTGAGCATCAATTACATTATTTTAAATTTGGTTATTTCGTTGCTTCCAAATGCTCCACAAAATACATGCAAACACCGCTGACTCATCCATCGACAACTGCTACAAAATCTAAAAAAATGATTGCTTGAGTGTCGTCATTGTTGTCAATAGCATTTGACACAACCTAAAAAAAGCCAACCATATTTCAAACATTTTTGTTACTTGGACACTTTAAAAATACATGCTCACTGTCCTCATTTGCAGTAGTTTAGTCTTATATTTTGCTAATAAAATAAAAGAGAATGGTAACTAATGTTTTTTTTTTTTTTTACAATTTTAAATAATATGGTAATATTCATTTTAAATCACTCAATGTTTTTAGGTTTTGGGTTAAAATGTTGTGTGAAATTGTAAAATTTTAAGAGTTTGATCCATATAATATTTTTTTGAACAATTTTTTTTGTAGAGATATTTTTTTGAACAATTTCGGTTTATTTAAGAATTTTGGGAGAATATTAAAAATGATTTTATGAGATTCATGCATCAATTTCATGAGAATGATAAATTCATCCATGCTCAAATACAAGATTCTAATTTATTTTTTGTTAAATAGTTTAATGGCAAGACTCACATTTAAATATGAGAAATATGGAATATGATATTCGAACTTCTACCACTCCAATAATGTCTCCGGTAGCTATCATTTGAGCTGCACTTATGAGACTATTTTAAAGAAAGTTAATCCTCAAACTACAACATTTTTAACTATAGAAAACATTTTGCAGTATTTTGAAAATTGGAATAGACTGACCAATTCAAGACCTGGCACCGGTCTAGTCAATCGCATGGAACCAGTAAAACTAGAAAAAAAACACCAACGTGAGCCAGTAAAACTAGTGAAAAAAAACACTTTATTTTGGAAAAAAATATATCCCAAAGAGCTATTTTTTTAATTTCAAAAATATATTTAAATGGACAACATTACTATTTCACATATGACGTACACATATTGGGTCCTTACACTTGTCTTGAAAATCAACAAGAACTTGTTTAAAAAGCAAAGATTTTTTCTCTATTATCATAAACTTCCAAAATTCAAAATTGTCCAACTTTGTTTCATTATCCAACCATCAACCAATAAGATCAAATTTTATGCATGTGAAATAAAAATTGATTATAAATTAATTGTAAGTACCACGTACAAATATACTTATGTGGTTTAATCTTATTAATTGTTGGACGAATACATTCAAATTATCAAGAGATAAAGTAGGTCTCACCAAAACGAAATCTATATGATTTTAGACAAATACCTTCAATATATTGTTTTTTATTGGACGATTGTATAAAACTATTTTACAAGGTCGATACATGATTAAACTCATTAATGAATACAAAAACACATGAGTTATCGTATTTACACAAGATAATAACTTTACATTGTCATTCTATAGTAATTAAACTTCAATGTAATGAAATGAAATGAATTGCTAATCCCACCCAATACATAGTGTATATATGGGCCTTAATAATTAAGCTAAAATTGTCTGAGCCCAATTAGTCAATACCCATTATCGATCCATTTATATATAAGAAACCCATCCCAAAATCAAAACCCTAGTGATAGTGTCAACAACTTCATTTCACTCGCCGCATTTTCTTCTTCTTCTTCTCTGCGCATCTCATTCAATCCATCAACAATGGTTGCCGCTAAGAAGACCGTATGATTCTCTCTGTCTATTATACATTTCTCTGCACTCTATCATTGTCGATTTTTTTATCTTCAATTTTGATTTCGGTTCTGATTTAGGGTTTTTAATCACCAATTCGATTTTCATTGATTTTTGCAGAAGAAGACTCATGAGAGCATCAACAACAGGCTCGCTCTTGTTATGAAGAGTGGCAAATACACCCTCGGTTATAAAACCGTTCTCAAATCCCTAAGGAGTTCCAAAGGTTTCATTTTTAGTTTTCAACTGTTGTAGATTGATTTTTTGTGGAATTAAGTTATTAGTGATAGTTGAATTAAGTGATTAATGAATTTGTTTTTGATCTGATTATTTGTAGGGAAATTGATTATTATTGCTAACAATTGTCCTCCTTTGAGGAAATCTGAAATTGAGTACTATGCTATGTTGGCAAAGGTTGGAGTTCATCATTACAATGGAAGTGAGTTATCTATCTAGCTGCCATTGTTATTTTTATTGATTAGAAGGTTAGCATTAGGGTATGTTTGGACTGGTGATGTAGAATGAAATGTAATAGGATAGTTGATTTGAAAAATAGATGTTAGCTAATTTCATTTCCACTCAATTACACCCTATAACACTAAATACACTAATCCAAACATACCCATATATGGTCGCATCTGATAATTGTCCATGCATAAATTTGTTTGTTGTGTTGGAAGAATAAGAATGAATATGATCCATCAAACCTTTACATGATTTAAGTATCTGGCAAATGAATTAATATGATATGTTCTTGAGTTGCTGATGGAAACATTTGTATTTTATTAAACTTATGATGTGCAATTAATCTTGAAAGACACGCTGAATTTGTCAAACATGCTTTTGCTAATCATGCATATGCACTTGTTACTGAAATGAGAACTGATAATGTGAAATGATAGCAGATACATTATAATTTGATAATAATTTTCATGCTATTGCTTGCCGCCAATCTTGACCTGCAGTTGTTAGTGAAATAAATCATTGCAAATCTTCCTGTCAATGTTAATTGTTAAATGCAATGAAGTTAATTGTTTTCGATCGACTAATTTTGAAGGTTTCTGGATATATTTTTTTATTGTACACTATTGAGAAACTGAACTTATTTTTTTGTCATAGACAATGTTGACTTGGGTACTGCCTGCGGAAAGTACTACAGAGTTTGCTGCCTCAGCATTATTGATCCAGGTATCAAATGGTTCATTTTACTATTTCAATATTAGCAACTCATTTTCTTAATTTTTATTATGTTTTGTTTTCTAATTTCATTTGTTATGTTGTTGCTTTCAGGTGATTCTGACATCATTAAGTCAATTCCTGGGGAGCAGTAAAAGTAGTCAAGATTTTACCATGATGTTTTCTATTCTCAGTTATTTAGACCTTGTTGAAAGAAATTCTAGTTGTAAACTCTGGTGTATGATGCTTGGCATTTTGGTTATCCCAGCTGATTGAGCATTGAGTAATTTTGACTATGCAATTTTTGTTTCATTGTGATGATTGCTATATAGATAATTATTTCTAGTTTCTTCTTTAATCTCACTGTATTACCTGTTTTCTCTTTGCCCTACAATTTTTGTTGAAACTGAATTTGCATACACTGTGCAACAATTTTCCTAGTTTGAAGTTAAGCATGAGAGAATATTTGTCTTGTGAATCATTGACATATTATATCCAAGTAGGATATATGTTTAAATAGTTAACTTAAGGAACAAAGTTGATAATTTGGAAATACTCCTTTGAACTTTTCCAACTTGTATTGTTTTTTAAAAGACACTAGATAGAACACCATATAACTGATTACATTTATGCATATACAAGATGAGTGTCTTATATTGATGTATTCTTTGTCACTCTCGAGCTTGAGAATTTTGGGTATTCCATACAATCAATCTATTGCCTGTTGAGGATTGTTTGGGGGAACAAGTTTGGGAAGGTGTTTAACACATACTTGCAGCTTGTTAAAACAAAGTTAGGGTGACAGTATAGTCATTTGAACAAATCCAATTATTGAATCAATCTTAATTATGATGGAGATGTTGCATTGTTTCTTGCTCGTTGCATTGCTGGTGCTATGTATTATTTCGTTCATGCTTTTATTTACCTTAAACTCTATCTGTTCAAGCCCACGAGACTTATTATCGGCCTAAGTGACCATGTAAGAATGAATGAGTTGAGTAGTGCTATGGTCACACCCACTAACACACTCTTTTAAACACATCCTATCATGTGAAGCCACATCAACCTCTTATTTTTATTTCTTTACCTGTTAACTGTTAAGCCGGTTGTGAGGCAATAAGTTTTCTTTAAAAAAAATAAATTAACAGCAACATCGCTCCTTCTCCAAAGGCTCATGGCTTTCTAGATCTGTCTCTTACTCTCCGTTTGCTTCCTTCTCATCAACGTCGCGTGTTCTTGTTATTATATTTGCCTTAATCATCTTTATCTTGAGATTTTTTTTTTTTGCCAACTTTGTCATCTTTGTCGCAAGCTCTAATCTAATCCCATGCCGTCAGCCGCTACTGTCTGCGTCGCGAGATTCAGTGGCCGTTTCTGGTTCCGTTATCTTTGTTGCAAGCTCTGATTGTCGCCGATATCGTGGTTGATCTAAATAGTTTTCCAAATCAGGGTTTATTTCATGACAAGTTGAATTGAGTAATGTTGCAGGTTTTCCCAAATCAATTGCTAAATTGTTTGAGTTGGTTCCATTTTCTAAATTTGGTTTTTCAAATGGAATTATGATTTGGCAGTTTATTCAATTTATATTCTACTCAATCATTTTGCTGTATGTTCTTATAGTTGTATCAGAGAGTTTGAAACAATTGCTGGGAACATGTGTGCGACGGCGACGGTGAGAATTTGCAAGAAGACAATCGTGAGAGGTGGAAGCTTGGTTTTTATTTTTTTTGAAGATGATAAAAATATAAACATGAGTAAGAAGAAATTGAAACCGGTAGCCAAGTAAATCAACAAAATATGGGCTGACGTGGCTTCTCATAATAGGATGTGTTTAAAGGAGTGTGTTAGTGGGTGTGACCCTAGCACTACTCGAATGAGTTTTATCAAATTTGTAACAGTAAGATAAAATCTTTTATACATACATGTTAGCTACAAACTACCACCTTGACCAAAAAAAATGTTGCAAAATATCATATATATTAAATAAAAATATTGTTACAACCATCACAACTAGAAAATGACTACTAAATTAAGCAAAGCGAATAGGCTTCTCATCTCAGTTAATTCAAGAAACAAGCTAAACTTTTCATATTATAAAATCTGCTAAGAAAACCTAGCAATCTGCAAGTTTGCAAGCTTAGCTTGGCTGGTTCCCCACCTTAATACTAGTAAATATCAGTAGTTAGTCGAATGACCGCAACACATATTTTCCTTCCAGTTGTATCCCACAGAAGAAACGCTCATGTTTGGAACTGAAACATAAAAAGAACACAACAATTTCAGGTCTGCTTTCACTGAATGAGTCAAATCTTTTTACACCTTATGCAAATCACCATCTTGTTATCTTACAGAAATTTGAGCTGTACAATTGAAGTCAGATGGAGCCAGACATGCAATAGATATTTCATTTTACCTTATTCAGTTGAAGTATCAGAATGAATTCTCTCATGCAATCGATATAAGAGTGATGATTTGGACATCTGAGGTTCCCTCTCCAAGACTGCAATTACATCCTTCACAGAAATGCTACGAGCTATGCGAGTTTGAGATCCATGGGATTGATTTTTCCCAAATTTCCTAGCAGCCGCTGTTGGCAACAAGATCACAAGGACATAATATCAGCAAAAATGTTGCACAGTGTAATCAGACAATGGGGATACACACATATTGTATTGTATTGGATTTAGAGACCACGAGGATATAAAGTTTTACTGGTGCAGTATGATCACCGGGAACAGGGCGAAAACAAACAATACTTTCCTACACTGTTATTTAACAAAAAAGTTGAGAAGAGAAAGATATTCCACATTTAGTTATCTATATTTACCACTTCAGCCAAAAAAAAGAATATAAACAAAAGCTGATAGATATGGCAGGGTCTATAATAGGAAATGTGGTAAGGAGAATGTAGGTGATTATTCTGGTGCAACTAATTCAGTGAGGGATGTGTGTGTGGGATAGGATACAGGAGAGAAAATGAATCTGAGCACTACTAATGATGGACTCATCAGTGTTAGTGGTTATGCTTGAATTTTGTTGCTTGTTGCATGGGAGACTCTATAGACAGCTCGAATTGTCATCGTTACTAGATTCATCTCGGATCTAGTTGAATTCTGTTGCTTGTTGCATGGGAGACTCTAGACAGCTCGAATTGTCAACGTTACTAGATTCATCTCGGATCTAGATGAATTCTGTTGCTTGTTGCATGGGAGACTAGACAGCTCGAATTGTCATCATTACTATTCATCTCAGATCTAACTTTATTACTACAATCATCAATAAACTTCTACTTTCCCTCATTATTACTATTACATTCTCTGTTATCTGCGTTTATACTAAATTGAATCCTATCAAACTTCTAATTTCCCTCATTATTACTACAATCATCAATAAACTTCTTTCCATTTATGTAATTGATCATTGCCTCAAGAATCTATTTTGCAATTAAAATACACACAAACACTTGCATACATACACACACTTCTAAGTTACTGTATTGCAACAACAACTTATAAGCTATTTCAAAATATACTCGGTTGGTTTTGGGTGATGGCAGTACATTCAGACTTTGTATAAATAATGTTTATTAGGCAATAAATGTATAAATAATGTTTATTTTAAATTGGAATATTAGGCAATAGATGTATAAATAATGTTTATTTTGAAGTAAATAATTAGTTATATACGTTGTTTTAAGATATGCATAAAAGTCAATGAAACTCATGCAAATGCACAAGGTAACTAACGGTAAAGATAGAAACTCCTTTGAATGTTGAATGTGTAGACAACTGAAGTGATAGGAAACAACAAAGAAACACACCTGAATTCCCAAAGGAAGTTGGACCTCTTCTCTCCCTTTCTTGATTATCTTTTGTGTTCTTTCCTAATGATGGTGAAGATTTGCGACTGACATCTTTAGTTGGCTGAGAACCAGATGCAGTGTCCGTCCCCCCTTCACGTTTTTGCCTAGCTTGCTCAGCCATAAGTTGCCACTTTGACAGCATGTCATCTCCCCCGACAGCAGCTCGGGCTGCAACATTTGCAGCCTTTGTCCTCATCTTGTCATCTACTTCGCTGTTCACCTACAACAAATTACCAACAAATTACATATATATAAAGGTGAATTGCATCATCTAAATTGATAGCGGTACCTTTGTTGCATTATTGCGACCATCATCTTTCTCCTTGTCACCGTCAACTCCGGAACTACCTTCTACCTATACATAAAAAATAGAAATGATAAGCACATAGGCTTGAGTCTAAGATGCAAAAATATAAAATATATGTATGCACAAGAAATGTGCAAGGACCGGAGTTATATTATGTCATGTCATCAACTAAATAAAAACTTCCACAAAGTGACAAAGTGGAACCTACATCATTTAGTTTCCGGAGCTTGTCTACCTCAGCCTGTTTTTTCTCCCACTCTTCCCTTGCTTTCCTATTTATTGTCATGATTTGCTGTCGAACATCTGAAGTGACAACAGTCCGATGTCTTGTTTTCTCAATATCAACCCGCTGGTACAAAAACTATTGGAATTAAAAAACTTTACAGATTAACAAACGGATACGCATGCAAGCAGTTAGAGAAAATAACTGACCTGTTTTGACATTCTAATTATGTTACTTATTACTCCACGCATTCTCTCCTCCACACACTGAACATTCATTTTCAGCCGTAAGATTAATAGAATCCTACTTGTAACAAATAATGAAAAAATGGTTTAATCTCACCAGTGACAAGCATTTTTCGACATCATTACTCATGCCTTTCAAGCCAGACTCGGTCACTGCCAAGGTGACAAAATACAACAGCTATAAGGCTTATGTAGACCCAAGTTCATATCTAGATAAGTTTGAAGAATGGAAAGAAAATCAGATGAACAGAGTAATGGCATAAATATGACTAACTAATCTCAATCAATTTTCTCTGCAATGGAGTTCTCAGCAAAATCAGACTTTCCTCTTCTTCTTGCACAACTCTTCGAGATGCTTCTGAAACTCGACTGTCTTCCTTTGACCCAGAAAATAACTGTTCTTCCTCTGCCTATAAAAAGAGAACACAAAAATAGCCTGAGGTTTTAACACAGAAAAGACTACGGTTTTCTTCAAGATGACAAAGTATCATACCCTAAGATCAACACCACTAACAGCAGTAACATCATTAAGCTGGTCAATGCTTTGTTCATGAGATGACCCTGACACCTTTTGTTTCTTACTGCAAGATAGCAAGCAGATATGCATATAATCAAAACCAGTAAGAGATTGCAATAACTAACCTAGGAAAAAAACGCATACAATCATGAACGAGTTGAAACTCACCTTGGAGGAGGGGGTGAAGAACCAAGTGCTTCATGTGGTTTCTTCTGGCCAAGAGGAGTTTTTTTTGGAGGTGTCTTTGATATAATACCAGAAGTGCTAACTGGGATCTGAGCAGACAGCAAGTATTAAGATATCATTAAAAACACAGATGGAACACACCCTTGTAAACAGAACGATGGCTTGGTATTAAAGAAAAACTTACAAAAAAAGAAAAAACTGAATTCATATTTCCTAAAAGAAAAATGCTTTAAAATGTGGAAGCCCGGTGACATGAAACGGAACCTAACGCAAAATTCAGAAAGAGAATAAGAAATCCTCTAAAACAAAAGAGCAAAAAAGAGAACAACCAAGAAAAGGAGAAAGTGGATATAGCAAAGCTTCTCGATCTCTCAAAAAGAAATCATTATAGATGATTTTAGTAGAAAGATTTTAATGCAGAAAACTCTTCTAAGAATGTGTTATTCCAATAAGCGCGCGGAGTATTGGAAGGTTGTAAAAAGTAGCAGAAAATCAAATAAAACTTGCAGAGAGAAATGCAGAAACTCTTCTAAGAAAGTGATATTCCAATTAATTATTAACACGATGCAGATATCTATACTAGTGCTAACAGCTTTCAAGCTGCCACGATGTGATTATATTCTGTTACAACTGTCTAATAGAAACTGAAAAAGCAACTAACTAACCTAGATGTGCAAGCTTGGGCTGGTTCTCCGTTGTACAGAGACTCGCAACACAAAATTTACTAGTTTTATAGCTCAACAAAATTTACTCATCCTTATAAAACCGGCTTGTAATGTAAAGAGTGTCACTTTCTATAAACTTTTTCAGGCCTGATCTTTTTTCAATGTGAGACTTTTTCCCAATACACCTCCTCACGCTCAGCACTACCGGGATTGGTGGGTGGCCCGAATGGATAACCTCTGATAACATATAAGGTTTATTTATATTGAGTCTAACTCATCCTTACAAAACCAGTTTGTAAGGTGAAGGGTCCGCACACTTTATAAACCCTTCAATTAATTTATAGATTTCATTTTGCAATAATACTTTTTATTTTCTAATGAAACAAGTTTCCATGAAGGGTATTTTGGAGAATGCAATTATTTCTATTATTACATCAAGGAAAATAATTGAGTTTAACCACTATTCTTGATTATCGTAATTTTTTTTCTTATGTAGAAACCAGAGTAATATTGTATCGTCCAATATTGACAGACCTGGTGATTTGTAAATTTGGGCTTAAGATGCATATAATATATAACATTAACATAAGGGTACATCATGCTCATGACCAAGAAAACAAAAAAGAACATTTGGATTTGGATACTGTTTGATCCCTAACACTTCAGGCAGTGCATCTTTTAGACAAAGACATGCACATTAATTTATAACTAATGTTAAGAAAAAAGTTTATAACTTACAGAGGCAGTTGGGTTTAGTTGAGATGCAGAAGGGGAAGCAGAATTTGGCGGCAAGACAGATGTTGTATGCGGCATGCTAGTGGATGGTACAGAACCTCTTGAAAGCTCATTCTTTACAGCACCTGGATTGATACCACTACCCTGTTCATTTTGACTAGAATTAACAGAAGGCAACCCATGCAATTTAGACATATGTTGCCTATGTTGCTGCTCAATAGAAAGATCATTAGGTTCCTTTTTCACATATGACATAGATGTAAACAAGCCCGAATTTTGTTCAGCTGATGGTTGCCAAGAATTTGAATTTGGTTGTGATGTTGTATTGTTTACCACAGTCGAAACAGATCCACCTGGCATTCTCTTAGGATCATTGAAAGAACTCTGCCGTTCTGCACCTAGGTGACTTAGACCAATGCTCTGATGTGGAATTTGCCTTATGTTTGAATCATGAGGATGAGGTTGTGGTCTGAGAGATGATGATGAACTGGTGGTTGTTCCGGAAAAAGGGATATAGTTACCACCACTGCTTCCATATGCTGATGGGAAATGTATATGTTGTTGTTGCTGCTTATTAAGGCCTTGTATGTGAACTGAGGATCTTTCGGTTTCTTGACTAACGGCATTAGAACTGGATGATTGTAATTGGTTTGGTTGCACTGCTCGAATATCATGTTCCTGAGACTTTTTAGCACTAATGTCCATAGTTGAATAGGTAGGCTCACTCTTCACTTGGATAGCCGAAGAAGTATTATGAGAATGGTCTGGAGCAGCACTCATACTTCTCTGATGCAGTTGTGCTAATGCATGGGGATCGTTAAATTTTGTTCCACTGGAAGTAACACTTGGAATCCTTACAGGCTGCTGCTGTCCAGAAGAACCTGTGTTGGCTTTTGTCTGCAAGAAAAAAGTATGGTTCTTAGCATAACGTTAGAAAAAACATATGTAAGATTGCGTAAACCATCTACTCTACCTACCTGTTGTTGCACTTTTGTTAATGCGATTCTAAGCATTTGATCCCCCACAATCCCTTTCATAAGCCGTACAAAATGATCTTTAGGTATTTCATCTCTCTAGAACAAATGACAACAAAATTGACAAAACAAAATATTTAGTAATATGAAAAAGCTTTGCACAACAAACTTTAATTGTTTAGCAATTAGCACGGAAGAGAGGGAAAAAGGACCTTCAATTTGTTAAATAAAGTTTGAAGTTGCATGGCTCTGTCTTTGGCAAGTTGGGGAATCAAAATAGGGAGCAACATGCCAAATGGGACCTGTTTACTACGACTGACTTGGCTACTAGGTTGTTCATTGACTGTGGCTTGTTGATTACTCATCTGCTGCAGCTTTGCATACTGAGATTCACAGTTGGGATTATTTGTTTTGATTGCGTCATGGTTGAAGACAGGATCTTTTTCAGATTTCTGAACTTCATTTGTTTGAGAATGTTGTTGGGAAACATGTACAGTCTGACGTTGGAGAGATTCATCTTGAGATTGTTTGTGTGATAATGTAGGATTACTTGCATCCTGTGGGGCAACATTGTTCTGTATCTGTTCCATGATAGGTCCTTGTTGGTTCGGCTCCATTTCAGATAAAGGTTGCTCTTTCTGCTGTGCAATTTCAGGCTCCTGATTTTGACGGTCAATCTGGTTGTCATGGCTAGAAGTTGACCAAGTTGATAATGATTGACTGAATGAATTATTGCTTCCTTCAGAAAAAAAATATGAAGCAATCATCAAAACACAAAGTGCGAAAGCAATTAAAATTTTATCAAGCAAACAGAAAAGTAACATGAATCAAATTTTAATCATCAAAACACAATGCTTGATGCAGTCCCTTCTTATCTATGTTTTCGTCCTCCTTTGGTCACGTTTTCATGTTCCACTTTGTTTTTTACAAATTTTGTTTTGGCGCAAACCAGGTATCCTCTGCGCACAACTGCAGAGACTAATCCCTAAAGCCTTGTGGGACCCAAATGGGTGGCAAACTCTCCCAAAAGTTTTAACGCTGCTGCATGCCCAAGCCAAAGATCGAACTCATGACCTTGGTTAAGCTAGAAGAGACCACACCATCTCATCTAAGCGCTCTTGAGTTGTCTTTTACAAATTTTAATCATGTATTATAATGTAAATTGATGCATACATACCTCCTGCATCTGAATGAGAAAGGTGAGAATCAGAAGCATCTCCGCCAATGTCTCTATTCAACGCAGCTTGGAAGGCTTCCACATCTGCCCCTGAATGCATAGTTTCATCCTGTGGACATCTCAAAACACACAAGTTAAGCTCCAATTCAAACATAGTGAGCAGATGTTTGTTTTTCTGGAAAGAAAGTATCCAGTAGAGAGGAGAAAACCAACCTCATCATCTTCAAGAAGCTTCACTATAGATGGGTCCATAGCAGCGCACTCTTCTATACTAACTGCAATTCAGATATTTTCTTTAAGCCATGTTTTAGCTCAGAAAATAAGCAACCGAACTTAAATGGTGCCATCAACATATGATTATTTGATTATTATGTTAAAATAAGATTTTGATCCGTATGAAATATATCAATTTTCATTTTAGTCAAGACGTAGTTGATTATTCGTATATTCATTCAAAAAAGACACTTTTTTTTCCTTAATTTCATGGTTTTTGCAATTCCCATGACAAAGAAATTAGGTTTATGGAGAAAAGAAATTAGATTGTGTATAAAAAAATGATTCTGAGTAAAGAAAAAGCAAATTGAACACAAGGTTATACGAACGAGGAACAAGAGCAAAAACATCATAGTACCTGAGTTGCAGAACAAAGAGGATGAAGAAATTCAGTGTTTCTAATTCAAAGTTGAAATATATATATATCCACCTTGACTTCGATGTGAAGAATCACTTGGAACAACTTTATGCTTACTTTTTGTGTTATGATTGTTTTAATAGTCTAATTTACTTATTAATTAATTAATTAATCTCTCATTTTTCTTTAATCGAGATTTCTAATTAATATTATTATTTTTTTATCATGATATTGATATGAAGTTCCATCATTTGCTTTGATTAATCTTCATCGGAAAACCTAAGAGGCTCACAAGGTGAGTTCTGCTCTCCCAATCGAATTTTTTCTATATCCATACCCATAAGACAAAAATCGTACTCCTATCATTAATTAGATTTGTGATGTTACGATGGTATAAGATAATACAATGCTTTTCGCTTCCAACTCGATTATAATTTTCATTTGTAAATTAATGTGATCTACGAATAACACACGACCCAATCGATCTTCAAAATAAACAATTGGTGCGTTTGTTTTAACTTTAAAAAAAATGATTTTTTTTTTTTGTATTTTTGAAAATAGATTTTATAAAATTGTTTTTCAAAATATTATAAGTTTTTTTTTTATATTTATTTTTTCTAAATTCAATTACTAATTTTGACATTATGTAACATAAATGTACATTGTTGAAGATCAAAACATAGTCAAAATCTCAATTTTTACAAAAAGTTGTATTTCAAAAATGATTTTTATAAAAATCTATTTGAAATAGCTTAAAAAAAGTGATTTTTTTTGAAATTTTTTTGATATCCAAAAAAATATCAATAAAATGATGAAATGTCTAAAATGACATTTTAAGAATAACTATTCAAACAAAATTTTCATTTGAAGCTTTTATAAAAAGTTTCTTTGTAAATTTTTTTTACACAAAATTACATTACACTATAAGAATCTATTTTAAAAAAATATATAACAAACGCACCCAATATTGCTCGGGATGAGAGAATCCATTTTATGTGCTTAATGTGTTCCTCGACAAAAATTAATCACTGTTAAACAACGGTGAAAATTTAATATGTATATTTTGGGAACAACAAAGAAAAGTGTGCTCTGTGTAAAAAGAGGAGAAAGGGTTCTCTCAATTTGAAAAACAAATTGAGGAAATAAAGTGTGCTTTTAGACCATTGGATTATAAATGTAGAGTAATATTTAAATTGAAAAGAAATGAGGAAAATGTGATTGATGATTGAGATGTGAAAATTGAGGAAAATTGAGGAAAAATAAATTGAGAGAATCCATTCTCGTAAAAAGAGTGTCATGATATGCATGCGCCATCATTGAGGCCATACACCATGACATAATATATGCCTAATCTACTCAATTACAAATTAATAGTATAATTAAAATCATGGATTTAGGTGCATATCCACCATATTTTTGTTTTGTTAATTTCATTTCTTTTAATGAACCTTTGCATGTCAATTTCCTTAAGATAAAAAATGTATCAGGACAAGGAAATGTTTTCAATAAACACATTTTTTTTTCTTGCTTGAGAAATTTACAAAATTTTCTACACTTGAAAATGAGAAGATTAAAATCCAATTCAGTCTCTAATACAAACAATTTTACAAAGACTTCCAACACAACACTTATCAAAATTCTTCTGGTAGAGGTTTTCCTTCTAAGAAGGACTTGAACAGCACAAGTGATCTCTCAGGCTGTGAAAACGGTGCTTCATGTGATGCTCCTCTCACTGTAGCAAATGATAGTATATTACCATAAACTTGAGTCCAACCACCAACCTGAAAAATAAAACCAAAATCATTCAATACTACGAAGCATTAACATAAGACACCAGACACGACACTGGCAAGTTGAAACCGATAATTAGTCTTCAATCAAAAGTTTTGTTGCTATAAATAGATTCAATATGCAGAAAATTCAACAAGATTCACCTGCTGCCCTTCAAACCACACCCTGTATGGCACAGTTGTATTGATTCTCAATTCTTTTGCCAATTGATGTACTAAAGTTCTACTTCCAGTCAATGGGATAACTGAATCTTGATCGCCACTGCAAAACAATATTTTCAATTATCATATTTCGATAAAGAGTTTAATTAAGTGTTTTGTATAAGCGTTTGTCATATAAGTGCTTATGTATAGATTATTTCATACCAAAATAATAAAGTCAAACTGTTTTCATGTTAACTATAACTATAATATATTTCATGAGCTATTTTGAAGAGATCTTAGGAATGAGCTGAGAACAGATTAATTACATAAGTTGTTTCCATAACTGCGTCCAAATAGTCTCACTCAGATAAGGCAATTCAATCCGAAAAGGCGCGAATGAAGGCCAATGTAGACATGCTCTATTTGATGCTAAGTACCAAGTTAAATTTCTTCCATTTGAACTAAGGACATAGTTTAATTAAGTACTTATGAACAAAATTATTCTGAAGAGCATAATTAAGTACTTATTCACAAACTATTATGAGGCAAAAAAACAGCTTAAAGTTACGTTAACAAGTGTATCCAGCCACTAATATAAGTGATTATGTTATACGACATGATGCGTGCACATACCTATAGACCAATACTGGAATTCCTGCCTTGACTAGCTTGCCTACAACCGTGATTGTCGGTATCTCCAAGTCCCGCACGTCATAATCCAAAACACTGATGGACATAAAACACACATTCATGTAGTCAGTGCATTGGTGATATTTGTTACTGCATCGCGAATGCAATTGCAATTACATTGGCTGCATTTGTTTGCCGATTTCAGTAATATCGATCAAAGATACTAATTGGACAAAAATTTAAAACCATGGTTCTTATAAGCACAATATACAACACAGATGAATGGTATAGAAGAGAATTACTTGCTGCAAGGAGACCATCTTTTTGTGCCAACAAGACGTGCTTGTAAAGCCGATTGAACATCTTTCCTGTTAAGATAATTGACTGTTTCGTCTTCGACGCAAACATCAATTGTTTCGGTCACTTGCTATTTGACAAATGACAACAAAAAAACACCATCATTTCATACCTCGGTACTTAAACTTGTTTGTGAAAAACTTGAATTCAAGGACATGCACATCAGGGGCTGTTCGATCAAAATCGGACGGTTCAACTTTCAATGCATATTTTGTTTTTTTAAAATCTAAAATAAAAGCTTCAGACCTGTCCGTCTAATCTTGATAAAACGGCCACCGATGTGTCTGACTAGGTGCAGTCATGTGACTGCACACAAACCAAATCCGATGAAAAACTCACCTGAGGATTGAGGACTTTGGTTTGTGAAAAAACCGAAGATATACATACATCAAGTGTCACATCATATTTGTCAACAAATCTACTTGTTTCTGTACTAACTTGACTCATTACACCTGAACAAATCGGAGAAACGGCGCCATTATAGTATTCACTTACATATCTTGAATAGTTACAGACAGAAGTGAACATTTTGTATGTTAAGTCTGAGATCAATCCGTGCGACCAAAAGAACTCAGCTCTTGAATTAAAATCTGTTGCAAATTCTAGAACCGGATTACCAAGCTGCATCAAAGGAAACTAGTTAGCTATAAAGCACCGACACAGACAATGATATGATACTAAGACCGACACTTAGACATTTGTACACGTGACTGAATGTACACGTGTCAATGTTGGACACGCCTTTGACCTAAAGTGTAGGTGCTATAAATTTCTGTCAAATAGCAAATTTGAAGAACATTTAGCCGAAACTTTTTTTTTGGCCTAGTTTTCTTCGGTTTCTTTACATAAACCAGAAAGGAAAAAGCTGGTACCAACATAAAGAGAAAGGTGGCACCTAGAAGGAATAAGAAAAGAATAATAATTGAAAGTTTGTGCTTTAACTCACAGCAATGCCTTTTAAATTAAACAACTTCTCCTTTTTGTTGAATTGGAGCATAAGCTCAGCCAATTGAGGAACATAATGACCTAATCATATATTACAAAAACATCATTAGCTGCATATTTCTATTGCATAAAAGATATTTTGACACAAAATTCACAACAAATTTTGACAATAGTTTAGACGATTAACGCAGTTGTTCAGGAAATGATTAACGAATACGAAAAAGTGCTCCAACTCATTAACCATCCATTGCATGTAATTAACCACAATTTTAAACGTCATTAACATAAACTTTCTCAGGTGTTCAAAGTATACATGTAATAATAAATGATTGTTTTACCGGCATAACTCTCTCCTACGATGAACAAACTTCTGTTTCTGTATTCCGGAAACTTTACAAACCAGTTTTGCAAGAAGATTAGATTATCCCTGGCTATAAAGAGAGACAAAACAAAACAGCTTCAGAAAACCAAAAGCATATAAAGAGAAAGACAAAACAAAACAGTTTCAGAAAACCAAGACAATGGACATAATATAGATAACTTTAAAGTAAAACAGTAGATAGTGAAATAACATTATGTAATGGAAAAACTTTGGACAAAAGGGACATGACAGAATAAGTAAAAGGTAAAGATTACAAGGAAAGTAAAAGAGAGATAGTGATGACAGAAAATGAAAAAATTAATTTTTTCTTTAGTAACATCATCAAAATGCTTGCTTCTTCCAGTGGTATGGTACTAGTGATTTCAAAAGAATAACATTGAGAATCATTCTAAAGGGAGAAACTTGCCTGTAATCTTGTCATTTACACCTTCATAAGATGAAGTATCAGTTGAATATGAAAAACCTACTCCAATTGGTGATTCCAAATACAACATATTTGCTTCTGCAACACACAATCATCATACACAATGCTGATGAGCATGTCATAGTTAAGATAAAAATTAAACCAACCCATTAATGGAAATTGAAAACATATAATGAAAAATATAAACTTGTATTGCAAGGATTGTTTGATGAAAAGAAAACAATGTTTTAAAAATCAGACCAGAAATCGAACAGGTGAGACATTTGAATCACGGTTCAATTTCTGGTCTGATTTAAAAAATCAGACCAGAAATCGAACAGATGATGGTTTAATTTACTAATTAGAGGATAAATAAATGAATCAAAAAATAAATTTTTTTTAAATTAAAAATGTAAAAAAATAAAAAAATCGGGTTGAATCAATCGCGGTTGAACCGGTTCAATTCTAGACGATAATGTAACCAAATGGTTCAACCAAACTACAATGCAACCAAACTAAACCAACCAATCGCGGGCGAACTAGTTGATTCCTGATTCAACTAGTCCGTTCGGTCCGATTTTTAAAACATTGGATAAAAGTAGAAACCTGTATTCCAGCTGAATTGGTTCCTAACCAAGGCATCTCCTTTAGGCCTAAAAGGACCATTTTCTGAAAATGCACCAACACCAAGAGAAGAACAACCAGGCCCTTCAAAAAAACAGTAAACAAAGTTCAACTTTTCGAAGAAAAAAAACCCATCAAATTACCATTATCCATGTGAGAAATGAGAATCAATGTTTAAGAAAAAACAAAACAAAAAATCACCTCCATTAAGCCAAAGAACAAGTGGTTTTGAAACTGCATCTTGTTGAGCTTCAACAAAGTAGAAAAAAAGTGCTTTTTTGTTTTTGTCATTAACATTTACATAACCTGAAAATTGATGAAACTCAACATGTGGTTGACCTGGTAAATGTGTGATTTTATTTGGGTGTGAAAGTGAAACTCCTAAGGAACATAGTTGAAGTAAAATTGCAACACACATTGCAATGGAACAACAACAAAGTTGAGAAGACATGATTATGGTTTCTTCTTTGTCTATGTCTTTGTCTTTGGTTTTTTCTTTTTCAGTACTTCAAAAAGCTTAGCAGCTAGTTGTTTGTTTGTGTGATGAGAATTGAGAAGAAGTGTAGTGTTTTCTTCTGTTCTGTTCTGTTTTGTATATAAAGTGAAAAAGTTTTTACCTTTTGTTGTGTAGGTGAGGTATGAGTAAAAAAAGGAAAATGAAAAATGTGATAAAAATAGAATTGCTTAATAAATTTTTTGGTCCCGTTATGTTCGCGAATTTTTTATTTTAGTCCCTGTATTTTGTTTTGTTGCAAATAAGTTATTGAATGTATAAATTTTTTTCGTTTTAGTCTTAAAGTCAAAATCCGCAGGAAAATCTGAAGGAAAATCTTCATACAAACTGAGATTTTCCTTCGGATTTTGACTTTATGGATTAAAACCAAATTTTTGTATACATTCAGGGACTTATTTGCAACAAAACAAGATACAAGGACTAAAATAAAAAAATTCGCGAACATACATAGACCTAAAAATCTATTAAGCCAAATAGAATATTAAAAAATGGTTAAATATGATACATATGAAGTTTATAATTTTAGTTTTCTTGACTAATTTTGTAGTCTCTAAAAACTCTAAAATTTAAGCTTTTTTGTATAAATGAAACTTCTTACCTCATGAGTTTAATCAATATTGTTCTATTCGGTAGTTACATTTTGCAAATTAAACGAATTTTATAATTTTTACATGTGTCTTTAACTAATACTACTTTCATTACTTACAAAATCAATGAACTTAATTTGCATTTTTTTTCTTAAATATTATTTTCGTTTCTGTATGTTTGTGATTTTTTAGTTTTAATCCTTGTATATTTTATTGTTGCAAATAAATTTTTGAATGTACAAAATTTGTTGGTTTTAATTCATAAAGTCAAAATCCTCTGTAAAATATGAAGGAAAATATCCACAAAAACTGCATATTTTTCCTGAGGATTTTGATTTTAAGGACTAAAACCAACAAATTTTATACATTCAGGGATTTATTTGCAACAAAAAATGATACAGAGACTAAAACCAAAAAATCACAAACATACAGAGATGAAAATGATATTTAAGTTTTTTTTTTTAAACTTGATATCCGATCTAAGGACCGACTAATTTGATGGAACCAATCTCACCGTCTACCTAATTTGCATTTATAGTAATGTTTTAGTAAAATATTATATATCTATTATATTATTACACTTTTTAAACTGTTTAAAAAGATCAAATAAGTGTGCGTCAAAAAAAAAAAAATCAAATAAGTCACTTATTATGAGAAGCGAATATAATTTATAGAGATTAAAAAATGAGTATACAATGATTAAAACTAAAATTTGATATAAATGCACTGAATAAAAGTAAGAATAAAAATATATTTAATAAAAAAGAAAATACTTTTCTTTGATGGAAAAATAAAATACTTGATTTTGATTTTGCCATTTGTATGTGGTCCACTAAACCGTCTAATTTAGTTTTAGAGTCAGTTATGATATCAAGTGGTTTCAGTCAATTTTTAATCACAATTGTGAAAAATCAAACCGTTATTTTTCCAATCAAATTCAACGTCAATCGTCATTCGTAAACTAATAATTAACTATTGGTAATAAAATAAAATACTTTAACAATGAACAGAAGCAGAAGAAGACAACATAGTGAAGAGAGAAAAGGTTAATTGGGCCATCTGCAAGTGCACGTGATGTTTTATACATTTTAAGTCTTATCTTTCCCTCATGAATGTAACGGCTATAATTAGTGAATAGTAGTACTACAAAGTATGAACATATGATTATTTTAGATCATATTGAAGTTTATCAATTTTAATTATATTGTTGAGTTAAGACAATTTTGACTATGAATTATATTAATTATTTATTCAATTGAATTAACAACATTTTCTATCGTAACTAGGGGTGTTCATGAGTACTGATCAATCTGCGAAACCGTCGATTCAACCCAACCCAATCCACTATTTACCCGAACCCGTTCATATACGGGTAGAATCCGGCCCAACACATCACACCCGCATATAATTGGTTCGGATATTGGATCTAGCTTTGTGAACTCGTTGACCTGTATACCCAATCCGTGTACTCTTATATCTAAATTTTCATTCTACTATTATACTACACTACTAGTACTACTGTACTACCATTGTTGACTCTTTTAATTTCATTAGCCAATTTCTCAATTCTTTTACTTATTCATATTTGTGTAATCAATTTCTCACAAATCACTCAATCAAGCTTCTAAATTTCTCACAACGATTCTTCCTTTTATAGCACTCCTCACTCTAAAACCTAATGGAAATGATGTGTTTTGTGGGAATTTACTTTTATTAAGTGTTATGACTATGAATGAATTTTTATTTGAAATCAAATCGGTGTTTTAACCGTCAATTTTTTTACTTTATTTTATGTACAACCCGCAAACCCAACCCAATCCAACCCGTTAACAATCAGATTGGTTCGGTTCGGATTTAACAATGAAAGTGCGGATTTAGTGATGAATCCAACCCAATGTATATTGAACGGATTGGGTAACGAATTAGGCCAAATCCGGCCCAACCCAGCCCGCGTACACTCCTAATCGTAACTAATCATGTATATATCTTAAGTGTAGAAAAAAAAAGGGTGCTGAATATCATTGCTCCAAAAAGAAACAAGAAGAGATTGCTGCTTTTATAAAAAGTTACAAATTCACCTAAGAAAAATAAATAACTACAATAATGTGTTGTTTATTTATGATTAAAAAGTTTGGTTTTGCTTAAATCTTAAGAATGAATTCCAAAATTATATTTGTTATGAATATCATAAGTTGTATTAATTATCTCACAAGTAATTATATCTCATTTATGTTGTAGCAATAGCAACTTACTTGAGTGAGATAAATTTGCTTTTGTTTGACATGTCTCTCAAATAAATTTGCTAACATAGAAACACTAGCCAGCTAGCATATACAATGTAATAGTTAACCTAAAGGGTGATCTTTTTTTTCCCTATCCTTTGTTCATGCTTTGCAATTTGAATTATGCATTCATACATCATTCATTCATGGGACCTCCCTACCCACCATTGTCTTGCGTCCCCTACCCATGTCACTATCATGCCATTTTTGACATTTTTTTATTATCAAATTAAGGCTAATGCTAACAAGTGGTCCACCGTGGACAAGTGATCTACCGAATACGAATTTTACAAAATTTATTGGTAGATTGAAAGTTTATATCATATAGAGCATCCATAAAAAGTTTTAGAAAAATTGAAAATCATTAGATATTTTATTGGGATTTATCAAGATTTACAGTATTTAATAAACCGTTAATCTTGATGAGTCTCAATAATATATCAAATGATTTTCAATTTTTCTAAAATTTTCTATAGATAATCTATATGATATAAACTTTAAATTCAACGGTGGATTTTGTAAAATACGTATTCGTTATATGGTTTTTTATGAATGGTCCACCATGGAACACTTGAAGAAGTAGTCCATGATAGAATTTTCCATCAAATTAATAGTACCCACCCACCACTAATGTCTTTTAAAAGTAATAGTACTTATGTATTATGATTTGTTATTTCGTTTTTGTAATTTTTTAGAGTGTTTCTTCTCTTGATATTTTTTTCTCTATTAAACCTTTTTGTTTTTAGAAAAAAAGTTTTTGATAATTCAAAGTTCCTCCACGAGATAAGAATATAATATTTTCACCAAAAATTGAACTTGAATTCTTTCGAACAATTCATTCTAGAAGAGCGCATTAATTACTTGAACTTAATGTTTTTTTTGTAAAGCAGAAAACAAATATAATTATATATAAATAGAGAAGAACGGAAGAACAGGAATTTAGTACAAGAAGTGCTCCACCCTCATAGAATAAGTACATGGAGTACTCAATCCAAAGCCCAAAACAGAGACGCAACCCCAATAAAAACAAAAACAATCGGAACTAACACTAGGAGTTCCCAACAATTGCCTAACTATACAATCAAGGGAGTTAACATGTCATTCGTAAAACATACAACGAGAATTAGTTTTTTTATCCAACAATCATTTCCAAGACGTGTATTTAATCCTATTGAAGACTTTGCATAACACCGGATCCTTCTTTGAAAATGTTTTCTCAATATATCTTAGTCCACCAAAGTACCCAAACAACCACAATGCAAACCGTAAGGATCCCCTTATGTGCTTTCTTACCTCGATTTAGAGAGGATAAAAAACTTTCTACTTAAACTCAATGTCTTAGTTGTTTCTCCTTGTAATTTTGCATATACACGGATTTAAGTAATTTATTGATTTCAAAAAAGAAAAAACTTTAGTAATCATATTGAATTACATCCTAAAAGGCTAGCATAATCAAAATAATTTGATGGCAAATAGAGGAAAATAAATTAAAATGTAATTTTCATCTTTTCTTTCGATTGAGCTAGCTTTGTAGCGGTTTGTTGGTGTTTCTCCCTCATTTAGATGTGATTGGGGTTGCGTTTGGTTGTGGTGGCCTTTTTTATTTTCGACCTGAGGCCCCATTGTTTTATTTAGATAAGCATTTTCTTGTTTGGATCTTTTTGATATTTAGGAGTTTTCTTTTGGTGTCTCGCTGACATTGTGTTGTACTTTTCGTTTTGCACCGTTTGTTTTGTTTTTCTTCCATCTTTACTTGAAAAAAAAATGGTTGCAACTTGATACGTTTGAAGACTATGGTAAGAATGTCTCGTACATTCAGAGATCAAAATAATAGTTTACCGATAAACCTATATTTCGAAATTTTAACCAAGTAACAATGTAAAGCAAAAGTATGCCAACATTTCATGATGATCAAAAATATTAAAAGAAGGAAAAAGGACAGTAAAAGGGAGGGAGAGATTGGAAATTGCACCTTCTTTGTTTCTCTTTGAGGCATGCAAGTGATGATGTACTAGAATATGGAGGTCACAACACAAGGGTTATCATTACCACTTGACCATGTTTGGTAAAAGCTTTTTCCTATCTACTTGTTTGGCAAGACAACAAGCTTGTCTTTGTTTTGAGCATCTCTCTTTCTTTTTAGCCAAATACTTCTATCGATCTACCATTTAAAGAAAGGGAAAGTACCCATAATGTTTGGATTCTATCCAGCTACTGAATCATTACAATCATTGTAGATTCATTGAATCTAAAATCATTGTTAAAAAAATCTCTCTAATTTCATCACTAAATTTTGTAACGCAAAATTAGAAACAATTGCTATTTTGTAACTTGGTCCTTTTTTTTTTAGCGGTGATTCTTCGAATTAAACATTAGCTCGGTCAGAAACAAAATTCAACTAGATTAGAATATCCTGTTGTTGTTCTTTTACATTTTTGTTGTTGGTCCATTTAAATAAACTTCAAGAAGTTCTCTTTCACATGAGATAAAAGATTTTAGTACAAATATGTAATGTATTTTTTAAATGAATCTTAAAACTCAAATTTTACTTATAAATAGAATATGAATATGAAGGACTACTATTTAAAACATGATCCATTATTATCATTTCAGTGCAATTATTATTATTATAGTGAAACTAGCACAAAAGGTAACCATATACATGCATCCACGTTGAAAAATCCTCTTAGCCTTTCATGATCCTTGCTTAGTATGTAATACTACTCCGTACTGTCATTATGATTATCCTTGGTTAATAATCATGTCTTCACAAGGAATAAAATGAAATGACAATAAGAGAATCTGTAAAAGTAAACCCAATTTGAGTTGCTTTAAACAATTTTCAACGGGGACTAATCAATCTTAAGAAATTTTCTACAAATTTTCACTTCAATTTAGTGGCCCAACAACCTAATCAATCATTTTGTAACCCCTTTTCTAGGTTTAATTTTTTTAAAAAAAAAAGTTTCGAAGCATTAGTTAAGAAAACTTAGGTTCCGTTTGGCCCAGCTTATTTTTTACTTTTTTATTTGGCTTAAACGAAATAGAGAAGTATAAAATTATATTTGACAATATTTCTCCTTAAAAGTATTAAAGAAATAAAGTAAAGAAGTAAAAAATAAAGAAAAGTGAAGTCAAACATAATTTTTTCCTTCTTTACTATTTTTAAGGAGACGAAAAAAAGAAGAAAATAAGCCGGGCCAAACGAATAGTTAAAGTGTTTTAAAATCTGTATAGTCAATATTTAAAAAAGGCTAAATTACATTTTTGGTCCCTTAACTAAATTGTTGGTTTCATTTTGATCCCTTAATTAATAAACGTTTCATTTAGGTCCCTTAACTATTTTCTGTTAGTTGAATTGGTCCCTTCCGTTTTAACCTCAAATTTATAAGGTGGACCAACATTATAAGTGGTCCACCGTAGACCTCAATAATTTTAAAATTTTAACCATTTGATTTTTTTTTAAAAAAAATAGACCATTAGATTTTACAGGTCTACCAGATCTAATAATGGATCATCATCAACTAATTTTTTCCTTTCTATTTCTTCATCTTCTTCCTTCATCTTGTTCATGTTCATAAACATCATCAAAGAAATCCAGAAAAAAGAAAAAAAAAACCAGATTAACTTCATAACCCAAAACAAAAACAAAACTTCAAGATCAATATTTTTGCGTTTACATAGAGCTAGCACAACCACCTGAATCACTAAGAAAGCCTCGGCTATGGAAACAACTTCACAATGGAAAAACATAAATAAAGGGGAATTTTAAATCAAATTTCAGATCTGTTCAATTTTTGTTCAATTGATATCATACCGTTCAATTTTGAATCTTAATCCATTTTTATTTGTTTCTCTGCAACTGGGTGCTTGGATTTTTTTTAATGAAAGCTAATAATTCATTGTTTCTAAAATCAGGTTATAAACACATGTTTTTCGTCAAAAAATAGAAGAGAAGGTTATAAACACATACTTGATTTTAATGAAGGCCACCAAATTTAAATCTTAAGAAGAGAAGGTTTCATTTGATTGTTTGAGTACTTGTTTGTTCTGAACTTAAAAAAGTTAGATCTCGAGTTTCTTATTTTTCGGGTATGTTTTAATTTATTTTTTTACGATGGGTAGGGGAGAAGATGAAAAAATAGGGAAAAGATTAGTTGGTGATAGTGCACTGTAAGCTTTGGCAGACCTATAATATCTGATGGTGTCTCTTATTACAAGAAGATCAAAGGGTTATAATTAAATTTGGAGTTAAAAAGTTATAGGAATGGACCAATTTGACCGAAGAAAACAAAGTTAAGGGACTCATACGAAACGTTTAATAGTTAAGGGACCAAAATAAAACCATAAAAATAGTTAAGGGACCAAAAGACTAATTAAGCCTTTAAAAAATGTAAAAAGTGGTAGATAATGTAAGTCTTTGCTTGCTCCGAGCCATCTTGTTAAGGAAGGACGGACGGCTAGGGTGGGAAATGCGAAAATTGAGGAACAAGGAGAGATCTATTAAGAAAAAGATTTATCCGAGTAAAAATCTTAACAGTTATATCCAATCACAAATTACACGAAAGTTGCCGCTTGATATTTTTTACCTCAAAAAAGAAATGATATTTTTAGTGTAATAGCAATACTATTGAAAATATAACAAATACAATTTTTAATACAAAATTTGCATAACCCTATTTTTATGAATGAAAACTAACAACACACTCCACTATACTCTTTTCAATACCCTATGATTAAGTTCATTTCGTAGAAATTTATCAAGTTAAAAAATATGTTTACGGATAACAAACTTGCATTATTTACTAAGAATAAAATTCAACTAGAAACGTGTTTATGTTACTCTTATTTGACAATTTATATATCTTCTTTTGATATGATATTAAACTTGTAGTAAATTAAAATATTAGTCAATTGTTTTACATGTTTTTGTAGTTGTGTTCTTGTTGCCACCGGACACTCATCCAAGACTACATAAGAGGTAAGAATGTCTTCATGTGCAAGGGAAAACAGTTATAACGGAGTCGATGGAAATGTCTCCATCATGTAGGGAATGCAATTTGTGTGGGTAGGAAGCACACTGATACAAACACTTAGAATTTCTTGCTTCTGAAAAACCATGGGATAAGTGCCTCAAAAGGCAATAGCATGAATGTGCGACACATGTGATGAATCTCTACAATAATTACATAATTTCTTATAAATTATATCATTTATGTTTTCAAAATTCTTATATTTTTTGTATCAGCAAATTTTTATTGAAAAACTCATCTTAGAGCATGAATTTCATTATGAATTTCTCTATTATTTCTTTGGAACATTTTTTTATATATTTTTTTTCAAAAGTTTTACTATTTTAGCCAGGATGGGTTCTCAATAAAAATAACATAATAAATGATATTGACGTTTTTTCAAATTCTCAAAATTTTCCAATTGGGTTTGTTTTAAAGGCAATCCCCCCCCCCCTCATAAATAGAAGGCTGAAGAACCGAACAAGGTAAATGACTTTTGACTACAAATTCATGGTTAGACTTTTAGACAAACTTTCTATCATCTCTCTCCCTGCCCAACTTTATATGTTTTGGGAGAGGGAGTGGTGAATGGTGATCAATTTAATCCCCCTAAAAACTTTAACCACCAGTCACATGTTGATACATAGATTCAATTATAAGAAATTCACTCTGCTGGACCAACTACCACCTCCAAAAAATCCCGACTTCGTCGTTCAAGCGTAGAACGACGTCCTCATCTCGTTCTAGCATCCTCGTCTCCTTAGACTCGAGTACTAATCAAGGAATATTTTATCCCTAAATTAGGTTTAGTCAATATTTCCTTAGTCTGAATCTTCCATATATTTTAACACCAAAATGCAGAGGCCTTTAATTATTCTGTCAGCAGAAGTATATTTCCCTCTTGTCACTATCTCATCTTTCACAATATCACTCACCTAGTCCCTAAAGCAATCAACTCATTTTTTCAGCCAACTTTAGCCACCAAAGCCAGTAGCAAAATCCCAAGAATCAAAGGGCATTTTTACAGTCTCTCATAACTCCACAGCAACTGGCCAAGGTAACATAGTAAAAAACCCACTCACCAATAACCACCGATGGATCGGGGTCTCCCCTGACCAATTCTGACCTATTAATTCACACACCCCGAATCATTTGTGATTCTTGATTATATTTCATATATTTTAGAGGATTAGGTGGTTTTTTCTGATTTAATGGCAAAATCTTGCTCATTCGCCCTCCTATAAAGCAATGCTGATGCTTCCACCCTGTTTTTTTTAGGGAGGAGGAAAGAAGCACAAATTAAACTCAGATAAAAAATAACAGAATAAAACACAAATATAATAACTTATAAGCTACTCACCAGCTAGGATAGACAACAAATTTTCCATTGGCCATAGCCCAATTCACCTGTGCATGATAAAGTAGCACCCATCAGAAATAGATTTACACAGCAACTAAGTCTGTCCCAACTATCACAGCAATGAAGATTATACTATATGATTGGCCCCAGTGGAAATTGGTTTTATTTACGCTGAATTTATTCAAGCATTGGGTTGTTATTCTTTTTATCACATCAAGTGCTAATCTTTTATGATTACTTAAAGTTACTATAGTTTTGCAAGCGTCTTTTTTTTTAATACAACCATCAAACAAAATAAAATATGTGTGCACGGGGATGCACTCATAACCAGGTGAAAGTTTCAAAATTAAAGTATACCTTATCAGTCCCAAGGGAGTTAGCAACTACATGAGTAACCTGATCATCAATTTGGTTTGTGCATGAAGCACCAAATTGTTCAGCTGTCTGCCACACTGGATGAAGGTGGGGATTGGCTTCGCCAACAGGAAAAATCCTACTAAATACTATACGACAACCATCCAAAATTTTCCTCTGTTCTGAAGCTAGGATATTTCTAACATCCACTTCTTCTAAGGATTCAGAAGCAAAAAAGTTTTGGTGTATTCTCTCAATAACCTACTCCGAGAAGAAAAGAAATTATTGATTGTAAAAAATAGCAAATCATCCCAAATCAACGAAAAATTCAATATAATCTTACCCCCAAAGAGGATGCCAAAGTTCCAGTATCAGGTCTCTCATCGTGATCAATCTCAAGAAGAGAAGGGCCAGGAAGCCCAAATTGACGTCTGCTACAAGGGAAGTATGTGTACCTGCGATATCTTAAAACTTAATATAGGGAGAATGCATCAACTCAATAATAATAGAAGTGAAGACTGAAGAATTGCATGCAAGAGAATTCCATGTTATGACAGACTGACCTTTCCACCACTATAAGGTTCAGTTTGTTATGAGGCCAGACTCTCACAGAATCATCTATAATTACAACAGATGATTCCATACCCAAAACGCCTTCCAAATCTTTGCTTTTAGTATCAACTGTTTCAGCGTCGTCACCTCTAGAAATAACTCTACCAGCAAACAATACTCCCTTTGGATCAAGCACCTTTGCCATTTCTGTTGCATATAGCTTGTTTCCCATAGTGTAAAGATGCATCTCAAAGAGTTTACTAGCCTGTAAAGCATTAGGGAAGGATGTGAATGTGTTAATACAAAATTAAGTCTGGTGCAATATCATACCTAAAACATAATATAAAATTCATATTACTTTCTCAAGGAAGTTCCAGACTCCTGGTCTGAGTTTAGTCCACATTCCCATATGAGGAAAACGAAAAAGATGTCTTTGAGGCTTCTCACGGTCTTGTTCTTCTTTCTTTCTCAATATCTCATCATGCAGAGGATCAACTTCCACAAACTGAAAGGAAAAAGGTTAATAAGCTAAGCCACTGTCGAAACTTCAATCACAGGACAAAAAAACCCATTCCATGCAAATTACCTTAGCAGAATTAAGAAGTGTATGGTCTAGGTCCAATACAAGGCACAGCTTCTTAGCAGCAAACATTTTATTCTGTTCTTCAAGCCTCCTAGTTCTCTCTCTTTGTATAGCAGCTTTCTGCTTCTCATCATAACCTTCAAAAAGGTGCTCAACATCAGCCCACGTATTCTGGGGTCGAGAGGAACCTGATGCACATGTTTCAGGAGCTGATCCCATGCTATCTTTCAGATTCTGAGAGTTAGGAACACTGGATTTCTGCTCAGCTCTATCTGATGTAAAGGGAACAGATGCAGAGGAAACATTTTGAGTAGCAACAGGCTGAGTTGATGGTTCTTGGGGAACAGACATAATATCAGCAATGTTTTTCAGATTCTTGGTAAACTGTCGAGTAATATCAGGTTGTGTAACTGACTGAGTTGGTGCCAACTTTGTCGCGGCCCTAACTTCAAGCTTCTGGGCATTGGCATTGTCCCCAGTTCCCTGGTTATTTGGTGTAGGAGATACAATTGCTTTGGATTGTTCACTCCCTGAATTCCCACTCTTCTGGAGAGTACTAATTCCATGGAGAATGCGACGTGGGTCCCGGGGTTTCATGCGGATTTTTCCAGAATCCACTTGTAGGGGTTGTGCCTGTGTATCAAAAACATGCGAAAAGGTAAACAGTTAGCTTTAAAGGGCTTCCGTGACTACCAGGACTTCCATAATTTGCAACCAACTTTTCGGTTCATGTTAAACCATAATGAGGCATCAAAATGTTAAACTTTCCATGTTAATTATCAGATGCAAGTAGAAGAAAAAAATTGAGGATTGGAAGATAAACACCACACGAACAGGAGTACCAAGAATTGACTTCTGATGTACTCCAAGATTTGACTTCTAATGTATTTATTTAAGAGAAATAATTTCATAAAAGGATTTTACCGTGGAAGTTGCTGGTGATGAAGCTGGAAGAATTCCAACAGAACTTTGCGGAAGACCAGCCGTCATTGCTGGACCAGTATTCACAGTTGTATCTGTTCCCCTTGCTGGATTTGAGTTTGTCAAATGCTGTATACTTGTGGCAGAATCAACAGGTTTCTTTTGGGCTTCTGCTGCTAATCTCTGCTGTTGCTCTATAAGTATATTCATTAAAATGGTTGGATTTACAGCCATATTTTGCAAAATAACAGGTAAAGAAGCTGTGGTGGGTAAAGAAGCAGTGGTGCTGCTACCTGTTACGAGTGCCTGCTCATTTCCATCACTTGTCGCGGCCAAATTACTAGAACTGGTAGTACTCATAGTCCTTTCGAGTTCAGATCCAGCCACCGTATTTTCTTCAAACCAACCACCTTTTCCAGACATAGTTCTTTCCTCTCTGGTATTGTGCTCGGAATTTTCCAAAGACCTTCTAAGTCTTTTGGGAGCAGTAGCATCCAATGAAGGATCTTCAGTTTTTTGCTTTCTTGAGATTACTCTTCCAGGATATTCCACTGTAGACATGTTATTTGTCCCTAAAGGCTGGTTAAGATCTAAAGTACTTGCATCAGAATTAATGAAACGAAGCCTAGGATCTCTACTCTTTGCTGAATTTTTCACTGGGTAAGACCCAGAACCTGTTGCATCAATTCTAGAATTCATTAATCCACGCATGCTTGATCTATCGATGGCAGAAGAAGAAGAAACCGGCATCAGATCCAAGGGGGGTGGCCTGGAGCTTGTTAGCAAAGAAGCTATTGAAGCGCTAGAGACCTCATCATTGGTATCAACAACCCCTCCCTCACAGTCACCTGAAGGAGTTGGGCTTGGAAACTTGTCATCAGTAAAAAAAGAACTTTGACTAAACTTTTGTTGATATGTTGAAACAGCTTTCAAAGCATCAGTATCGTAGTTGTGAAACTTAGAATCTTTACTGTCCAGTTCCATTTTCTCAACCTCTGTCTTAACAGCAGGAGGTAACCCAAATCTATCTATCCCATCTCCAACAGAAAACAATTTATTCCCAGCGAAGCCAGATGGAGCTTCTCTTGTGGGTGACGGTAAACTGTCTAAATCATGGACCTTATGTAGGTCGAACAGAGGGAGCATAACTCCTCTGCTTTTAATATTACTTTGTCCATATTTGAAGACTTCAGATGGATATGTCAAGTTATCAAGGACAAGCTTACCAGAAGAAATCAATTCACTAGCTTCTAAACCTATAATTTGCGGAGTATTATCAAGGCCCTCCAATTTTTCCCCATTGCCAATAACATTACTATTGCCCGAGTCATCAACAGAATCAATTGCAGTAATCATGACTTGAATCTGTACCCAAAAGAAAAAGCAAACAAGTTTTAGATTCTACCTAAATATTATAAATTGAGCATTATATGAAGGAATGGGGCATGACTCCTATGACAATAAACATCACCTCTTTCATATGCTCCGGAGTAAATAAATGAGCATGTTCATTCTTCAGAAAAGAAAGCAATCTAATATGAAAAATGTAACCAAGAAAACATAGTTTAGAGATAGATGGTATTGCAAATTGAAAGAATTATCAACTTAAAACTAACTAATATTTTGAAAACCTTAATATATTATCCTTATTCTCTTCCTTTTGCAAATACTCCATAGAGCAGAACACCTACAACAAAAAAAACAAGTAAAATTATAACAAACTCACCAAAAGAAATCAATATGATACATCAAAAGTGCAACAAAAAATTATCTCTTAGAGGTCTTACAGAATAAACCACTTTAATTGCATTGAATGACAAACAAGCAAGATCATCTTTTTCAGAACTAGCAAGTCCAGAGAACACTTTGCTCCGCAAGGCACCCTGAATCCTAGTACAAGTTTCAGCGAACGATCTACAGGAACAAAAATCACCCAATAAAAACATAAGTCAATTCAAAGATGCAAATTTGCAATGCAACTTCAATGTCAGCTATTCAGACAAGAATCACCCAATAAAAACATAAGTCAATTCAAATGTGCAAATTTTGCAATGCAACTTCAATGTCAGCTATTCAGGCAAGAATCACCAAATAAAAACATAAGTCAATTCAAAGATGCAAATTTCCAATCCAACTTCAATGTCAGCTATTCAGAAAACAACCAATCAACAACGCAAACCGGAAAAACAATTTTCACTTACTCAGCCACATTAGCAACAGTAATACCCTCCAAAACAGCCTTAACACCAAGCACCTCAGAATCAGAAACAGTCTCAAAAGCATCACCACTCAACATAACACAATCTGTATCATCATCACCATCAATCTCACCCTCCTCCAATTCCCCTTCCTCTTTATCGTCATCATCCAACACCACAACCTCCTTCAACGGCCTATTCGAATCAGCATCATTGTTACTATTAGCATTAACATTAGAATCAGAATCAAGTTCCATTACAAATATATCATTCAAAGGCTTATTCTGAACAGCCTGTGCCCAAGCAAGATTATACAATCCCGAAGCATAACCGCGACATATAGTAGGATACTTTGAATACAAATCCTGAACAGCCCAAACCCTAGAATCACCACCACCACCAGCACTGCCACTTTTAACCTTATCACTATTATTATCATTATTCACCTTAACAACATCTGGTTTATTGAAAGCCTCTTCACTAATCTCTTCCACAGAAGCAGTATCAGAAATCTCACCCTCTTCCACATCCTCAACCTCTTTCCCCATTTCTTTCAAGTTATTCGAATTATCACAATCCAAAAACGATCCAAAAACCATGAATTACACAAATCAGACAACAATACAAATACAAACACTGAAACCGTAAATCGGTTTCAAAATTGAGAGAATAAATTATAATATTAGGTCAGTGATTAAATTAGGGTTACAAATTTTCAATTTCAATTTTCAAGATCTCGTGAGATTTAAAACGATGCGATATTGTTACAATGAATCCGAGTTTCGCGGCGGCGGCGGATCGAGTCTACGGTGATCGGAAATCGAGATCGAATTTTCAGATCCGATGAGAAAACGTCAAGCAACAATCGAGGAATTGAAGAATGAAAAAGAAGAGAGAAAAAACGAAAATAATAATAAGAAAGGAAAAAACGATAACAGTTAAATAGTAATAATTTAATAGTGACGAATGAAGAAGAGAGAAAAGTTTGGGGAGAGAAGAGATTTTATAGGGACATGTGATTGTGATGCGAAGATGAATCTAAGAATGAATGGATTTTGAATCTGGACCGTACACGTCAGTGATCCTGGAACTAAACACCGTGTTTTTGTGAATGAGAATGACAGTAGTACAACAACGTAGGGATCTTTTACTGAGTGTATATTGTTTTCCTGTTTTTCCGGTTTCTACATTTATTTTAATTTTAAAAATAATCAATATCAATCAATATATTCCTAAAAATAAAGATAATCAATATATTCCTAAAAGATAAATAAGATGAAGAAAATCAATATATTCCTAATAAAAAATTATAATTCTAAATAAAAAACATTTCCTAAAAAATAATAGAAGGTAATTAAATTCATTTCATGAAGAAAACTCTAGACCCTTAACTATTCAATTGATAGCTCTCTCGGAAACATTCATCTCTCGATTCTTCTATATAGTTCGCCTCTCAATCTATTTTATTATTACATGGATTGCATATCACATTTTCATCCCTTTTATTTAGTTTTCAGTTTGCCAAAATTTTTTATTTTTTATTGAGTTAAATATGTTTAAGTCTTTATTAAAATAGTTTTTTTATCAAGGTTCATACAAATATCTCAAATTTTATTTTTATCTGACTATGATAAACCCACACCGCCCAGATAATAAGAAACCAATGGACCCATAAACAACAATAATAACCCATGACTCGAAAGAAAAAATGTTATGCGGATGTGCATGAGTTGTGTGTCATGGACATGTGAGGGTATTTATTTGACTATGACAACCCATACCCCTCACATTCGAGTTAACGACAAGACCAGTGATTACCCCTTGTCAAGATGAGTTATTGCATATAGCTTCAAATATTTATACGATCTAAATTTTCCAAAAAAACATTAAAGAGAAATGTTTAAGGCCTATATTTTAATCAAATATGAAATTTTGAACTTAATTATATCAACAAATTTCAAATTTTAAGAGCTGTAAAGTGCTTAAAGTCCTAGATTTCTATATATACCAATTTTTAAGCATCCAAATTCTTACGTATACCAATTATGGTATCTAAGTTTTAAAGTCCAAATTTTCACATTATACCAATTTTTAAGATCATATAGAATATAACTTCCACAATCCTTAGAGCATCTCCAATGGTGATACCACTTCAGGTATCATACATCACTAAAAAATGGTCCCTAAAATGTCATATAGTCACTACAAGAAAACCAAGATTTACTGACGAATTTGCAAAATATTTTCTGGCGGCCAAAACCCTCTATAAGTTTCCGACGGCCTAAGCTGTCGCAAATGCTTGGAAATCCGTCAAAAAAATAAAAAAATAGTATTTTCCTTTGAAAAATCCGTCCAACACTTTGCGACGGCCTGAGCCGTCACTAAATGATGAATTACCGACGGCTTTGACCCTCTATAATGTCTGACGAATTTTGTGACGACCCAAGCCGTCGCAAATGACCTCGGTAACAAAAAAAAAAACACCCAAACTAGGCTTGCACTTCCCACTATATATATTCATAAACACTTTATTCTTCATTTCTCTAACACATTCACACTCATCTCTCTACATTTCTCTAACACATTCCCTCTATATCTTCATAAACACTTTTTCTTTAAATTTCTCAATACATTTGTCCACACACATTTTAATACATCTTCTTCAAAAATCTTTGTAATTTCAATACATCCTCTTCAATACATGTTCTCTATTTTAATTTTAATTTTGACCGTTTAAAATATTTAATTTTATGTGTTAATATGTATTAAAATAATGTTATGTTGATTTGTATTTTACAAAATAATAAATAAATTTGTTTTTAAGAAATAATAAGTAAGTTTGTTTTTTTTTTTTAAAAAATTAAAGATAATTAAAGATTTAATTTTTTTAAAAAATTAATTTTTTTACTTTTTTTAAAATTATTTATTTTATTTTTTTAAAAAATTCGTCCAGATTTAGTGACGGCCTAAGCCGTCGCAAAATCCATCGTTACCTGTGCAGACTTGAGTTGAACGTTGCCCATTAGTGACGGCCACAGGCCGTCGCAAAATCCGTCCTGACCATTACTGACGGCCTGGGCCGTCGTAAAACTTACCGGCGCCAGTTTTAGCGACGCCCAGAGGTCGCCAGCTGGCCGCCAATAACATAGCCATTAGCGACGGCTTTTAGCCATTAGCGAGGGCTTTTGGCCGTCGCAAAATGGGATTTTTCTTGTAGTGAGTGATGTGCTGACTCCACCTCTCCACAACCAGAAACGCATAGATGAGCTGTAGTAGATAAAATGCATCGAGTGACCAAATTGATTTTTATGGACAACTTGTCACGCAAAAGACGCCAAGGGAAGTGCTGACATGAAATAAAATTCATTCTATTCTATTTCATTTCATTATTATATTTCAATTCAAACAATAAAACATTACATTATTATATTTCATTCTATTGCTCGATATTCTATTGAATTCCATCAATCCAAACAAAAGTAAAATTTTCAAAGTTGGAACCGATCCTCTACGTATAAAATTGCAATTCAAAATTTGTCTATTAGTTTTACCGTCATGTTGTCAATATAAAAGTAAGGGTCATGCTAAACAGTGCTTCCGGGACATTTGTTAAGCATACAAAAAATAGAAATAAAAGATAAAATTAATATTGATTAAATAACTTTTTATATTATCGATGTATTGAATGCACAAGTTCCGAGATATAATTTTTATATTTATATGCTTAACAATAACAAGTGTCTCGGAACACTGTTTAGCATTATAGTAAACATAATTTTACAGTTATATACACGTGGCAAATGAAATATCCGGCCAAGTGTGATCTCCAACTGTCAAAAAATTAGGATGTGCACTGAACTTTTACACCCCCTACCGCACCGTAAAATTTCTCACTATTCTTATCCCGCGCACACCGTCATGGCGCCGGAGACACTTTCACCGCCGCTGGAACCTCTAATCACATTCGTCCCTGAAATCATACCAGAAACGACGGCGCAACCAAACGCACAGATCGCCGCTCCTCCCGCCTTAGCTCCAAAACGGCAACGTCGTCCAAGCGTCCGTTTAGGTGAGATCGGCGATCAACGCGACACCTTGCGTCTCTATAACCATCCTCCGCTGAGCTGGCGAGTTTCGAAAGAATCTTCCAGAACCTCAAAAGCACGAACCGTAACAAATCTCGCAAACGGTGGAGACGATTCCGGTAACCAACGAAAAGGCAAAGCTAAGCGAGGCTCAACGAAACGGTTGAGATCGGATCATGCTCCGAAACCGATTGACGAGTACGGAAGCGAAAGATTCAAGAATTTCGATCACAATCACGATCATAATCGAAATAGCAATACACACTCTGTTGATGAGAATTTCGATTACTGGCATGTGAATCCATACAATGATGATAGAGTTAGGGTTTTGGAAAACGAAGGCCTTGAATCGGAATCGAGGGAACAAAGAAAAAACGAGGGAGTGTTGTCTTGGTTATTTGAATTAGGGTTGAGTAGGTATGCTCCAATATTTGAGATTCATGAGGTTGATGATGATTTACTTCCCCTGTTGACATTGGAAGATCTCAAAGATATGGGAATTAGTGCTGTTGGTTCAAGAAGGAAAATGTTTACAGCGATCCAGAAACTTCGAAAAAGGGTTCGGTGATCAATGTATGTATGTGTGTATAATGTGTAGTATAGATCCATGATCAATGTATGTATGTGTGTATAATGTGTAGGAATAGTTTGCAGGGTTTTAAATAGCGGCCGCGGTTATGGTTGTAGTTGCATCGTGATTAATGATTGATATTGCAGTCAAATGCGGCCGATGCAATCTCATTTTGATTTTGGTAACATCAAAAAACCGTTTTGTTTGTCGTTGATCTTTATTTAAAACCCTGTAGTTAGTTTTCTTGGCTTTATTTTGTGGCTTGAAAATGTGGATAGAAAGAAATGCTTGAATGTATGAATCATAAGAGTTTTTTGTTGTGTATCTCTGTTACTGATCAATAGTGAAATAGCCATGTTATCTTTATTTTTCTGGTTGGAACTTTTTGATGACATGGTTTCTTTTATTTTCTATTTTTCTATGTGATCCTGTTGTCTAATTGGAATAGATGCTTAATCAATTAATCTCGAGTTTTCTTTTAAACATGGTAGAGTAAAAAATTTGATGCACTATATTTGAAATTTTTTGTTCATTCATTGTATTTATGCTAATATTTCATTTTGAATTTATATGCAATTGGTGCTCCTGAAGCTTATGATTAAGGTGTTTTCATGAATTTGAGAAATGCGTAATGTAGTTAGATAGATTCTCTTATGATTGATGATAGGGCCCTTTATATATTTGTATTGTATTATTTCATTAAACAAGCTTAGGGCTAAGAATATTTGATGATATAACTGATATTTATTGAATAATTGCCTCTTCCTTTTCATCTACTTGTCATTGATATATCGGCATTGAGCACTATAAACACTCTCAATTCTCAATTGATTGCTTACTAAATCAAGTTGTAAAATTGCAATCTAATTTCTGATGGCAGTAATTTCTTGTTCTCGTACTCAATGATTGTATTGAATTGATATATTGTAATTGAAGTGGAAATGTATGGTATTGGTATGGCTGGGGTATCTATCTAGCCCCAATCATTTTATTCGGATTGGTATCTGAGAAAAATAAAATGATAGGCTGCATCGAATTTTGTTCTTGTGTTCTGATTAAGCTTGCTGTTACTTGATCTATATTCTAATTTCTAACTTAGATACTGCAATAGGGACATCCTTTGGTTTTTTTAATGATAAAATAATGAATAGATTTACGAATTTGTACATGCGGTATATTCTGATAAGATTTTCAGGTAGAATCTGTAGTTATGTTGATATTCCGCAATCAAAATGACTGATAAATAGTATTCAAATTTAAAATATACTGTGGCTAAGGATGCTTTTTGTCTTTTCTATGTTACTAATGGTAAGCTAAGCTGCTTGATCCATTGCCATACTTGTAACTTTGATACTCCAATAGGAATATTCTTTTTGTTTTTCTGAAAAAATGAACACTTCATCATAGTCAGATATAAATTTGGAAGTGAATTTACATGGACAAGATACTATCCCAATTCTAGTAGTGGCTATGGGCGTGGTTTTAGTATTTATTTAGATTAGATTAGACTAGGGTTCATATCAAGCCATATGAGCAGTGATCATCAGTTGCTAAAGGGAAAATGTTTGGTATCATTTTCATTTGATATCCTTTTGAGTCTTGATTGACTTTCGGTCATTTTATGTTGAATTGGGTTGGGTTGCAATTGAAATATAAACCATTAACTTCTCCATTTTGCTTGCGCTGCAAGTTAGCCAACACTATTAGATTTCATAAGGAAGTGTAGTATTTGTTAGGGACGGTCTTATCTAATCTGTGCAGACTACATAACACCAGTAATTTACTACCATTGCTACCTGAGGTGCTTCAGTCAGACCTTGACAATGAAGAGTCTTATTTAAGACAGATCAGCTGCACTAACAATTTTTGGTGATTAGATTTTATCCTGATTCTTATATATGATTGTGGATCAATTTGGTGATTTTAGATTTTATCCTGATTTTTATTCTTTTGGTCTAACAAAAAGGACCAATATGACAAACAAAATTAAAGTTAAAGGACGAATTTGTAACATTAATTAGTTAATAGACCAATATGAAATCAATAAATAAGTTAAAGGACCAATTGTCTAATTTAGCCTAAATTGAATTGAATTTTTATGATTTGAAACTGTTTTAGAGAACTCAAAAGGCAGTGCATATAACGAAAACAGTTTTTCTACGTATGAAGCAATAATGGTAGTATGTGGAGATTATGTGCCTTTGTTATAGGAAGATGTAATTAATAAATTAAGTTTATGGTTTCAAGATACATACATGCACACAACTTTCATAGGAAAAAAAATAAATTAACCTAGCTAGTCACATTCAACTATTTTTCATATTCCACATTTATAAAAAAAAACCAACACAAAGCACAATATATAGGAGTAGTAAATTAGTTTCTAGAACAGTATCATTCATTTGAACGAGAATATGGCCAGAAAATATGAGGAACCTGCAATTGGAATCGAACTTGGCACGAACAACTCACGTGTTGCTGTATGGCAAGGACAAAACAACCGAGCCGAGATAATGCACAATGAACAAGGACACAAAACCACTCCTTCTTTTGTTGCTTTTACTGATGAGAGAATGTTAATTGGTGATGCTGCCAAATCTCAGGCTGCCTCTAATCCATCCAACACTATCTTTGGTAATTCAAATTTTCTTTTGTTCATTCATGATAACTGGTTCCTAATATTGATGATTATAGATTAGTAACTTCTCGTTAATTGGCTTCTAAATCGGACTCTACTAAGATAAAAATATTTTGGTGACTACATTGGTTGGTAAAAGATATTTTTTAATAGTGTATATACCTCAAACATTTTGATTTTGCAGATGCAATGAAGTTAATTGGAAGGAAATATAGTGATCCCATAATTCAGAACAATCTATGGTTGTGGCCCTTTAAGGTCATTTCTGGTATGAATGACAAACCTGCGATCCTTGTAAAGTACAAGAATGAAGAAAAGCGTTTTTTTGCAGAGGAAATATCATCTATGGCCCTCAAAAAAATGCGGGAGATTGCCGAGAAATTTTTAGAGTCACCCGTGAAAAATGCAGTGATTACAGTTCCTGCTTATTTCAACTATTCTCAGCGAAAAGCCACAAGAGATGCTGGTGCCCTTGCTGGAATCAATGTAATGCAGATAATCAATGAACCTATTACTGCTGCTCTTGCATATAGTCTTGATAAGAGCACCGGTTGTATTAAAAATAGAAATATTTTTATCCTTGATCTTGGTGGCAGAACTTTTGATGTGTTGCTCATCACACTCAGGGATGACAAGTTTGAAATAAAGGCGATGGCAGATACTCAAGTTGGAGGAGATGATTTTGATCAGAGAATGGTAAAGCATTTTGTGAAGGAATTCAAGAGGAAGCATAAGAAGGATATTAGTGGGAACTCAAGGGCCCTTAGGAGGTTGACAACTGAGTGTGAGAGGGCAAAAAGGACACTTTCATATGACACTGAGGTCACAATATACATAGATGATATATGTGAGGGTATTGACTTCTGCTCGTCAATCACTCGGGCCAAGTTTGAGCAACTCAACATGGACCTCTTTGAAAAGTGTATTGAGACAGTTCAGAGTTGTCTTACACATGCTAAGATGTACAAGAGTAGTGTTGACGTAGTTGTCCTTGTTGGTGGATCTTCTAAGATTCCTCAAGTGCATAATCTTTTGCGTGATTTTTTCGGAAACGATATTATTGTAAAGAATCTTGCTGAGGCTGTTGCGTGTGGTGCAGCTATCCTAGCTGCTTTGTTATGTGGAGACCTTAAGGTTCCAAAGGATGTGCATCAATATCTTACAAGGTTGTCTCTTGCAGAACAAGTAAAAGAAGACATATTGAATGATAAAAAATTTCATGTTACAATCGAAGATAACAAATCTAATGTGTTGATTGATTTTCAAGAGGGTGTTGGAATGACTGTTAATGTTCCTGGTTCGTTCAATATATCAGTTCCTCATATTCCTCGAGGCCTTCCGTTCAATGTATGCTTTGGTGCAGATTCTGATGGTATGTTAAATGTCTCTGCTGACGTACAAACCGTTTCGGAAGATATCATAATAACAAATGAAAATGTAAGGGTTGAGTTGCGAAATCCACGTTGAAAGCTTTCTTAGTTTTACATGCTTCCTACACATTTGAATGAGAAAAGAAGACCAGTTTTGCAGTCATGAAGGCTAAATGTTTGCTTGATGCCAACTGTTTCAAGAAACTTATGGGTTTGTGCAATTTTTTGAGGATATTATAAACATGCTTGAATTCAGTTTTGGAGCTAATCAATAGTGGTTGGTTTTATGAGGGAATTGATTATAATTAGTAAATTTTTTAGTTATTTGATATGCATTAATGAACTTAACTATTTGAGCTTTCTCATAAATTACGATGGAGGTGCTTGTTTTACTTTCTTTAATTTTTTCAATATACTTCATTAACTTGTCTGCATCTCATGAAATGTAAAATTTAGCATCCTAGAACATTATATCAATTTGAAGATTTGAATCACTATACTTTCTTCCAATTAACCTCTTGGCATCTAAAATATAAAAATTATGCTGATGTTATTTTGAAAATCTAGATAGATTGAACCCAGAATATCGAAATGCTCTCTATGAACAGAACCATCAGGCACTCCCATACCTAATATAAGTCTGCAGTAAATATAACACAGAATTATATCCATTACTTGTGTACATTTGGTGCAATGGAATGCAATATAACGTAAAAATACCGGAAAAAAAACCAAATTAGTTTTGTTGAAAAATCACCAAGTCTCCCTAGTTTGACAGCTTGAAGCAGCTACAACTATAACAGACAATCACATTATGCATGTAATTGTCATATATTTATTAATGAATGGAATATCTCATTCTAACTGATGAAAAAGAAAACTAGCTAGACTTGACTTGAAGCTCTTTCAACATATTTTCAAGCTCCATCAAGTGATATTCGAGAACATATAGTTCATTCTGGTGCTTGTTCTTATCAAGCAAATTTGTAGCCTCTGTAATTGCAAGATCGATCTTTTTAACTTCGTTATTAACTTCTTTATTCTCCAGAGAATTCCTCAACTTGTAAATGCAGTCATCCAATTCACTCATTACCTTAGCCTTCCTTAGGAATTTCTCATCTTCAGCACGGTACTCTCTAGCTTCTTCAATCAATTTTTTAATTTCGTCTCTGGATAACCTTTCTTTGTTGTTGGTTACTATGATCTCGTTCATATTGCCGGTAAAATTTTCCATTGCAGAAACAGTTAAGATACCATTTTCATTGAGAGCAAAGCTTACAGACAAGGGATGGCCACGAGGGCCAGCTGCAAGACAAGAAAGATTGAAACAACCAAGCAGATCGTTCTCACTGGCTCTTGCTCTCTCACCCTCATAAACATAAATTGGGACTAAAGTTTGGTAGTCTGAAGTTGTAGTATAACCTCGTGTCTTCATGACAGGTACAGAAGTATTCCTAGGAATCACCACACTCATTACATCCCCATAAGTTGAGATACCAAGTGACAAAGGTGTAACATCTTGCAGCACCAAGTTTGGAACATTCTTAAAACCATCACATAACATAGCAGCCTGGACAGCTGCACCATAAGCAACAGCTTCGTCAGGGTTGATGCTATGGCATAATTCCTTTCCCTTGAAGAAATCCTGTAATAGTTGTTGTACTTTTGGAATTCTAGTCGATCCACCAACAAGGACAACATCATGGATAGAACTCTTGTCCATCTTGGCATCAATAAGACAGCTCTTAACTCTTTCCAAACACTCGTTGAAAAGATCTATATTTATTTCCTCAAACTTGGCACGAGTGATTGATGTGAAGAAGTCATTGCCCTCAAATAAAGAATCAACCTCAATGGTGGTGAAAGAAGAAAAAGATAGAGTCCTTTTCGCTCTCTCGCATGCCGTTCTCAACCTCCTTAAGGCTCTAGCGTTTCCAATAATGTCCACCTTGTTCTTCTTCTTAAACTCCTGTGCAAAGTAATTCACCATTCTATTATCAAAGTCCTCTCCTCCGAGGTGAGTGTTTCCAGCAGTGGCCTTAACTTGAAAGACGTCATCCTTAATTGTAAGGAGAGACACATCAAAAGTCCCACCACCAAGGTCGAAGATTAAAATATTTCGTTCTCCATCACAGTTAGTTCTCTTGTCAAGGCCATATGCCAGAGCTGCAGCTGTCGGTTCATTGATTATCCGGATGACATTAAGGCCAGCAATAGTACCAGCATCTATGGTGGCTTTTCGCTGAGAATCATTGAAGTAAGCTGGCACAGTAACAACTGCATTCATTACAGTGGACGCTAAAAATTTCTCTGCAAACTCTCGCATCTTAGTGAGAACCATAGACGATATTTCCTCAGCACAAAAGTGCTTCTCTTTACCCTTGTAATTAACAACAATCATGGGTTTATCGTCATTCCCCCCAACGACCTTGAATGGCCACAACATCATATCATTCTGCACAACGGAATCACTAAACTTCCTACCTATTAGCCTCTTAGCATCTAAAAAAATATAAAAAAGAAAAGAAATGAATAATATTTCTCATTACCATACAATTAAGAGGTAAGACTACAAAACTGCATTTGAATACGGTTCTCAACGGAATAAAAGTCTGTGACACGACTGGAAATGCTAATTAAAATCATCATAATAACATTAGATGCATAACAGTATATTAGAGAATATAGAAACTTACCAAAGACAGTGTTGGTTGGATTAGAAGCAGTCTGGTTTTTCGCTGCATCACCAATCAACCTTTGATCATCAGTGAAAGCAACAAAAGAAGGTGTAATTCTGTTACCTTGATCATTGTGAATAATCTCGACTCGATTTTGATCATCTAGCCACACAGCAACACAAGAGTATGTTGTGCCAAGGTCAATTCCTACAGCAGGTCCTTCGTGTTTTGTTGCCACCATGATGATTTTGTAGTAAAAAACAAAAGAACTCAAACACTCACAATTTAGCAGCCACACGCTATTTTTCTTTTCTCACTCTCACACACACTAACTTGTAGTTGGAAACTGTTTGTTCTTCAAAACCAAAAAGCTATCATTTTGGAAACATAACTCCCTCCTCTCCCTCACCTATTAATTAGGTGAGTTAGTTTTTTCTTTTTTGAGAGAATTAGGTGAATTTGTTATATATTGAAAAAACAAAATTCTGTTTCCGATAGTGATAAATTTTTGGTTGGAATATACTAGTAGATAAGGTTCCAAAGGATGTGCATCAATATCTTACAAGGTTGTTTCTTGCAGAACAAGTAAAAGGAGACATATTGAATGATAAAAAATTTCATGTTACGAATGACTGTTATTGTTCCTGGTTTGTTTAATATATGTTTCTCATATTCCTCGAGGTCTTCCGTTCAATGTATGCTTTGGTGCAGATTCTGATGGTATGTTAAATGTCTCTGCTGAGGTACAAACCGTTTCGAAAGATATCATAATAACAAATGAAAATATATGGGTTGAGTTGCGAAATCCACGTTGAAAGCTTTCTTAGTTCTACATGATTCCTACACATTTGCATGAGAAAAGAAGATCAGTTATGCAATCATGAAGGCTAAACATTTGTTTGATGCCAACAGTTTGAAGAAACTTATGGGTTTATGCAATTTTTTGAGGAAATTGTGAATTTTTACCCCCCCAACCCAACCCAATTATTAAGCTTCACGCATAATCTTCTCTACCCTACAAAGCTATACCTCCTTAATAGAATAGGAGTATTTGATAGTGTCAATCAACTTCAGTTGAAAATTGATCAAGAACAAAGTGTTGTCCATTGGTCTACTGAATTTCTGTGCAGTAATTTGCACAATGTTGAAAATTTATGTTTTACATGTTTTTGTGATCTTTAGAGATTTAATTTAATGAAAAAACTTGGTTCAGTTCAGCCTTTAAAGATCAATTTTAAGTGTGCTTCATCGTCCTTCCTTTGATGCATATCTGCTACATGAAATCTTTTGCTTCATAGTGCAAATCTTCAACTAAATTACTTGAAAAACTCAGCATTATGAAACAAACATCCCTCTTTTCACAGTTCAATCACTACTACAGTTGAGGATGTTTGTCATTCAAGGTCGCATCTATAGGTATCTAATTCTATTTCAACACTCCAATAAACCCATTCACCATTCTGTCACCGCCTTCACCCCATAGTCAATAAGTATCCTGTAAGAAATATCGGTGTTTTAAGAAACTAGACACCATGCCCGTGCTTTCGCACGGGTCATATAATATAAGTGACATAACAATTTACATATATGTGACATACGGATAATACGAAAAACTTCTTTATAAACAACATTTTCAGTTTCATCCATATATTTATCGTTTTCTTCGGTTATTAATATTTTCAAGTATTTCCTTGAAGTTATTCTTGACATTACAACATATAGTTGACCATGAGAGAAAATTGACTGTGAAGATACACACCAACATGTTTAAGTGACTGACCCTTACTCTTGTTGATCGTCATAGCAAAGGAAACAACCACTGAACACTATCTACGTTGAAACTTGAACGAGATTCTTTTATCTGAAGGAGTCAATGATAACCTAGGAATAAATTTTTTTTCACCAATATTGCTGTCAGTTATCACCTTACCTTCAACGACATATGTTCCCAATTTTGTAACTATCAACTGTGTACCATTGCATAATCCCAAAGATTGTTCAATGTTTCTGAGCAACATTATCGGTATGCCAACTTTTAATCTTAACTTATGATTCGAAACTCCATATGCAATGGTGGTGGTTAAGAATTCAGGTGTATGAATATCATCTGGTGTGTCAAGATTCGATTTGGCTTAACACGGAGAATCATAACTCAAATACGTTTTTTTCTTTTCTAGAAATTAAATCCAAAACATAATCATTTATTGCATCAACAATTGTATTTTTAGGAGAATTAGTTATTTTATAAAGAATGTTAGAAATAATATAAAATCATTGATGTGACTCATCCTAACAACTTAAGCTTTTGGGATAATTGGTTATTTGACATGGTATCAGAGCCTCTATGACTAAGTGGTCTAGAGTTCGATCCATGCTCCCCTCACTTTATAATTAAAAAGTGGAATTTAAGCATATACTAGGTGGGCCTATGCATTATCCATGCTTCAAGTCCAAGTGGGCTCTTGCGTGAGGGGGCGTGTTAGAAATAATATAAAACCATTGATGTGACTTTATCCTAACAACTTAAACTTTTGGGATAATCGGTTATTTGACAAAGAATTTTAAAAAGTTTCATATAAAAACTAATTGAATTTATAGTATAAAAAAAAAATCAAGGATATGATAAAAAAATTGCAATGCCACAAAAAAATTTCAAAAAAAAAAAAGAAATACAATATCGTTCGTCATAACCAAAATATTTCAAAAAAATGTGTTAGTCGTCTGATTTGGTTGGCGACAACATGGAGTTTATGGAAGCTTAGAAATAATGTGATTTTTAAAGGTATTATCCCGGATGTTGCAACCCCGTTGACTGATATTAAACATGTTGCTTGGTTTTGGGTTTCTAACCGATTCGGTCACAATTTTAGCATTTCTTTTTCAGATTGGTGTACAGACCCTATGGGCTGTCTTAGAAACATACTATAATTTGCTTTTATTGTAAGGGATTGAGTACCCAGTGTACTCCTTTATAATACAATTTGCTATAATATTTTTTTTTTAAAAATGTAGTTCAAGTACATCAAACAACAATAATTTGATTTAAAAAAAAGGTTGAAAGTGCGACGAAAAATATAATGTAGTTGATGCATTGAAAGTCATAGTTATTAGGTGGTGTTACCAACATATTTCAAATGAATTCAAGTGGCTAAATAATAAAATTGTATAGAGAAAAATTTCAAAAATAAGAAAAAAAATACAATATTGTTCGTCACAACAAAAATATTTTAAAAATGTAGTTCGGGTACATCAAACAACAATAATTGGATTAAAAAAAAAAAATTGAAAGTGCAATGAAAAAAATTGGATTAAAGTTTGACTAAGCAATTCTCTCAAAAATAACAAATGTAATTAGAATTTAATTAGTAGCATATTATTCCTATTAGATATACTAATAAATCTCATTGTCGAGACAAAACAACAAAAAAGAAAGTGCATACTGCATACAATATGATGATACAATTACAATCACTTCCAATTACATATTTTGCTTTCAAGTTTTCAAGAAACCACACACTATCCGTTCTTGGTATTGATAAATTAAAAGTTTTATAGTCAATCAATTTTCAAAAAAATAAAAAAATATCCAAAAAGGAAACACAAATAAATAACCAAAGAAAATAGTTATTATTACTAATGGAAAATACATACATCCTGCAGCCGGTATGTGATCGGAGGCATCTTTTCAGGTTGTTCTTTCAATTTTCAGTTTTATATGATCTGTATCATTTATCGTTAATTATTGAATGATCATTTTGAAGATTTCTCTTCCCACCCCCGTGTTTCTTTTCACTTCTCGGGTTTCCGTTTATACCCTTAAAAAAAAGTTCGGTAAATGCGTATAACGAAGTTATAAACAGTTGAAAACACATGTTTTTCAATATCGGAAAACTCCGGTAAATAAAAATCGAAGTTTTGGGGGGGTAAATTAGGGGTAAAATTCAATTTCAAGGGGGTCAAAAAGAAACATGAGGGGTGGAAAGAGAAACCTTTGATCATTTTAATGTTGGTTTAGTTAACCTATGAATAGGCCTTTTAGGCGGTTATGGTAACAACATCCATGTTTGGTAAGAAGAAATATTTGGTACTATGAAATTTTTTTTCTCTAAAAGTCCAATGGTACATTAACTATTTACTTTATTAATATTTTTTTTCCTCAAAATTCTACTAAAATTACAATGATTAAAAGTAAGATAATTATTAAAAATTGAAAAATAGTGATATTAATTTTTTTAATAAACTAAATATATTTTTTTTGCAAGGGTCATTTTATTATTTACATATAAGATATGATAGGATGAATGTTATCCTCCTTATATCATATTTTATCCTTATCGTATTTTATATTCTATCATATTCTACATACCAAATGAGTCTATAAAGATTTCAAAATTATTCGTTTTATTATTAATATTTTATTTTATATATGACCAGATTCTATGGATATTATTATTTTTGAGATTATATGCATTAATAACTTAGCTTAAAAAAAATAATATTTTAGTCAAAGGAAAAATGTATGTCTTAAACAAATTAGCTTCAATAATAATATTTTAGTCAATGGAGTAATATATGCATTAATAACTTAGCTTATAATAATATTTTAGTCAAAGGGAAAAACTATTTTGAGCATCCTCCCTCTACTATAAATAAGTATAGGTTGTTCTTGCATTTCAATTCATAAAGTTTTAGCAAAATAATAATGGAATATTCTTCTTTGAAAATGGTTTTGAAGTTGGTGATACTGCTCTTTGCTATTGCAAGTATTTTTGTGGTAACGGCACAAAGTATTAATCATGATGATGCCACTGAAAATGCACAAAAAGATTCACATCCATATCTTGGTGCTGATGATTTTTTTAAACTTAAAGTAAACAGTGTGTGCTGTAACAAATTTGTCAATTGGTGTTGCTCACCAAGGTTAACAATGTAAATCTCTTACATGCCATTCTTCCTCTTGTGTTTGTAATACGATATTCAAATTGGAATGAAGGCATATCCAGTCAATGAATAATTGAATAAATAAATTGTTTTTCATTTTGTTCTAAGCACAATTTTCCTGTTTCTAGGTCGCGAAGCACATTTTTCCTTCTTTTTATCTTATCTTATTTTTATTTAAAGCGTATTATCAAATCGAGTACATTAAGTATTTTAACATGTTACAAAAATGAATGGTGATATACGCTATTTCAATAGACCAATTCGTTGTTCCATTAAAGGACAATATAGACTAACATTAAATACATTATAAGCAAAACGACGAGTTATTCCACCAATCCCAACACCACAAAATTGAAGAATCTCACAGGATCGGTCCAAGCATAAGATAATACAAATTCTTAGGTCTCACAAAAAATAATTTTTTTTTAAAGTCATTAGACACCATGCCCGTGCATTTGATGTTTTATAACTTCAATCCTATTAGACTTGGTTAGGTAGTTAGGAGGTGATTACATAACTACCTTGAGTTAGTTAGTTATGGTTACTTGTGTTACAAGTAATAGATGGGTTAGGAGTTTTCCTTATAAATAAGCGTGTACCACATGCATTGTATACAACTCATTCTCTATTTTTTTTCTTATCAATAAAATCTTAACACTTTCCTCCTAGTTTTCTCTCTAGTTCTTACTTGTTATCTTCTTCCTCTTATCTTGGATTACCCTAACAAATTGGTATCCAGAGCCCTTTGGTTCTTAGTGTAGAAAGCACAAAGATTCAGTCTTGTTTGGTGTTTACATTTTCCTTCATTCAGAAACAATGTCAGGGAATGGTTTACCAAACAATCTTCCAATTCTTGAGGGCAAGAATTGGGAAAGATGGAGCAAACAGATGAAGTCTCTCTTTGGTTTTCAAGATACATGGGAAGTGGTGGTTAATGGTGTGCAAGACTTGGTGGGGAATGCCACTGAAGCTCAGAGATCAGCACACAAAGACTTAAAGAAGAAGGATTGCAAGGCAATGTATGCAATTCAAGCTGCAGTAGATTCTGCAAATTTTGACAAGATATCTAGTGCTGAATCCTCTAAGGCAGCCTGGGATATTTTGGTGAAATATTATGAAGGAGGAGAAAAGGTGAAGGGAGTGAAGTTGCAGTCTCTGAGAAGGCAATATGAGCTTCTGCAGATGGATAAGAGTGAATCCATTGGAGCCTATGTGTCGAAGGTTCAAAGCATTGTCCATACAATGAAGAGCTGTGGTGAGGTGATGACAGATAGGATGATTGTAGAGAAGGTAATGAGAACTCTAACTCCAAATTTTGATCATGTCATTGTTGCCATCCAAGAAACTGGGAATGTAGCTACATTACAGTTGGAGGATCTTGTCGGATCTTTAGAAGCACATGAGTTGATGATAAATGAAAGGAAAGGGGTTCAAGAATCTGTACAAGCCTTACAAGTTCAGGCTTACAAGAAAGCTAACAGTCACAAAGAAAAAAAACAAGATAAGGGAAAGAATGGCTCTCAGAAAAAATTTGATGGAAAATCTGAATCCTTCAAGAAAGGAGGAGGAACATCAAATTCAAAGAAAGGGAAAGGCAAGGACAAGAGTCACATTCAGTGCTATAACTGTGAGAAATGGGGACACTATGCTTCAGATTGTTGGTTCAAGAAAGGCAAAGAAAAGGGCCAAGACTCTGATGATGAAGCAAAACTTGTGCAAGAAAAGGTTGAAGACAAAGCTGTGACTTTCATGGCTGCATTATCAGAGGTAGAATCACAAGACAAAGTTGATGCTGAGACTTGGTTCTTAGACACGGGGTGTTCCAATCACATGACTGGTCACAAAAACTGGTTAGTGAAGTTTGATTCTGGAAAGAAAAGTAAAGTGAAGCTGGCCAATAGCAGTTCATTGCAGTCAGAAGGCATTGGTAACATGGTTATCAAGAGAAGCAATGGAAGCTCTGCAGTAATTGAAGATGTGATGTTTGTACCAGGTATGGACTGTAATCTTCTGAGTGTTGGACAGTTAGCAGAAAAAGGTTTTTCAGTTATCATTAAGAATGAGAAATTTGAACTTTATGATCCTGCAAATAACCTAATTCTGAGGACTCTTTTGGCCAAGAATAGAACTTTCAGAACTTTGATTCACACAAACACTGTTCAGTGTATGAAGGTAGTAACAGATGAGAAGTTGAATTGGCTATGGCACCTGAGATTTGGACATTTGAATTTCAAATATCTAAATCAGCTAGGGAGCAAAGGAATGGTACTTGGCCTACCTAAGATTGAAGCTTCAGAAAGAGTATGTGAAGGTTGCTTAGTTGGTAAACAACCTAGAAATGCTTTCAGCAAGAGTTTGCCTATGAGATCATCAAGTGTACTAGGTGTTGTGCATTCTGATGTGTGTGGTCCCTTTGATGTGAATTCACTTGGTGGTAATAGATATTTTGTTACCTTTGTTGATGAGTATAGCAGGAAGATGTGGATATACTTGATTCAAACCAAGGATGCAGTATTTGATGCCTTCAGAAATTTTAAGGCATTAGTTGAAAATCAAAGTGGAAAGAAGATCATAGCTCTCAGAACAGATGGTGGAGGTGAGTATACTTCCAAGAAGTTTGAGTCATTTTGTGTTGAACAAGGTATAGAACATGAAGTCACAGCTCCCTATACACCTCAACACAATGGCTTAGCTGAAAGAAGGAACAGGACTATTCTTGATATGGCAAGGTGTATGGTGAAGCATAGGAACCTGCCTAAAGCTTTCTGGGGTGAAGCAGTTCACACTGCCGTGTATGTGTTGAACAGGTGTCCAACCAAGAAGCTGAAAGACAAAGTACCTGAGGAAGTGTGGAGTGGTAGAAAACCTAGTGTAAGTCACTTCAGGATTTTTGGTGCTTTATGTCACAAGCATGTGCCTGAAGCAAAAAGGAAGAAGCTTGATGACAGAAGTGAAGTCATGATCTTGGTAGGATACCATGTCACAGGTGCTTACAAGCTGTATGATCCTGTCACAAAGAAAATGATCTACAGTAGAGATGTTGTAATTGATGAAGAGAAATCCTGGGATTGGATTGCTGGTTGTAGTTCAAGCAGAGCTCAATTGAATCCAATCATGAATGAAGAAGATAGTGATTCTAGTGATGAGAATGAAGCACCTGCTGCTGTGACTAGAGACAGGCCTGCCAGAACAAGGAACATTCCTGCTAGATTGCAGGATTGTGAAATTGTTAATGATAATGAGGTAAATGCAGATGGTGACTTAGTTCATATTGCATTGATGGCTGGTTCTGAGCCTATCAATTACACAGAAGCCTTGAAACACAAGAAATGGAAGAAAGCTATGGAGGAGGAGTTGGCTTCAATTGAGAGAAATCAAACTTGGGAGTTAGTTAAACTTCCATCAGATAAGAAGGCAATTGAAGTAAAATGGGTGTTCAAGCTGAAGCTAAATCCTGACAATTCTATAGCAAAATATAAGGCAAGGCTGGTGGCAAGAGGTTTTCTGCAGAGGGAAGGAATAGATTACTCAGAAATCTACTCACCTGTGGCAAGAATTGAGACTGTGAGACTTGTCATAGCTGTAGCTAATGCAAGGAAATGGCCTATGTTCCACATGGATGTTAAGTCAGCCTTTCTTAATGGTCCATTAGAAGAACTTGTCTTTGTAACTCAGCCACCTGGATTCATGATTGAAGGGAAGAAAGACATGGTCTACAGATTGAACAAAGCTCTATATGGTTTGAAACAAGCTCCAAGAGCTTGGAATAAAAGGATAGATGGATTTCTTGTGAAACAAGGTTTCAGGAAATGCAAGTCAGAATATGGAGTATATGTGCAGGAAGCAGCTTCAAGCATCATTCTGATATGTTTGTATGTTGATGATCTGCTAGTAACTGGAAGTGTCACAGCTGAGATAGAGAAATTCAAAGAAGTAATGAAAACTGAATTTGAGATGACAGATTTGGGAGAAGTGTCTTACTTCTTAGGATTTGAACTTCTGAAGAATGGTAAAGGTCTATTGTTGCATCAGAGAAAATATGCAGGAGAAATTCTAAAGAGGTTCAACATGATTGAGTGTACCTATGCTGCAACTCCTATGGAGGTGAACTTGAAGTTAGAAAAGAATGAGACAGAAGAGATTGTGGATCCTACAATTTTCAAGCAAATTGTTGGATCATTGAGATATCTTTGCAACAGCAGGCCAGATATATGCTTTGCAGTTGGGCTTGTAAGTAGATTCATGGATAAGCCCAGAAGGTCACACATGAATGCAGCTAGAAGAATACTTAGGTATATAGCAGGCACAATGGAGTTTGGAATTCTTTTTCCAAAGTCAGTTCTGAATGAGAAATTTGAGATTGTGTGCTACTCTGATGCTGATTGGTGTGGTGACAAAGTAGATAGAAGGAGTACTACTGGGTATTTCTTCAGATTTATGGAGGCTCCTGTTGCTTGGTGTTCTAAGAAACAACCAGTTGTTGCATTGTCTTCGTGTGAAGCTGAGTACATAGCAGGTGCATATGCAGCATGCCAAGCTTTGTGGATTGTGACTGTGTTGAAGGAGCTAGGAATTGAAGCAGAGAAACCTGTGGTTCTGCAGATTGATAACAAGTCTGCTATAAACTTAGCCAAGAATCCAGTTTTGCATGGTAGAAGCAAACACATAGAGGCTAGGTTTCATTTCTTGAGGGAGCAGGTGAATCAAGGTAGCTTAGATGTCAGGCATTGTGCAACAGATTCTCAGGTTGCAGATGCTCTAACTAAGAGTTTGAAAACAGACAGGTTTTTGAAGCTCAGAAGTGAACTTGGTGTGTATCAGGCGCGCGCGCCCAGCATGGCAGTTCTGAATCAGTTCTGAAGGACAGACAAGTTTGAAGTTCTGAAGAAGTTCTGAAGCAGTTCTGAAGGTCAGACAAGTTCTGAAGCAGTTCTGAAGGACAGACAAGTTCTGAATCAGTTCTGAAGGACAGACAAGTTTGCAGTTCTGAAGGAGTTCTGAATGACAGATAAGGATTTCTGAAGGACAGACAAGCTTGCAGTTCTGAAGGATTTCTGAAGGACAGACAAGGTTGCAGTTCTGAAGGATTTCTGAAGGACAGACAAGTTTGCTTAGGCTTGAAGTTAAGGGAGCATGATGTTTTATAACTTCAATCCTATTAGACTTGGTTAGGTAGTTAGGAGGTGGTTACATAACTACCTTGAGTTAGTTAGTTATGGTTACTTGTGTTACAAGTAATAGATGGGTTAGGAGTTTTCCTTATAAATAAGCGTGTACCACATGCATTGTATACAACTCATTCTCTATTTTTTTTCTTATCAATAAAATCTTAACACTTTCCTCCTAGTTTTCTCTCTAGTTCTTACTTGTTATCTTCTTCCTCTTATCTTGGATTACCCTAACAGCATTCGCACGGGTCATATATGTGAGATAACAATTTACATATATGTGACATACGGGTAATATGGAAAACTTATTTATAAACAACATTTTCAATTTCATCCGTATCTTCTTTTTTTTTTCGTCGGTTATTAATATTTTCAAGTTTTTTCTTGATGTTACTCTCGACATTACAACATATAGTTGACCATGAAAGAAAATTGAATGTGGAAGATATACACCGACATGTTTAAGTGACTAACCCTGACTTTTGTTGATCGTCATAACAAAGGAAACAACCACTGAAAACTGTCTACATTTAAACTTGAACGGGATTCTTTTATCTGAAGAAGTCAATGATAACCTAAGAATAAAAGTTTTTTCACCAATATTGCTGTCGAATATCACTTTACCTTCAATGGCATATGTTCCCATTTTTGTAACTATCAACCATGTACCATTGCATAATCCCAAAGATTGTTCAATGTTTCTAAGCAACATTATCGGTACTCCAACTTTTAATCTTAACTTATGATTCGGAACTCCATATGCAATGGTGGTGTTTAAGAATTCAGGTGTATGAATATCACCTGGTGTGTCAAGATTCGATTTGGCTTGACACGGAGAATCATAACTCAAATATGTTTTTTTTTTCTACGGGAATTAAATCCAAAGCATAATCATTTATTGCATCAACAATTGTATTTTTAGAAGTTAATATAGCATTAATTAGTTATTTTATAAAGAATTTTAAAAAGTTTCATATAAAAACTAATTGAATTTTATAATCAATGAAACAAATTGAATTTATAGTATAAAAAGAAAAATCGAGGATATGATAAAAAAAATTGCAATGCCACAAAAAAATTTCAAAAATAAGAAAAAAATGAAATACAATATCGTTCCACACAACCAAAATATTAAAAAAATTGTAGTTCAAGTACATCAAACAACAATAATTAGTTTAAAAAAAATATTGAAAGTGCGATGAAAAATAAAATATAGTTGATGCATTGAAAATCATAGTTATTAGGTGGTGTTACCAGCATATTTCAAATGAAATCAAGTGGCTTAGTGGCTAAATAATAAAATTGTATAGAGAAAAATTTCAATAAAATGGAAAAAAAAATACAATATTGTTCATCACAACCAAAATATTTAAAAAATGTAGTTCAGGTACATCAAACGACAATAATTGGATTAAAAAAAAGGATTGAAAGTGCGATGAAAAATAAAATGTAGTTGATGCATCAAAAGTCATAGTTATTAGGGGGTGTTACCAACATATTTTAAATGAATTCAAGTGGTTTAGTGACTAATTAATAAAACTGTATTGAGAGGTTGTGGGTTCAAATCCAACTGAAATTTTTTTTTTATATTATTTTAATTTTGACTAAGCAATTCCCTCTAAAATAACAAATGTGATTATGGTTTAGTTAGTAACATGTTATTCCTATTAGATATATATAAAGATAGTTATTAGGGGGTGTTACCAATATATTTCAAATGAATTCAAGTAGCTTAGTGGCTAATTAATAAAACTGTATTGAGAGGTTGTAGGTTCAAATCCAACTGAAATAATTTTTTTATATTATTTTAATTTTGAATAAGCAATGCCCTCCAAAATAGCAAATGTGATTAGGGTTTAGTTAGTAGCATGTTATTCCTATTAGATATATAAAGATAGTTATTAGGGGGTGTTACCAATATATTTCAAATGAATTCAAGTGGCTTAGTGGCTAATTAATAAAACTGTATTGAGAGGTTGTGGGTTCAAATCCAACTGAAATAATTTTATTATATTATTTTAATTTTGACTAAGCAATGCCCTCCAAAATAGCAAATGTGATTAGGGTTTAGTTAGTAGCATGTTATTCCTATTAGATATATAAAGATAAAGCTAAAGATTTAAAGTTTTGACTAAGCAATTTCCTCCAAAATAGCAAATGTGATTAGGATTTAGTTAGTAGCATGTTATTCTTTTTTTTTTTTTTTGGTACATAGTAGCATGTTATTCCTATCAGATATATAAAGATATCTAATTCTATTTTAGGCTTTGTAAAAAAATTGTTTGGGTCTAGTTAAAACTATTGTGTTGGATAATTGGGTTAATTATTAAAAAAATTCAATTTTAAAATGAGATAAAGTTATGTTTTGAATAATTAATAAATTTATTTTTTAATCAATTATTTTTAAAAATCATATATTTTTATAGATGGATCAGATGGATATCCATCCATTTAAGATTGATAATGGATGGATTGAATATTTAAAAAAAAAAATTGAGTAGATTCTAATGGATTAATATATTATTTTGATCCATCAATTAGCATAATTCAAATCCAAATCCATCCAATCTATCCATTTTGCCACCCCTAAATTAAGAAGCAATGAGCTTAAAAGGAGAAAATATTATATCAATTTAGTGACATGTATTTTTTCTTATGATTGGAGCATTAATCCAATGTATTGTATATTTAGGGCATATTGTCATTTTAAGTTTCCGCTTGGACTTTTCTCTTTTTCTTCTCTTTTTGTGACTTGGGTTTAGTACCCCTTGTACTTACTCCCAAAATATGAGTGTAGTATTATATGTACATGTACTTATTTATTTACCCATCCAATATATACTATATTGTTGATGTTTAAAACAAAAAAGGGTGATGAACACTTTGTATGTGTCTTGTTGAGTTAGGTTAGAGTCAGTGGATCACTTATTTGTAATGATCCATTAGCCTGAGAAGGTAGAGAAAATGAGAGAGCTTCTGTATCTTCAGCTTCATCATCAGACAGCTTGTCAAGATCTTCCCATGTAGCTAGAAGACTCTTCTTAGCTTTGTTCTTGAAAGTGCTCTTTCTTCCTTTTCCCTTGGTGCTCAAGTCAGGACAATCAGCAATGAAGTGTCCAGGCTTGTTGCAGTTAAAGCAATTCTTAGAATCATCCTTCTTATCTTTGTTTCCAGAACTTCTGTAACCAGAACCTTTGGATCCAGAACTTCTACCAGAGTATCTTGGTTTTCTTCTTGCCCACTTCTGGAACTTCTTGGTCAGAAGTGCAAATACATCATCATCTGATCCCTCTTCTTGATCATCTGCAGAAGATTCTTCTGTCTCAGATTCAACAATCTTAGCCTTGAGAGCCTTAGAAGGTCCAGAAGTAGCTGGCAGAGCCAAAGACTTCGTTCTCTTCTGAGGTTCATCGGAGGATAGCTCAATCTCATGACTCATGAGTGAACTAATTAAACCCTCTAGGCTTAGGGTGTCTAAATCCTTTGCCTCCTGAATAGCAGTGACCTTAGGTCTCCACTTAGCAGGTAAGCTTCTAAGAATCTTCTTCACATGATTAGAAGTAGTATAACTTTTCTTCAGAACTTGAAGACCTGCAACCAGAACTTTGAATCTAGAAAACATAGATTCAATGTTCTTATCTTCCTTCATTCTAAAGTGTTCATACTGTTGGATCAAAAGTGTTGCTTTTGCCTCCTGCACCTGTTTGTTTCCATCATAAGATGAGCATAAAGAATCATAGATACTCTTAGCAGTAGATTTATCTGTGATCTTAAGGTACTCTTCATGAGATATGCAGCTTATCAAGATATCCTTGACCTTGTGGTGCTTCTTGTATGCTTTCTTGTCCTTGTCAGTGAAAGCTTGCCTTGTATCATAATCTAATCTTCCTCTTTCATCCAAACCTTGAAATGTAACTCCTCTTTCAACTAAGTCCCAAAGTTCATCATCAATACCAACTAGGTGACTATAGATTCTATCTTTCCACCAGGAGAAGGTAGAACCATCACCACTGAACTTAGGAGCTTTGCTGTTGTTGTTTTTATCATCAACATCATAGTTGAAAGGAATAGACACTCCTTCAGTTTTCTTCTCACCAGATCCAGACATAGTGTTTTGACACAACAAGTAACTGTCTCACTGCAAAGTGATATAACAGAACCGGGCTCTAGATGCCAATTGAAGGTGTGAAAACACAAGAAGGGGGGGTTGAATTGTGTTTTAGGTAGTTTTATAAACTTCTTCAAAGTTTTGTAACTTATCAGATTTCGCAGCGGGCCAAGTTTAAACACAAACAACTTCTAGGATGGTGAAAGCGAAAACATAGCAGGAAAGAGTAAAACAGAGAAAAGAAAAGAAGAGAGAACACAAGAGATTTATACTGGTTCCTCTCACAAACCGAGAGTAGTCCAGTCCCCTTGCACTTCCAAGGGATTTCACTATAATCACACAAGATTACAAATGCTCAAGCCAACAGCAAGAGACTTCCTTTGCTCAAGTAACACCTTACAAGAGACTTCCAAATGCTCAAGCTCACCAGCAAGAGACTTCTAACACAAAAAGAAAATACAATGTTTGAACAACTGATAAATAATATCAGAGTTCTGAAATACAACTTAAATAACAAGACTATTCTTAGAATTCTTGAAAAGAAAACTAAGGTTCAACAACTGATAAGTCAGAAGTTGAAAACTGTTTGTCTTGAATTTTGATATAATCTCAAGTTGTATCTAAGTTAAAAATGCTCTTTGACTTTTAGCAGAATAACAGCTCTTTTGTTCTTCGCAAAAAACGTTGTCTCGTCTTCAAATTCTTCCTCCTTTTATAGATGATGTTGGAGCGTCTTGAATTTGAGCGGACAATGATGAATTCAGCTACGTAGTACTGTACTATTGTTTTCATTTGAAATGTGCTTATCCAAATCAAGTAAAGATCAAAATCTGAGCCTTGATTTCGAATATTCGCCCAAATCAGGAAAACAAAGTTAGTACAATAGTACAAACGTCATTATCATGAGGATAACGGTTTGAAAGAAGTTCTTCTACTCCTTCAGATCTTTGCTAAATAGATGATAGTCGTTAATGAGAATAGAATGTTCTTCTGGCGTCCTCTGTTGTTTCATCGTCATCAAAATCTACAAATATTAAATTTGCTTATGATGAGTTCAACTTCTGGTTAACTTTGACTTGCAACTTCTGATGACTTCAACTTCTGGTGTTGTCTTCAGAACTTGCATTTTTCCAACTTCTGGGAATACTTTAGCATAGCAACCAGAACTTCAATTTCTAGTGAATATAAATTTTAACTTGTATATCTGCACACTAGAGTAAATTATCAGTATTCCCTATTGTATATTAATATTATTGTTATCTTCAAAACTACTTGGGTTATATTAGAACCAACTTTGTTCCAACATGATGAGGGGTGGACGGAGAAGGTGGTAGGCGTGGCTGGGGTTGTGGAGGAAGGAAGATCTTTTAGGGATGTGGTGGGTGAACGACCGGCGGGGACTAAGAAAGGAAAAGAAACAGAGGTAGTAAATGATGTTAGTCGAAAAGATATGGTGTGGGAAGTTGAGGAGGAGGCTGAAGCGTTAGCTAAGCTTAAAGGCTCCTTTGTGGGGTGGTTGTCAGAACCAAAAGATCATCTTGTTATTCAACGGAACTTTGTTATGGATGGTTATCATAGCTTAGTGGTAACTCCCTTAGGCCATCTAAAGGTCCTACTTTCAAGTTCAGTGGAGGGTGAGGTTAGGGAGATAGTTGGTGCAGTCGGGTGGTGGAACACTTGGTTGGAAAGGTTTGTAGCATGGTCTCCAAATATTACTTCAAATCAAAGGGTGGTCTGGTTAGCTTGTTACGGCGTACCTCTTCACGCCTGGGGGGTTGCACTATTTAGATCTTTGGGGTTCAAGTTCGGCACCTTTATCGACATGGATAATACTACGAAGTTGATGCTACGAGGGTATGTAGCCAAGATCAGAATATGTACTGATGCACCAAAGACTATTGATTCCTCTATCACTGTTTCCGTTCTAGGGAAGAGTTTTGTTATTCGAGTTCTTGAAGAGGCGGGGAGTGGTAGGATGGAGGAAAGGCAGGGAGGTGGTGGCGTTGGGAATATTTGTGATCACCAATCCTGTAACGGCTCCGATGAAGGTGGTTCTCCGGTAGCGGTGAGGGAAGGTGATTTAGAGGTTGGTGGGGATAGCGACTGGTCGGAGACAAGACATGACATCATTGCCTCAGAGTGTCAAAATGGGCGAAAAGGAGAGGGCTGTGTTTTAAGGTTTGAATGTGCTCAGCGCAAATGAAAGTCAAATAGTGTTCCTAATGTTTTGGGAAATATCTCGGTTGTTGTGTCTGATAAGGTCAACTCTTCTTTTGGGGATAAGGTAAATGTACCGTTGGAACAAAACAGAGGGACTGAGGTGTTGCCAAGTGGGACAGAAGGAATGTTGGAGGATGCGCCTGAGGATACGTGTCATGTGGGTGATGAAGAGTGTATGAGGTGTGAGTCATGTGATCAAGGGGCTGGTGTGGGCCAGGTAGTGGGCTGTTGTTGTCTGCCCAAGTCTGGGGGGTTTGAGACTTTTTCCAATTAGCCCAAAGTTTTGAGGGCCAAAGCTGGGGATATCCCTTTACTTCATAAGGAGGGTATACTTAGCATGCCTGCTGCTGTTGGTTTAAAGGGTTTTGTGGGTGTTGATAGTATTGAACCTTTTGGGCCTATTTCTGTAAGCCCAATTCATACGACAGTTTGTTCTCAACATCCATTGAAGTTTTGTGCAAAGCTTCCGGACAGGGGTAAGGGAGGAAAGATAAAAAAAACTATGAAGAGACCTAATTCAACTCTCCCTGCTAGTAAACTTGCGAGGTTCCAGGAACTTGCTAAGGGAAATAGAAAACCTAAAAGGAAGAAAATGGTGGCAGGATGTACAAAACAACAAGCTTCTTGCTCTTTGGAGTCCGATCCGATTGTTTCATATGGAATAGAGGGTGGTTTGGTGCAGCAGTTTTCACCGGCTGAAGAGGAAGGGATTGGTTTGGAGGTGGTCCTTCCGCAATCTTCATTTGAAGGTGGGTGCCCAGCTGGCTCTGCTGCAGTTGCTTTTTCGGGTGGGAGCTGTGTGGGTAGAGGCTCGGGTTTGGGCGAGCTTATTGGAGAACCTCTGCCTTTAGGTATTGATTCTTCTTTGGCACGAAATATGGTGGATAAGGATAGAGGGGATGTTTATCATATTATAGACATCCAAGAGGATGTGGGTTTGAGCTTCTTGGAGGAGGGGGAAGTTAATGTGAATAGAGTTATGATGTTTGAAGAAAGGGATAGGAAATTGAAGAGTGATTGGGTGGTTAGTAATGGTTATCAATGATAATGTGCTCTTTCAATATAAGAGGTTGGGGAGTAGGGTGAAGAGGAGGAAGATTTGTGAGTTGGTAAGAGGTAAAAACATTGACTTATTGGCCATTCAAGAGACAAAGATGGAAGTGATTTTCGAGGCGCTCATCATTCGGCTATGGGGGAACAATGAGTGCGACTGGAGCTATCTTCCGGCGATCGGTAATAGTGGCGGTATCCTATCCATTTGGAATAAGGTAAAAGCTTCCCTTGTTTTTACTTTTATTTGTGAAGGTTTTGTTGGAGTTTGCCTAGACTTACTTGCCGAGAATAAGAGGTGTTATATTGTGAATGTTTATGCTAAGTGTAACATTAATGATAAGCGAAGCTTATGGGGCGAGATCCTTATGTCTAAAAATGGTTTCGGTGGAGATTTATGGTGTGTTCTTGGTGACTTCAATTCGGTGAAAGAAACCACCGAGAGGAGGGGTGTTAGGTCTTATCCGAGTGGAGGTAGGAATGTGGAGATGGGTGAATTTGACGAATTTTTAGAGGAGTTGATGATGGTTGATCTACCGTTGGTGGGGAGAAGTTTCACTTGGTTTCACCCTAATGGGGTGGCGATGAGTAGGCTGGACCATATCATCATCTCCCCCTCGTGGTGGGACCTTTGGGGTGAACCGTCGGTTTGTGTGTTGGATAGAGATGTCGCGGACCATTGTCCTCTCTTGCTCCATTATAGTTTCAAGGAGTGGGGTCCTAAACCGTTTAGTTTCAATAACTTTTGGCTCCAAAACCGTGATTTTAAAGAGGTAATTAGGAATGCTTGGGCATTGCCTATTGGTGGGGGATGAGTTTTATCCTTAAAGAAATGCTCAAACTTCTTAAGGATATCATTAAAGATTGGAGTGCTAACAACTTTGGGGAGATGGAAGGGCGTAAGAAATGGCTCATTGATAGTATTGTGACTCTAGATCTCAAAAGTGAAAGGAGCGGGCTTGAGGATGTTGAAGTTGTCGAGAGAAAGAAGTTGTTTGATGAATTATGGATACTTCTTAAAAGAATTGATTAGTTGACCTTCCAACGGTCTAGATCAAGGTGGCTTAAAGAAGGTGACTCCAACTCCCGGTTTTTCCATAATTGTATAAATGTGAGGAAGAGAAGGAATTTGGTGAAGGGGTTCAGGACGCCTATGGGGTGGGTGGAAGGCCCAAATCTTGTTAGGGGCGAGGGGGTGGCTTTTTTTAAAGATCATTTTAATAATGATGGATGGCCACGTCCCAAGTTGGATGGTATTGTGTTCCAGCAATTATCGGTTGAAAAAGTTGAGGAATTGACGGCGATTTTCTCTTTGGAGGAAATTACGGAGGTGGTGGTAAATAGTGACGGGTCGAAGAGTCCGAGGCCGGATGGGTTCAATTTTGCCTTCCTTAAAGAATTTTGGGACTTTATGAAAGGTGAGATGCGGATTATGTTTGACCAATTTCACGGGAATTCTTGCTTTCCAAAAGGTATTACTTCTTACTTTCTCACTCTTATTCCCAAAGTGTCTTCCCTACAAGCTCTTGGGAATTTTAGGCCAATATCCCTCCTTGGTTGTTGATGAGATCATGAGTTCACTAAACATGTGGAAGGAAACTTATAAAAAAAAGAAGCACTAAAATATTTTGGAGGAAGATGTTTTGAGCCAAACTTGGAGCCCAATTCACATGATAAGAAGCATTCATGGATAGATTTGTGGTCTAATAATATTGGACTAAATAAAATAATAATTAAGTCCAATTTTCTTAATTTTATATGTAATTTTCGTTTTTATTATTGGGTGGATTTTTAGATGACCTTTAGTTGGATCCTAGGCTCTCTAAATGCTTCTTAGTGGTGCACTAAATCATTATAGTGGCTAGCGGTAATTTATAATCATGTTAGTGCTCATTTTCTAGTGGCTATAATGAATATATAGTAGTGGATAATAAATCCTACTATGTAAGGATAAGCTATAAATATGACTCTTATGTACTTCTCAAATGACAACTTGAATATTAATCAAATTTGAGTGTTTCTCTTGTGAGAACGTTTCCTTTGTTCTTGTGATAAGAACTTTGTTCTTGAGAGAAGAACTTTATAGTGTTGGTTCTACCGGCAGGTCGCGGTTAGGGTCGCACTTTCTTTGATAACTTTGGTTCTATCGGCAGGTCGCGGTTAGGGTCAAGTTCCTTTTTCATTTGATAACTTGGGTTCTACCGGCAGGTCGCGGTTAGGGTCAAGTTCCTATCCTATTTTCAAGACGATCCTAAGCAGTTGCGTATCATTTGTTTATATAAATTGATGGCTAAAGTGTTGGCGGCTCGGTTGGCAAAGGTGGTTGATGTGTTGGTTCCTAATACCCAATCGACTTTTATTAAATGGAGACAATTAGTGGATGGGGTGGTAGTAGTAAGTGAAGTGGTTGATTATGCTAAAAAGTCCGGGAAAGATTGCTTGATTTTTAAAGTGGACTTTAAGAAGGCGTATGACTCGGTGGATTAGGGCTTCTTGGATTATATGTTGATGAGGTTTGGGTTCGATAACAAGTGGCGGGGATGGATGAAGGCTTGTGTTTGTACCGGTAGTATGTCGGTGTTGGTCAATGGTAGTCCAACAGAGGAAATTAGTATTAAAAGAGGACTTAAGCAAGGTGATCCACTTGCTCCTCTCCTTTTTGTTCTAGTGGCGGAGGGGTTGGGGGCCCTAATGAGAAAGGCGGTGGAGCGAGGTAGGTTTCAACCTTTCTTGGTAGGTGCGGAAGGCTTACCGGTGTCTATTTTACAATATGCGGACGACACTTTGTGCATTGGCAAAGCATCGATGGAGAATCTTTTGGCTCTAAAAGCGGTCCTTAGAGGTTTCAAAATGGTTTCCGGGTTGAAGGTTAATTTTTGGAAGAGTTGCCTAATTGGTATTAATGTGTCCAACGAGTTTGTTAATATGGCCTCTGATTTTCTTAATTGTCGGATTGGACATTTACCTTTCACTTACTTGGGCCTTCCGATTGGTGCAAATCCTCGGCGTTGTGCAACTTGGGTTCCGATGTTGGATGCGGTTAAAAGAAGACTTGGCTCATGGGGGAACAAATATATTAGTCTTGGCGGCCGTATTGTGCTTATTAATGCGGTCTTAAACTCGCTCCCAATCTTCTACCTCTTTTTCCTTAGGATGCCGGTTAAGGTTTGGCGCGAGTTGGTGAAGATACAACGTAAGTTCCTTTAGGGAGGGCTGTCTATCAAAAGACGCACTTGTTGGGTGAAGTGGGAAGAGGTTTGTAGGCTTAAGAAGGAGGGAGGGTTTAGGTGTTAAAGACCTTCGTTTGATGAACAAAAATCTACTTACAAAATGGCGATGGAAACTACTTGGGGAGGGCGAAGAATTATGGAAGAAAGTGGTAGTGGCAAAATATGGTGATAATGTGCTTCGAAATGCAAAGTTGGATGTTAGGGATTATCGGGGGAGTGCCTCGGTGTGGTGGAGAGATTTATGTCAATTGGATAAGGATGTGGGGTGGTTTTCCTGGGCAGCCGTGAAAAAATTGGGGAATGGGAACAAAACTTTGTTTTGGAAAGATGTGTGGGTAGGTGACCAAAGTCTCGAGGCAAAATTCCCAAGACTCTTTGGTATCTCGGTACATCGGGATAAGTTGGTAAGTGAGGTTGGTAGTTGGGTGAATGGCGAATGGAGATGGAATTTGGAATGGCGTAGGGCTTTCTTTGTGGGGGAGGAAACTTTGCTTTTAGAGTTGTTAGAGGTGTTAGAGCAAGTCACCTTAGTTGATTCGGAGGATAAGTGGTGTTGGAGCCCGGGGGGTGCAGACGGTTTTTCGGTTAAGTCAACATATGTCTTCCTTGATAATACATTGAGCAATCTTGTCCCCTTGTTACCTTTGGATGCTTTTGCTTTCAAGTTTATTTGGAAGTGTGGAGTGCCCTCAAAGGTGAGTGCATTAGCTTGGCAAGTGTTGTTGGGTAGAATCTCTACAAAGGAAAATCTTTTGCGTAGATGAATTATCAATTTTGACCAATCCTGTTGCCCTTGTTGTGATTTGGTGGTGGAATCAATGAGGCACCTTTTCTTACATTGTAACATTACGACGTCGATTTGGTATGCAATTACAAGATGGTACGGGGTTGTTTCGGTGCTTCCTCTTAATTTGTCAATGTCTTTCGCTATGCTTGTTGGTTATGGGTCAAATAGGAAACGAAGAAAAGGGTTGGCAATTGTTTGGGCGGTTTGGAAGGCTAGGAATGACAAGGTGTTTAATAACATTGAAATTGTCGCTTCCGTTGTGGTGGAACACATTCAAAGTCTCTCTTGGCTTTGGTTCTTGAACGGTACCGCAAGAAGCTCGTGTATGTTATATGAATGGGAATGGAACCCGGGCGAGTGTATGCTATTGTGAGAAGTTGTGTTGCCAGCTGTTTTTAGTTGCTGTCCCGAGGTGGAGGGTGTTTGTTTTTCCACTCGGGTGTGCTTTGTTGGACTAGGTGTAGTATGCTGCTTGTTACTGTTTCTACCTTTGCCTCTGTTTTGGCCTTTGGTTTTGTAATGTGTTTTATTTCTTTGTGTGTCTGAGGCTTGGTTGTAGCTCCTGTGGCTTTATGTGTACACCTTGTACTAATTTGTGCCTATTAATAAAATTTGCTTGTTCAAAAAAAAAAAAAAAAGTGGATCACTTATTTGTGATTTGTGAATTGACCTCTTATGTTTATTATTGTATTTTCCTGTGGTTAGGGAGAGAGTAAATATTCATTTGTTACTTTTAAATATATCCATTTATTGACATTTCATCATTTATAAATAATAAACACATGGAATTATTTACACTATTCATATGCATGTAGCTTGAGCTTGAGAATAAATTATAAATAAATGAGAATAACAATAACTTTTTTTTTTTGACAAAAGAATAACAATAACTTAGAATAAGGGAAAATGGGTTAGTATATCAAGTTAGATTGAGTTTTGTGCTTAGTTAATACACTTGATGGCAAATTCCTCACTCACTTTCACCCAACATTGGAATACAATTTTGGACAAAAATGCCCTCACCTCAAAACAGTAATGGAATAAACACTGTTTGAGGTTAATGTAATTCTCATGATATGCCATGTCAAAAAAAGAAATAAAATCAAAATAAATAATAATCAAAATAGAAAAAATTGGAAAACTAAAAAAAAAAAAAGGAAAAATTTAAAAGGGTTTAGATAAGTTAACAAGGTTACAATGAGGCACATTAATTTAAGTTACTTGAGGGCCTTCACTTGTTAATTTTAAGAAGTGCTTTTTTCAAGAAGTGCTTCTAGCATAATGAAGCACCATAACATGATCTGCTGTTGAGGAATCTGAAAGCAAAGGCCTTGTTGTGGTGTCCCTTGGTGTCCAAATATTATCTCTCACATGCTGCAACGTCAAGAAAGGTAAAAGTTGTTGCCCTCTGCATGTTATCTCTATCTGCAGTAATTCATTCATTACATATTTATTCATCATGATCAATACTAGTATCAAGTTACATGAAACAAAAAAGCAATTCTATTGATGCAATCAAAAAAGAGATCATAAAAGTGACAATAAAAATATATTCATTCACATTATAATTAGTCATGATGGTTATGATTGGACTATACATTGCTCGTCATTGCATATTTTTCCAATTTAATTTTGATGTACATTTTTTTTTAATTTGATGTACTCTAAAATAAATAGAAATATGGATTATGAAATGAGTATGAAGTCATGCTTAGTTAGTAGCTTACGTATATGAGAGAGATCTTTGTAACTTGTACTTTACGCATAAGATTGATTCACATATCCACTTTGGTATTTTAGGATTAAAATGTTTGAGAAAAAGTAATATGGTTATTTCATTTTCAGCCAATAGATTCCTAAATCTTAAAGCATGCACGCATATTTGGGTCAGCGGGTAATCGTGAAATGTCCACCCAACCCACGATCTTCAAAACTGCCCTCTCTTTAATCATTATGAGGGCCCTTTTAGACTTTGGTCCTAAGCCATAATCATTATCCCTTAGACTTTCATTTTTTTTATTCCATATACCATACCATAGTACCATACCTCAATATCGCATATTCTCTCCGGTTTTATATATAAGCAAATTTTAACTTTTTAGATATATTGAAAAAATAATGTATCTAGTCAATAATATAGACTAGATACATTATTTTTTCAATATATCTAGAAAGCTAAAATTTGCTTATATATAGAACCGGAGTGAGTAATACATTATACTAAGTAATAAGAGTACTATGATATCGAATGAATCCCTTTATGCAAACTACTCAATTTTTATAACTCTCTCTACTCAATTTTTATGCAAACTAATCAAGAGAAATTATCTATCTCTCTTCTCTAACTCTCTCAATTGAAACATCCCATAAGTTTGTGAGTTGGTCTGAACATGAATTTATAAGTAAAAAACAATCTCCACCTTAAAAGTTGATTTTGTAAGAATGAGTTAGATCCAACTCTCAATTCTAATATGGTATCAGAGTCTTTTCAAGATTCATTTGACCACCTACCTTTCATATTCATGCACTAAATCCAATAGTGCTGGGGGCGAGAGGGGATGTGTTTAGAAGTCCCACATCGTATGTGAGTTGGCCTGAACATTAAATAAGAGATAATCTTCACCTTACAAATCGATTTTGAAAAGAAAAGTTAAACACAATTATCAATTCTAAGATCTCATATATTTGAATCATTATATTTGGTTAAGATCAATAAGACAAATGAAGTTGGACATTATCTACACTCAAAATTTTAAGAGATTGAGTTCATGTGTTTCCTCATGCTCAATCTCAACTATTTCATCCAATTTAGAAAGAATTTCTTCCATCAAATTGAATCAGACTCTGATATCACTTATGACACATAAGAGTAGTTTCAGTGGATTAAATTATCACATTAAACCAGCCATATAAGTAAGGCTCATCATCTCATCTTCACCCAAAATTTGAAGACATTAAATTTATGAATCCTCTTATTTAGATGTTTTTTAATCTCAATACTTTCCTTCGATGTTAGATTTTAACTTACATTTAACATATCATCACAAAATTGTGCTATATCATAAGGCTATGTAAAAAGTTTTTATCAATTAAATCTATGTATTGTTTTTAAAATAAATCAATCAAAAGGTTTCCAAAAAAACAAAAAATACAAACAAAATTTTTCAAAATAAAATAAAATTATATTATGCGATGATGGATCCATGAAGAACGGCGAAGAATAGGCTAAGGTGATATGCAGAAAACATAACAATCCAATATAAAATACTAGTATGAATTTGACTCATCCTCAAAATGGGTTGTTATTGAACAAATTTGTAATTTATTAATATTGGAACATCACACTTTTTTTAAAGTAGTATAGTAGTTATAATTTCACATATGTATTAAGGTTTGAACTCCCCATTCCTATAAATAATTTTCTCTTTTATTTTTGTCTAAATTCGTAGGTGATTCATATTAAAATGGATCATGCTAAGCAGTGCACCCAGTGTATTAGTTAAGCATACTCAAAAAATGGAAATAAAAAGATAAAATTAATGTTAAAAAGATAATTTTTTACATTAAATGCACAAATTTCAAGAAAATATTTCTATATTAATATGCTTAACTAGTGAATCAGGTGCACTGTGTAGCATTTTCTTTAAAATTAAAGTATACTGGAAATAGTATAAAATTTGCATTAATTCCTGTATCGTTTCTTCCTTTGAAGGGACCTAATCATGGTTTTATATTACTAAATTTTGATGGTCATCATGCACGTCTCTATCACGTTGCGCCACCGAAACTCTAATGCATGCGAGCGTCAACATTACAACATCAAATAATACAACTTTTGATTTTTCATCATCAACTATTTATAGCAAACAATTTTAAATGTCGTCTCAAAGAAAAAAAATAATTAAATCCATTTCATATCCTTTTTATTTGTAATATTATTATAGGAAAAAGTTATTTTTAAGAAAATTTTAGAAGAAGAACTACAAGAATAAATCTTCACTTTTATTTATATTCATCACTATTCATAATTTCTACAAAAGAATAAGATTAAATAACATCATCTTTTAAGATTTTGTCATGTAAAACTTACTAAATAGCAATGCTTATTATTATATATCACTAGTTTCAACTTAGAAAAACCACATTATATATTATTTAATAATAATAACTAGTATCGTAAAAAAAAAAAACTAACAAAGGTGTCATTTTGTCAAAAATAAAATAAAATAAATAGTTGTCATAGTTTTTCATATATCCTTCTAAATAATTTTTTTAATGCTGCATGCATAATACTCAACGACTTCTTTTTTTTTGTGTTGTTGTTGGTTGTGTGTAGAAGGCACTTTCGTGCCTCACATTTGTCATGATAGAAACTAAAATTAAGTTGGAAATAACTTCCAACTATTATTATTTTTTTACTCAAATATTAATATCAGTTTAGCTTTGATTTCTTAGGATTGATTAGAGGACTAGACAAATTTTGATTTAAAATCCAAATTAGGATTAGATAAAAAATAATTATGTAAAAAAGGGTAAAATTATAATTAATGAAATAATTAAAATAAAGGGTAAATTTGGAAGAAATTATATACCAATATTTTCATTATTATTGATAAAATTAATTTTTTTCATCAAATAATCTAATAATTAAAAATTAAATCTTTAAAATAAATAAGTGGAATGTCCGACGTTCACCGTAAATAAGTGGAATTTAATTTTCAACATAGAAATAAGTAGGCATAATATGCGTATATACATACGTACGAGAGCTCACATTTATATACACCTATGGTACTTTGAATTAGACTACATTTTTGTTCTTATTAGAGACTTGGTATCAAACGTACTGTGGTTGGTGGAAGATGCTGCCTCTACATGATGGAGTTGTTTCTTTTTGCTCCATTTATATATACATTAGAGTGCAGCACTTGACAATTGAATGGAGCCTTTAAAGCCAAAAGGGGAGATAGAGAGAGAAGGGAAAGGGCCTACATATATATGAAGCTAAAGTGTGACGAGAGGGCATGCAGATAGGTATTGAGTGGTGAGAAGGACATGTCCACGTGTGATTTTTAAACCCCTAGAATATGATGTTTGATTAATTAACAACATATTTATTTTGCAAACTTTTTGTTTGTATAATTAGAATGAGTAGTGGTGTCAACTATATGAGTAGGCCAAGATAAATAAAGATATATCCAAGTTGAACATGTGTATTTTTTTTATATATCTTAAAGTCAATGCACTCTTTATAAATTACAAAAGCAATAAGGAAAGGTAAAAAAAAGTGCATACACACCTTCCACACCATGAAAGACATCCGGCTTTAATTTCTTGCATTCATAATTTCCTACTATATAGTATATGTATATTCTTATTCATTTTATTGCAAAGAAAAAACAATTTGCATAAAAACACTATTTTTAATATGAAATATACTTATTTTGATTTTCTAAACTAGCGTCATGAAAGCACTAGTTAGCATAATCTTATTTGAGCATTTTGGATCCGCAGAAAGAAATGGAGGAAATGGATCCGAGCGTATCTTTTGGGGAAATTCTTGGTAGATAGGAGTCTAACAAAATAGATTAATAATATGTATTTACATTACATGGAAATCGCTCATTCTATTCTTTTTCTATCAGTAGTTGAGAGTTTGGAAGGTCTAACGAGGAATGCGCCTTAGAATTTGAGAGATGAGTTTAACTCAATTCTATAAAATTGATTTGTAAGATCATAATTATCTATACTTAAAAATTTGTGTTCAACTCATATCATATATGATGTAAGACTCTTCCTCCTCACACTCAACATTCAACATTATTGGACTTAATGCGTGGATATTAATCGTGGGTTATCTGATAGTGAAAATCCGATAGAAGGTGACCCAACGAATCTTGGAGGAGGCTCCAATACTATATTATAATTTGTGACTTTGACCCAACTCAATCCTATAAAACCAACTTGTAAGGTGATAATTGCATCTACTTATAAACTCATGTTGAGGTCAGCTCACATTCAATGTGAGACTCTTAATAATGCAGTCATCCTCTGAAGATGTAACAATTTTAAATTAGGAAATTTGGATTTGTTAGTCTATCATTGATAGTATAGTATATGTAGATGATATTTGTTATTGGTTAATTAGAGAGGCTTGCAATAGGAATTTATGGGTTTTGAAATCAATTTTGAGGTATTTTAAGCTCGTATTTGGGATCAAGGTTAATTTTTTAAGGAAAATGCTAACTAGTGCCCCCGGGGCACTAGTTAAGAGAGCAAATATAGTAAAATCTTCTTGGAATTTGTGCAGTCAATCTTTTAAAAATATAAATAGTGTTGTTTTTTATGTATAATTTTCTCTTTTTTAAAAAACTAGATTGATACACGTGAATGTTGATATCACATTTTTATCTGTTACTAATGATTTCCTTCACTTTATCGTGGCCTTCATCTCATTAACTGAGAACTAAATACCATCTAATGTTGGTCGAACTTATTCGACATTTGATATGTTTCAAAAATACATTTTGAGACCTCAATCTAATATCCTCTAAATGAAGTTTTCGACCACTACGAATCTTTAGTTTTCCGAGACTAGTCAAATAAATGAAAGAATTTTATGACGTAAATTCTATAATAAACATTTTAATATACTCGATATGAGATTGCTAATAGTCCTTCGATGAGAAGTACATGTTAGAGTATCCACATACATCCCCTAATCATTGGAGAAGCTAATAAGAAGTCAACCATGTGTGAGATTTGCCGTTTTGGGTGGCATGGCAACTTCAAACCAGCTAGCCATATTCTTATTTTAAGGTCAATGTGATTTGGCTTATATAAAACCAAGTAGTCTTAGGTTGACTTTAGCATAACATCAAACAACATAAAGGCAAAAATAAACTGAAACATGCATGCAGCAATATAAGGGAATGTTGAGTGCGTTACACATTCTAACAATAAATAGAACAACTTTTATTTATTGTACTATAAGTATGTATTTTATTTTATTTTTACAATAAAGTATGTATTTTTTTAAAACAACAAATTAGTATTTTCTTAGTGACAAAATATAATTAATAAAAAGTGTTTAAAAGGCAATTATTAGTTCTTTAAAAAAAAAAGGTAATTATTAGTATTTTATATATAAACTTTACACGCAATTTTTTTTAACCGCGTTTACACACAATAATATTGACCAAATAGTGTATTTTTTTTCAAATGAATAATATATACATTACGATCATTTATGCAGCTGTATGTGATCTAATTAATTAATATATAGTAAGGAGGATTAAAAAAAAAGTTTTCTTAATCTCATCTTAAGAGCATGAGTTGGAAGGGAAAAATAATATATTAAGTAAAGTATATGGGAATGAAAATCAATCACAACGAGAAGGGTTGACCTAAGGGTAACTTGCATGAAATTATAATGGAATGTCTATTGCATGTGTCCTGCAATCTAATATGATATTTATTAAGACATTGTTAGGTAATGCAAACCATGAACGTATAGTGGACAACAAAATCAAATTAACAATTGGGTTTCACATTGATTAGCCAAAATATTATTATTATTATTAATTAACAATAATCACTATGACCATTATTATAATTTTTTGGTACATACTATGATCATTATTCTATTTGTACACATAAATTTTCCTTGCCTTTAATTTTTATATGGATGTGGATAACTCATTAGATTAAATGACATTATTCTAAAGTTGGTTATATAAAAAATGGGGCTAAAACGTCTATGTGATGCTATTTTTGAAATTAATTTGAAAATTTTATATGTTTTATAAAACTTAAAAAAGGTGTCCTTTATACCAATTTTTTTTTTTTATAACCGTCTTAAAACCTAGTTTTATAAAAGTTGTGCAACCATTGTGAAATAAAATCTAGTACTATATTTCTTTACTCTCTTGCGAATAAAACCGTTGTTCCTATTTATCAAAAAAAGAAAAAGAGAAATAATTGTTCCTCTTATCGTAACTCACATCTTCACATTTCGCCGTTGCCTTGTTCTCTATCACCTCTCAACTTCCCCTCTCTTACCATCACCCTCTTTTTTTCGCATTGTTGCCATAATTACTTAGTAAGTTTTCAATACTTGCTTGCTCTTCCTCGTCTTTTTAGTCAAACACATTTAAATACGTAGATTTGTACCATTTTGTAGCATTTCAATATTAAATTAATATGTTCTTGGTTTTTGTTTCATTGATATACGTTCAAACATTTCTATTGCTTATGTGTTTAGTATTATCGCGGGTTCATGCATAAGTTGTTTATGTTGTTCAATGTCGTTGATGTTAATGATGATTTTTGACATTGTTCACCAAAATAAATATAACATCATAAATTTTCTTGTTCATGATGTTGATAATTAATGTTGATTTATATGATATTCTCCCTAATTTATTTGTTTTGATTTACATTTGTTATCTTTTACATTAATTTATTTTAATGTTGCGTGGTTTTTGTTTATGTTATCCGACATGATATTCTAGTTCCTATGACGAACATTATAATAGGGCACCTAGTGTTTTTGTTTATGTTATATGGAAGTGTCTAATATGGACCATTTAAAATTCAAATTACATTGATCCTATAAGATTGTACTCACTTAAATTGCAATAGTAATGGAGTGTCATGAGAGAGTTTATTGGAAAATGGTTCAAATTCAATATTAATCATCTTCGAAGGAGTTGTTCAATGGTACTCCCTCCGTCCCAATTTATTTGAGCCAGTTGACTTCAGCACGCATATTAATGCACAACATTGAAAAAATAAATTGGGACGGAGGGAGTATAAGTTGGAACATTGAAAAAATTTAAGAATGTCTAAAGTTTGAACTCTATTGTTACCAATTTATCTTTTTCCCACACCATCTAGCAATTAACATTTTATTATAAAAAAACCCGACATTAACTAGATATAAGGTTTGAAAAGAATTTATCGAAAAAAACACGCCCTTCCCAAATCGATTTACGTGGTTGAATTAGACTTAATATCGAAGAAGAGAACCTAAATCTATGCTATCATCCGCCTAATCATTGTTATATAGATATTTTTTTCCCTAGGTTAGATCTAGCTATAGAAATCTTAAGGGCATGAATGATTTTTATAATTAAGGTCCAATATACATATGCTGCTTAATTGATCTCTTGTAAGGGCTCAAACCTTTATTAAGTAATTATGAGGCAACAAGTAATAATGGTAAAATTGGATGATGAAGTGTGTGCATGAAGTATTGCAAAGTTTTATTCATGGTGGACACACAATAATGGCACATGTACACTAATGGATAATAATATCACTCAATGCATGGCCTCGTGCACATAAAAATCATAATTAAGTATTAAAAGTAAAGTACACATAAAAAGAAAAACATTAGCAAGATGTTACCATAAATAGGAAAAACATTAGCAATATGTACTTTGGAATTACTTTCAATTAAAACATGCACACACACATATATATGGTTGGAATACATGTTGAAGAAAACTACCATACGTATAAAAAAGTGTATTTAAATTTAATTGTGTAATGTTTGTGTGCTGAAAAGTTTCAAGAAGTGATGAAGGTGTAGCATATCTTGGTTGGAACTTATATGGCATTTTTCTTTTGTATATACACAGGTGGATTTTTTTAAAAAGGCAAAAAATATTTAAAAAATTAAACTAAGCATATGATGTACAAGGATCTGAGCAAAGAAACAATTAATTCAAGTAGATGATTTGATTGGTAAGTTAAAAGACACAAAAAAAAAAAAACTTTCAAGTCAGAGATTGAGGGTTTCAATCCCAAAAACTAACATAACGATTGATTAATATTTTTCAATAAAAAGGTGAAACTTATTTTGGAAGTGGTTTATAGGTAAAAATCATGAATCCTCTTATTTCTTTTATAAGTGGGGTATTCATTCTACTTTATGTTGGAACCGGTAAAGTTTGATGGGATGTCGTGTTGAGTCTCAATGAGTCAGGAGGATTGGAGACTCTCTTATTGTTTTGTCCTTTCAATAGTTGATTTTATTTTTCTCTCTTTCAGAGGGATCATTCTTTTTCCCGCGGTGGTGCATATGAGGGGGATCTAGTTTGTGGTGTTGTGTTTTCTTATAGTTTATTTGTTAGGTTGTTTCATGTCTTACTGTTGCCATTATTAGATTATAGTTGAGTGTACTTTTGATACTCCTTATTTTCTGAACCACTTGTACTTATTTCATGCAAGTCTTTAATTAGATTTTGAATTCTAATTTATCCTTACTAAAGTTTTGTTTCTATGCAATGTTAATGTAAAACTTTTTTACACGTGTGATTAATTAAATTATATTATAGGTTAATTTCTAAAATATCTTTTAAAATACTTATATGGCGTGATTTAATTAGATAAACTTATAAAAAAGTGTTACACTGTTTTAGTATACAAATTAAATTCTTTTAATTATATAGGAGTACTAATAATTTTAATTATATAGGAGTACTTATATGGCGTGATTTTTCCTTTTTTTTTTATAAGTTTTTCCTTTTGAATAGTTACGGTACACCTAACTTGATAATACATGAATTCCACTTCCACCAAACTTAATACACAAACATTATGCCCTATGTGAAAGCCACATAGGAGTATATATGTGTGTTGAGTTGAATAGACAAACAACACATTGATATGAGCTTGAAACTCAAATAAACAAGAAATATTTAGATATAGAAGACAACTTCAAGAAATGTACTTCCTACCAACACATCATTGTTATTATTGTTGTTTTCTCTTTTTTTTTCCCTTCCATTTTAATGTACTTTTGATGAAAACCACATTCCATTACCTTTTTAGACATTCCTATATTTACAAACCATTATATAATATGTCTTCATAATTTGCCTCTCTCTTTAACTAGATGCTAATAAGGGAGGAATAATTAGAATTTAGAAATTAATTAGTCTCATGACTAAAATTATTAACTACCTATTTTTTGGGTAATTTGAAGTTTGGTCGAGAGGCACGTAAAACCTATATATCGTTCCATATATCAATAATAAATTAATTTAAGTGGTAAGAAATTTGGACTCCTTAAATAAGTTGTTAGAGATTTGATTTCTGACTCTTGCGTATGAAAAAAATTAATTAGGAGGGATGAATCATGAATCCACCTAATGCGCCAAACAAATTCTCCGAAAGAGATTAGACACTGTTAAACGACGGTGAAAACTATATACTAAAATCGGGTGTTAACTATCTATTCTAGCTACCATAATAAGCTAACACACATTATATATAGTAATTAGCAGATAATTAAGTTGAGATTAAGTATTGAAAGAAAAAAAAGTTTGTAAAGTACCTCTGATTCGCTCTCCAGTTTGAGTTTATTAACCAAATACTTGAATAGCAACCGAACTGTCATTCTTCCATCTCTGAAATGTTCATATTTTTTCAAAAGTCAAAATACAAATCATTAGCTTTATCAAATCATATCATTTATATATAAAATTGAAATAGTGAACGACATTGATTACACACTGACATGACTTCAAACAAAAAAGAAAAAAGAATTTAATGAAGAAAAATCTATCTAAGAAGTTAAAGAAGGAAAAAAAAAAAATAATCACTTACTTGATTCTAAGATAGTTCTTAGGTATTTGAGGCAAGCATGGTTCTTTCACTCTACATTATTGCAAAAATTCAAGTCTTCATTAATTCATCATGAAAACCAATTAATTAAATTGCACTAGCTAGCCAAAATGAATCATATAAATATATTTTAGCTTACTGGTTTTGTGAGGCTTGTAGCATAAACCAAATTCCGGAATGAGGTCTACGAGGAGGATCAACTACGCGAAAAGCGATATGAGATGATGAGCTAGGTCCAGCCACATCAAATTGATCAAATCCAGAAGAAGATGAAGATGATGAAGGAAAATAAAAGGGTGATGCATGATGATATTGAGGATAATAATTAGGTCCTAAAGAAGGCCTTAAAGAAGAACAAGATTGCGACGAAGAAGATAAAGAGGGAATATAAGATGTAGAAGAATGCATAATTGCCATAGAATGTGGTAGGTGTAATGGACCAAATGCCCAGTTATGTGGTACTAGATGTTGATGTTGTTGTTGATGACCATACGTTGTTGGCCCGCTCGGCATGGACATCGATATGGACATGGATGACGAAGAAGAGGAGGATGTCGTTTGTTCTAAAAACAAAGAAGAATTAAAATTTGAGCAACCTCTAATCGATGGTTGCTCTAAATTGGGCAGAGAAGAAGTCCAATTTGTTGGTAATAACTCAAGCTCCAACAGCCCTAAACTGCCTGTTGGAGCTTGGATGTGATCACGGTCGTGTTTTGTTGTTGTTGTCACGACCGTGTTACCTATGCTTAGTTGAAGCCAATTATTGTTGTTGTTGGTATTATTATTATTCGCTTCTCGTTCTTGTTCTTGTTCTTCGTCTTCCTTTGAAGTAGAAATAGTTTCTGGTTCGGGTTCAGATTCGTTGTGATGAGTAGTGGTTAGAGTGTTGAGTCTTGATGATGATTCCTCTTCTTCAGCCATGTGCCTCACCAAAAATTCAGATCTTAAACAATTATTATAGTTGTTGTAGTCTTCAACAAATTGAAATTGGTTCATAGCACTTGTTGTATTGTTGTAGAAAACATAATCACCATTAATAGTTTTGTAATTTTGTTTTTTGCTTTGAGAAGGAACCATGATCATAATAGTATTGGACAAATCTCAAAACAAGCCATGGATGATGATGATGATGAAATAAGAAGAAGAAAAAAAAGAAGAGAGAAAGTGGCTTTGAATCTTGAGTTTATATTGTGATGAATTAGAGGGATTTGACATGATGATGATGAACAAAGAGAAGACTTATTAATAGTAACATGGTAGCCATATAAATAAGATCAACTATAGATGATTATAAGAGTTGGCTTTAATTGATGTTTGAGAGGTTTCCTTTAATTCTTGCAAATCTCACTTTCTATTAATTCTCTTTGTTTGGAAGTTTGTGGGGTAAACTACTGTTTGCAGAGAGAGAATAAAGAACTAGGGATGGAGGTCTCTCTGTCAGTTGAATAATTAATCATATCATATCATACTATATATTTTATGTATGTAGGAGTACATAATTTTAGTGTATATTCTATGTATTTATGTTATTTATTTGAGTTTAATTTATATACTACCTCTCTTATCTTTATTATATAAGAAAAAGTTTACTTTATAGATTCATAAAATATTTGATATATCTAATTCATGATATGATCTAGAGACATAAAACAATTTATAAATTTAAAAAGCAATTTTTTTTTATAATAAGAATAGAGAAGATAATATTGTTTGTATATAAATAAATATTTTACAGTATATATAATGATATGTTATTTCGTGCGTCTAATATAAATATATTAACATGTTTGTTTAGATTATTTTTTTTAACAGCAAAATATATTAATAAGCACGGAATTATACAAGACGTATAAAACTGGCAATAATCCACAACAGGAATACAAGGGGAAGACAAACACCCAAGAAAACAAACAAAAACACCAACCTCAAACCACATGACAGTAACATGTTTGTTTAGATTGACTTATTTGAATTTATCTAATATTATTTGGGGGAACTAATGAAAATAATTTATGACAATTTTTTATAAGAATGGCTCATATAGCATATATATATACAAATAATTTATCTTTATTTTATCTTTTACTTTGAAAATATCTTAATATTAAACTATATTGTTAAATAATTTCTTAAACTTGAAACAATGAATAGGTTATTGAAAAATATTTGCTTACTCAAAGTTGATAGTGCCAAAGTTAACTTCTAAGTACTTTTTTATATTAAAATTCATGAAATGATACTCTATATTTCAAGATTGAAGTAATTAACAAAATTGGTGTATGTTTTTTCTTGATAAGTTAGAAATTAAATTTTATTAATAGGAGTACTCCAACTTATACAACAAATTATTGAAGATTGATGTATATATCTATCAAAATTTTAATTATTTTCAATTTTAGTTTAACAATTGGGATAAGATAATGTTCTTCTTTTTCTAGGAATAAGAAAAAGTATATGAGAAATTTAATACCTATAAGTTAGTGTGTATTTATATTATATGGAGGGGGTAGACAAAAGGGAAGGGTCCTGCCAGCTAACAGTTTTGGGCCATGTTCCGAGGAGAAAATGGCTGTAAAGGGTCTCACCCTTTTTGTTTTTGTTATGTCCCTAAAAGCTCCCTTTTAGCCCTAATGACCTTGTGGTTGGTTATACTTATACACCTTACCCAATTATCCACCCTTGATTTCATCATAAACCACCAATAATGGTCAACTTATTTTTAGATAGAATTTCAGAATGTTATTTTCATATTTTGAGATATTTTATGGTTTTGATAAGTGTTCAATAGAAAATATATAATTTCTTTTGAATTGTGTCAGATATTAAATATAAATATTTCTCAATTAAAATTTGAAACATGACTGGATACAGAGAGTTTAATTTCGTATGTTAAACTAACCCGTTGATACATTATTTGAAGATTTAGTAGACTAAAGTTACTTTTTAGAGATATTTTTTATTTTAAAAGAAAAAAAATTGTAATACTTTCTGCAACTGCGATCGGGAGGGACTGAAACCACTTAATACTAAAATTGACCTATATATTAAATTAGGCGGTCCAATAAATCGAATACTAATAGTAAAAAAATAATAAAAAGTACACAAAGAATACTCTAATCCTTACAATGAAAAAGAATGTCCAAACTCAACATCTAAACAAGAAAAAACTATTCATCTTATATGAATAAACTTCCACTTAATCATGTGCTCGAAAGTCCGACATAAATTAATAGCACAATTGTAATAATAATTTCTTACTAAAGTGACTAAAAGATACCCTGCTACAATCAACCCATGATACAAATTGACCTATCTATCACCTGAGATTCTTAAATTGACAATATAATCTTTAATTTGTGTTGTCATCTTGTAATAGCTTTTATCAATATTTATATATTAATCCGAGTAAAACTGAACTCATATTTTTTAATTAGGGTCTCAAGTTCGAGTTGAATGAATGAATGAAATAAATAGGGGATGGAAAATTTCATTAAAATTGGCCTACAAAGTTTCTTAGTAAAAATAATTGTTATCAAAATCGGTTAATAATTGGTTAAAAGAAATTCTTGTAGCAACATTTTTGCATGTTTGTCTTTTACCTTTTTCTTGTTTAAAATTTCAAAGTGATCCTCAACAATGGACTTCTTCTGAACATTCAACTGCATGCTTTTTGAATAATGCAACTTTTCAAAATGTTGTTGTCAAAAAGTTTACTTTTACAGTGACTCTTATTACAAGTTTTGGAAGAAGTAACTCTAAAGGTATACTAGTTTTTAAAGAGTGGCATGGCAGCAATACCAAATTCATTTAAACTATAACTAAGTATATTTATCAAAAACACTTAAATAAGATGATGCACGTTTTTTTTTGTTTAACTGAAGCATTGGATTTGATTCTTACTTTAAATATTGGAGTTAATTTTACAAGGGAAGGATTGTCTCTCACTTATAAACATACATTAATTCAGATTATCTCACAATCGATGTGAGACTTCTTAGTACTATACATCAATTTGCAACCAGCTTATTGTGCTTGGTGCATGAATATAAACGGTGGCTGATCTATTAGGAGAAACTTGATAGCAAGTGGTCCAACGAATCCTGGAGGAGACTCTTATACCATCTTAAGAATTGAGTATTGAGTTTAACTCATCCTTACAAAATCAGCTTGTAAGGTGATGATTGCATCTCATTTATAAACATATATTCATGTCATCTCACAATAGATGTGAAATTTCTTAACAAATATTAAAATTCTTTAGAAGAATTTATCGTTTATTTGGGATATTCGGTTTATGCTAAAAAAGTATATTTAATTTTTTTGAAAAAATTATTATTCTATTTTCACGTTGCCCATCATCCTTTTTTATATAATTAATTAAATAAAAATTTATGCTAGTCAGATCATATAGTAGATCATATAGTAATGAATCTCTGATTAGTGATCATGCAAAATGGTATATACATAAAATTGTTGTTTAAAGAAAAGTGCATTGAAATACTAAAAAGTTGAAATTAAAAAATAAAGAATCATAGAGATGAAACAAAGTGCAATTTTTTGAGTTGTTTGTTGTTTAGTGTGTGTATTTTTGCTACACTAGGAATTGGAAGAAGGACATGGTGAAGAATATAAGTAATTTAAGTGGGAGGGCATGATGACCTACCTGTCAAGAATATATGACATAAAAATTATAGAAAGACAAATAGGCATACTATAATAAAGGACATTGTCATTAAATTGATTATAAGAGGCAATTATAAAGAAATGAGTTTTTTAATTTGGCATGCATGATGATGATGGTGTCTCACACACGACCCGAAAATCGAAACACTGCGACGTGGGCTTATATTGTAAGACATTCTTGCTTAATTATAAACCATGTGCCTCCCACCTAGGGGTGGACATCGGGCGGGTATGGACGGATTCGGGGTCAAAATATTCATCCATTTTAAATTGCGGTTGATATATAGAGACCCGTCTTTGTCCATTTTCGTCATTCGGTTTGGACGGGTTAGGGTTGTGCGGTTTGCGGGTTCGCGGGCGGATTATATCGGTTTTAATAAAAAAATATAAATAAATAGAGCAAGATAAAAAAAAAAACTTAGATTCATAACACGAAAATTAAAATATCAATATCATCATTTGCATACCTGATATGTATCACCAAACCAACCAAAGAAAAATAAAACATAAAATAAAGAATAACAAAACATGAAGAAAAAATTTATATTTACAAAGACAAAAAATACTATAATGACGAAGAAGAGAAAAGTGGGGGAGAAAGAAGTGATTAATCTATTTGACCAGTTTCATAACTTTCAACGTGCTTGGTTGTCTCATTACAATAATAGATGAAATGCAAAGATTAAAAGCAATTTTTGATTCTCAAGAAAGGAGAAAGTTTGTGTTTCTAAAATATGCAGAGGCACTGTTTTATTGTGATAGTAAAAAGTTGTATTGTAAATTAAAATGTATTGATTATTTCCATTTGAAAAAGAATAATAATAGTATAATTCCTAAATATTTATGCATTTTTTGAAAGAAAAAAAATGACATATATGTATTCCATTAACGCCGACATTACTAGTGTAGTAGACTAATTTTGATTTTTTTTCACTATGCGGGCGGGTTCGGGTCCCATCGGTCCAGTTCTCTACACCCGGACCCGCCCACGTCAACTCTGTTCAAACCGAATTTCCAAACCCGCAAACCCGTGGCCCAATCCAAACCGCCCATTTTTCGATTTATTTTATCGGTTTTTTCGAGTTAGGTCGGGCCGCGGGTTTTTGTCCACCCCTACTCCCACCCTCCTTGCATCTATTTGTACGATATCTCTGTGTTTTGTTATGAGATTGTAAATGATTTTTGGTTTTGAATTCTCTACATTTAAAATTCATACATTCATTTTGGTGAATATCATATCTTCATGGCGGAGCCAAGACCCAATAAGTCTGGATAGTTACCCAAGCTCTGACCAAAATTGCTAGTGTTTTTAGGGGTTATAATTTATAACAAAACTGAGATTTTTAGAGATTAATTTAGAAAAAAACATAGATTTTTTGTTGAACTATTTATATATTATATTACATGTTAAATTTTCTCTAAACTCTATAATAATTCTGACTCAATCACTACATACCCATGTGAAATTGTCATAAAAATTATATTTTAAAAATACAAAAAAAAATCAGTTTTTAAAAAATTGAAACAAACGGCCAGACTCATAAAAAGAAGTTTTTACAATTAGTATTTGACCCACTAAACCATATAATTTGGTTCGAGAGATCAATTCTGACACCAAGTCGTTTCTTTTCTCTTTTAATCGTAGTTTCAGAGATGAAACTATGATTTTCCTATTAAATTATGTGTCAATCATTGTGAATCAACTAAGATGAATAGATAGACACAAGAATTTGGTCCATCTATTTAATCACTCATTTAATAAAATGTGAAAAGGAAAGACAAATAATAATATGTATTTTATATAGTAATTAAATCATGCCATCAAATACTTGTTAATATATAAATATTTTCTTTCATCCATTAGAAGTTTTAACAAAGGTGGAGTGAACATTTTAAAACTAGAGATCTGTTTTGTGATATTTCCTATCCTATATATAAGTAATTGTGGCCGACTTAAAAGCCCACACCATTGAAAGCAAGGCTCTTCAATATCTTTAATTTTTTTATTTAGGATTGCTGACCTATTTAAATATATGTATTTTTAAAAGAAATGTCTCTCTCACGCCATGAATAATATCCAATCTAATTAAAGCACCTCATACAGGAAAAAAAGTAAAGTACATTTTTATGTCTCACTATGTTAGGTTGGACACGTAAGTAATTAATATAAGTTTAATTATATTATATATCTTATTCTTGGTACAGAGTTTAGCCCATTTTAACGAGTATATTTGGGCTGCATTAAAAAGCCTTAAAGGCTCAAATTTTTCAGTCCAAAATTTTAGTGGACTTGACGGTCGACACATACGAATTAGCTTATTTTGAGAAATGTTTTTTAATAATAAATATACTATATAGTATATATAAATATAAACATGAAAGAACAGCAGAAAAAAGTTTAGAAAATAAAATAAAATAATAAAGAGGTATAAAATGTACACTATTAAAAAAATAAAACTATAAGAGGAATATCTCAAGGCACACCACCAACAAGTTAGAATTTCTCAAGGCACCATCACGAAAAGAAGAACATCATCATCCAACAGTACTTGAACCCGTCTGAGTTAAGCGGACGGGTCGTTGCGGATCGTCGGATTATCAGTCACACATTTTCAGTTTTAGACCGACTGAAATGGGCGGGTTCGGTTTTCTAAAATCAATCCAACAATATCTGAACCCGTCTGAGTTACATAAATCGTAAACTTTTATTTTATTTAATATGTAAAACATGATGAAGTGACTGGACATATATCGAGGCACACAAACGCATTACTTGTTACTGTTTGTATCCTTGGAAATTGGAAACAAGAAACCATAGTAGTTGAAAACCACTAGCTTTCTCTCGATCAAATACTAATATGATCATACATTTATTATTACTATTTTATTTTACTTTATACTTCATTCTGTTTCACTTGCACTCATATTCTCTTTACACCACACAATTGAGTTTTTATTTATTTTATTTTTTAGATAATTTTTCATTTGCTAGTTCAAAAATCAAATTAACCAACCTGTCAAACCCTCAATCCGCACAAATCGAATCCGCAAAAACCAAACTTTTAAAAAGAGTCGGATTGGACCTCATTATTGACACCGCGGATTGAAATGAATGGTATTTTTTTGCCACCCCTACGTAGGATAAAACAACAAGAGACTCCAATCTCATTGACTAATCGAGACCCACATGACACTAGCAAACTCTATGCGTTACTTACTACTTCCTCTTTTTATTTTTTATAAGAAACAAAAATGAAACATATTTTTCATCCTTTTTATAATAAAAAAAAAATTGACCAATTTTTAAAGATTCATGTCAATATGTATCATAAGGGCATATATTAAGCTACCTAAATATACTATGTTTTAATTTCATTTATGTATGTTTCTATTAGTTATGAGAAATAATATTAAAAGTACGTAAATTAATTAAATTAAATAAATTTAAATTAAATTAAAAATAATTATTTATAATGTATTTTTTTAATCTTAATAATTTATATTTTTTTGTTTCTTATAAAAATGACTTGAGTGGGTGGAGTATAAACAAAAAGAAAATACTACAAATTTGGCACTTTGTCACCTAAAAATAAAATTCTTCATTCTAATCATAAGTGTATATATTTTCACAAGCAGTACAAATCTTACCGTATAATAAAATCTTAAGGCGTGGACAACAAAGCCAAGTGAGACGTAAGTAAGTTTATTAGCAAAAAAGTTGGCGCTGAAAACAACTCCAGATTAGGAGTTTGTCTTTTTGTGTTTCTCACTTTTCATTTTCTCTACCTTTCTTTTTCCAATTTTCCATAATGAGTTTCTCACTTTAATTGTTTGAAATTAACACATCAATTAATTAAATTAAACATAAATTCCTCCATATAAGTCCTCCATTGAAAAGAATTTAAAATATTCATAAAAGAAAAACACAATAATTTTTTTATGTCTAGAGGAATAAAATACCACTTTGGTTTGGAAGGAAAAAAAGGAAAATGTGTAAAGGTTATACGTATACACGTAATAATTATGCATGGGATGCTACCATAAGTTTATGATTTTTAGTAATTGAAACAAGATTCCATATGCTATATATTACTATTATGTGATTTTGATATTTAGCATGGTACTAAGGGAATGGGACCAATACAATGATAACGTTTGCATTGTACATGTTCCCATTAGAGAAAGTGGGTTAGCTAGAGCTATAGTGTCTTTTTCCCACTCTTATAGATTATATGAGTGGGTGATCGATAGATTTGTGCATATTTTTATTTTATTTTGTTATATATTGTTAGGAAATAATTAATCAACTTTAATATCGTCATTATGCCATCATCAATACGATCATCATCACCAATCCATCTTCCATGATCCATATGTCCTCATACAAGACAAAGAGCACTCAGTGAGGTCCAATTACTCATACAACATAAAAACTATTACCATAGTTAGAAATTTGGATTTGCTTCAATCTAAAAATTATAGTGTGTGATCGTTTGATTAAGATCAGTTGTATTAAAAACAAATATAATTTGAAATTATCAAACTTGAATTTAGACCATCCACCACCTTAATTGAACGTTTATTTATTACTCAACTACAAGAATATAAAAAATATTCTTAGGGCCCGTTTGGCCTAGCTTATTTTTGAACTTATGCAAACAACTTATGCAATTTTTATGTATTATTATAAGTTTTTCAAGGTGGTTTATGATAAAATAGCTTATAAAATTTCAATTTTCACTAGTTTAAACCTATAAAATAGCATAAAACCTAATTTATATTGCATAAGCTGTTTGTATAAGCTCTAAAATAAGTTAGGTCAAACGAGCCCTAAGAGCAACTCTAGCGGTTCGAGTTTCAGCATTTAGCTACATTATCTGGCTGTGAGAATGGATCATCACAATTTATTTCCTTTCAATTTTTTCATTTTTTCACATGTTATCAAAATTTTTTTCATTTCTTTTAAATTTAAATATTATTTTATATTTATAATTCAATGGTCTATAATCCACATTATTTTTTCAATTTAATTTTCGATTTTAGAGGATCCATTATCTCCGGATGCTGGCTTGGAGTCACGCAACATGAGGTATTTTATTAATATAAGGTTAGGAAGGAATAGAATTCTTTAGAGTTGCACTTTTAAAATAAAAAAGAAGTTAATTATTTTAAGAAGATGTGGCTCTAAGTTCTTATTGTTGGGGAATTTGGGGGAGCTCGGGAGAAATCATGGGTCAATACTCCAGGATCTCAAAGAGACTTTAACACCACATATTCATCCAAAACTGTTAGAAGTTTCACATTGGATCTGAGATGGCATGAATAAGTGTTTATAAAATAGAGGCAGTTTCCACCTTACAAGCCGATTTTGTAAGGATGAGTTAGGCCCAAAACTTAATTCTAAGATGGTATCAGAGTCTCTCCACGATCCGCTGGGCCGCCTGCTAACGGGTATCCGACCAGGCCATCCATCATTTATATTCATGCACAAAGCCCAATAGTGCTGTGCGTGAGAGAGTGTGTTAAAAGTCCCACATCGGATATGAGATTGCCTGAATAAGTGTTTATAAAGTAGAGGCAATCCTCACCTTACAAGCCGATTTTGTAAGGATGAGCTAGGCCAAAAACTTAATTCTAAGAAAAACCTTAATGCGTTAAGTTAATGGGTCACCCCTCTTATAAATCCAACATTATTCCCATACATAGTCGATGTATGACTTAATTACTCACACTTGAAACTCAATACTCTAATACCACTGTTGGGGAGTCCGGAGGAGTTCGGGAGAAATCATGGACCAATGCTCTAGGATCTCAAAGAGACTTTGACACCACATCTCCACCCAAAACCTTAAGACGTTAGATTAATGGATCACTTCTCTTATAAATCCAATATTTTTCTAATAGATAGTTGATGTAGGACTTAATTCCTATTTACTCACACTTGACTATTAAGAAAAGGTATGAAATAATGAAAAGGAAAAGAGGGAAGGAACTATATTTTGTTTGAATGTGGTATCAAAACGAAGAGGGAAGAGAAAGAGAGAGGAGTGTATGTACTATCTTAGTTAGTGTTGTGTTTGCATGTGCATGTGTTATAATGAGTGGCTATGTCAGTCCATGCATGTGAAAGTGTGGGGGATAACTGTAAGTTGAGGAAATCGAGAGGAATATTGCATGGCTTATGGAGGTTAAAATTTGTCAGATTCGTGTGCACGGTACTCCACTTTTGGTCTTTAAGATAGGAATGCCATGTGATATATTGTAATTTATAGGATGGTACTTCAATTCCACTATCACTTTTTTGGTCAACAATGCTTCTAAATCAAATTCATATTTCAATTATAAATCTACACACACTATATAACATGTACAAATGCATTCTGGATGTGATGGTCCAAGTAATTTTAATTCGAGTTTGGAAGTGAGTGTCTAGTGGTGTCTCCTAAGGCGGATAGGGGTTTTTTTTAGTGGGTTTAGTGAACCACTATTGATGTACGGGTGGATTGGGGTGCTGATTAGGTGTTCTGTTACTTGGTAATTGTGTTATATCACGTTACCTTTCGTTGTATGTTTCACAACAATTCCTTTCACTTCTTGTGGAGGAATTGTTCTTTAATAAAATTTAACCGATTCAAAAAAAAAAAAATGTATACATGCATCTTTCAGAAATTATTTAGTGCATAGAGATGACACTAGATGGGATGGGAATTGGGAAGGGCATAGATTATGCTTTATTTGCATATATTTTGGTCAATATTCCTGCATATTAATAATTTGGGGGACTTTTCCCTTTTTACCTAAAAATATAATCTATAAAAGTTTGGAGATATTATTTATCATGACTAAGAACACAAGGAAATAGAGAATTAAAAGAAACTCAAGAGAGAAACTTTTTAAGTTGCTCATATTGCTTGAATTAATATTGTCAAAATTGCGAGTTGATACATAAAATTGTATTGTCAAAATCTTTGTAATCGAAATCTGAGTTGACTGAAAATCTATTTGTTTTTTATGGTCAAATTTCATCGGTCTAGTACGGTATTTTTAAATGATTGAAGTTGAGTTGGTGCCTCTTCAATATGGTATTCTTGGGATTATGGAGAGTTTCTCACAAGTTGGAAAAATAAATTGAGATGGTTGTTAATTTGACATGTTATTATTCGGATTATTTTGAACTTTCGTGATGATGTAATCTTTTTAGAGGGAACCTTTTATTTAGAGTATTTGATGTATATATATATATATATATATATATATATGAGACTTTTATCTTGAAAATAGTTTATGGGTAAAAAATTATGCACCCTATGTTCCTTCTATGCACCTATTTTATGTTGGAACCGTTAGAGTTTATTTGGGGTGTGGAACAAAGGCGTCGTATATAAGCGGAATCCTCTATTTTAGCACAAGACAAGATGAACAGAGACCCGTAAATGAGAAGGAACAAAGGCGTCGTATATAAGCGGAACATCAATAAAAATACCAAAACATACACCAATTAATAGAGGTCTACTTCTAATTCTATTTTTAAAAAGACACTCCTCAATTACCATGAACACTAGAGAAGTCACCAACCCAACTTATAAAGATGCCACTAAACACTAATTCCCGAACTCAAATAAAAAATATTCGGTCCATCAAAATCTAAAAATAGTTCATTCAAACAAAATTGTTGAATAATGTTGAAACAACATAAATGCTTTTGAGAGTTATTACCCAAAATTTTCTACTAACTTCAACAACTATTAACTAAAAAATATATATCTAAAATAAATATATAATATGTGCACACATGACCATCATGTTATTTCACAGTAAGTCTCTTTATAAAATGCAGTTAAGTTCCAAAAGATATATCATTGCTAGCTAGTTTAATCATATTCATATCCTATTTCTCATGTAACTTTTGAAAGTGAGAAAATAGACATAGCTAACTAGGCAATGTCCCTCACTGCAAGAATGCTAAGACATACCGTATTGTCATCACCATGCATGCATTGTATTGCTTATAATGGAGAAATGACATAGCCTCCTGATCAGTCATATGGAAGCAAAGATTCTTCATCTTTATTAGAAAAGTATATATTATTTCCCTATCCATTATCCAACGTAGCTTCTAAGCTCAGCAAATAAAAGGTGGAATTGAAGGCACCACTTGATTAAAGATGGTTTTTTTTCTTATAAAAAATTATATACACACCAATGTAATATGTAATATTTGGATAGTGTAAGCCACTCAATAACTTCTAATTAAAGTACTATCATAATATTTTGTACATAAATCTAAAATAATTTAATATATTATTTTGGTACATTAAGATTAATTAATATTGTTTAACAAAAAAGTTAAGACATTAATCTTAATGTACCTCAATATAATGATACTATTAGAAAAAGTTGAAATACCGACGGAATTTAGAGACAGAATATATTTCTTCTCTAATAGAGATGAAATTAGAAACAGAAAAAGCAGTTAGGGACATAGTTTTTATTTTATATACAAATATTTTCATTTTAGAGATAGATTTTGTCCGTCTCTAATAGTTTAGAGACAAGGAAATTATTGACGGGATCAAATCTGTCTCTAACCTGCTTAGTGACATAATATTTGCATTTTAGAGATAAATTTTGTCCATCGGTATTTAAGATTTTTCTAATGGTGTGACATGTTAAGTTATTTTAGAAACATGGATAGCTTAACTAGTTTGAACAATAAAATTAAATGAGTTAAAGAATCAGAATTTAATTATCTAATTAATCTTAGGCACTTAGTTCATGCTATTTATTGAAAAGTGATAATATATACATTAATATACTAGTACTTTGTTATCATTATTATTATTTTCTTTGGAAAAAAAAAGCTGTAAACTATGGTACGTACAATGACATGAGTACAATATTCTGTGCCATTCTCTTTTATCTCATGTGTGCAGGAACAAAACAGTGGCAATACAAAAATGCATATACAATACTCTCTTTTTTACTATCTTAGCTATGTGACAAAGACTAATCTTTGAAACAAAGGTAGCTATATCATATGGTCTCAACTCAATTAATCTCATTTATATTTTGGGTTGTGGAATGTTAGGCTGTTCATTTACTCATTTTCAGGGTGAAAAGGGGGCCAACTTTCTATAAATTCCTGTCTTATACCACTTTGCATTGCATGTCCCCTTTCAAATGTAAGTAAAGCCTCTTTTCATCACTTCAAGAATATTCTTCAACGCCAATTATATTTATATCCTTTCATTTCTCAACGTACTATAGGGTAGGCACCCCTTCTTAATAAGGAGGGACCAACACCAAAACCCCATTGTCTAATAAATTATTTATAGTGCTAGGTTTTTATTTTAACAACAAAGATATATTATATAATAAAAGTGGATCAAAGTAATTAATTATTAATTGGTCCAGTAATGATTAACGCTGAATTTGGTAGAAAGAACCATAATTTCATCCCCGCAATAGCGATTGGAAAAAAACTTGAATCATTTGATGTTAGAACTGATCCTCGAATCAAATTTAACTGTTCAATGAACTGGAAACTAATGGTGGAAAAAAAATGGACCAAAGTAGAATTAGTACTTTGGTCAAAACATGAAGAAAATAAAAAGTGTACTCTAACCTCACAAAAACTACATATACAAAATGAAATATACCCTAATTTTTATCGAAATCGTATGCCCAGCTTCAATGTCGAAATTCATCTCATGTGTTTCTAAAATCAATTTTTGTTTGTTAATGCATCACTAGAGATTGAATTTCAGGTGGTTGTTCTGGATGGCGCCGTGATGATTTTTACCTTTTGAGAGTTTCTACTAAAAAATGTTTGTGGTGTATTTCTTTTTTCATATTTTTTCTTTTTTGTATCATTTAAATATCTCTAACTCGTGTTTTGTATTCCGACTCCTATTTTTATATTTATACTATTTGCCTAAAAATAATCAGGTATTAGCTGTGTTCGTAATGGATATTAGTTAACAACTCGTGCAAAAATCATAGTTTTTATCAAAAATTAAGAATGTATATGCATATTATGGTTTTAAATTTGTTAATTAATATATTCTAATATGTATACTATGTTAATGATATTTAATTTAAGATTAAATATATTTTAATCCCTATATATTGCTGAAATGGATAAAAATATAATTAATATTTTAATTTAATTAATGCTAAGAATGAAGTAGATGGGAATGTATACATGGTACATATAAATATGAGGAACCTGCCACAACTCTGTTGAAACTAGAACTGCTGGTCACGCTTGCCTCTGTTTAGATCGAAAGTACAAATTAACAATTTTATTTTTTAACATATATATAGAAATTGAAGTTGGAAGATGAAGTACAAATAATATTTTATTCTATATTCATAAACTAAACATAAAGACAATGCTCTGCGTCTTAACTTGCATGTCACCTAACACTAAATATTCCATTCCATTCTAACGTTTCTTTTTTATTTCTACTATTTTTTTTCATGTTGTTTCAAACCCGCCATCATCACCTTAACTTCATCATTTCCAACTATTGAAAAAAGTTCTTGTTTATATTATTATTATTATTATTATTAAATATATTATTTATAATTATTGATGTTACTTGAAGAGGAAAAAATTTATAAAACGAAATTAAAGAGTGATGTTAGAATATTGTTCTAAGAAGGATAACAAAATTAGAAAGACAAATAATAGTAGTACCCTTTATTTTCTTTTGGAAACATAAGTCCAAAGGTGTAATTGTAATTGTTACTTTTTGTAATTAAAATTTCAAAATAGAGATATATTGTTAGTGTAAAAGTGTTTAAAACATATGATATGGTCACATAAGTTCACTTTTATTACCAATTACTCCCTTAAACTGTAATTTTGAAATGGGTATTTTAAACAAAAACAAATATTAAAAAGATGGAGGTGCAGAAACAAAATAAAAATTGTGGTTAAACTTGGACAGACTCCAAATGCTTTGGGCCTTACAAATAATATCTATGTGTAGACTCAAAAAAAGATGAAAATTTAACTCTACACCCCCGTATACTTAATTTGACTATACACCCACAAACCATCTAAATTCCCACTTTTGCAGCTAAATATATGACATAAGCCATAGATAATTGAGTCTATTAACTACTAATATTTGAACCCTAGGTAATGCATAGTTTAGTTGAATTTCAATTATCTCAAAGAATCAATCTTTACAATTGCATGCAAAAATATCTTAATTTACAAAATAAAATTTTCAACTTTTGTATGGTACGTAAATAGTACAATTGTTGGTGGTACAATGTCATTATCGTTCGATCGCGTGTTTGTCCTATGGTTGATTTGCATAATAAGACCATTGATATCAAGCATTCTTTGTGTTCAGATATATTCCTTATAACAAAGATGCTTTCAATCTTCAAAATTCATTTTGCCAAGATAGATTAGAGTTGGCCTAGAAGATGACAAAAATTCTTCAGCTTAAGTCCAAACGATGAACTAAAAGTTGACCTTGACTTTTTGATCACTTGTGATATCCAAAGAATGATTGTCTTATTTATGTCTAGAATGTGATGACACTTGCAACCAAAAAAAGTGCTTTTATGTTTCATATCTTGAGTTTCTTTTTATTGGTTTTTTAACGTGAATATCTTAAACTAGATGAATGAAGTTTATTCTTGAGAAATTGAGATATAATTAAATCATATAATTCTATCAGTGCCAAATGCCAATACTACTAACAACTGAGGAGTTGTTTTAACCAAAACACACATAACAAACATAACCACTCCATTAATGCTTCATTTCTCCCATTTTCCTAAACCAAATATTCCATCAACTCCACTTATTGAAGATTATTTACATGCCCTCTAATTTTTTGTGTATCTATATATAACAACACAAACAGAAATCTACATCATCAACACCAAAATCTCTCTCTAATATCAAATCCTAACAAAACTCATTTTCACTTCAATACAAGTTCTTGTGTGCAAAATGGCTAATGTTTTCCTACACAATCCTAACACATGGAAAACTACACTTTGCCTCTTGCTCTTAACCACAACCTTTTTGATTGCCAACTCTGCAAGAATCCTAGATGAAGTTGACTCCCAACCTCAAGCTATAGGCAATCTACCTGGACCTGGAGTTGGAGCTGCCATTCCTTCTGCCGCAACAATACCTCAGGTCAACCCTATTACCGCTTCGCCGATTGTCCAAACACCTGCGGCCACCACCATTAATACGGTTACACCGGTTTCCGGTGAAGAAGATACCAATGTTGACCCTTTAGTCTCAGAAAATGAAGCACCGGCTGAGGTCGTTGCCCCGGTGGGAAGTCCTACCACAGACGAAACACCAGAAGAACTTCCACAACCGGAAGCTGAAGTGCCACTTCCAGCTGTTCCTATTGTAGCTCCTGTGGCTGCTAAACCGGTGGGGAAAGAGCCATCGTTGTCTTTCTACATGCATGATATCCTTGGTGGGTCACATCCATCAGCAAGAGTTGTGGCAGGAATTGTAGCAAACACTGATGTAACTGGCTTACCGTTCTCCAAGCTTAACAACAATCTCTTCCCAATCACCGGAGGAATTCCATTAGTTAATCCAAAACTCAATGGCATTGTAACAAACAACAATCTACCAAACCTTGTTGGACTCAGTGCTGCTCAATCCTCCACTGTATTCAAAAACAGTGGCACCAGTAACACTGTTTCCGGAGGCAACAACCAGCCTTTTGTTTCGGCAGGGAATCTTCCTGGAGGGTTTACAATTCAGAAGCTTATGTTTGGTTCTGTGACAGTCATTGATGATCAGTTAACAGAAGAACATGAGCTAGATTCTTCTGTGATAGGAAGAGCACAAGGATTTTACTTGGCAAGCTCATTGGACGGTACTAGTAAGACCGTTGTGCTTACTGTTTTGGTGCATGGTGGTGAGCATCATGATGGAGTTGATGACACTATAAGTCTGTTTGGAATTCATAGGACAGCATCGCCGGAATCTGAGATAGCAGTGATCGGTGGAACTGGGAAGTATGAGAATGCTAGAGGATATGCTTCACTTGAGACACTTCTGAAAGAAGATGAACACACCACAGATGGGGCAGACACCATCCTGCATTTCAGTATCTACCTCACTGAGTAGTGACTACCTGTGATTGGCTTTCATATTTGATGTTTGATTTGTGTTTGCTGGCTAAAACTTATTGCTCAAGTTAATGTTTGATTAATGTAACAAACAACACTGTTTATGCTGCTTCTTTTTTTGTAATTTTTAGATAATTGCTGCTACATGCTGTGAGAACATTCTCTTGTAATACAATATTGCACTATCCACATTCCACATATCTTGTCAATCATTGTTATCTAAATTTTGATTCATAATCATTTACTTTTTCTTGGTAAAATCATAGCTATTATATAATTAGCATCACAATTCACTTTCATATAAATTCCAAAAAGAGGCTCTTACAAATGATATATTAAAAGCCTTAAAATACTCTAATTGTTTAGCAAAGTAACTAAAAGAATACAACAAATTGACAAAGGAATTTGTGCTACTAAAGTATTTCCATTTTCACTCCTGGATATTATCCTCATAGTATATGCAATCTTGTAATTTGCTGCAAGAAAAATGTCAAGCAAAAGCTTAGCCTGACTCCAAAGTCATTCTATTATGGTAGAATTTAAAACATCTCATCAACCAAAATGAATTCTATGAGTAAATACTTCTTGAACCAATGTTTGTAAATGGATCCTGATCAATAATCTTTCAAGTACACAAGTGTAGACACCACTAACATTGAATAAGATCTTCTACATCTCTTTTCACGCTTTAACTAGCAATAGTAATAATTGGTGTTAGACCAGACTAACAGATTCAGAGCATCACTAGAAAATTTGCAATGGACCTCTGCAGTTCAAATTTGAACTACAACAATCTCATTCAACATCAGTGATTTAATATTAATGGTTGTTGGATTGTGTAAAAACTAAATATTATTATATTTCAAGTTATTGATAATATACAACCACTAATATATTTATATAGGCTAATCTAACCTAATGGACAAATAGGCCGATTACATTACTAATAAAAGATTACTACAAATAATAGAATATTTACTACTCCCTCCGGTCACTATTATAAGCAAAAAATATATTTTTAGATTCATTGAAAAATCAATATATCTGGTATATATTATAGACTAGATACATTGATTTTCCAATGAATCTAAAAAGGTGGTTTTTGCTTATAATAGTGACCGGAGGAAGTATTTATTTACAACACTCCCCCTAAAGCTGGTGAATGAATATTAATCATTCCCAGCTTGAAAACAATTCTTTTCAAAGTTATTGTTGTTCAGCCCTTTGGTTAGAAGATCTGTAAGGTTGTCTTGGGAAGAGACATATGGAGTGCAAATTAGGCCACTGTCTAATTTTTCTTTGATGAAGTGTCTATCAACTTCAAGATGTTTGGTCCTATCATGTTCCACTGGATTATGGGTTATGCTAATAGCAAATTTATTATCACAATAGAATTTCATTGGTACATCACTCTTTATCCTCAAGTCTTCCAAGATGTTTTTCAGCCATAGTAAATCACATATCCCTTGTGCCATTGCCCTAAACTCTGCTTCCGCACTAGATCTGGATACCACACTTTGTTTTTTAATCTTCCAAGTCACAAGATTTCCACCTAAGAAAGTACAATATCCTGTAGTTGATCTCCTATCCATAGTTAACCCTGCATAGCCAGCATCAGTATATGCTTCAAGTCCCACACTTCCATTTCGTTCGAACAAAATTTCTCTACTTAGAGTTCCTTTCAAATATTGAACAATTCAGACTTCAGCTTGTAAATGAATCTCATTTGGTTGATGCATGAATTGGCTGACTAAGCTTACAGCAAAAGCAACATCAGGTCAAGTATGTGATTGATATATTAGTTTGCCGACCAACCTTTGATACATTTCCTAATTAACCGCAATATCTTCTGCATTCCCGAACTTTACATTTGGACCAATTTGTTCCAGTCAACTAAGATGAAATAAAGAGGTGTATGAAACAGATATTTCCTTCCTTTTTTTTAAATTTTGATGTTCACGGTCTTTGATGTGAGGTGTGTGAATTTGCTAAACACAAACATACCTCGTTTCCTGTCAGTAGAAAAGTGAGTACTTCTCTGTTTTATTTAATTCATATTGATGTGTGGGGTCCTTCTAATGTTCCAAACATATCGGGTGCTCATGGTTTATAACCTTCATTGATGATTCTTTCTGTCAAAAAGAGAGTATTATTCATGAGTTCTCCTGTGTTAAAACACCCAACAAAATGGGATTGTTGAGAGGAAAAAATAGGCACTTGTCTAACCAAACACGTGCTATGTTATTCTAAAATAAAGTTCCGAAGAAATATTGGGGAGAGGCAGTTTAACCGCAACATATCTAATAAATCAACACCTTCTAATTTCTTTGCCTCTATACCCCTATAAAGGTTTTATCCTTATTTTATCCTAATGTGTTCAACTCTTGTAATCTCATTCCTAGAATATTTGGGTGTAAGTCGTTCGTCCAAATTTGAAGAACTAGAGTAGTGTCAGATGGATAGTAGATACTATGGAAGTTTGTTGGTCGTAGAATTTTAGGTTGGGTCTAACTCAACCTTACAAAACCGACTTGTAAGGTGAGGATTGTCTCTACTTACAAACTCATATTCAATGTGGAACTCTTAACACACACCCTCACGCCCAACACTATTTCACTTGGCGCGTGGATATAAATGGTGGGTGGCTATATAGCAGGTTTCCTAACTGACTTGGAGGAGGGGGAAAACCTGATAGCAAGTGGAAAATTGACTTGTAAGGTGAGAATTGCCTCCTTATAAACTCATACTATGTAAGACTCTTAACACACACCCTCACACCCAGCACTATTAGGCTTTGTGCGTAGATATAAATGGTAGGTGACCCGATAGTAAAAACTTGATAGCAAGTGGCACAGCGGACTTTAAGGAGGCGAAAACCTGATAGCAGGTGGACTAACAGATATTGGAGGAGACTCTGATACCATCTTATAGAATTTTAGGTTAGATATAACTTGACCTTATAAAGTCGGCTTTTAAAGTGATGATTGTCTCTACTAATAAGCTAACTATTAATTGGATAATGAACAAATATAGATGTTGTGACAACCTCTGGTATCTCCTAATATCAATTGGGTTATTACCTTTTAAACAAAATTTTACATTTGGTTCCATAAGGTGTTTGCCAGTCTACACTGTTTCCTCCAAGAAGTCTAGAATGTATTTTCTCTAAGAGATCACAATTCCTTTCTTTGAACGAGCAACCACACCATGTCAAGAAAGTATTTCAGTGTAGCTAATTCTTTGATCTCTCCATCTCAACTACATCTCCTAGTTAAGTATAATGCCACCGACATATATACAATTAGAATTGCAAACTTACCACCATTGAAAAAACTTGTGATTTTGAATAAACAATACACGGTCTTGTTGTCCCTACATATACCCTTGTCTTTTAACTAACTAACTAACTAAGTGAATTTTTCGAACAAAGCCTTTGAGATAGCTTGAGACTGCCATCAATCACCTTGCCTTCATCAGTTCCCCCTTAGTTCTCATGTAAGAAAAGAGAAACAACAATTGCTCATTTTCAACATTTTATAAAAATTGGGTTAAATATATTTTTGGACTTTATAAATATCTCAAATATTGTTTTCAGTTCCTATAATTTTTTGACCAAGCTTTGGTTCCTCAGCTATTTTGTATCGCAATTTTTTGTCCTTATTTTTCAGTCAATTCGTGTATATTCTTTTATATGAGTAATAGACAAATACAAATAATAAGACAACCCTCAAACAAACAATCGAACATCGATCTATAAAACACAAATAAAAACAACAGAATAAATCTCCAAATGAGCAAGTTTAGAAGGTTAAAGTATGCCAATAAATAACCCTTACAGCTTGAAATCTATTTGAAGGCCAAAAACAGCTAAACAACCTCAACAAAAGCAATAACATAATCTCAAAAGGTGAGTCTATTTAAAGGTCAGAAACAGCTATACAATAAATATTACTTAACCTCACACCAATCTAACTCGATACGAAGGAGATAGTCATTTGTCTCTATAGTCTTGAAACATTCACCAATCTTGATCATTTTAGCACATGACAACTTTTGATCGGAGACGTCAAATGATAGGTCTACATTGACAATAAGAGAGGAATATGTTGGCACGACAATCATAGACCTCGAAAGTGGAATTGTCGAATCATTACTTATTTGAACCAGATCATCTTGAGTTCTCTTGAACAACACACTCCGGTAGTAATCTTTGTTATAGCGCGATGAATAATCATAATGACTATATTGAGTTACAAGGCTACCCCAAACCTTAGGATGATTAACATCAAAACCCCCTGTTTTGAGGTTTAATATCACCTTAATGGCAACACGAACTGCTTGATCGAAGATTGAATAATGTACAGCAGCAAATCCTCCATTTTGACCCTGAATTAAAGAACACAACTGCTTCTCATACCATAAATAAGAATCAAGAATCGAAGCTGCCCAGTCCACGTAGCCTTTGATAGCTAAACAACCCTCAACATCCTTAATGTCAAACTTCATTTTCAGTGAACTACAATCGTCAAAAACCCGAGAGCCATCTGGTATAGGTATGGATTTCAAATTCTCATATAACCCCAATGCCTCATTTTCATCTCTTTTAAAGATATAACAAAGTTCTTCATCATCACATAAAACTTCAATTGAACCGTAAATCTGCACCGCTTTTGACTTTTCTTGACCAATGAATACTGAGAATATCTCCACAGCAGTAGATGACCATGGTTTATTTTTATGAGAGCGAAGACACCTAACAAGCATTTCAAACAAAAGAAAATAATATTAATTTCATATTCAAACAGCATCTATTATTTTTATGTTTCTTTTCAATTTTCTAAATGTTGGCAAACAATAAAACTATTGTGTTTATTTCAGCAGCTTGTGATTGTGTGATTACAAATCACAATTTTTTTGTTTTGATGAATGAGGTTACAACTTTTAGTGTATATTGCCTTCAAAATGTTCCTTTTTCCCAACTTTTTGTTACTTGTTGTGCATTTATATAACTTGTAAGCGACAATGAACACCAAATGGAATCGCAATGTACTGAAGAGTAAGTGACCCTTGTTGGCAATTAACTACCATAGATTTAACTTGCTCATAATTAATATCATCATCCAAGGAGAAAGATATTTTTGCAAATACACTGTTGGTCTGATCGAATAAATTCACATCTACTCTACTTTGAAACAAAGGCAAATACGCATAATCCGGGTAACACGAAAAATCCGGACCATTGAGAGTCAATTAATATCAGACCCTCGTGTATAAATTTGATGCGCAACTGGTTTTTTGTATGCATCAAAAAAATGAGCATATATTGTACCATACAGTGCCAATTGTTTATTATTATCCTCCTGATTAGGGTTGACAGTTAGAGACATAATGTGTGCAAGAGGTTGTGGTCCGCGTGATGGTCTACCATGTTGTTTCTCCATCTCTCTTTCATCATGCAAATCCATAATCATTGTCTCAATCCAAGCATCACAATTACTTCTTATTATAATTTTCTCCATCTCTTCTCTAGAAACATGAAAATATTTCTAATCAAGATAAATAACAGTTAAACAACAAGGGCAGAACCTGAGCGGGCAGCAGGGAGAACGGTGGAACACTAATAGTGACGCAGTACGGAAGCGGGAACAATTTGCAAACGCTAATCCTCTAATAAGGACACGGGTTCGCAAGCGACAAACCCGTCAAATATCTATTTGGAATCCACCAAATAGTGCTCTGGAATCCACCAGAAAGAGAACATTCGGAATCCACCAGATAAAACTCTTGAAATAAAACTGGAGTCCACCAAAGTGTATAATTAGGAATTCACCAAACTTGAGAAAATTCTCTATAATTTTATTGAATCAAAAAGGTTTTTTTTCAAGGTTAAAATTGAGTCTTTAAATAGTAAAATAAACCTAATATTAAAAAATAGAAACAAATCTGTTTTAAAATAAAACAGAATTTCACAATATATTTTCTTGTTTTTTATTCTAACTTAAATCTAAATCTAAAAGATATATTTATTTTTTTTAATTCTAACTAAAAAACAAATAATAAAATAAAATCTATCAGCCGCAGTTGCGTTGAATTGCTCCTGCATCAAATAGTTTTCGAAATGTACCTCTTCTTGAAGTGAGCTTCCTGCTTTTGCTGCTACTGTTTTGTGTTTTGTTGTTATGAAATTAGGGATTGTATTTTATTTTATTTTTTATGGGCCTCTCCAAAAATCCACAGTTTCGTTGTCGCGCCCTTTTGATTTTTTTTCTAAAATTACCCCTCGTATTTTAAACATGTAACATAACCATTCAAACTTTAATGAAGGAGGATGAAAGAATGCTTTTACATTATTACCAAGGTAATATATCTGAACCGGTCATTGATTCAGCATACTTTTCGGTTCAAAATTAACCCGTATCAAACTATTTTTAATTAAATATTAATAATAAAAAATTATATAAATATCAGCTGTGCTATATGGTGCGAGAAGATCCACGCGAAATTGCACGACACGTGACTGGCACCACTTTTCTTAAATTCTCTTTCATTCAAAATGTCCAATTTAACCCTAGATTTTCAATGGAATTCATCGCATCAAAATTCCTCGTTCTAAAGCGTGTCGGTCTCTATCTCCCTTACCTGCAACTATGCCGTCTCCCGTCGTTCTGTTACGCAGCTCCGACTTTCCATTTGCTTGTTATGTTGTATATGAATTGTATAATTCATAGATTTGTAATTAGAATCTCATACATCAAAATTTCTTGCTATCATATGTTATTTCCTTAATTAGATTTGTAGGTGTTGGATTTCCACTACAAGTCACTTGCTGCAAAACTCATTGTCGGCACTTGGCATTATAAGCTAAATTGAGCTTGGCGATGTCCGATTAAGTGTTAGATTAAATTGTGTGAAAGTGACTTTTTTCCTAAAACATTCTTTTTAGGATTTTGTTAGAAGTGCTTGTGTAGCTTAGTTTTGTATATACAAGGGGATGGTTGTCCTTGTGTTAGATTAGATTGTGTGAAACTGGTTGTGTTTTGTGTAGCTTGTGTAGAAGTGCTTTGTTTTGTGAAACTGGTTGTGTTAGATTAGATTAGATTACATTGTTTTGTGAAACTGGTTGTTAGATTAGATTAGAACTGCTTGTGTAGCTTAGTTTTGTATATACAAGAGGATGATTGTACTTGTGTGGCTTAGTTTTGAACATGGTTGTGTTTTGCAGGTTTTCAAATGAGTAGAAGATTATGATTGCACAATTACAGAACAAGGCAGAGTTCTATGCTGATATGTGCGACTAGAGAGTCAACCGCTGAACAATTTCGGTTAAAATACTTCGTCAACAAGGAATTGGCATTTAAGGCGAATATGATCCAAATTCAAATGTTTCAAAATCAATTACATAAATATGATCCAAATTCAAATGTGTTCATGGAGTTTTATCTCTTGTAGAAATTGACTCCATTGCTGCTGATTGTATGTCTATATTGTGTAGTTTAATTAACAGTAAGGTAGTTAATGTTAAAAGAGGCAAAAATAGAGTAGTTCATGACCTTGTTGGTTTGGCTAGAAATGTAGGAACTATCAGTAAAGTATCTTTTTCCTTCATCCCCATTTTTTGAACTGATTTTACTAACTCCAAAACTCATACATAGAGCATAATTCTTGTAATATTCGGTAACTTCTTCTTCAGAACTAAATATCATTCCAACCTTAGGTTCTTCATCTTCATTTGTGTTTCCACTCTCTTCTAATTTATCATCACAATTTTCATTTATGTGATCACTCTTTTCCAATTTTTCATCACAAATTTCATTTATGTGACTTGTCTCTTCTTCTTCGTCACAAGATGTAAACATATTCTCCACTAATGCAACAATTTTTTAAAGAAATAAACTTAAATTAATCAACTAATTAATAAGTGAAGGAAACAAGATTATTCTTGCTAGTAATATAAAAAAAAAGAAGATAAAGTAGACTCACTATTGAATTGAATTGTATGCAGACAGTAGTTGCAGTGTTGGTATGCAGTGTTGGCAAGAATCGCAACGACAACGACGACAACAACGAGAACTACGGATGACGTCGGAAACTTCAATAGAGACAATAAGAACGATGACAGACGGCAATAACAATAACGAAGACGACAACCGTGACAATAGATATATCGAGTAATCTGCAATGAATTAAACTGTCGACAATGATTTATGGCGGTAAATCCTGCTAATTGCGCGCTTTGCATTGATTTAGGATTAAGTGGGTAGTTGTGAGAAGATTTTCGCATCAATATTTTAATTTATACTGTATTATTAATTAATTAATATTAAAAGTGAGAAGCAAAGTGGTGCCAGTCACGTGTCGTGCAATTTCGCGTGCTGGATCTGTCGCACCAAATATCTTTTTCCTATAAATATTCATAATTTCATACTATTTAAAACGTAAAATTTCATAACTAAACATATAAAATTTTAAAAAAATTATCCAAAAGTTTTAATCCAAATTATATCACATAACAATTAAGATGGGTGTATTGGATTGAGATTTCAAAAAAAAAATTATCATAAAAAAATCTTGTGATATTTAATCAAGACTTTTACAAAAGTTAAAAAAATCTTTTGATATTCAATTAAGACAATCAATTTTTTTTTCAGGGCAACAAAATCTATTGGTATTTAATTGAGATTTCTCACCACTTTTAAAAAATCTATTGATATTCAAAGATCTACTGATTTTGATGGATTCTTTTATAGAATGGATTTTGAGAGACTTTTTAATTGAAATTACACATAAAACTCTCATCTAATAATCTCATTAAAATCCTTAAGACTTTTCATAAACTTTGAAGGCTTTTTTTTCTTTTGCCGGCAGGACTACTCTCATGTTCTTTCTTGCAACTTCAATCGATTTTTTATGCATAGGCCACGCTAGAGGTGTTCAAAAATTCAGTTAACTGAACCAAACTGTAGTTTAAACTGCACTGAACCATATTTTAAACTGAACCATTTAATACAGTTTTGAACTGAATCACTTTTTAAAAACAGTTACAATTCAGTTTATAACCGGTTTAAAACCAGTTTGAATTTATGAACTAGTTTTTATTAAAAAAAAAATTAATATGTTTTATCAATATTTTCATTTTTAATTATAAAAATATATATTTATTTTTATTTATTAGTAGAAAAATTGATTGTTTCACATATGTCGATGCATAACTTTGACGATTAATATATTTAATTGTAAGATAGTAAAAATTATTAAAAAAAATGATATTTTGAAAATACTCTTCAAGACTAATACAAAAACATATTATATGCTAATGTTTATTTATTAGTAAAAAAAATTGACTGTTTTACACATTTCAATAAATAACTTTGACGATTAATATCTTTACTTGTATAATAATAAAAATTATAAAAAAAATGATATTTGAAAAATACTCTTCGAGACGATTCAAAAAATATCTTATAATAAGAAAATGAAGATTATGATCTAATCCAAAAGCATATTATATGCTAATGTAGTAAAAAAATTGACTGTTTCACATATTTCAATAAATAATTTTGTCGATTAATATTTTTAATTGTATGATAATAAAAATTATAAAAAAATAATATTTGAAAAATACTCTTCGAGACGATTCTAAAAACATCTTATAATAAGGAAATGAAGATTCTAATGTAAACCAAAAGCATATGATATGCTAATGTAGTAGAAAAATTGAATGTTTCACACATTTCAATGCATAACTTTGACGATTAATATCTTTAATTGTATGATAATAAAAATTATATGCTAAACTAGTGACATTTGAGACTACCGATGCATGTATAAGTTCTTCCTCCAAGTCACGACAAAGGAAGGCATTCTTCATATCAACTTGGTTAGGAAGCCAATCCATGTTCACCGACAAGGACAAAAGAACTCAAACAATGTTTAATTTAGCAACAAAAGCAAAAATTTCTGAGTAGTTTGAGTAAACCCTTTAGCAATCTGGCAGGCCTTGTAGAACCATTTACACGCCACCGTATTCTTGTCCGAAGGCAAAGTTCATTATCCTCCAACTTTTATTCTTCTCAAGAACAACTTCCTTCCACTTGAAACTTTAGAGACTCTTGAAAAAATTTCAAAATTTCTACATCGAATAACTGAGATGTAAATGTAGCAAATGAAGAAGAAAAAAAATTGTACAGAGAATGTTACAAGATCTAATATGTTTTCTAAGCGCTATAGGAATGTCTATGTCAAAAGAATCACAATGACTCATCAGAAGAGGACTTACCTGTGTCAGGAGTCAAGACGATGACTTAGCAGTGCTGGAGAATGATTTTAGTTGTCTTCCTTCTTTGAAAGCTTTTAATCCTTTTAAAGATTTTAGTTGTCTTCCTTATCAAATCATTTAACTTCGTTTTAAAGCAGGTTGAAAAGGTGAAGTTAAATCATAGAGTTTGGACAAGCAAGTAAAAGGATAAGGTAAAGGGAAAGAAGAAAGACACAGTATTTTTATACTCGAACATGAGTTCACCCTTGCTAGAGTAATTTTGCCTACTACACTAGAGCTTCCGTCATTATAATCCACCTAATTAATTACAATCACTAGTGTCTCCTTCTAGAGAGATTACAATCTACATGAACCCTTTTATTTTTGTTAGCTCTAGCAATCTAGAGAAGTAAAATCAGACGAGAATTGTTTTTCCTAAAAATTGAACTCATGTTCTCTCGAACAATTCTTAGGGTGAGCTCAATAATCACTTCAGCTCAGTCATTTGATTTAAGACTTGAACCCATGTGCATATTTGGGAATACATTTAAATGTATTTATTTTAAAGGCCTTATCGCAAAATAAATTATAATGACTTTTAAAAGGTTAGGTTTACACCTTAAAAAAAATATATCATATAAGTAAATAGATTCTATAAGACTCAAATATTTTTACCCATAACATACTTTTTTTTGTCCACTGAATAATACATACTTTGAACTACACTAACAAGTCAAAGTTTGACTGTCAAACCTTAATCTTTGAAAGATCTAGAGACTTAGACTTAAGAAACATTTAATGGACTGGATCTGTTTAATAAAGCCAAGAAAAAACAAAATCCTAAAAATCTCAGAATAATTCTTTTTAATGCAATTATTGTACCCTATTACGCCAAGAGTCTATATATGTAAAATTGAAAATTTGATTTTTGCATAATATAATCAAATGATATTTTTTTATTTTTTTTCTGTGAAATTATCCCAAAAAAATTGAACCAAACAAACTAAAATTTAAACTAAAGCCTCCACTCCTTTAACCAAACAGACCCTCAAAATAACCAATAGGCACTACATTTTAACTTAAAACATTGTTGATAAAACAAAACTAAATAAACATACTTTGATAGTGTAAACATGTTTTTTTAGATGTTTAATCATAATCCACCATTGTGTAATCATAGTATTAGTGCTTAAAATATATCTATTTATACCATCGAAAATGTTTGAATAAGACTGGCTTTGTGTGTAAAATTGTTTACACTATCACTGCATAGTTATTTCACTCTAAGAAAATCTTAGCTAATCTTCATGAACAAATAAAATCAACATTGGGACCCCCTTTCCCTGAGAACCAGACAGTTAATACTAAAAAAAATCAACACCTAAAGATTTTGTGACAAAGTAAACTCAACCAAATAGATCAAACAATTATAAATCATATCATAAATTAAATTTAGAAAATAAGTCACAATATTTTTATTCAATTGTATCTTATCCAAAAAAAACACAAGTCTCACTTTGGCTAAAGATATAACCTAAACAAAACTTATAAAGCTTAGACAATACTCACATCCCAAGTCAATTTTGTGGAGTTGAGTAAGCTTAAAGAGAAAATCAGAGGTAGTATGAGAGCCTTTCCTATATCTGTTATTGGATCCACCCATATTATCCATGTGTCAGGCCCGATAGCCTTTGGCTTGAGAGGAGTACAAGAAAAATTCAAATCTCATAATGACCAGAGATATGACCTAAAAAGAGTTTATAAAGTTTAAGAAATTCCATGCTTGCTAGTTGAATGTATATCATTTCAAAGTACAAGAGACAATTTGACACAATCAGCCATTACATACATTCACATTCTCAATTTCTTCACATTTTAATGAAGGTTTTGATGTAACTTCAAGTGTACCTATTCAGTGGCAAGTTGGTTGAGGTTAAACAAAGCCTAAATCGCGGCAATGAATTTCAAAAGAAACCATGTGTAAAAAAATGCTGTCTTTCCGATTACCGTAACCAGAGTTTCAAGGAAAACCACCTTGACCCAACATAAACAGCTCAGTTGGGGTTATGAATTAATGGAGAGAATCAGATGACTAATGTACAACACTGTATTTTCAGAAAAATGGCAGAACCCGTGACAAGTTGTTGGACAAACAGTCCATCTTCAAGAATCCATGGCTTAATATTATGATTAAAAATCTGCAAAACAAAATAAAAACAATGAAAAGCAGAGGAGAGGTATGGCGGAATAACGACTAGCAAAAATAGATAAAGATGAATTTGAAATTGAAACGATGGGTTTTGAACAAACAATAGGTGTTTCTTGCATCTCAACAGACAACAAATGACAGCAAAACAAAGATGTCGTGTGGCACAGAACCAATTTGATCGCCACGTTGAGAGAAGAAACCTCGGACAAATACAAGCCACGGGAAAGAGACATGACCTGCTACGTCAAGACTAAGGACATGAGAGACAGCATAGTAGACTGACAGATAATTTTTCTTATTGCTTTCTTCTTAAAATTATCCTTCAGCAACAGGCCAAACTTAACTCCAAGAAACTAGCATTCGTTTTGTATTGACTGAATAAATTTTCAAGGAAGGACGGAACAAAAGTACATAACTACACAGAAATAAGGATCAAACATATGAAACAACAATGTATATTCACTCAAAAGAGCTCCCGCACATGAAATCTAATAAAACCAGAAATATATTACATTAAGAACAATGGAAAAGAAAGTCTTGCAAGTTACTCAAAATAAGAGCTAATATGGTTCAGCAAGTATACATAAAGACCAACTGTATCTCGCAACCTCTCTTAGAATTTGGGTTTCAGGTCTAACTCTACCCCAAAGCTAACTAGCACAATAGGTGAGGACAATCCAAGCAATATAAGGACTACGCTGGTCGTATTAATGTATCTCTAGTAGATTATGGATCTCAACCCATCCCTTCACACCTAGGGCTAAACATCTAGAGCATGGACAAACAAGGGTCACCCAATAACAATATGCCCTCACATCTAGGGCTAGCCATCTTGGGCATGGACAAACATGGGTCACCCAATAACAATGCCACCTCATGTCTAGGGTTCAACATCTTCAGCACGAACAATAGGTAACAGGTGGCCCAATATCAAATCTAGAATAGGCTCCAATATCTTAGGATGTGAACTTTAGACCTATATCAACCATTAATCAAAAAAAAAACAAACCTAATTCAACCCAAAAGCTAACTCAAAAGGTGAGGATTATCAAAGCTTTATAAAAACTACTTTTCGGCCATATCTATGATCGATAAGAATCTTCATGCAACCAGTTTAGAATCAGAGTCAAATTTTAACTCAATTAGCAATGCCAATAAACAATCAAATCCATGTCTTCACATCAGGTCTTTTTTTATTAATGACGGTATTGAAGGAAGAGCATGAAAATTTAGAAGAAACGGAATATCCTCAATAGATATAAGAAAAAAGATTTAACCAGAAAGAATCTCCAAAGCCGAAAGGAAAACCTCACAAGAAATCATAACCAAGGAATAGATACCAAACCACAGAAATATATATAAGGTTTTGTACAGAGTGATGATACAAAAAACAAACCACACTAAAAACTCAACCACCCCCCGCCCGCTACCCAAAATAACAATAATCCGCAAGCTTCCTTAAAGTTTGACTACGCACAAAAAGTGAACCACAAAGCCTAAAGAAATTCCTCTCAGAAGACCCCAAAACAGAGATCATCTCCAAATTTTATGACAGTATAAACTGGTCCCTCTACAATCCATGTCAATTAAAGAGGTGCTTTGAAGTACTATATTCACCAAAGATGTGAGACAGCAAGATAAATGTTGCTTACCTCATTCTCCTTTCCAATCAACTAATTCACTCCGTGGTGCATATACAGTAGCAGCTCGCTCTTCTGCCTCGGTATCATTTACTATACCTCGACATTTTTGGAAGCCACAGTAACAAGAAAGCCGTTCATCTATTGAGAAAAATCTATCACAAGAATTAAAGAAAGTCAGCACAATATTAAATTATGAAGAAATATAATTTATTTGGAAATTTTAATGCTACACACAATTAAAACCAACACAAAACCAAATCTTGTATGGTTTTTCTTGTGAATGTAGCGTTACTCATTTGAAGAAGAAAGAAACCTATAATCATATGTAAGCTCTTCCCATTGTTTAATGTCCCTCTTTGCAAATATTATAATATGCTCATCGCCGTTAACACTAATGACTCTTGAATAGCAATTTGGCTGCATAAGAACAAAAACAATAGAGATAAGTAATTGATTATTTTCTTCAGCAATGAAAGAAAACTGTTGTATAGCTTCCCCAGCAAATAAATAAGTCGAATTTCAGTATTTCCAAACTGAAGTCAATGTAGAAGTAGAACATAGGTTTGACAGAAGGATCAGATGGAATATATTTTCATTTGATGAGGCACCTATGTAGTATGTCATAGTTATTTGGGTCCTAATCAAATTGTTCCACACAAAATGATATTCATCCAAGGTCATGTAACAATGTCTAGAAGCAAGAAATCTGTTAATATATCATGACAAGGCTAAAGTTTTCTCAAAAAAAAAACTATCAAAATTATAAGTTAGAAACTCTCCATACTCCACTCCTAAAATAGTTAGCTAATAATAGCAAGTTTAAAAAAAAAATTAAGTGAAATTCAAACATTAAATGAAGAATGTAGATTGAAAAGACATTGTTTAACAAGTAGGAAATGGCTTAAGAGTAAAATGATAAAAAAGAGGGAAAGGACGCACTGCACAGGAATGATTAATTAAATGAGCAATGCTTCCTGCTCTGGTGGCATCGATGACTCGTTCATCATCAATCCGAAACATATATGTTCCAGCACCCTGCATATAAGCGAAAGAGACACAAGTCACTAACTAAATCCAGCACAAGCATATACTTAAACATTCCAAAAGGTATAATAGTTGTAACATACTAACATCCCTGTTTCATGTTGAGAATCAAAGGTTCCACAACAGTTCAACATTTTAACAAATCATTTCGAGACAAATAAGATGTCCCTCAATAATGTCAATCTTTATACTAGTACATTTGATATTAGGGTAGTTATTTAGTCAGTTGGTTAGAAGGGGTATCAAGTATAAATTGCATAAATAAGAATAGACAAGGGAACTATGTACATATTGTAGCATTTTGTGGAAGGGGAAATCCTTTGTTAGATAAGGAAACCGTTGGAGGGCAGACCTCTCTCCTTTCTCACTCTTCCAATAAAAGTATGTTCTTTCTTTTCATCAATTTTCAAATTATTTTCCTAAGTTCCTAAAAATTGATGATTCAAAAACACTTACCACCAAAGAATTGTATATAAATCGCTCTCTCCGATCAGCTATAGAAGGTCTAACAAGTTCACCAGTGTATTCAATCACCTGAATAAACAAAATCAAGAAGTCAATCCTTTAAAATTGAAATGCTATAATAAAAGGAGGCTCGTTTAGATAGAATATATTTGTCTTTACCATGTCTCCGCCTTTATATGGATGCTTTGCAAAGATGCCAAATCCATGAATTCTTGATTTCCCTTAAATTTAAAAAACAAATGTGTTTTAAGACGGGATCACTCCATGGCTAAATCTTAAATTACAACCAACCATGCCAGTAATAGCCAACACTCCACTAAAAACAAAAAATTTCCTTTTCCCCACCCCACCACTTTCAAAAATATTAAAGACAACATTGCTTACCAAATGCCAACTGTTTCCGAAAGGTTTCCCTCATGTACTTATATTTCTCAGCAACAGTAAGTATGTTGTCAGCAGCATCAATCATGGAGGTTCTCAGTCTCTGTTCGCTACAATAGAATTTAGAGCAGACTCCTCTTCCAGAAGGCTCTAGGTCGTTCAGCGACCCATGTTGGCAGTATCCACCAACTAAGTAAGGTTGATTCTCCACAAACAAACGTTTCAGCGACGAAGCTGCAAGTGCTTCAGGTTCTTTTCGGCCTCTCCTACCAAAGTAATCATATGGCTCTGCCCAAATAGAATAAACACATACCTCGTTAAACAAATTCATTGTTAATTATTTGAATTGCACAATTTATTATGAAGGAGAAAGAAAGACCAAAACAAATAGAACGAGAAATCCATCTAATATTCCAAAATTCACCTTCCATCCCCAAAGCATATACAATCACACCCTTTTCCCCAAGCTTTAATTTTTCAATGCACAAACAGGGAACACATCCTTTAATTGTATGCATGCCATGGCCTCAGGTTGAATTTAAGTAGTAGTTATGCAAAAAAAAACAGCCTTAATCAAATGCTCTCCCTTTTCCATTTCAGCCTAGTCTCTCCCAACCAACCAAACATAAAACAATCAAATGCCCTCCCTTTACCCTTTCAGACTATATTTATTATTCTAACTTCCTACAGCAGCTTCTGACTTCCTACAGCAGTTACTGCACGTACAACACAACTCCTATTTGGTTTCTCTGTTTCTTTCTAACACAAGTCCTAGTGATAGGAGGCCTGTTACAAACACCCAGCTCTTAGCACACAACTATTTCCTTTTCCACATGTGCCCATTAAAGGCTCTTTCAACGATACACAGTTGATTGTAAACCAAATTATTAATGTAAAACAACACAAATTGCAAGCAATGTGATTTAAGGGCTCAGGTCATTAGTTTGATGTGGACCACGGTATATAATTTGAAAGTCAATTCAGTTGATGCTAAATAAGGAATAACTAAAACTCAGCCAAGATTGTAAACTCTAAAACATTGAACATGAACAAAAATTTCTATAAAATAGATAAGCACAAGGGAAGTCACAGACAGACAGGGCAACTGTATAACAGAAAATTAACAAAAGAGTAACCACACGCAACTTCTGTTTAGTTTTACATTGGTTGCCGGAGATTAAGAAGGAAAAAAATATAAAATTGACAAATTGTATAAGTAAAATAACTTTCCAATATCATACCACTTCGGGCACAACCAGATGGATTGGGTGGTGGTTCATAGTCTGAACATTGACCAATAACCGGCACACGTTCGTCAGCTACAGAATGATCATGAGATGGTTGCCTATGTTTCTTGCAGAAAGAAAGTAAGCGAATGCACTGATCCTCATCATCATCTACGGAAAGTAGATAGAGTCTGTCCTCATTCTCAAGCTATAAATCATAAAATTTTAAAAAATAAATAAATGGACAATCAAATCAACTTTTTAAGCTAATTCTTGTATCAAAGCCAACACCACGCTTAAGGGAAAAATACCTCAACACAAAGACCAGCTGCACGTGCACAGAGTGGATGATATGCTACTCGACAAGAATTGTTTGAACACTGCATGAAGAATTGACATTTGGAAAGAAAAACAATCATAATTTAGTAAACTATAAGAAATTGATTAGAATATAAATATTGGCCAAGCTCCATGCATTGTGTACTGTATACATGTTTCTTTGCATACAAGGTGTATCAAGTGAGAGACAAATGAAGCTAATATTAACCATACAAATTTAGATGAATGGTTACGATTAGATGTAGCCTGATGCACCTGTACATAAATATAACATTTTCAAAAAATGATAGTGAAACTAGTGTATTTTGAATGTTTCTTAAGGCATAAGGTGTCTTTTGTTGTGGTTTATTTCATTCAGATGTGGTGCATCAGGTTGATTTGCCCTATTGACCAAGGAAAAATATACTTCAATTATTCTTTATCTAAAAACTTACTTGGATGCAGGCACCATAAGATACACCACATATGCTGCATAACAACTTCCAACGGTCCTGTTCAGATGCAAAATTTACATGATTAAAGGGAAAGCAATGAGAAAACTGGTTGATATATGTACAGATATAGAATATAGAAGTAGAACTCCGCATGATCAGTGTGACAGAAGCAATTGGACGAATATTATTTAGAAAAAATAATGAAAATGTTCACAGCATGAAAAGTTTGAAAGACAAAAAAAATGTACTGCTTAAAGGTATAATTAGTTATAAAGGCCTACCCTGCTGATTCTACTCAAACCATCGATAGGCTCCATTCTCTTGACATCAGCTAAGCAAGTTTCTGGCAAAAATTATAACCCTTAGAAAACATGAACAAACTAGATTCTAAAAGAGTACATAAAGGCAGACAAACAAACCAGGTATCCACATGGCACAAGCCAAATGAGCCCACCGGCCATCCGTTGTAGGCTTCATTGCACCACCTAGAAGAAACTCCATTACAATAATCAATGACATGTAATAAAACTTAAAAGTTAAAACACAACAAGAATATCAAAGAGTCCCAGAATACCTATGAGTGGACATAAGCAACAAGGTGGGGGAGGAGCACCCGAACGACATAAGTTGCATAGCCATAGCACTCCATTAACAGGTTCCAGTTCTCCATAGCATCTAGCATGGACCTGAGTGAACATTACAATTCACAGCTCCATATCAATAAATGAAATATAAAGATTACTGGGGGGGTGGGGGTGGGGGTGGAGTATCAAGATTTATAAGGGTCATACCATCATTCTGCATTTGTCACACTGCAGAAACAGATTGTTCTCGTACTCCTTACAACACAAACAACTCGCAATTAGCAAGCAAGGCATAGAATAAGAATATTAGCAAACAGGCAAGAAAAATAATATTTCTATTTTCCAGGAACGAATTTGACAAACAGGATAAGGGAAAAATTAGAAATACAAAACATAAAAGAACAGGAACTTTATAGGATTGGGGGGTGGGGGGCTCAGTACCTCATCCATATGGCACACATTGCACTTATCGAGATCAAACCAATTAATATGAACTTGTCTATAACCAACAGGTAATCTGGACCCTGACTTGCGGTTTGATTTCTTCAAAGAGACTTTGGATTTAGATAATCCCTGCAAATGATACATATTTTCAGTGAATATCAAGGATCAGGTACACAAGTTGAAAAGGTATGAGTATTGTATAGTAACAAAATATAGGGTTAGATCGGTAACTTTTGAAGAAAGCATATTGCAAAATGAAAGAGAGGGCGAGAGTATGAAGCTAAACTTTTTCTTTATAGAATACGGAAGCTCAAAAATGATCCTGGTGAAGCAAATAACAAGCTAAAAAAGAGCAATAGCATAAGAGACGGGGAGTAGATTGACATCAACTACAAATTGCAAACTTCTAGAAACAACAATAACCAAGTCTTATCCCCCAAGGTAGATTCAGGCATACAGAGGGATTGACAGTTGACACCATTGAGCTATATAAAATCCAAAGTATATATTTATTTCACCAAGTCTCCTATGAGATAAAGTAAGATATTTCCTGAGCAATCCACTAATTTCCAAAATATTGACTTAATGTTCCAGTTCGAATCTAAGAATTAACATATAATTAAATAGCACACCTTTATAAGTTCAGCCACTTCCGGTTTGGAGAAACCAAACATATCAGAGCCAGATTCATAGCCACTTTCTTGCCCACCATCAGGAACAGAATCTTCAGAAACAACCTTTTCCAATTTCTTTATCCTTTCATATACTTGATTCCAGCAAGTAGATGGTGTATAACCATTGAACTGCAGAAAAACATTTACAACAAGAATAATATAAGCCATGGGCATTAAAAGTTATTTTCTAAAAACCAAGTAAAAACTTAAAGTAAGTTTGTTAAGCAATTTAACAATTAATAAACAAACCCAGAAATCCTGCTATCAAAGCAGCATATTGTACTAGTGAAGAAAAAAAAACATTTTAGAAAAGGCATGGAACAGTTAGAGCCCAGAGTCAAAAAATGTGGGCAGGTGAGGTGCTGAATCATGCAGAAAGCAACCCTAAAATGTGGCTTGTGTACTCTCAGAGAAATAAGAAAATTAACAGGGTAGAATTAGTAATAGGACAATTAAATGGTAGGACAGTTATGTAGCAAATATTTAATTGTATTCCTTTTATTATATGGAGTATTTGTGACAGCTTCTGGTGTGGTTTCTGTTCTCATTTGTGTGTGGCTGAGAAATGCTTTTTCAGAGGAGTCTTGACGCTAATATTATTAAAGTTTCTGCTTTATTTATGTTGCATGTCAGAGAAGGTGAAAGAGATATCCCTCGAGGATAATACCAAAAAATAGAAACAGAAGTATAAGCATTGGATAATTCCACATAGAATTTTCAGAGAAACGCATTTTATAAGTGCAAAGTCATATCTTATAGTAAAAACCAACCTGCTCACCACCATCAACTGTCACTCTAAATAGTGGTCTGAATCTGGATTCTGGATCTCTCAAAACCTCCATCTTATACGGAACGGATACTTTAGGGTCTAAACAACCAAAAAGCACAAAAATGGACGAAACAATAATCAGAATAACTGGCATTAAAATATTCAAATAAGAAGGATATGACATGTTTAATATTCTTTTGAACATTCAAAAAATCAAACAACAGAATTACAGCAAACATCCTAAATCAAAAACACAAAAAAAGCTTCACCTGTAACTGAAGTGAACTTCCTCATTGCAGTGTACCCTTCAGGCCAGATGGATTTTCCATTCCGAAAAGCTGTAGAATCTCCAACTATCTTTCCTGAAAAATTAAAAAATAAAAATGTTACATCCTTGTGGCTAGATGTCAATTTGGCGAAGCCAAATTGCAATTAATCAAGAAGTAACACAGTTACCCCAAAACCCGCCCTCAACTTTTGTTGAACATGAAAATACAGCATACTCTATATTTTACTGTAGGGCTTGGTCAATCTTGAATACAGTATAAAAAAAAAACAATTATTATCTATTTTCAGTGTAAAACTCTATGCACTTTCAAGGAAGCAAGAAGCCACACTACACTCTTTTTTTTTTTTTTTTTTTAGAAGCCACACTACACTGATGGAATTGCTAAGAAATTGAACTAGCAATAGAATGTTAACAGTTTTTATACACATACATGGCATCATATGACTAGTTGATAGATCAAAATTGTTTAGCATAATAATGAAACTCCTAACATAACCACTCTATATAACTATTATCATCTAAAATAATGAAGTTATTCAAAGGTAGCCTTTTCCAAACACTCGAGTGGAAAAATGGTGTTTTAAAGTGAACTAAAAAATATTGAAAGTTATGTTTTGATGGTTCTCTTGGAATCACAAACGAAAATAGAAAATAGCTATATGAACCAAGCATCAACCAAAGAAGAGATCCTGTCAGAAAACAAAAAGGTTAATTGAAGAAATTCCTAAAAATATGAAGTACTAGTAAATTGAAAATTTACCAAGGCTTAGAATCTGCAAGTCTCCCACTTCATATGGAAAAGAGACGGTGTTTTGAAGTGGTTCCCAAGTTCCTTTGTTATTTATATAGTCTTCACCCGAATCTGTACATCCTCCATCCTCTCCACTTACATTGTTACAGTCAACAGCTGTGCATCTTTTCCGCAATTCTATCATCTCCAGAGGAAGCTCCAGTGCACTTAAATACCTGATTAAGTGAAACAGTTGTAAAACCAACAAATTTAGAGCAACCATCTGAAAATTCTTCAAAACTGCGTATCAAGGCAAAGAACTCAAAATGCTACATTACAGTTACAGAGAACGGAGACTATACTGTTAACATATTAATAAATGCAAACCGGAAACAGTGCAACCAGCAAAATTCCAAAGGCAATGCATTAAGGTTTACATCTTTTGATGTTCAAGTTAATCTAAGGGTAAGAACCAATAAAAAGAAAAGGAAAGGCATGATTCATATTACCTTTTTGCCTCTTCTATACCTTCAATGAAACTCTGTTTCTTGCACTTAGAGTGTAGATCGGTTAGGAGTCCACTGAGAAATGATTTCACCTGTTGCACTCGAACTCTGGAAGAAGGAAGAGTATGGTTCGTCTTAAAGGGACACAGTTTCTTAATATTGAAAACTAAAATTTTCTTAACTTTAACAGAATGTCAAACCTTGCAAAGTCGTGAGTGCCAAAAAATTGGACAGGAACTGATCTCCCCCCTATGAACGTTTTTAAACCCTTACAATTGCTAGCAAGTGATTCATCCAAAACAACAGCTGGCCACATTGCATAACCTACAAAATAAACATAAACAAAATAAAAAAGGCACATCCATTTTAGCAGTTACAAAATTAACAGATCTAATTGTTATTGAAAATGCACGTAATAAACAAACAAGCTAATTGCCAGAGTAGAGACTTTGTACCTAGCTCCTTCGGTATGAAACACACATAAATCACTACTATGCCATATAAATTTCAAAAGTAAACATATGGAATCACAGAAAATAAAATTAATAATAATAATAATTAAATTTTCTTAAAGGCAGTTGCAAATAATTCTTTCAATTAACAAAAATCAATTCAATAAAATATATCCGCATACAATAATCTGTGAATGGAACAACTGAACAAGATTGAGCATAAACCTGTAAGCTTGGCCCATACGATATCCCCAGACTCAAAGTCTTGACAGTCATTCATACTTGCAGCCAGTGCGAGCATCTCTTCAACATCATAATCAGAGACATTACTGTCGCGAACTTTGGCGTAACTCAATTTTAAACGTTGCATGTCGTTGCGGGAAACATGGTATTTAACATTTTCCTTTGAAAGAACTAATTTTTCCTCGTCTCCATCATCATACTCGATCTGCAAATATGTATTAATGAAAGGATGAAATCTCAAATAACATGTGCAACATCGTCAAACACACATAAGCGTAAAACTATTCAAATTATTTGAGCAATAATTTAGATAAGCGCATACATGATGTATCTTAGCTTCCCTATCGTAACCTTTAACTTGGCCAGTGTATGATTTTAAATCCATGGGCCAGTAAACCTGCAAGAAAAAAAGTTGAAATTGATGAACTGTAGTTATATAAAGGACTCGGCAGAATAAATAAATATACAATTATTAAGGAAACATTTATATTAAACATCCATTTTTTAATAACGTTGTGTGCACTATATATTACAAGTTACAACCATTAGATTAGTCTACATTTATCGTTTGATATCAACCTATCGGCAGTAGTACCAGTATGATAGTTGTAAAATTGCCATTTGATATCAATCTAACAGCAGTAGTATATCGTGCACAATTTAAAATGAACGCATCATATATTCTGCCCAACAATTAATAACCCAAAGATTGCAGAAGATTACCTTGCATCTCAGTCCGACAAAAGCCTCGGGATCGGCATCATCAAAGCTCAACCTGCAATAAGTGCAGATAACATTAATGTAAGATTTCATTTTCGCTTCCTCACAGAAACCACAGAGATGCATAAACAACATCACTCAAACTCATTCAAAAACTAAGTACTCCCTGCACATTCAAGCAAAGTTCATCTAAGGTCTGAACAGAAAACCACATTCCGAATAATCACAAACAACAATTCCTCATCAGAAACCACAACAAGATTTAACATTCACATAACCAGACATAAATCATAAACCCTAAAACCAACTCACAGAGCTAACCATCTAAGCACCATTGAACTTCAAATAAGGAATATAAGGTTGATTTAGGGTTTATAAAGGGGATGGTTCGGTGGCTCGCATTGGGAAGTTAACGAGCCGAGTGATAAAAAAAAAGTCGAGGGTTCGATTCTCACTCGCAGCATAATGCTATCATTTACTAACAATATTAAAATTGGTTATTTCAAAAACAAATTAAAAAATACATTGAACTTCACATAAACTCATCAGTTTCTAGAATCAAAACACACTACCAAAAATAAAAATTAAAAATTTCAAGAGAGAGATAAAAAGTGAAATTACATGACCCATCTCTTCAAATCAGGCATCAACTTAGGAAGCTTAGAACCAGAACCAAACTTCTTCTTATTACTGCTCTTCCCATCAAACCCAGCAGAATGCCCAATTTGATTGCGACATTCTCTCAATCTAGGTCCATCGAATTTCCCCAAAGCATTCCAATCAATCCCTAAACTCTCCAGCTCATTGCTCCCAATTCTTCTTTTTTTCAACACCATCCGCTCAGAATCCGACGCTGGAAAAGAACTCCTCTTTCGTCTCCGAGAGTAAACATACAAAACCGGTGGTTTAGCATAGACCACCATAGCAGACGTCGTCGTTTTGGAAATCTCTTTCTCATCTTCATCGTCGTTAACCGATGAATCGATTTCGCCGTTATTGAACTGAATCTCGTTGTTGAGTTTGCGAGCTTTAACTTTTTTTGACATGACATTGGAAGAACCACTACAAGGTGATGTAGAAGAGTAGAGATGATCCAAAGGAAGGTAACGAATGGGGGTTCCATGGGTTGTGTGGATATCAATGGTGGTGTCTTCTTCGGTGGCAACTCCTCCGCCGTTTTCGTCGGAATTTGGAGGCAATGCCATTGAAGAAGATTGAAGAACGAAGAAAAAGGGAAAATTTCACAATGTTAGGGTTTTGTTTTTTTCCGAGAGAAAATATAAGAGAGGAAAAATAAAAGTTGAAAACAGAAGAAGAAAATGTGTGCAGTGTGCGTGTGTTTGTGTTTGTGTTTTTTTCTTATTTGTAATTTCTAAATTATTATTTTTCTGATTTTTCTGCAAGTGATTATTATGGTTTAAAGTGATTCCCGCCGTGTGATTCTTTAGTTCAAAGTGAAAAATGAGATTATGAGTGGATTATTGTTATTTATTAGAAGAAGACAGGAGTGAGTTTGTGTTTGCGAGTATCGAATGAGAGTATGACACTTTTTCTGCATAAAGAAACATAAGATAAGACAAGACAGATAGGGTTACAACTTAGAAGGTTGGAAATGGATCTTTAATGGTGTAATAAAGTGTGTGCTTGGAAGCGCGGTGAAAAGGAGCTTTACGCGCGAATTAAGAACATTTGTAATCTTTTTTTGAAATCGGGGTTTATGAACTGTGGTATGTGTTTTGATGTTGAGCTGAGTGAAACGCGTGTATGGCGAATGATCTAAACGCGGTGTGAGAAAATTTTACGCGCGCGTTAAAATGTAAGTTATGATTTGTAACTGAGGTTTATGAATTGTGGTATGTATTTGGTTGGATATGTTGATCGAAACACGTGTATAGCGAATTAACTAAGTCTTTATTAAAAGGTTAGTGATTTGATTTTTATTTGGTGTGTCTAAGACTCTGACAAAATGTAACGACGACTAGTTAATTCGAGTTTGCAACGGGTGTCGATTAATTTGGAGACGTTTCGTCTATTTCTTTTTTGTTTGAAATTGGATTCATCTTTTGAATCAGCTGTGTTATTTTACAGGTTTTTTTTTTGGTACATTGGCAAAAAGAAGAAAAGACAAAAAGATAAAGAAAACTAAGCTCTAGGGTGAAGCACCCTTAAAGCATCAGACAAAAGAATGTTCTTCAAAGCCTCGGGCGGGGACTCCCAAAATTTTAACTTGGTATCGTTCGCCGAACCCAACTTAGCAAGAAAGTCAACACTGAAATTTCCTTCTCTAAGAGAATGAGATAGAGTAACGTCCCAATTCAACTTGAGTATATCTTGGATGTTGGTAATAACAGCAGCGTAGCAGTGATAAATGTTATGACCCTTCAAAATAAAATCCAAAACTGTTTTGGAATCTGAATAACACAAGATGCTCGAAAAACTCAAGTCTCTCGCAATCTTCAGGCCATGGTAAATTGCCATAAGTTCTGCAAAAGTATTGTCCTTTAAGCTTAAGTAGCCACCAAAACCAGTGATCCAGCATCCATCACCTCTTCGTATTAAACCTCCAAAACCGGTTTTGCCTGAGGCACCCAAACAACTACCATCCACATTTAAAACATATCCATCCTGTGGAGAAGGGTGCCAGGAAATCCATCTCATGGAATCATTAGTTTGAACTGAACGAGGAAAACAAGAATATAAACTTGCTGATGTTATTTTACAGGTTTGAAATTCTACTTTACAAATTGAACAAAAGAATATAAAATTGTAATCATTTTAGAGGTTTTTTAGTTTTTGGAGTTTAATATATGATATATAATCTTCTTCTTCTTTTTTGGGTAGATGGACGAAATAGTAAACCATTGAAAATTCACACAGACAAAGTGGAAGGGTCGGGGTTTGAACCCCGACCATGACGTCTGACACTAGCAATTTCGACATTTCTAGCAGTTAAGCTAGGATTCGTGGACTATGATATGTAATCTTGGAAAGAAAATATTAGATCTCGGTTGTTTGAACAATTTTAGACTTCAAATCATGTACATCATCTTCTCGAATAATTGTATTTAACCATAAAGATATTGGAAAGAAAAGTATTTGAATATGTGTAAAGTGTTAATACGAAATGTATTGTTTCAAGTTGAGCACATTCCTCGTGTAATCAAATGTATAAACCTAGACGATGAAGTATCTCGTCATGATAAAATATTTTTATTTTGAGCATTTGTGTTAAATGTAATGTGTATCTGGAACTATGATGAGAATGCATTTAACCCACATCGAAATTGGTTGATGGTTTACAAACAAGTAGCTAAGGAGGTTGGTGATATAAGTAGCAGCAGTATTACAAAAATCGAAGTGCGCTTATTAGGTGGCATTCTCCTTCGGATAATTGGATGAGAATTTTAATATATATGGATCCAGTAAAGGTAATATTAAAGGTGGTTGTGGTGGTCTTATTTGACATAGTGGTGGAAAATGGTTTGGAGGCGTCTTTAAATTTGTAGGGAGTTGTGGTGCATGTGTAGCGAAATTCTGAGGTGTTTTAGAAGGGTTGAAATATTTTTGGAGTCTTGAATTTCGACTTGTGGATCACATACTAATTATGAGGTGGTGGTAATTATGATTCAAGAAAATAATATAGTTAGCTATTATTGTTGGAGCTTAGTGCGTCAAATTCGACATCTTTTGAAACTTGATTGGGAGATTCAAATTCAACATTCTTATCATGAAAGCTAACAAATGTGCTGATATGCTAGCCAATATGGGTGTGATTAAGAAGCTCCTTTGATTTATTATGAATCATGTCAGACTCCTTTTAGTTTTCTTTTTGCAACTTATATTGCGGGGATTGCTACTCCCCATTTAGTCTCTTGTAATATTTTCTTTGGGTCTTTTTGACCCTCTTGTTTACCAAAAACAAAATTGAAGCTTTGAGTTATAACATTTTTTCTTAAGAAGCTAAATTAGCTCACTCAAATTGCCATCCGAGAAAATCGAACCTGATATCTTAAGGATGAACCACAATATATAGATCAATTATGATATGTGGTTGGATCACTAGATGTTTACTCAGTCACATCAACAGTGAGTGATCTCTAGTGAGAAAGAGGTTTCTTATGCGAGAGTGAGAGGACTGATTATAAGACAATGGATTAAGTTAAATGGATTAGATTAAAAGATTCTATTATAATTGTAACGCGATCTATTTCATATTATCAATGATAAAAAATAAAAAAGAACGCCTTTCCATTTCTCTCATTCCCAAATCCAATCATCGATTCATCCCCACCACTTCTCATCTCATGCTTGTTAAAATATTTGGATTTACTCTAATTAACTAATTAAAATATAATTAAATGTGGATACCATCAAATATTATTATTAGGCTATATGTTGAACGGATCGTGATGGATTTGACTGTTCTTTCTGGTCAGCCTATTGAGAGGTCTCCGCCTCCGCTGATGAATATATAATATGACTATCCCATTAGGTCAGATACACTGAAAACATAATTACATCTATTACGAGAGAAAAAAACTCGCTCATATTATTACAGAAAATAGTTTTTTTTTTTTTTTTTGTTGACAATCAACAATTTATATTATTTCATTATGTAGGAAAGTAGCAATAGATAGAGGTAATGATTCAATAACATCGCGACTAGGCCTAGAAATGACCGCTCCAGCTAGTGTGTGAGTGACCATGTTTGCTTGCCGCTTGACAAACTTTACCACAGTTAGGATTTGATAACAAAACATTTTTGATATTACAATTAAATGAACTAAACTCAGAGATTCCATTACGTGGCGCGAAGATTGCATCAACCACAATCTTTGAATCCGACTCAAATATGACATGGGTTACACCTCTTTGTTCCATTGCTCTCATAGCTTCTAGTAATGCAACCGACTCTCCTTTCGTTGTAGAACACTTCCCTTCATTCCATAAGGTTCCAGCCACTACAAAGCTCTCCGTATGGTCACGCAAGCACCACCCCGCACTAGTGTTTTGCAAGTCATCAAAGAAACCCGCGTCGACATTGCATTTGTGCCAACCCCAAGGTGGTTTTTGCCATGATACAAACTGTTGTTGTTGCGTTGTTGTCATGCTACCATGCTAAGATTGCCTAACCGAGTTCCATTATTCCCACATATATCGCGCCTTCATTCCCAAATTTCCACCGGCTTCTTTCGTATCATTCCAAACACAATTGTTTCAATTATTCCAAAGTACCCACAGTGGCGTTGCTAATAACCCAGCTGTATTTTTATTCTCAAAATTGCAGATTTTAAACACACATTCCTTGATATATTGAGATTGCTGCAACTGTTGCGCTACTACTTGCTCTAAACCCGCAATGTATCTCGCTTGCACACTGTCATTAAAGTTGAAGAAAACATGCCACTCATCTTCATTTCCACAATCACAAAGCGGACAATTTAAAATACAAGGCACACACCTTTCTTGCAATCGAATACGAGTTGGAATGCAACCTTTGCAAATTCTCCAAAGTAAGTGTTTTGCCTTCGGCGGAGCATGAATTTTTCAAATACAATTCCAATCCTCTCGTGTTTCACCATCCGATATCCTCCCTATCATATTAAGCATCAAGTTATATCCACTTCTAACACTATAATGGCCATTTGTACTATCCTCCCAAATCATCTTATCTTCTTCCGTCATATCAAATAAAAGTACATCAAGAATACGGTTAACTATATCCACCGAAAACAAGGACTCAATCTTTGCTCTATCCCACCTTTTAACATTTGGTAACATTAGATCACTAACGGTAATATTATACGCACCTTGTACTTGTGGGGATTGAATCCATGCACTTTCCTTCCCTCTTAGCCACAACTCACTCATGACTTTAATATTATTCCCTTTTCCAATAGTCCACATACAACCATTCATTAGAATATGCCTAGCTTTCCAAATACAACGCCAAGCATAGCTCGGATTATGACCAAGTTGAGAATCAAAAAGAGAGGACTTTGGGAAATACCTTGCTATATATAATTTGGCCACTAATGAGTGTGGTTTCGTCATAATATTCCACCCTTGTTTCGCTATTATTGCCAAGGTGAAGCTATGCAAGTCTCTAAACCCCATACCACCAAGTGCCTTTGGGTAGGCCATTCGGTCCCAAGCAAGCCATTCAGGGTCGGTCCTGACTATTTGGAGGCCCGGTTCAAATATTTAAAATAGACCTTTAATAAAAAATTTAAAAAAATTATCTTCTGTATAAATCACTATATTTTTATTTGATTGGGATATTTTTTCACCAAACACGTGATATTTTATGAACATTGGTAATATTTAACTATTATTATAGGATCTTAAAATTAATTTATCGAGTATATATAATATATTATAAAAACTAACAATATATAACTATTATTATAGGACCTCAAAATTTTGAATTGAGGCCTTCAAAATTTTGAGGCCCGTTGCCGTCGCACTTGCCGCACACCCCATAGGGCCGGGCCTGAAGCCATTTAATACCTTTATTGTTCACCTCTCCTCCCCACCAAAAGAAATTCATCATTCTTTCAATATCTTTTATTGTAGCATCCGATAGAAGGTAAACACTCATCACATAAGACAGAATGACTTGTAACACTGACTTTATCATTACGGAAAATAGATTTAAACACCTATTAACTCTAAATAATTTAAACATCGTATTTTATTTATTTATTTATGGTAATAATTGGAATAGTGTAACACGGTAAACATTACATCTCCAATAATCAAAATCAATTAGCAAGAAGGCTAATTGGCAAAAGGACATAAACAGCAAATCAATCAGCAAAGGTGATTTAAAGGTGATCAATAATGTTTTTGAAAAAGCTGGTATATTTCTTTTTCTTTTACAAGAGAAAAGTGTTAATAAACCATATCAAAAGCCACAAACATTTTAAAACATTATTATTATTATTTTGAAAGAAAAAAAAAACAGTATTACAAGACTAAATATAAAATTTTTAGGCACATCCATAAAATGTCAAGTTTGCCTTTTATTCTTTTTAAAACAATTTAAAAAAATAATTATGCATTTTTTTTTTGTGAGTGTGTTTAAAATTTGTGACCATATATATATACTAGTCGGAGTACCCGTGCAACGCACGGGGAACTCCGTATATTTGAAATTTCATACAAAAATTTGAGTTGCAAATGCTAATGCATAATCATGATTTAGTACATAATTTCTATGTAGGCATAAAAGATAATGTATAATTATATTACATGCCAACAAAATGTTGACCGAATCATAATCAACGAAGTAGCAAAAATAATATATCCGCTAAGTTGTTATAATATTACACAACTTCAAAACAAAACATATAGTTAAATGCAATATCCATTGACTTTATGATGCTCTTGAAATTTGATACTGCATCCTACAAAAAATGGAACAAAGTAATAATTGTTATTTGATTCACTTGTAAAAATATTTGAATTAGTGGAAAATTTTTAAAAATGTATACCTTTTGCTTCCATAAAATTAAAGGTTATCAAAAACTTCTAGATAAACAACATTGATAGTTGAAGTGCATGTCTTTCCTTCTTCATCCAAAATGCACATCTTCAAACCTTTTTTTGTTGTTACTCTAGATACAGCTACGTAAAACTGACCGTGTGTAAAGACAGGTCGAGGTAGATACAATCCTACCTTAGATAATGATTGTCCTTGACTTTTGTTAATTGTCATAGCAAAACACAATGAGATAGGAAACTGTCTTCTTTGAAATTTGAATGGAAGACCAGAATCCGAAGGAACCAAATCAATCCTCGGTATTAATACCCTTTCACCAATACTTTTACCGGCAATAACAGTTGTGAGTGTGTTTAAAATTTGTGACCATATATATATATATATATATATAGTTTTGTGATTATAGAAAACTTGCTTTTTAAAACAAATAGATGAAAATGAAGCACTAATTAAAATGTAAATAGTGTAGACTTCAAATTAAAAGATTAAAGTTATTTATCATTTTTTTTTGTTGTTGTAAGAGATAATATTCCAATAAAATAAAATAGAATGCAACATGCATCTGTGCCATAACTATAAAAAAAATGGTATATGTGCTATAAGTCTTCTTGGAAAAATATTAAAATGAAACCCTCCTATTAATGGGTTGTCTCTGTTCTCTTTCATATATATTTTTTTTATTCTCTTGTCTCCAAAGCTATGTACAAGTGGGCACAGCTATAAACTTAAATCGTTTAGGCTTTTCTTAAGAAAAAACACATTGTATATCTATTTCAATAATAATATTTTTTCTTAATTATTGTAAATATAGATTAATTGAAATATATATTACAATATTTAAGAGTCGATATTCAAACTTTAAATACTTCACTTATTTATTTTAAGGATAAAATTCTAGTAATCAAACAATTTAATTAACAAAATATAATTTAATTTTATCTCTTTTTTTTGGTAAAGTATTTTATCTCTTTCTACTATTTTAAAGAGTTTCATTTACAAGTATTTTAATGACTATAATATATCTCTTAAAATAAAAAGAGATTAATTGTTATACATTGACTCTGTAATTTTTTTTACATATACATCAAATTAAATCACACTTTAATGTCACTTTTATAAGTTGATTCCTAAATTTTCTCAATAAAAATCTATGTGGTGTGATTTTCTTTGACAGTAATCTACTTTTTTTACACATACTTGACGTGATTTGATTAGAAGCATATGTAAACAAATTTACATTGTCGGTATATATAAATTAAATCCGAATAAAAATGTAAAAAAATTCATATTTGAACTTCAACTCCTATAAATTATAATATTTATACCATTGAGTATGCTTACGGATACATGAGAAACTCTTTTTATTATTAAATAGAAAAACTTGAAATTATTAAAGAGATTTTCATGACTTGTAAATTATTCGAATCATAAAAATAAAACACCAAGATATATAATTATTTATATGCCAAGTCTATAATACATAATATGATTTTTCCCTGTATATAGGTTTATTTTCACAATTAAATCAATATATCTTATAATTAAATCAAATCAGCGTGACATATTAATTTAATAGTAAAATTTATGAATTCAATGATAAAAAAAAAAACCGTTAAAAGAGTTAGAAAACTCGAGCGAAAGAGAAAAAAACATCACAAATAACTAAAAAAATTTACAACCAATATTAGATGCCTTTTTTTTTTTGTTACAAGTAGATGATGCATTGTTTGTTAGGTAGAGTTGGCAGCCAACCCATGAAGGCAGCATCTTCCTCCTTGAGTATCCAAAAGCATGAAAAACAAACTCTCTCAATGTACCTCCAAACAACAAATAGCCAACCAAAACTACCAATTCACTTTCCACAATTATAAATGTGGACAATTATGTACTTCAACTTAACTAAACTTCAAAATTATTCAGATAAATAAATTTTTAAGCATATTTTAATTTGATCAACATTTATTTGAAAATTTTGTTAATTTTAAGAAAAAACTATCACACTTAAGATTCTAAACTAAATCAAAGATATATTCCAACAAAATTACTACCACCACCACCATACTTTGTAAACATGTTTTCATTTTGGCACACACACAAAAAGGAATATATTGTTTCTATTAAGAAAAAACTAATGTTAAGATAGTCATTAAATTTCAACTATTTAAATTAGATAAAAAAAATCACATTTTATTTATTAATTACTAAATCAATTTGAAAATGCCATATCGAGAATGTACATTTCTTAATTGAAAATATACAATCATTACATCGTAATTAACGTCAATCGATATCCAAACATTTTTTTAAAAAGAGAAATTTAAATTGTCTACACTCGAACACAGCTAAAATCAAAATGCTCGTACAATCTTAACTTCTAATTAAAATAAATCAACTTACATTTAATTTATCGTTATCAAATATCAAATAAAAAATTAAACCTAAAAAATATTAGCCCTACGATTAACATCAAACAACCATTATTTAATAGAGTTATCTACATTTTATTTTAATTCTACAAGTGAAAATAGTAAAAAAAAAAAAGAAAAAAAAGAAGAAAAGAACAACTACTAATAATAACACAGTAGTAGAAAAAATGGTTAAAAACCCGTAATCGTAAACCCTAGAAGTTTAAATAGCCTCCAACTATTTCAACTTCATTCTCTCTCTCATTTCACTTCTCAAAATCACAACAATTTCTCTGTTCGATTCATCGTTATTCTCACCGGTGTTCTAAACCCTAGAAGAATCTCTTCCTAGGGTTTAGATTCATCATCGCTTAATCAATTCTTCTTTTCAGCGTTGATCGAAGTTTTTTGATCATTTTTCTGCACTATGGATCTTCCTAGTCTTGCTGTTATACTCCAAGCTGCTCTCAGTCCCAATCCTGATGAACGGAAAGCTGGTGAACAGAGCTTGAATCAGGTATTTGTTTTTTCGTTTTTCATTTTCAGTGGAAATTCGATTGATTATTTGAGTTTTGATTGTTTTTTTGCTTTGTGTTGAGTTGGATTTACATTTGGATAAGTCTTTACAAAGTATAAATGTGTTGATTTTGATTTCTTTGTGATTTTTGGTGTGTTATTAGTTCTAATTGAGTGTATTAGTGGTTGAATTTGGTTGTTTTTAATTTTGTTATATGCGTATTTATGATTTTATCGTGTTAAGTAAATAAATAAATAAATCAATCGCTTTCTTTAGCATAATTTTGATTGTCTGATAGTGTCTGTGTCCATTTTGTCTCAATAAAAAGTGGATTATGGTAATTGCGTGTTAATTAATTAAATGTAGTGGTGATTTTATTGAATTGATTTATTTAGGGTATTATTATTTTTCGAATCATAGATTATTTTTTTTAAGTAATACGGATTTATATATGTACAGTTCCAGTTTGCACCTCAGCATCTGGTGAGGTTGTTGCAAATCATTGTAGACAACAACTGTGATATGGGTGTACGACAAGTGGCTAGTATTCATTTCAAGAACTTTGTTGCGAAAAATTGGTCTCCTGATTCTGGTATGTTTTTTTAATATCAGAAATGGAATTTAGATAGTGAAATAATGAATACTACCTTCTTTTGCTGATTGTTTGCTTTCCTATTGGTTAATGTAGATGCCCAACAAAAGATATTGCAGAGTGATAAAGATTTGGTGAGGGATCACATTCTCATGTTTGTAACTCAAGTTCCTCCTTTGTTGAGGTACTGTTGATTATCTGTGGCTGTATGGTGTTTGACAGCAATTTCCTGGATGCTCTGATGTCTTGATTAATCATGATAGTCTAAAAATTGTGGCAGATAAATTTTTCCTTTGTAGAATGTATGTTTCTTTCCATTGTGTTGCTCCTTTCTCACATGCTTTGTTTGTAGGGTACAACTTGGTGAATGCCTGAAAACAATTATACACGCTGATTACCCTGAACAGTGGCCTCTTCTTCTTGACTGGGTGAAGCATAACCTACAGGATCAACAAGTATACGGTGCCTTATTTGTGCTACGGATTCTGTCCAGAAAATATGAGTATGTCTACATCTATTTTGTTTTGATTGAAATGAATTGTGCTGCTGCTTTTGTTCATGTCTTGTGATTTAGTAATTTTTCTACATTAGGCCCACTGGAGCTATGTTAACTATCACATTTTGTCTTCGCAGGTTCAAGTCGGATGAAGAGAGGACACCAGTTTATCGTATCGTCGATGAAACATTTCCTCACCTTCTTAATATATTTAGCAGGCTTGTCCAGATTGTTAATCCATCACTTGAAATAGCAGATTTAATCAAGCTTATCTGTAAAATATTCTGGTCCTCCATATATGTACGTTTTTCTCCTTCATTTTTTCTCCTTCATTCATGTATTTCGTAAACGAAGGAATTTATTGTCAGTGTTATGTTGTAGATCAAACCTTGTTCAAGATTGCATGTTGCTTTTATTGACCGTTTCTGTAGAATTTACGATTATTATTATTTGCTGTGTATCATGTGTTCCTTTTGTACTGAAGTGGAGTTGATGCTCCTTTTCTCACCTGATTAAGTTTTATTAAATAAAGAATAGAGGTCTTAGAGACACAAACAAAGTCGTAGTTTATATAGCTTACGTGCGTGTGTGTGCTATATATATATATATATATATATATATATATATATATATATATATATATATATATATATATATATATATATATATATATCCTTGTTTTGATTAATGTGTTGTTCATTCAGATATTATTTTACAATCCATCGCATTGTGCCATTGTGTGTTGCTTTTTATTATTTTGATGCTTTACTTCCCTTGAAGTTCACATGATTGACATGTGCTATTGTGGATTTATTGGTGAATTTATTTAGTTGGAGATTCCAAAACTGTTGTTTGATCAAAATATCTTCAATGCTTGGATGATACTTTTCCTGAATGTATTGGAGAGACCTGTGCCCTCAGAAGGTCAGCCTGTTGATCCCGATCTTAGAAAGTCATGGGGTTGGTGGAAGGTCAAGAAATGGACAGTTCATATTCTAAATAGGCTCTACACTCGGTATGGCTGTGATGTTGTGGATTAATGTAATGTGAGCGTTCCATTATATGATTAATTCTGAACTTCAATGGCTGTTTAAATTACCATGTTACAGTTTTGGAGACTTGAAGCTGCAAAATCCCGAAACCAGAGCTTTCGCTCAAATGTTCCAGAAGCACTATGCAGGGAAGATTTTGGAGTGCCACTTGAACCTGTTAAATGTCATTCGTGTAGGGGGCTATTTACCTGACAGAGTTATCAACTTGATTCTTCAATATCTAAGTAATAGGTAGACTGATTAATTCACTTTGTCATTTGTTCTTTTCATTGACTACATGCTTGCTATTCCAATTAATGTAGGACTTTACATATTTAAGTAGCTAATTTTAAGTGTGTTGAACTCACTGGGGTTGTTTATAAATGCTTAATTGTAATGGCAAATCTCAGTGCTCTTAATTTTAGGTTCCCACAGCAGATGCATTACATTGTTAATAGTTTTTTAGGTTAGGAAGACTTACTGGTTCATTTTGAAGCAGAGGGGTTTGATTATCTATTTACATTTCCTCAACTATGCATATGGATGCTAAACAGGTGTCAACTAGTGTTTATATCAAAATATGACATACATCTAATTGAAACAGTGAAAGGTGAGGTAGTTAAAATTGAGATTTTATGCAGAATCGGGAAGAATTGAAATAGCATCAGTAAGACAAAGAAAACCTTACATTACTTGAAATTCGTTAGCATAGCTCACAAGTAAGATCAATGAAACCTTAAATCACACTTCAAATACTTGTATAAATTAAAATTAAGCATACTTGCAGAATCGTTTCAAAAATTGTAGGTTATACGATTAAACAGTTAACAGGGGTTTTACAATTCAAATCGGGATTTTAACTACCATTACCACTATTGCTTGTATGTACAGGAGGAGTTTAACATATGAATAGTATATTAGATACCTTTTATTTTTCTATAAAATAATGTGGGCATGATCTATTTATCTATTTTAATTTGTTTTATTTAATGAAAACCATACTTGAGCCTAAATAAAAAAGAATAACAATTTTTACTTCATGTTTGTTTCTTTTATTTTATTTTTTATATTTTATTGAACACAGTGTAGTTATTGAATATGATATAAGCTTTGCTACGACACTGATACTAGGAAAATGAAAACCCCACGCTCGATGCTAGTATATTTTTGCTGTAGTTGTTACCGTGGAAGAGTGTGTGTGTGTGTGTGTATACTTAATTTCCAAATTTGAGTTTTTGTATTCTGGATAGCAAGGGCATTTATAATTGAGAGTGTTAGTTGTTATTTTGAATGCTTTTATTTGCTGCTGCTGAGTTGCAACATATTGACTCTTTCACCCTGAACATTTTAATCTATGCAGTATTTCAAGGCCCAGTATGTATGCTCTGCTGCAACCTCGTCTTGATGTCCTACTATTTGAAATAGTATTCCCCCTTATGTGCTTTAGTGACAATGATCAAAAGCTTTGGGAAGAAGATCCACATGAATATGTAAGGAAAGGATACGGTAAGTCATATTGGTGTATAAACGCGGAAACATTTTTCCACAAATTGCACTGTGATTGCTTATTGTTTCTCATTCTTGATCACAGACATAATTGAAGATTTATATAGTCCTAGAACTGCTTCCATGGATTTTGTGAGTGAGTTGGTTCGGAAACGAGGAAAAGAAAATCTTCACAAGTTTATTCAATTCATAGTTGAAATTTTCAGAAGGTACTATCTTGCTTAATGTTAAAATGAATTCTGTATACTTCGGTAGAATATTTATGTTTTTGCTGTGCTAGGTATGATGAAGCTTCTATAGAATCCAAGCCCTATAGACAGAAAGATGGTGCACTTCTTGCTATTGGGGCACTTTGTGACAAATTGAAGCAGACTGAGCCATACAAATCTGAACTTGAGCGCATGTTAGTTCAACATGTCTTTCCTGAGTTCAACAGTCCTGTTGGCCACCTTAGAGCTAAGGTATATCAAAACAGGCATATCCTAAATGATGTTTTTAAAATGACATAACAGGAAAAGCCTTTATACATGAGAACCTTTTGAGCAGCAATTTTGTCTGCATATCTGATCAAATGTCGCTGATGCGAACAATTTGCAAACATTGGGAGAGATAAGTTTGCAATAACCGGGAATGAAATTTTAAGCGTCTGAGTTTTCTATTGCTCTGCAATTTTCATGAACTTTTGAATTCTTGATTGATCATTAAATTGAATTGATTCTCACACATTTGTATTGTGTCTACTGTTCAAAACTTTTAGCTACATGCACTTCTTTTTTTGGAAACTAATAATCTTCTTCAACCAAACTTTTACTTTATGTTGAATTAAACTAAGATGCTTCTTCAACACCACAGTGATTTTTTTCCAATCAAACTCTTAGATCTTGATATAATTTAAAAGAAAGCAACGGAGAAGTGGAAATTTGTAACTGAAAACTGGAAATACTAGAATGGATGTGACCAGCTCTTTATTTATATGGTTTAATAAGATGCTGTGAAACAAGGGAATGGTGTAATCTTTTCCAAATTCCATCTTTCTGTCATTCGCTCTAACTACATCTTCCAATTGAATATTTTGATGTTAGTCAATGATTAGGAAAATTTCATTTCTTCATTTTTATGTATTTATGATAATTTGTATTATTGAATTACAGGCAGCATGGGTTGCTGGTCAGTATGCCCATATTACCTTCTCAGATCAGAACAATTTCCGAAAGGCATTGCAGTGTGTTGTTTCCAGAATGCAAGACTCTGAACTTCCTGTGCGTGTTGATTCTGTTTTTGCCTTGCGCTCTTTCATTGAAGCATGCAAAGGTGGATTTTACTCTTTTGTTTCGATTTGTGATTGTATTGAGCATCGTCTTTTCTATACAGTTAATATTTATACTTTATTTTGTATTTCTCAATGATGCAGATTTGAACGAAATCCGTCCCATTCTTCCTCAACTTCTTGATGGTATGTTGGCATGGAAATTTTATCTTCACCTCATAGTTATTAGTATTTTTGACTTTCTCACTAAATTTAATCAACTGGAATTTTATGCAGAGTTTTTCAAACTTATGAATGAGGTTGAGAATGAGGACCTTGTATTTACTTTGGAGACTATTGTGGACAAGTTTGGAGAAGAGATGGCGCCTTATGCACTAGGGCTGTGTCAAAATTTGGTAGTAATTTTTGTCCTTTCTTCTATCTGTCTGTACTTGATTTTGTGCACTATTCTGTAGAATAACATTTTGTTCTCCATTTTCCACAACAGGCTGCTGCATTCTGGAGGTGTATGAACTCTGCAGAAGCTGATGATGAAGCTGATGATCCAGGCGCTTTGGCCGCAGTTGGCTGTTTACGTGCTATTAGCACAATCCTTGAATCAGTGAGCAGGCTTCCTCACCTTTTTGTGCAGGTTGAGCCAACTTTGCTTCCTATAATGCAAAGAATGTTAACAACAGATGGTCAAGGTACTCCTCATTGTTAAATGTTTATTTTGATTGTAAGAAACTACAACAGTTCTTATACTTTTAGCTTTAATATGTCTATAGCATGTAAGAAAATGTAACAAGTTATGAGTTTTTAAAGTTGGATTATTTGTGTTACTATGGTCCTTGTATAAAGATTATGATCTGTAAATTTTGTTTTCACTTGGTTTTGTTGGCTTATTTCCATTATTTTTATGCATGCTTACAGAGGTTTTCGAAGAAGTTTTGGAGATTGTATCATATATGACATTTTTCTCTCCATCAATATCTCTGGAGATGTGGAGTCTTTGGCCAGTAATGATGGAAGCACTGGCAGATTGGGCAATTGATTTCTTTCCAAGTATGGTTCTTAACTACATATTGACTCCTTTTTGTGCTCTGTTTGTGGTGAAGTGCCTAGTTCAAATGATTTATGGGTGACCAATTGATTTATTGATATTGAATTGAAGCACAGATGAGTTGGTGTCTCAGACTTAACCTGAAGATGAACACAACTTTAAGCATCTTATAAACATTAAAAAAAAGCATATTTTGTGACCCCCTTGCTTTGTGTTGTAGTTCTCAGGCTAGCTGTTTTTCGGATTTTGTCATCCACAATATCCCAAATTGCCGGGGATATTGGAATTTGCATTTGAGTTATGCGGCTCTTGTTGAATTTTATTTGCCCGCTATGCTCCAATGTTTTCTCACTTCTCTTTTTACCCTACTATTAGTTTTTCATAGAATTGAAAAAATAAATAGTTAGCAGCTTAATGATTTCTTTGTCTGTTAAAGATAGTCCAATGATTAGAGGTAGACGATTATTGAGAAAAACTATAGGCCAACTTGTTAAGAGAGATGCAGAGGTGACGGTGAATATGCAACTGGACTTTATAACACAAATTGAGCTATGTAGCCAACCCCGCCTAGTGGGAAATGGCTTGGTGGTTGTTGTGGCTTAATCTTTGTGATCCTTTCCTATTGAGAATACCTTGTGGATATAGTTGGGGTGGGCATACCAACTAAGCGACTTGTGCAAGTCATACTTCTCCATTCTCACACCCTCAAGTAATTTCTTTAGATATTTTGTATCAAATTTTGGGAGGATCCTTTGGTTGGACAACTCCTTAGAGGTCCATCTTCTCTATATACTTTCTACCTTGCATAGTCTTCCACAATATTACTCCTTTGTACTAAGGCTTCCCACCTGTACTAGGATTTCTCCTGTAGTATTGATTTAGAACCAATCAATTTACAGTTTCACCTACTTCTATTTAATTTATCCTATTTTTCTGGCATCACAAAGAGTCCATACATATCATCCCTACATTTGTAATTATATTTATATTTATATGGATTTTCCATCATATATAATTTCACTTTGGTATATACTTATCTTCAAAGTTTTAAACCTCTGCAGATATTTTAGTTCCTTTGGACAACTATATTTCAAGGGGAACTGCTCACTTCCTTACTTGCAAAGATCCTGACTATCAACAAAGCCTATGGAACATGGTTTCATCTGTGAGTTATTTTAAACTGCAATTTGTCACCTCCTGTATGGTTGGACTTGGAGTTTAGTATCAATGATGATGATGATAATAATGATTTTTCCTGTTACTGATATTTATTTGTATATCATTTTGCAGATTATGGCGGATAAAGATATGGAGGATAACGATATTGTGCCAGCTCCAAAGCTTATTGAAGTAGTCTTCCAGAATTGTAGAGGACAGGTGGATCATTGGGTGGAGCCATATCTCAGGATTACGGTTGAACGCTTGAATCGGACTCAAAAGACATATTTGAAATGCCTTTTCATGCAATTGGTAAGGGCTCTTACCATCAGTAATGATTATATCATTAGGAAATTGCTTTAGTTGCTTCCTGGTTATGATGTTTTGACATGATCAATACTTTGGATTTTCCTGTCAATTTTCACCGTTTTGTGAAAACCATTGTGTTCTGGAGTTTTGTTAACCTGGGGCTTCACAGATTAATTTTTGTTTTGGACTTGCGCGATATATTTTGAATCTCCAATTTATCGGAAGTAGATGGATTTTATGCTTTGGCTATATAAACTTTTGTATATGATGGTTTTCTATGCAAATATGACATTGTAATATCGTTTGATCTATGTAGTCAGCTCTACCCGGTGGAAAAATCTTTTGTTGTTGTAGTTTTGATACAAACACCTAATGTTCTCCTTTATGACCTATTAATGTTTATCGATTGTAAGTTTGCCAAGGTTCACAAAGATATATTTTTTCTAAGAAGAGATATTTTTTTCAGATCGCAGATGCTCTTTACTACAATGCAGCACTGACTCTCAGCATATTGCAAAAGCTGGGCGTGGCATCAGAAATATTCCACCTTTGGTTTTATTTGCTGTCACAAGTCAAAAAGAGTGGTTTGCGTGCTAATTTCAAAAGGTATGCTCTTTTTCTCCATTCACCGATCCTTTGTTACTTGGTATTTCCATACTGTGCTTCCGTAAGTCATAAAACTATATAAGTTGTTCTATGTGAAATTTAAAGGCCTTGTCGTGTCGTGGTAAACTATAACCATCTTTATGCAGGGAACACGAGAAGAAAGTGTGCTGCCTCGGTTTAATTTCATTGCTGGCACTTCCAGCTGATCAATTGCCTGGAGAGGCTTTGGGCCGGGTATTCCGGGCGACCCTTGATCTTCTAGTTGCCTACAAGGATCAAGTTGCAGGTATTCTGGCTGTCTTGTTTCTCTAACTATGATATCACAGTATTATATTAGTGAAAAGTAGATTGGTTCCTTCTGGTATGCTTAAAATTTGTTTATGTCGGTGAGTACTTAGTTTTCAGTCTGTTAACTCACTTTGCAGAAGCTGCAAAAGAGGAAGAGGCTGAAGCTGAAGATGATGATGATATGGATGGCTTTCAAACTGATGACGAAGATGAGGATGGCAATGCTTATGACAAGGAAATGGGTGCTGATGACGGGGATGAAGCTGATACTCTCACACTTAGAAAGTTGGCTGAACAGGTGTGTTGATATGAATAGGACCTACAAAACATTTGCATGCATATATGATTCAATTGTAGTGTAGATCAATGATGTTATCAAAATTTTCATGCAGTAAAGGGTATGCATATCTAAGCTGTAATGTAGGTATTCTAACAGTTTATACCTATTGTGAATTTGTTTTACTTGATACCCGAAGGCACTGATTAATTGAATCAGATAACTATTGTGTCTGATTCTGTGTTTTGAAAGTTATTCAACTAGAAACACGTTCATTGCTATTGGTTTAATTATGCTTTAACCAGTTATGGTTATACTAAAATTTATTATGAACTTAATTTGAAGAGTTCTTCTCTCATTCTGCATCTGTTTCTCACAGGCGAAGTCATTCCGGCCTGCTGATGACGATGACGATGATTCAGATGATGATTATAGCGACGATGAAGAGTTGCAGTCCCCAATTGATGAGGTGGATCCTTTTATTTTCTTTGTGGATACAATGAAAGGTACGCAAACTAATCTTTAGGTTCATAATTACCACCAATGTTGTTTAATGTGCTGACCTTTACAATTTATTGTTTTTAGTTATACAATCAGCAGACCCATTGAGGTTTGAGAGTCTCAGCCAGACACTCGAGTTCAATTACCAAGCTCTTGCTAATGGTGTTGCTCAGCATGCTGAGCAGAGAAGAGTAGAAATTGAAAAGGAAAAACTAGAGAAAGCATCAGCTGCCACAGCTTCTTAAGCTTCTCGATATACATTAATACTTGTGCCTTTTTCTGAAGTTCACAGCTATAGCCATTCTTTAGGAGAATCAGAGGGTTGCCAATTTATGTGACACATTTTGTTGGATCTGCGGTCACGAGTCGGTTTTTGAAGAGTTTGCAGTTTTGAAGTCATTGGAGCTTTATGCAACTGAAGTTCCCATTGCTATTGGTTAGATAGGATGATGTTGCATTCAGGGAACTGTGGAGTTGGCACTTTCTTGAGGCCTGAGTTCAGCTTATGATTATTTTGCTTGGAGCTGTCCTTTGGAGGAAAGTGCCTATTCTTGCCTTGACTATGTTGTCATCTCCTCTCTTTTACAGTTTTACCCTTTTGTGGGTCCCTTTTATAGTCTCTTTGTACCAGCCTATTTTGATTCTTTGATACGGTTCTGTAATATTTATTGCTTGTCACATAGACGGGTGGGTCTTTGTAGGGTCGCCATTTGCTTTATTGGTAATTTTTGGTGAGGGATGGTATAAAAAGTTTTGTTTTTTAAGTCTCTGGTGTCATAATTTTTGGGTCAAGAGTATGGTTGACAAATTGATGAAGGCATCAATTTCGGGTTATGCAAAGGTGTTTCCAAGAGCGGTTGTATAAGTTTTCTTCATTCTTTATACAATATTTTGTGGGGAAACAAATCAACTTGATTCTGTTTAATGGGAACATTTATTTGTGTTGTTGGTATCAGAATGTTTTAGCTTACCACTTGATCGATATCTTATCACTTTCATTAAAAAATTAAACTAAATTTATAGTAATTTATTATTTTTATTAAATTATTACTGAAGCGATAATGATCCACTTATTATACAAGAAACTCTTGCTATAGTTATATAATAGTAATTAAATGATTTCTATATATTTTTTCTATGAAATCTTAATTTTTTTGAACTTCACCAAATGACTTTTAATTTAATAGGTGTGTTTTTACTTTTGACGTAACAACACTACTTTTTAATCGTCTATAAAAGAAATAGTATCAAACTTAGGTATAGTATTATATTCCTTCAGATGTTATCTTTAGTTCATAAATAAATAATAAATAGATAACATCTTCATTCTTCAAGCCAGATAAGGAAGAATTTATCTCAAACTCTATTTTGTGCTTTACTTCTCTTCTCTTGGAAGATTGTGAACATCTGATCCTATTTGTTTCTTCGACACAATTTGTGCTTTGACTTTTTCACATATAGATATTGAGTGCTAGATTTGTGCTGGTTACCCAAAGTGACATATAAGGAGGGACACACTGTGTCTCACACACACTTTGTTGAATAAAGCATAACTGTCTGTCTCAATGTGGATAGATTGCAAATTCTTCTTCCCTTGAGTGTGACATTCTCAATTCGTGTAAAATTCTTCTTTCCTTGATATTCCTGGGATAATGAACACTAATAAATGTTACTACTATATCTTGTGAATGACTCTGATTAACTCAATCTGTACACCTCATTTATTTCCATTCATTGCTCAGCTCAATCTGTACATGACATTTATTTTCATTAGTTCATCAAAATTTATTTTGTACTACTCACAACATTTATTAAGTTAGCACCAAATATATTTCTTTACTTTTCTCCCTTTATTTTTCATTTTATATTTTAAATTTTTTAATTATAATTTATAAAAAATTATATTTTGAAAATATTTATCGAGACAGATTGAACAACATCTCATATACTCGTAATATTGTCAAACTTTGTTACTCAAATTAATTACTGATTAGCATGCTATCCAAACAAGATGATTTGAAATATATCTCTTAATTGTCATAACAAAGTTTTTGAGATGTTATGTTCAAAAATAATTTGCATAATTTATTATTACTATTATTTTTCAAAAATAGGTAATTAAAATTTTTCAGAGATGTTAAGCCGAGTTAATTAAACTCAGGCTTGACTAGTTCACAAAAAATCTTTACACCTCGTCATCAAATATCTTTACTCTATCAATTAACTTTTTTTTTTTTTTTTTTTTTTTTTTTTTTTTTTTTTGACGCATACTCTATCAATTAACTTGAGTATGTTACTTTTTATCGAATATCTTTACTCTGTAAAAAAAAAAAAAAACTTGATGCATGACCAAAATTAAGCCCCAAATTCAATGATGCAATATATAACGGAGAGTGAAAAATCATTGAACCACTATTTTCTTCAATGTTTTTTTTTTTTTTTTTTTGAAAGTCCTCCAATAGCTTTTGGGTGAAGGGAATAATATGCCAGATCTATAGATTTTGTGTTAAGATTTTTTCTGTTAGAGTTAAACTACCACAATAGTAAGAGTTACTAATACCATCTCCGTTGGGACTCTTATAGTTCTATTGGAGAAAAATAAAATTGAGCAGTATCTAATAGGCAACATTGTAACATTTCTATAATAAGTACTCTCTCTTCCCATTAAAATAATTTTTTTGAAATTTATTTACAATTTTTAAGAGATGTTAAATTAGACGGATTGAGTACTTATTAAATACTATTATTAAAAAATTAAAATTGAATTATGTGTGCACGTGAGACAAATTGAAGTAAAAAAAAATAAAGAATTTCATTGTTAGTTGTTTGAGGATTCTCATTCCCCTATATTGATTCCTCAATTGATGATTTTCTTTTTTGTTTTCACCCTCTAATTTCGAGAGGAAGGAGGCTAATAGTCCAGAGTTTAAGACGAGTTATGGGGTTCCGATCCCTTCCCAAATGTACGCAGGGATCGACCAATGATCTTTCCTACAAAGTTCAACATCAATTACCACTAAATCAACTAACATTTAGTCTTCAATTGAAGGTTTTTGTTCCTATGAATTAATTCCCGCATAGTTTTTTCTTTTTTGTGGGTATTGTGTTAATATCAAAAAGATAGGATTAAGCAGGGCGACATGACGAAAAACATAATCGTAATTGCTTAACAGAGTAAAATTAATTTACATTATCTATACATTTTTTTTTTCTCGGAGAATTTACCCTAATAATACTACACTCTACACTCACTCAATCCACGTTTATAAGATAATAATTGAATAAAATAATATAGAGAATCTTTGAATAATATTTTTCCTGGCTAATGCTACGGTGGACCACCTTCACAAGTGGTCCACCGTGGACAAGTGATATACCGAATATGAATTTTACAAAATTTATTGTTGGATTAAAAGTTTATATCGTATAGATCATCCATAAATTTTTTAAATTTTTTTGAAAATCATTTGATATGTTATTGAGACCCATCAAGATTTATGTTATTTAACAACCGTTAATCTTGATGTGTCTCAATAACATATCAAATGATTTTTAATTTTTCTAAATTTTTTTATAGATGATCTATATAATATAAACTTTCAATCCAACGGTGAATTTTGTAAAATTCATATTCGTTATAATGTTATTTGTGATTGGTCATCAAGCGGTCCATATTCCTATAATAAATTGATATGTCCAGAATTGGAATCGTGAAAGTGACTGGCACAACGAATCGAATCGGATTATTTGGAACCCAATTAGTGGACCCAACCCATTTCCACCAAACAGCAACAATATGCATTAAGCTCAGTTTTCAATTTCACAACAACACAACACAACACACTCTCTTCTTCTTCTTCTTCTTCTACTCGTTACAACTCGCAACTAACAGAAGAACAAAATTTAACAACGACGACGATGATGGTGAATGTTAACACAACAACAACAACAACAATCTCACTCTTCTTTACTATTCTTCTATTGATTTCTACTGTTACCGCTAACCACGGCGTTTTCAACGTCAAGTACAAATTCGACGCCGATCAACAGCGTTCTCTTTCCCTTCTCAAAGCTCATGATTACCGCCGTCAAATTTCACTTCTCACCGGCGTCGACCTTCCTTTAGGCGGTACCGGTCGTCCTGATTCCGTCGGGTAACTATCTATCTAACTAACTAACCGTTTTATTTTTTGTTTTATATTTTTTTATGATTGATTGTGAAATTGTGTTTGTGATTGTGATTATAGGCTTTATTATGCTAAAATTGGAATTGGAACTCCTTCTAAGGATTATTATTTACAAGTTGACACTGGAACTGATATGATGTGGGTTAATTGTATTCAATGTAGAGAATGTCCTACTAGAAGTAACCTTGGTGTATGCATTCTTCTCTTTCTCATTTCATCTTTTTTATAATTGTTTATTTTAGAGGAAGTGATAAGTACTACTGAAACTCACACACACAACTGTCAGGTCCGGGTTTGTTTGAAACCCGCTGAAGGTGTTCAGCCTAACAATATCGGCTTTTATTTACTATTGAGTAAACAATTATTTAGATACTTAAATGTGTTACTTAATTGTGTGAGGCGTTATTATAGTAATATCTGCATGTACCAAAATTACAAAAATATACGGAAATGCGTCTTTTGTTAATCAATTTTAGTTCTCGAATGTGTATTTTATTAGTTAGTTTGGGGCTTGAAGTTTAGTCGGTAAAACTAGTGACTACTAAGTGGCTGTAGATATTTAGGGATCAATGAATGTGTTTTTGCAAAACTAGTTTGGTGCTTGAATGTGTTTTTTTGTTAGTTAGTTTTTGTAATTTCGATACATTTAGAGGCTGTAGACATTTAGGGATCAATGACTGTTTACTTATTTAGTATCTTTGGCATTGGTGTAAGTTTCATTGGAAAAATTATTCTACGTAAATATAAGTCACATTTCAAATTACGAGATATGTTTATCGTTGTTTTGCAAATATATCTTAATTAATTAATGCTACTAACTACTAAGTGTTTTGAGAGATGAGAAATTAGAGCTGAACGCATTCATATACAAAATGGTATTTTAAAAACACTGCCTATTTTTCTCAATGTATATAAAATTGTAAAAGAAACTTATAATAAAAGACGAAGGTAGTATTAGTCACTTTAAAAAGTTCAATGTCATGGTACTAATTTTTTCATCAATAATACTCTGCAAGTCCATCCTCTTATACTTTATCATTGATAATGCTATTACTGCTACTTACCTCTATACCGCCCAATGATAGAAAAATATATAGAATTTCATCATATTAAATTGGTGTTGTCACAGTAAAATAATATCTTTGATGATAAGTTAGTTGTTTTATGTTCCTCACAACCTTGCACATGTCAAATAACGATATGAGTGCCTATGGTAGAATGGGCCTAGCCAATAATTTCTTGTATGGCTGAATCATTTACAATCTCAACTCAACACTAACGTTCTTATTCATATTTCTTTTTGGGATATCAAAGATGGATCTTACGCTCTACAACATAAAGGAATCCTCCACTGGTAAATTAGTTCCGTGTGACCAAGAGTTATGCAAAGAGATAAATGGGGGTCTTCTGACTGGATGCAATACTAATGCTAATGATTCCTGTCCATATCTGGAGGTATATGCTGATGGGAGCTCCACCGCAGGTTACTTTGTAAAAGATGTTGTATTATTTGATCAAGTGTCTGGGGACCTTAAAACTGCATCAGCTAATGGAAGTGTTGTATTTGGGTGAGTTTTATTATAACAATATTGCATGTTATTATGTGTTTATGGATATGTCTTTTTTTGATCTGTTACAGTTAGTGGACATTAACTTCACATGACCACAAATATTTCCTGACATTAATCTACACACATGCATGTTAACTTTGTTTACTATAATCTATCCAATTGCTTTATTTGCATTAACTATGTGATTGTAGATGAGTACATGCATAACATTTTGAAATTGTCAAATAGGCCTTTTGTTTTGTTTATAATCATAAAACTGGGTCCAAGTTCTCGCCAAAATAAGGGCCCGTTTGGCCTAGCTTTTTTTTGAGCTTATGCAAACAGCTTATGCAATATAAATTAGGTTTTATACTATTTTATAAGTTCAAACTAGTAAAAATTGAATTTTTATAAGCTATTTTTATCATAAACTACCTTGAAAAACTTATAATAATACATAAAAATTGCATAAGCTCAAAAATAAGCTAGGCCAAACGGGCCTTAAATATAGGCACAACCGAGACTTAACTTCCATCGGAGATAGAGATACGGGTCATGTTCCAGTTGAATAAGATTGAGAATTAGAATGTTGGCATTGATATTGATATCTACATATTTCTGTAATTCTCCCATATCTCCTTTATGTTGTTTTCCAAACTGGAATAGTTTCCTTTGTTTTAGCGTGGTATTCTAAATGCTAAAAGCTTCCTTAAATACAATTTCTGTGATTAATTGTAATCTTTCATTTCTAAATATTTCCTTTTTATTAAGAATGCTCTAATGAAATCGTTTGGTGTGTACTGAGACAGTGAATAAAATACCTTATTGGGGCGCACTCTAAGAAGTACATTTCCAATGACTTATGTGATTCTGGAGGAACTCATGACTCATGTTATAATGTTTTCCTAGTGATTCTTCTTGTATATGACTTTGTGTATTGAAATACATTCTTTCATTCTTATCTGACCAATTTAGAATGAGTTCTGCTGTTTTGCAGGTGTGGTGCTAGACAATCTGGAGATTTAAGTTCTACAAACGAAGAAGCACTTGATGGAATTCTTGGATTTGGAAAAGCTAATTATTCAATGATTTCACAACTTTCATCTTCTGGCAAAGTGAAAAAAATGTTCGCTCATTGCTTAAATGGAGTAAATGGAGGTGGTATATTTGCAATTGGGCATGTTGTACAACCTAAAGTGAACACGACTGCATTATTGCCTAACCAGTATGCCTTTTTTAACTACACTTCTGAATGAAATGATTTATTCTCATAGTATCATTAATTAATTTTTTGGGGATAACATCTTTTAAGTTTTCTTGCATTATCTTTCTTGAAACGTTCACATTGTATATGCTGTGCAAATATTTTAATGATCTGTACTGTGCCATTCTAACCTAATGGGCTCATCGGCCGAATACATATTACTAATAGAAATTAAAGATTGCTTCTAATAATAAAATATTTACTAATTATTTACAACACAAATTATGCTTTATAAAATTAATTCATCTGTCCAAGGGGGAGCTCTTTGTAAGCTTGATGTCTGTCTGTGAACACAATTTAAAATAAGGTTAAAGCTTAATGAAAGCAGATTTTTAGAAAAGAATAAGTCCCATCAGTTTGTAGTGGCCACATGCCTACATATATCAATATATTTCTATAGTTAATACAAATCCTCCCTATGAGTTCCATTTTGCGATAGAGCTACATTGTAATATGTTGCAATCACTAAATCATGCATTTTATGTTTCTATTATTATTTTTCTGTGATTTCATTTTCTTGTCATGTTTGATTTCCTTATGTATCTTTTGACCCAGCCCGTCCTTGGTTTGCTGGATCCCATGTTAATCACAGTTTGTAGGTTGGGTAATTTATGTCAATCTGTCATTGCTCTGTAGCATTAAAATTTTGGCTTAAAAGATTCTTTGAGGTTAAAGGGGGTTGCAAGTCAAAGTGTAATTGATGATTCCTATTGTGAAATGTTTCTCATGTTAGCTGAAACAGGAAATAGGTTTTCCTATTGCAGACTCAATGCTTCAGCAGTCTTTAATAGTTGTGTTCCTCAGCCATAATTTTTTTTTACTCTTTTCATCTGTTGTTATAAACTAAAAACAAGATATCTTTGTCAAATGTTTATTTCTTTGATTCTTATTTGCTGGATGTTGGCCAATTTGCTTAAGCTCCTATAATTGTTTACATTGGTACTTGGACTGTGTTATCTATTTTAGACGTTCTTTACAAAAATCCATATGTTTAGATATCTAACATTTAAAAATGTGTTTTAGGCCACATTACAGTGTCAACATGACGGCGGTTCAAGTTGGCCATACTTTCCTTAATCTCTCAACAGATGTATTTGATGAGCAAAGAGAGGCTAAAGGGACAATAATTGACAGTGGTACAACCTTGGCCTATCTACCTGACGGGATCTATCAGCCATTAGTGTATCAGGTATACAAGTGAACAATGATTCGTAAAATTATGTAACAATTGTATGTAAAGTTGTTTGATTTTCTTTTTCTTCTTAGATATTTTCTCAGCAACCTGACCTAAAAGTTCAAACCCATGACGAGTATACATGCTTTCAATATTCTGGAAGGTATGATGCATCTTGTGTATTCACTAAATCTTGTACTATACTAGGGCTTTACCATAATCTTTCTTTCTTGAAACACATGTCTGTAAAGAAATATGTATGCATGCATATTTTGCGCACACTTGTGTGTAGTGTTCAATCACTGTTGGTTTTTCAAGCTTATATGTTTTTACTGTTTTGGTAGTTTACATTGTACATTCCACTCTTGTCACTGTAGGACAAAGATAACTGAACATTTTATGTTTTCTATTTTGAAAACCTTACGAGTATCATAAATGATTTCCTTTTATATTTTGTGTGATAAGAAGCTTAAACAAAGGGACCATTAATTAGGTAAAAAGCCTTTGTCTCTGGCACAGCGCAATTAACTATTATTGTAACAGAAATGCAGTATATGATCTATTCTTTTATAAAGGTGTAAACAACATAATTTTCAACTAAGAACTTGTGTCTCATGGTTCTCATAATTCATAAATTATACACCGACTGGTGATGGTTACTTGTTGCTGTGAATAACATCTTTCATGACATTTTAGAAATTACATTATTTGGCGGTTGGGTTAGTTTACTAACTTTCATATTGAGTATGTAGTACTTAAATAACTGGACTTTCCCCTTTGTATAATCTATGCTTTTATGTCATTATCAGCTCCATTCAAATGTGTGACAGCTATTTGATTTATGCTGTAGTGTTGATGATGGATTTCCAAATGTCACCTTTTATTTTCAAAATGGACTCTCCTTGAAGGTTTATCCACATGATTATATATTCCTCGATGTAAGTATTTGGAACATCCCTTAACATATTTGTTGTTACAATTACTGGAAGTTAGTTGGTCTTTGTTTTGGGACCTATAATCAATGTTTTCTGTCATTATATATTGTGAATCGTACTTCGTTTTTGAAGTTTCGTTTATGATGAGCTTCGAAACAAAAGCAGTGAAATTACTTGCTTCACCCACGGTTCAAATTCCAGTGATATCAATCTTATCTCCTGTTATTTCCATGTGGAACCATGCACAGCCTCCATTTCATACTTCCAAATCATTGATTTTGTATGTCAACAGAACGTTCATAATCTGTATATTCAAATTAACTACTGATGTGCCATCTCTGCAGAAAGGTTTATGGTGTCTTGGTTGGCAAAATAGCGGGACACAATCTGGAGATAGTAAGAATATGACCTTATTGGGAGGTATTCTCTTTAAATCTTTGTCAATATCCCAATAATGTGATTTACTACTAGTTTGCTACGCAACACTTCTAACTTTTATTGTCTAGTAGAGTATTTGAATGCAATGAAAATCAATTAATCTTTGATGAAATATGTTAAAAATCCATTAATCTTTAATATGAAACTTTTTATACATATACGTTGAGATCGAATTTGTTTATAAATATGAGTGTATTCATATTATTTGTTGGAGGCGTCCACCTTAAGCTGCTGAATCACCTAAATTTTTATTTGCTGCAGATTTGGTGCTCTCAAATAAACTTGTCTTTTATGACCTTGAAAATCAGGTTATTGGATGGACGGAGTACAACTGTGAGTGTCGATTAATATTTCTTTATGTTATCGTACATTTTAATTAATTTTCTCAAATTTTATTGATGTATCAGGCCAAGAAGCAAGTCTATTTAGTGTGTTTTCTTCAGTCTTCTATTTAATAGTTTTTGCAGTTTTATACTATATGCTAAGTTCCAAATGGGTGAATAATACATTTTTATGCAACATGAGAATCAAAACACCAATGGTTTCTACCATGGACAACTATCATAGATTGTTCATGATAGACTAACATTTCTAACCGTGCAAAAATTAGAAAACAAATTTTAAATTACTTGCATTATTTCCTCTTATACAACCATTCGTTTACTAATCATTTCTATATTGTATCTCAGGTTCATCGAGTATTAAAGTGAGGGATGAAAAGACCGGAACGGTTCATTTAGTTGGTTCTCACACTATTTCTTTCTCTAGCACTCTAAATACCAACTTGGTCACAATCTTATTTCTACTTGTACTACTACTCATGTTGATTTGTTGAAATGGAACAACTAATGCATAGAACCAAAGGCAAAATTATGATTAAAATAATTGAAAATGGAAATGACATAAAAGTGCTCTGGGAGAAATCAACACTGCAGTAACTCCATGATTTTATAATTGTGCTTTTAAGGAAAGCCAGACTGGGACCCTTCGCCATGGATAATATTTTTCTTCCATGGTGAATGTATATATATTGCAAAACCTTACCTTTAAATTGTATATATACTATTAGACTTTGATTTACAGCATGGGTTTCTATGTCGAATGTGTAACTAATACTTCATAGATATAGCAAGCTATATTAGCTACAACTCATCGAGATGGGTTAATTCACTAATTTTGTAATACACTATTTCGATGCTCATGTTTTTTGCCTTTGTTTATCTTCAATGGATCTCTCTCATTCAAACTAATTCCATGTTTCTCACTCTTTGAATGGTGAAAAATTACACTTAACTCATGTAAAAATCACACGAGTATCCATTCTCAATTTTTTTAGTGTCTACACTCTAAACAGTTTTTTATTTTTGTTAAAATTCCATGAAAACTGTATATTAAAATTCCACTTTTCAATTTGTCAAAAAAGATTTGACTTTTCAATTATTAATAATAATATATGCTATGAAACACGAACACTGTGACACGACACGGACAGTTCGACACCGTTAATGTAAAAAATATACTACACCGACACACTACATATTTATAAAAAATTAAAATTGAGAATTAGATTACATACATTTGCATCTAAGAAGAGTAGAAATATAGAAAAATTAAAAATAATGCAATCAATTAGAAATATAGAAAAACAATCAAAACGTAATATCTTTAATCTATCATTAATAAACATTATTCTTTCGACAAATCTTTAATCCTTGTAAATATTTCTAAAGAGAGTAGAAGTATAGAAAATAATTTTTTAGGACACTTATCTGACGTATTTGTACGAGTTTTTTATAGGTGTCGAACACCGATCTAAAAAGTGTCAAAAAAACTTTCTTATAACACCTATCTGACATATATTGTACAAACGTCATACAAGTGTCAAACATCGAAACATCGACACATGTTGGATGCGACAAACCTAATTAATTTTCATTGAAATTACTACTTTTTAGTTTGATAATCACGAACTATTGAGTTTTAATCGAAAGAATAACGTACATCTACTTGAAATTGAAAGGCAAACTTCCTTCGGTCAATCGAACAAAAACTAAGCTACTATCAATTTCAAAAACCTTCAAATAAAATAACAAGAAAATATATTGGCACATATACCAATAAATACTTCACAATTATCAATTGAAAACTTGAGATCAGCAAAAATTCGAGAATGTAAAGAAAAAACCTGACTGAAAAATCCATAACCAATAACTCCAATTTCTGTAAGTTCTAGCTTACTGTCTAAATTGGAAAAATGTAACTACAAAATGATACAAATAAAAATGACAACAGTTTTGTACCATAAAATAAAATGACTGACAGTTCAGATAATCACCGGACAAACTATATAATGTATCTAGAGATTTGGATTTTACAAAAACTCCAAATCATCCTATACAGAGAGAAGGAAAATGACCTCTAGCACAAAAAATAAGCCCGGTACCCCTTTTCCTCCGGATGCAAAACATATATCGAACTCCTCCGACCCTGCCCATCAAATGCTGTCCAAGGAAATGAAAGATAAACAATGGAAAGAATATTGGCAGAACTACCAAAAAAAAAAACCAAAACATTGACTCTGTTTGACTGCTATAGCACAATTTCCCAAACTTCTAAATAAAAAAAGGTTTGGGAAGAGATATGACACAAAAGCGCTATGCTATCACGGCTGTTTTTTGGCTTCCACTCCAATTCCATTCTCACTAGGTAGAGATGATTGATCAACCGGATTCTTTGATGCATCTGGCGTCAACTCGTCTGTGGTATGTTCTTCCTTCAACTCTGTATTTGAATTAAGGAAGAGGCACACTGCAGCACAATCATCAACCTTACAGAAAGGGAATTTTGCCCTCCAAGCTTTAACAGCTGACTCAACCAGTACTCGAGCAGCAGTAGACCGTGGTGCAGCTGCCACAATCTCCACAACTTCTTCATTTGATAAAACATCCCAAATCTGCACAGAAGAGTAATGAAGAGTTTGAAACAATTCTCAAATATTTCAGGACAAATTGACTTGCTCCAGCATTTAAAGCAATGATTTGGGCCTACATTTATGGTTCCCCTCTATATCTTACTATTCGGACCATAATCCATTTGATCTACCCTTGCCCCTTATGAGTTTCTTTTACACATTTCCCCCACGAAAAAAACTCTAATGGGTGCTAACCTACTCTCTCCAATTTGAAGGAGCAACACATGCAGTATATTTGGTTAAGGCAGAATGGCAGAACTTTCAGGCAAAATGCATGTATTTAGAGCTAAACTCAGTCAAAACAGTATTCCATAACCCAGTTAGGTATAGAAAAGCTAAGTGTGTAAGAAAATAATCAACCATTTTAAGACGGATAACAAATCAGGAGTATATTTTTTTTAGAGTTACAGAATTAAGCATAAAAAAAGGAGGGTAATTGCTCTTCTCCACTCATCCACTGGAAGATATTTCTTCCGGTAGTGTAATGAGAGTGTTAAAACATATAAAAAGGGGGAACCATAACAGTAAGTCAATATAATGATATATTGATGCAAATGACAAGTCTTTTGCAATCCCAACAGTAAGGAGTCAATTTAAATGCAATCAACTCCTGAGTCCTGACCAAGTTTGGTTATCTCAACTTTACTAGAAGGCAAAGCAAGCAGCAGTACGAGTATCATTTAGAGTCAAGTGCATTCTAGAATTAGCTACAAATAAAATATCATGTGCCTTACCCCATCTGTTGCTAACACAACAAATTCATCCTTCTCTGTAAGGCGGCGATACGAGACATCTGGAACAGAAATCAATCCAACGTCCTTTAGGCAAAAATCTCCAAAAGCCCGTGCCATAGCCAGACCTGGGAAATCAGAATTAGGCAGCCAAACTCTAGCCACATCAGGTTCATTCTTCAAGGAAAAAACCCTTCCTTTACGAAGCTTAATCCTCTCTTCTTCCTCTGTGAAATGAAGTGCAAACCATACATCAACATACAAACATATATATGCCAAAGTGAAGGAAGTATAGAAACAAATTCCAAGTTACAGCTTTTATTAAAATGACGTGTAGCAAAAGATTAAACTTTCAAGTTTCAAATTAAGAGTTCTGCCAAAAGTTAATCACTACATCATTAAACATAAATGTCTTCTAATAATTATCGAGCAGAGGCTGAGAATAATTTTAACCCAATCCATTACTCCAACATAACAAATTAATACCTTGTAGATTCCCATAAATGATAAGTCTTAAGTCCTTTTTTTCTTACTTGGACAACCACCAACATAAATTATCAAATGTAAGTTAGTATTGTTGAAAAATAAAGTTACACAGAGAATATTGCTTGGCTATCATTAATTATCTTGCATAAGACAAAAGTGTTCGATGTGTTGATTTGGGTGTAATAACATAGGGAGATGGAGTTCTTCAATTTACTTCATCAAGTTCATTAAGGAACACACACAAACAAACTCATAAGGGGACGGGGTGAGAGAGAGAGAGAGAGAGAGAGAGAGTGTGTGTGTGTGTGTGTGTGAGAGAGAGAGAGAGAGAGAGAGAGAGAGAGAGAGAGAGTTACTTGGAAGATTAGGCTTAAGGTCAATGGTCAACTGAACAGCAAGAAGAGAATCGTCATGATCTCGGGTTCCCAATACAGCTCTTGAATCCCCCACATTTCCGACAACAAGATCCGGCCCCTAAAAGAACATAAGGAGTAGAAACATACTGTAAAACAAATAAGGAAATTATATATTCTGTGTTTATGTTGCTGTTTATGTAGCTTACCTGCTTGATCAAGGTAACTGCTGTAGTCCCACTGCAAAAGCAATCAATATCATGATGCAGTTTCAGTTCTTTATCCATAATCTTGCTAGCCTTCAAATAGGATTCTCTTAGTGCCGAGATAGTATATGTTTCATCGAACTCATGATCATAGTTCTCGTCAACCAGTCTAATTTGCTCTTCAGAGTTATAACTTGTGGCAGCACCATTTTGACCATTGAATCCATCTTTATTCTTACGATGTAAATCCCATTGTGCACTAAGCTTTAAAGGGAAAGAATCCCTAACTTTCTTTGCAACCCTATGGCCATAAGGTCCATGACCATCAAAAACACCACAAAAAATGGTGTCTTCCATTGTACCGAAGTTCTGCAATACAAAAAAATGGTTTGTAGTTTTAAGCACATAATTAACATCTATAACGTAAATCTTAGTAGAAATTAAAAGAATCAACCCATGAGTAAACCATCTAGATAATGAATAAACTATTGTATTGTAAAGCTAGTGAGATATTAAAACTATGACAGGTAGGAAACGATGGACGAGACAGTGTCTATTGGTATTAAAAAAATAAAAGAGGGTATGCTGTTGCTTATACGGAATTGGTGAGATGAAAAGGAACTAACTACCAAAAGCTTAAGAAGATTGAGAAAGAGTGTTGGGAAGAAAATTCAACGGAGGTAATGATCAAACACAGGTAATAACATACTCCCTCTAAAATGATTTATAAGCAAAAGTAGAGTAAAAAAAGTATTCATATTACTCAAATTATCCTTGGAAACAAAAGTTAAATGAAATGAGGAGTAACTTTGGAGATAGTAGCATTAATTAGGCTAAAAAGTTGTAACTTTAGCTTATATTTCATTCCAAGATAGATGGAGTAATTTTGCTTATAAATCATTCCGGAGGGAGTATTCATTAAGTGAAAAGCCCTCAATTCCAAAACCAAAAACAACCAAACTTCCAAAAACAGAACAAAATACAAAACTCCGTTGATACTCTATCTAAGCCGAAAAACAAAAACAATAAAGTGATAAATAGAATATAAACAAAAACAATAAGCCCAATTTGGATTTTCAGCATAAAACAAGTTTATACATATTCAAGGACAAGTTCAATGAATAACTTCTACGAAAATGGAAGATACAATACAAAAAGTTAAATTTTTTTCGACTTATACGAAAAACTGTTATAGTAATTGACGAATCTTTCAATATTTGTTTTTCCATAATCGTTTAAGCTATCCAAAATTGTTCATATCATCGTTAGTTGGTTACTTCCAAAAATTTGTAACAATTAACAAGCACATGATACAGCTAGTCAACTATGATAATAAACTATAAAAATACATAACTTTTTCACTTTAATTAAAACATACAACAATTCAATAGATACTAAAAGATGACGAAACATACCTCCCAAACAAGCATAGCATCTTGATTGATCCCTTTTTTACCTTGCTTACAATACATAGAAGCAATTTCACTTGACCCATTTAAGAACATTCTCCCAGGCACCTTATAATCCATTGTAGACGAACCCCTTAACCTTCTCCTCTTCCCACCATCGACATTCAATTCTTGCGAATAAGTTAACAGAGGCGGCGAACCAGAACCCTCTGTTATGCAAGATCCCATTCCTAATGCTCTCACAATATTCAGAAAACATTCAAAACCAGCTAAACACTCCGAATCCGAACCTCTCCCTTCTCCAACCAGATCCGTTCCATATCGATTCAACACTTCCACAGCCTAACACAATCATCATAATCGTATTCATGTAATTAACCATATTCATCATAATTATAATTTCAGATAAAAAAAAAATAGATATTAAAAATGAAAAAATGAAATGAGAAAAGAACCTGAGTCATGATGATTGATTGTTGAAATGAAGAAAAATTCCGATTGAATTGAAGGAAACGAGAATCAAGCTATGTAACAGTGAATTTGTATCGAAAAGCGCGTGAATCGTTGAAGAAACACGTGAATAGAAAAAAGTCAAATTCAATTTGGGGAAAATTACAAGAACGGAAAAAGCCAAAATCAGAGATTATCGATTCGATCGAACGTTGATTGTGAAACGAAGGAATCGAAAATCTGGATTAATTTGAAGGAAGAATTGTTGTTGTTGTTTGAGAGAGAAGAGAGAATCGGTACCGTTACGAGTTGTTGCGTCACCGGTGAGTGGTGGCTTCTGCTGAATGGTTTGTTTTTTTTGGCCATGGAAAATAAAGAGTGTCTTATATATAATAAATTAATTTAAATGTTATTTTCTCAAATAAATAAATAATAAATATACCCTCCCACTTTATATTTTATATAATACAGTATAAATGAAAAAAAAAAAAAAAATAAATAATTTGTCTGCAACCATCTTATTAACTCAATTGGTATGACACTGCATTATATATATATATATATATATGGGACTGTAGTTTGAATTCTGATCTTAATTCAATATTAACGGTTTGAAAAGTAGTTCACTCAAGTTTCTATATAAAATATTTAACCTTAATATGGATAAGTAAAACCTACGTGAATCTATATTAATCAACTCATTCACACATGTGCACTAAGCGCTTTTAACATGGTATGAGTTTTTTTGTCATACCTCCAAATGATCTCATCTTGGCCATCAAGATTGACACATGGTATTTGTAAAAAAAAAAAAAACAATTAGTGACCCTTTTGCTAAAATTTGCAAGAATGAGAGTTTCATCCCAAAATTTTGAATAAACATCAATAACTGAGTTTACAAAATAAGCTCCATGAGAAAAAAAAAAATTTGATAAATTGATACATAGAACTCGATCATGTAATTTGAATCAAAGAGACATCACCAATTCTGTACCGGTAATATTTCTTCAACAAAAGTCGAGAAAACCATATGTTTTGCCTCACAAAACTAGGATTAGGTCCCAAAAACGCTCTTAGAAACTTTGGACACCGTAGCAATGAGATTGATTAAAAAGGTTCAACTTTGGATCTCCAACATTGTTAAGTAGAAACTATGGATATTTCGAAATCTCATTCCATCTATTCCGTTGCTAGCATATATTTTAAACTATCTGACTAATGCCTTGATATTTGCGTATATCTTAAACTATCAAACAAACATATATCCGACTACAATATAACGTGGAAGAAATAGTAGCTACTCATATTTAGATCTTTTGTCAATTAAGTCCAGGATTCAATCTTAATTATCCAAAGTAATTAATCTTCACAAATGTGCGGAAAAAATACATTGATTTTAAAAAAAAAAATCTACAATAATAGTTTTCACTTTTTATATGGATAAAATAGAGAAAGATATTTAAAAAAAGATCTTGCTAACTAGTGCATCGGTTAAGGAATCTAAAAGTAGTAAATTTTACATTGAAAAAACCACAACTTACACTAACTAGTGCCCCCGGGGCACTAGTTAAGGAACTAAAAAGAGAAAGAAAATAAAAGTTTTTACATTGAAAACACCAAAATTTGAATTTTTGTTGCATTGACTACACAATTTTTAAGAAAAATTTACTATATTTGAATACTTAACAAGTGCCCCTGGGGCACTATTTAACATTTACCTTATTTTTTTTGGTTACACCTATCTAAAGTAATTAAAGTGTAAAGTGGCAAAATTAATAGTTAAAAATATTTATATTTACTGTCTAATATAAATTGTTCATTTTAAAAAAAATTGATCTTTTTCCATGAACTATAACATTCAAGAAGAATTAGTATTTCTCTTTATTTGCAAGCCGGCCTTAATTTCTTTTTTCTTGAAGTCATCTTCTTCTTTCACCGGGGAAAGGTGATTTTGGCCTAAAATCACCCAATTTGCATCTTTTTTTCTTGTTTTTAATCCAAATAAGTGATTTCACATAGATTGAGTCTTTTAGTTTTTGGTTTTGTTGTGATTTCATCGTCTTAGTGCGACGTTGTGTTGTTCGTTGTCATGGTACAACGTTTGATTTTCCGTCTTGTTGCGGTGTTCGTTTAATTCATACTGAAAGATCAATTTCAATCAATTACAGATTCAATAAATGATTTGGGCATTATCGTTGCAGATCCGGAAGCATGGACATTCCAGTGACTTTAATATATTATCATATTATTTGTAGGCATTTTGCCGTTGTATGCTATTAACTTGAATGTTGCGAGTTTATTCGTAAATTTATCCTTTTTGTTTTCGGCGGTATTGAATTTGTATTTACGTCTGATGTACTCTTTAAATTATTGTAATGAATGAATATCGTTGTATTTGTTTTTGTAAAAAAATAAAAATTAGTATTTAAGTATGCGCAACCTAGGATGATAAATAATGCTAAATGTAGTCACATAAATATAATTTAGTTGATCATTACATTAACATTAGTATATTGTTTCTAATTTTATTTTCTTTCACCACCAATTTAATTTGGTTAGAAAATCAGTTTTAATATTAAGTAGGCTTAAATGCACTTTTGGTCCCCCTATTTTTGAATTTATGAAGTTTTGGTCCCCCTATTTTAAAACTCAGCTTTTTGGTCCCCCTATTTTAAAACTCAGTTTTTTGGTCCCCCTATTTTAAAAATTAAGATTTTTTTTTAGTCTCCCTCTCATTTTAATGACGCGGCACTGTAGATGATGACGTGGCAATGAAATAATGACATGATAATTTCTTTACCTATTCATCATTGTCACGTCATAATCTACAGTGCCATGTCATTAAAATGAGAGGGGGACTAAAAAAAAATCTTGATTTTTAAAATAGGGGGACCAAAAAGCTGAGTTTTAAAATAGGGGACCAAAAAGTTGAGTTTTAAAATAGGGGGACCAAAACTTCATAAATTCAAAAATAGGGGGACCAAAAGTGCATTTAAGCCTATTAAGTAATTTCAAGTTTTTCCAAATTATAGTTGCGAAAGTTTAAATCATAATCATCTTTATTAAATTTAACACTAATGATAACTGAACCAACTAATAATTAATATATATTTCTAATTTTATATATAAGTACGAGTTAAATATGTCAGTTTAGCCGTTTCTTGTCGATAGTGGATAGATATATGAATGGATGAGAACGTCTACGTGTAATTGCAGTTCCTCTCAAATGAAAAACGTGTAATGCCAGACATTTGGAATACAAAATGGGGAAAAGAAATTGTAAGAAATAAAAAGTGATGTGATGAATACGTGACATGTGGCTTGGACGGTGTGGATGTTTGGATTATTCATAAGATTTATAGTAATAAAAAATTGATATGTCACTACTCGTACCCAATGATTGTTAGTTTAATACTCCATCCGTCACAATTTATTTGAGTCAGTTGATTTCAGCACGTATATTAATGCATAATTTTGACGATTAATATTTTTAATTGTATAATAGTAAAAATCATAAAAATTTAATATTTTGAAAATACTCATCGAGATGAATCCAATGACATCTTATATGCTAATATTTATTTTTATTTATTGGGAGAAAAATATGGTCAAAACAAGATATATAAATAATGCAAACATTCTAAATGATTCAAATAAATTGAGACGGAGTAAGTAGCTGCTTAAACTCAAATACGGTTTAATTGGTAGATTACTCTATTTTTTAATGTAAACGATATAATATTGTAGTACTTCTAAAATACACCATTTTTTAATGACCTTCAACCGCTAAAAATTTACATACACAACTATAAAATTTAAAATATGTCGACATCTGTAGAGATTTAAATAAGATCAAATAATTCAGTAGTTAAACTCACACTTAAGTTAGTATAATGAATAATTTAAATTCAAATTTTGACCTATCTGATAACATATTTGGTAATTATCAACTGAATTATATTTATTTAACGGTGATCTCAAACAAATTTTTCATAAGGTGTTAAAAAATAAATTGATTCTTTGAAAGTAATTTTAATATAAAATTTTAAAACTTTAAAACCGTGCTTGAACTGGTAATTAATATGACCCTGGTAATCAGTATTTTTGGTAAACTTTAGGGCCCGATTTTATGGGGTTGCAGCAAGTGAGACAGTATCGGGTCCCAAAATTTTGGAGGTCTCAACTCAAAATTTGGATATCCTTGAGATCCTACCAGACCATCTACAATGGCCCTATTGAGAGAGTGTTGAAATTGCATTCAACACAATAAAACCATGCAATGAAGTTGTTCTTGAAAGTGACATTGAGGAGAGAGATGTTGAAAATTTTCAACACAGTTGAAACAATATGTGGGGAACACTTGTCATGCTCTGAATGACTTGCTATATTTTTATCACATCCTTATCTTTAAACCCAATTGTTTCATTGCAAATTAAATTTTTTTTATTTTTTTATTTTTACCAAAATTTGTAATTTTTTTTCTCTCTATAAATAGAGATTTGGTTCATTTTATTTCGACATAGAAAAAAAACCAACCTTTTTCATTATCTTAATTTTATTATTATCTTTCTATTAGTGTTTATCTTTCTAATGGTGTATAGTGTTGAATGAAAAACCATTGGAGATGATAAAAGTTGAATGAGTGTTTAATTATTAGGTGGAAGAGAGAGAATATGATGTGGAGCGTAAAAATAGGTGTTGAATGTTGAAACCATTGTAGATGGTCTAATAATAGTTATATATTGTTAGTTTTTATAAAATATTATATGTACTCAATAGATTTATTTTAGATCTTATAATAATGGTTAAATATTATCAATGTTCATAAAATATCATATGTTTGGTGAAAAAAAATTCAATCAAATAAAAAAAATGATTTAAATAAAAAATAATTTATTTTTAATTTTTTATTAAAAGTCCATTTCTAATATTTGAACCGGTCCTCTAAATAATCAGAACCGGCCCTGATAAACTTAATCTTTAATTATAATACTCCTTACTTTAGGATTGATGCTTTGTTCGTAATAATAAGTTTAAGTACAAAATTTAATACACGTTAATGATTTTTTCACGATCTATATATTTTTCTTACCATTAAAAAATTAAATATATTTAAATATTTCTTATGATTTTTATAATTTTATGGATAAATATGTAAAATTAAGATGAAAATTTATCATTTCAATAATTTTCTTAATATCTATAATTCTTACTAGAGATTTTTATAATAAAGCAAATGGAGTAATAGTCTTTAACAATGTGTTTTTCTCATTTTATTTATTTAAAAAATGTGTTTTGTGATTTGCAGATATGATACGAGGCCAATAATAACAAAGGCCCACAAGCTCTAAGTAGAAACATGACAACCTGGGCCACAACCTCCACATGCCGACATGAGAGAATCTGATGTTCCGACATTGAGAGATTATAGAAAGTTTATTGAATTTTCTTTTTCCTTAGTTTGGTTTCTTATGAACAGAAGAAGAGTTTCTCGTATGTGGGTCTCTCAATTCAAAAAGTGCTTCTCTAAAAAAATTGAGAGACGGGTTAGTGATAGGCTTTAGATATCTACGAAATATGTTAGCACTTCGATATTCAAATCTGTATATGAATAAGTTGGAGTGAAAATGATTGAATTATATATCTTGACTCAAAAACTTGTCTTTATATAAGAGGAGGTAAATATATCCGTCTGTGATGGCTGTCATTAGAGATGATGGGACATGTTGAGATGAATTTAACGATTCCATGAGTGTATAAGGGAGTTTATTCGTTGCAGGAGGTGTACCGTAACTATGTGTATGTTACCATTAGATTGCATGAGAAGTCTCAATGAAGAAATGGATTTTGGCTGAATCTAGAGTGTTTGGGTCGCGTGTGTTGATTTTAGAGTCAGGAATAATATTTATATTCTCTCTATCCTAAAATAAGTGTTACATTTGATGTACAATTTTAATCATTAATATATTTAGTCATGTATTATTTAAAATTATAAAAATCTGATGAAGCACTAAAGATTTTTAAAGGATAAATTAGTGGAATGATGTGAATTTATTTGATTAAAAATAATGTGAAGCACTAAAAGTTTTTAAAGGTATCAAGCTAGTGGATGAAAAACAAAGTGGAAAGTGTAAGGTGTTCAAGAAAATGTGTTGACAAAAATAAGCCTCTGGTGAATCATGTGTTTGGATATCATTGTTCTTTAAGCATATAAATTTTCTTTATATTCTATACTAATTGTCATATTCTTCACTAATTAATATCTTTTGCATAGTTTTCAAGTTATTCATTTCAATTTTGCATTTATAATAACGAGAATCAACCGATAGTTATAACTTAAACTTAATATGTGTGAAAATATCAACCCACATCCCAATTTTTATGGGACGGAGAAAGTATCATCATATCAAAGATTTTATTTATTTATCTAATAATTAAAAATTATGAGTTACATTGACCAAAAAAAAATAAAAATAATTATGAGTTACAAAATAACATCATGAGATTTCTTTACATCTCTCTATTGTCCAATTTAAAAGTGTAAAATAACCTAAAAAGAAGAAGTTTGTCACGGTTCAACAATGACATATGTGGCTAGTAATTTCTCCTTCTTCTTCTTCTTAATGTTGGATTTGGAGGGCTTTTGAGAATCTAAGGGGAATAAGGATGATAAAGTTCTCTTCATTTTTTACCAACTTTTTTATCTCTAAGGGTTCGTTTGGTTTTGAAGAAAAAAAGAAGGAGGAAAGAAAATTACGGAAAGCGATGAATGAACCTAAACTAAAGTTAATTCAAATTCATTCATTGATTTGCGTAATTTTCTTTTCTCTTCCTTTCTTTTCTCTCCACCAAACGGAGCTTAAGGGTCCGTTTAATTGAAGAGATGAAAATTAAAAGAAAGAAAATCACACAAATCAATAAATAAATTTGGATTAGAGTGACTTCAAATTCACCTATTGATTTGGGTTAAAAAAATGGTATGGTCTCTGACCTCATAATGACACTAGCAAGATCATCATTTAGATGGAGAAAACAAAATTTGAGTTGTATCAAGCCTAAAAAGGCTGGAATATTATAGTTTACAATCAAATATAGAAATACATCTCACTATAGTTGTCATAAATGTTAAGGTTGATTTTTTTCCCCTCAACTATATATAGTGTTAAAAAATAGCTACCTTTTCCTACTCAATAAATAATAATTTGTGATTTTTTCTATAGGAGTCAGAAAATGAAGATGTTATTGTTTTTGAGATTTATTCTTACAATCTTGTCTATTGTTGTTTTGCTTTCCAATCTGTCCCATGCTCAAGGTTTGCTATTGCTCAACTTCATTTTTTTTAAAAAAAATAAACATATTTGCTTTTCCTTTTTTCAATCAAGGACAAAAATTAATGATCCAATTTTTGTTTTGAAATTGTTGCACGAATCATAGACAAACTTCTTTTATATAGAGAAGTTATATTTTATAGTTTATAAAAGAATTTTACGATAGTTCACTGTTTACTTCTTGATCTAAAAATAAAAGTCTTTCTTCGTAAAGTCGATGGTATAAATCAACCCAAGTGCCTCGTATTTCGTCGACAATAATTCATAATTTTCTTTTGTACAAAACAATAATTGTTAATTATTCTAAAACAAAATCAATATATGGATTTTAATTTCTATTCACATTTATTAAATTACATTTCCATCACTTATTTTTCACATATTGCAGATACACATCATAAAAAGGAATCATCACTTCGAAATAACTTATTAGCCGGTTCTGGGTTTCCCGCTCCAACACAGGTGCTCATACTTAAGTTGTATACAATAATAGACATAGAAAAAAATATTCTCTCCATTGAGATGTTCTTCGAGTGAAATGTTAACCATTCATTTTTTTATTACATATAATTTCAATTATTAAAAAAAAATATGGAAGGCTGAGATATAGCCGGATTCCCTCCAATCAAAGTTTCACCGGAGAGAAATCTTCCCCATAAGCAACATAGTTTTAACAAAATTAATTAGCTTATATTAATTTATTAACATGTAATGATCAAATATTATAGATAGGAGAAGAATCTCCAATTTCATTCAAGAGATCTCTAAATTCATCAAGTTTTCCAAAGCGTGCATCATTTCCATCCGATTTTCTCTTTGGGGCTGGAACTTCTGCCTTCCAGGTAAATGTTCATAATTTGTAGGCTAATAATACCTTAAAAAAACTAGCAACAAAAGTTAGTGACAAAAAATTGTAGTAATGTATTATCTTCGTCTTAAAATATAGGCAAAAATAAATCAATAAAAATTGATGTATTTGGATTAAATTTTGCTCCAAAAACATTAACTTTTGTTGACCATAGTACATTAAACTAAAGCTAGTGATGAATCAAATACAACTATATTAAAAGAGATATATATATATATATATATATACAAAATTCGTCACTAACATTATTTACTTTTTATCAAACAATTGTCGTTGCATCTCAACACTCTACAACTATTAACTAAGTTGTACTTGCGAAACAATTTATCATTAACTTTGCTTATTATCTAGTTAGTGACTAAAAGTTATACAAAGAAACATAAAATTAGTGACAAATTCAGTACATTTTTAAACTATTAACTGGAAAACTTAAGCTAGTGACAAATTCAAATTTAGAGAGAACTTCTCGTTTTTTCTCTCTAAAATTCTTTAATAAATTCAATTTTTTTAGTAGTAGTTTTTGAATGGTATAAAATAATTTATCATTTATAAGTTATAATTGTTGAATTTAGATTGAAGGAGATGATCATGAAGGAGGAGGTGGAACCGGAGTATGGGAAGATAAAGTTAGACGAAACAAAGGTTAATTGACTTAATTTGCAATATTTATCCATTATTTATTGTGAATGAAAAGAAAATATTGTGAATGAAAAATAGTAACAGATAAAGAACTGCACATAATTATCAATATTTTTTGCCTTAACCATTATTTATTTAGTTTGCTATCTTCTAATTTGAAAATCTGCAGCAAGGTTTGTGGATGGTGATAAATTTTTCACATTGATCGAACATTACAAAAGATATAAGGTGAATAAGGACTAGTTATAATATCATATATATTCTTTTATTTATCATAGATATATCTACCAATTGTTGTATTCTAATTTTAAATTTTTTATTTATGATTTTTTAGGAGGACGTTCAACATTTGAAGTATCTTGGAGTGAATTCTTACAGAATGTCCATCTCATGGAGTAGAATTTTGCCCGGTAATTTTTAAAAAAGTAAATTACATTTTTCTCCACTGAAAGATGTTCAAATTAAAATATCCTTATTTATTATGTTAAAATATACATCCCCTTCAATAAAATAAAATATTATTTTTTGGTTTGGAAAATCTAACTCAACTGACGGATTTGGATCCTCTCCTATGATTTCTCTCCAATTCCCTCTCCAATTCATTGTTTTGTGAGTGTGAAGAGAGAGAAATTAAAAATTAAAAATAAATAAATGATAATGAGAGAGAAGAAATGATGAAAGAGATAGACACATAAAAAAAATTGGAGAGGGAATTGGAGAGAAAAAAAAGGAGAGGATCTAAATCCCTCAACTGACAATGTTGATATTGTTAGACTGAACATCTTTTCGAACCCAATAACTCTCGCAATTGTTTTTGTGAATTTCAGCATTATTTGTCATTTTTGTCTACAAATCAAATTCTTTTTTTATCATAATAAAATATTATTAAACTAAAATATTGAATTCAAGTGGTTAATGAGTTTCACATCGTCATCAAATTAATGATGGATCATTCAAGAAAATTCGAGTTCGATTCTTAGACGGAATAATTATTAATCAAATCTTATTTATCATGCGATCAAATTTCGGATTCCTCGGGTCCACTTTCCCTAAATATTGGAGGGTTAATACTATTTTTTTTACTATATATTTCTTCCTTGCCGTATTTAACAGTAACACTTTTCTGTTCATTTTCAACAATCAAACATAGATGGAACCTTAAAAGGAGGTATAAACAAAGAAGGTATCAACTTTTACAACAATTTGATCAATGAGTTACTTGCAAATGGTATGAACAAAAACAACCATATATTCCTATACATTATTAATTATATTTACCAAAAGCTTAGTTTAAATACATATCCATAAGTTTATTTTTATTTGCTTTACAGGTATTGAGCCTTTTGTAACTATTGTGCACTTTGACTATCCACTAGCCATTCAACAAAAGCTTGGTGGCTTCTTAAATCACACTATTGTGTAATTAATCAAACCTTCAATATCATCTCATCTCAACATTCAATTTATTTTTTTTTTAAAAATTGTTAATGTGAATTAGAATATCATCATGCACATTTTGTTTATTTAAAATCAATAAAAATTTCAGGAAATATTACAAGGATTATTGTGAACTACTATTCAAAACATATGGAGATAGAGTAAAACATTGGACAACAACAAATGAAGCACAAATTGTAGCTGTCTTCACATACATGCATGGCTATGATAATGACAATGCTGAACCATGCCAAGATACAAGATTATGTTCACAAGCATATAAAGTCCTTCATAACATGCTCATTTGCCATGCTACAGCAACACAATTATATCGACAAAAATTTCAAGTATGTTTTATATATTGTGTTACAACTTACAAATATAGTTCATTTTTTAAAGTTAGTGTAATATCTTTATATTGTCAAATTCAAGTCATTGGTGGTATATATGAATTAGACAAATATAAATTATGTATGGTTGCACATTTTTAAGTGAAATTAATAAATTAATTTGATATTAATTATTATTAGAATGAAACTAATTTGTTTATATTAAATAAATTCAATTAGGGTATGTTATGATATTTTTAAATTTCATCAAACATTTTATGCAGAAAACACAAAGGGGACAAATTGGACTTGTTATATCATCTCAAAGTTTTGTTCCCTATAGTTCAAAAGCAGAGGATGTGGCTGCTGCTCAAAGAATGATGGTTTTTTGGTTGGGATGGTTAGTGAAATTAACTTACCCTCTGATTTTTTCGGTATCTGGCCCAAAGACCGACTAATTATAGAGTTTTTTTAAATTAATTACTAGTTTGGTTTTCTACGACTTAGTTTATACATGCATGGATGCATACATATATACATAACAACATTGAGTTTTGATATTTTTGATCGAACAGGATTTTAGAGCCATTGTTTTATGGAGATTACCCACAAATTATGAGAAATTTAGTGGGGAATAGATTGCCTAATTTCACTAAAAAGCAGAAACGTATGATCAAAGGAAGTGCAGACTTTATCGCGATAAATTATTATAGTTCTCAATTTGCTAGATACGAACCAAATAGAACCAATATTAATGGTTTCGACAATTTTGATGCCTTAGCTACATCAGAAGGTAATCTAATTTTTCTCGAACTACATTTTAATTATTGGACATGCAAAAGAAAAAGAAAATTACACAATCATATTCACTAATTTTTTGCCCTTTATTTCAAAATTGTAGAATTTAATGTTGAAGGAAAACCCCTTGGTTACAAGGTGAGATAGTTGTGAATAGGAAAATGTTGTATGTGAAACAAATGAGTTTAATTTATTTTTTTCAATGACACTTTTGTTTAATGTTGGAAATTTGTAGGATCAATATAGTGGACGCTATGTCTATCCCAAAGGATTGTATGATGTTTTGATGTTTATAAAGGAAAAGTACCAAAATCCTAACATCTACATCACTGAAAATGGTTTGTGGAACCCTTGTTGTATTTGTTTTTAAATTTATCACATTATAAATTATATCTATTAGTAATAAAAATAATATCTAAATTTTTTTTCCATAAAAAAAATTAATATTTTTTTGAACTCCTCTTTATAAAGGTACTCCTTCCCACACTCCAAATCCATTGAAAGACAAACACCGAATTGCTTATATTGCAGCACATATAAACGCTACTAAAGCAGCAATCAAGTAAGTAATTCATCTTTATCACTATCATTCTACAAGTGCATACATATATAATAAACCCTAGAAAGATATGAAAAATCTAATTATTTTTAGAATTGAAAATTCTCCTTTAATTTTAAATAGGATATGCTAGAAAGACATACATTTGTTCTTACAACTTGATTTTACACGAAAACTAATTCTTAATATTTTCGTTAATAGCAACGGTGTAAAAGTTCGTGGTTACTTCGTCTGGGCAGCATTCGATACTTTTGAATTTCAAGCGGGCTATTCTGGACATTGGGGACTTTATCATATTGATTTTAATAATAGTCTCAAACGTGTACCAAAGGATTCTGCTAAATGGTATCGAAATTTCTTGACATCGAATGTCAGTTGAGCAAAACAGAGAAAAATTAAAATGACTATGAGGAATGTTGCATTCTTTCTTGTACAAAGTTAATAAATTAAATTATTGTATGCTTTCTTTTACAAATTTACTAAATACTTGCACTTTTGTAGTTTAGATTTTTATTCTCAATTGAATTTGTGTAACCCAAAATGTGACAAGTGGATCATAAGGAATTGTGGGTGATGTTTGAAATAAACAGCTTCAAATTTACATTAAAACATATGCAACCAATAATCAAGTATATAATAACAAAAAACATCCATAACGTAATTATATACCAAATACAGATTTCTCACAGTGTAATGATATTACAAATGACTTAACTTCTACACAACAACAAAGAAAAACTATATAAAGAATTACACACTTCCACACAGTTCAAAATTATTGCATTGTTGCCAATAACTTTAAGAACCATTATTAGCTTACCATTTTCAAAGGTATAGGCACAACAATATCATATGCTGATAAATATGATCTAATTTAAGATGCTGCAAGTTTGGTGTTTGGGTTGAAAGGAAGCTGCTCGGCACATGTAAGGACATCATGGGTCCCAGCTTGCTCACGACCGACACCAAGAAGGTCAAGATAATATAGGTAATGGGAAACGATTTCGTTCATTGAGTCAACATCACCTTGTCCACAAACACCTTCGCCATAGAGAATGTTCATTGTAGCACCGAAACCAGGAACCCGTTTCGCCAAAGTGTCGTTCTTGGTAGGCTTCCAGTTGCCAACGAAGGCATCATGGGCAGAAGGTTGTGACTTTTTTACTGGAGTCATCCATTTCCAAATTGCAGCCTGGAAAGCAAGTGTTGCATTCTGCTCTATGTATTCTGGATGGTCAAGTAGATTCACGTTCAGAGCTTTTCCAGCAGCTCCATAATTGTAGTTCCTATATTGATGGTACCAAAAGTAAAAGTCATAAACCATGCCAACCTTTTAAGATGTGGAAAAATCAATATGAAACCAATGTTTTTCTTAATTCCTATTCTACATTTCAAGGTTCTGTTTGGATAAATGAAATAGACATAAGTGCTTATCATACAAGTGCTTTTGCATAAGCTATTTCTGTTAAAAAAGATAAAATAAAGCCAAACCATTTCATATAAGCTTATTTCATAAGCTATCCGAGAGATCTTTTGAAAATATGCCGAAAACAACTTACGGACTTGACATAAGGTCTTTCCATCAGTTCTTCCAAAGAACAATAACAAGTGCCAATAGTCAATAGATAAAGCTTAAATAAGCCCATCCAAACAAAACCCAAATCAGGCTCCATTACATATAACTACAACTGCTTTTAATAAAAGTGAGCATGAAATTCTGATTTCCATCTTCACAGGAATTTCATCTTTAAACACTTGACAAACAAGCTATTTGATCTCACCATTGATCAATTATTGCACTCATCATATCTTTCAAAACTTTGTAATGATGAATTAACTCATATGGGTCAAATGTGACAATTACACAACAAAGTTCAGGCCAATACTTTTTAACTAGATTGAGTTCAACGATCACAGTCACAGTTATTGAGGTGCTTTGGATGAACTGTTTTATATTTTATAAGAGCAACAAAATCCAAATGCTGTTCATTTTCCACAGGTGAGGGAATGTTGTTGTCACCACTGATAAACAAATAACCTTGCGAGTTGGGTCAAGTGTTATTAACCTTCCACTGGTCTGATTAATTGGTACACTGGTCAGGGATATTAAGGAGGCCTCATAATGACTTTAGACAAGTTCGGGATTAACGACTTTCAAAGGTTCATCAACAGGAAAGAAACTTGTAAAACTAAGCTACATTTTGGCCAAAAGCAAAAACGACATCTATTATCAGTATTTAGCGCTAGTAGACAGTATACATACCAGTAAATAGGAATGGCTCCACGTCCATAGTATTCAGCTCCAGGAGTGCAGGGGTAATCGACTTTGTAATATTCATCACAATATTTTTGGGCAGGACTCATTTCATGATTGTAACAGAGACCCCATGCCAAAGGTCCTCCGGTTGCCACTCCATAACCACCTGTCATCAGTATTACAAGAACAATTAACATCCAAATTGTCAAAACTAAAACCCAATAAAATCATTCACAGCACCAGCAAAGTTTCACTATATAAATGATAAACCTAAGCCAGATCCATCAAATAAATGAACTTTCACCAAACATGTATTTATCTCTGTAGTCAATAGTGACAACTATAGCAGCAGTGCGTAGCAGCCCTAGACACTACACAAAACCTTGTTGCATTGCATTTTTTAAGAGCCGTTACTTGGCTACTACAGCGAAGTTCATTTTAAAACTGAAATATGCCTTCAACTTATAGTTGTTTAGTGTTTTTTTTTTTTTTGGACTTTCTGGTCATTTTACCAAAAAACTTTCTTTTTTGAAACAGATTTTACCAAAGAACTTAGTTGCTTTATATTGAGTTTTAATATTGGCAGCAATAAAATTGTATTATTGGTTATGAATATGTCTTTAGTTTTGTGTATTCTTTTACCTTTGAGCTCTTATACTTGTGTTTGTACAAAATATAAATTGCATGTATTGTTTATTTTCCTAAACTTCGATGTAGCGGCCATACTATTATCCCCGTATACCGCTTTGGTTGTCGGCTGCTCCATTCCTCAATCTATCCTTGACTACATAGGTTTCTATCTTACAGACAATTTTTTTTTTATTCATCTTACTCAGAAATGTCACATGCCATGTCAACAATAAATCAAGACAATGATGACAACTAAACAGTTAGCACATCATCATCTCTCTTAATAATGAACGCAACCTAACGACTAAATATAAAGAAACAGCAATCAATATTTGCAACAGATCAATCAAACACACATAATCCAATTCACCCAAAAATTTCAAACATTGTAGACTCAGATCTAAAACCTTCTACATTACACATTACACTTCAAAATATTTTCTTTTTTAAAAAAAAAAAGCATAATATTAATAGTTTTGATCTGAAGCTTGTTGCTTAAGGCATAATATCCCTAACTAGTCATTTTCTCCCCTTGCAAATATAAATCAAACCAAACAAATAAACACAGAGTAAAAGTAAACTAAACCTCTCAAACACAGCTCAATTAATCACTTTATACAAATTTGAACAAATTGTAACTCAGTAAACATCCATCATGAATCCAATATCCCACATTGTCAATATTCCAAAATATAATCTTAAAAATCACAAAATATTAATCAGATCCACCCCTCTCCCCTCAATTTTTTTAGATCTGTTATCAAATACATCTCTAACATTACCAACTTAATATATTAACATCATAATCTCTAGAAATACCAAACACTAATCTAATTAATTAACATTTTACAATTTTAGATATTATTTTCAAATATTATTAATATATACAGTGACTAAATTCTGGATCTGTTATCAAATGCATTCCTAATATTAGTAACTTATTGTATTATAAATTATAAATTTATAATCTCTGCAAATACCAAACACAAATCTGATTAACATTTTCCAATTTTAAATATATTATTTTCAAATATTATAAATATATATAGATCTAAATTCATAAATTCCAACAATTTATCAACTAGAATTAGATATATAGATATTTACTAAAAACGAAAAATCAAACAAAAAACTTATTCACTTTGAATTCTAGCAACTAGCTTACTTGAAAAAAAAATAAAAAAAATCTAACAAAAATTCATAAAAAAAATAAATAAAAATTCTTACAAGATGTTTTGCTTCCAACATGTCCAAGAAAAGCAGCAATTTCCATCATCTGCGTAGTTTTATTACCAGTAGTACCAAATCCCAACGGTTCAAAAAGTGAAGCAGCATTGATAAACGAAAAATAATCCCAAAATCCAGCAGCATGAGCAATCGGAGTATTTCTTTTTGAAAAGAGATTCTCAAATTGATAGGTTTGAAAATAATCTGTAATTGTTAAATTACAACAATAAATCGACCATCCTTTACATTCCCAACCTTTATCACAGTACTTTTTACCGCGCTTGTATTTGACTAGTGGTTTCTGGTTTGTTCCTTGGCCGTCAACGGTGGTTGTTATGTCGGTGAGGAGAATAACGAAAGCGAAGAGTAAAACGACGGCGTTTAGTTTCGCCATTTCTGGTTTGAAGATGGAATGGAGAATACGCGAGAGAGAGAGTAATAAGAGTAATGTGAAGTTTTTAATTGATTGATCGGACGGTGGAGAGACAGTGAGTGGGGACGTTGAAGTGTTAGTAAGAACAGACTGGCTTTGAGGAAAGGAATAATGAGGCGAGTTCACCGACAGCTGAGCTGGATATGTCAAATTACGGTATTGCCATTTCTCTCACAAATTTGTTATGAAATATGGACATATGACACAAGGACACCAATAATAATTAGAAAAAATAATATTGTATAATTTAATGTAATTATAAAAGTTAGTGTTGTGTTGATGTTCAATATCAACGTGTGTTCGAGATTAGAATATGTCTAATCTAAAAAGTATCTATGCATCAAATTTGTTGTGTGTCTTTGTTGTTGCAAAATTGAAATTAAGATTAAACTTGAGTGCAACACTCAAAACATATGTACGATATGATAATAGGTTAATGCTACCACCGTAGACAAATGATATACTAAATATGAATTTTACAAGATTTACCGTTGTATTGAAAGTTTATATTGTATAGATCATTCATAAATTTTTTAATTTTTTTAAAAATTATTTGATATGTTATTGAGACCCATCAAGATTTATGTTATTTAACAACCGTTAATCTTTATGTGTCTCAATAACATATCAAATGATTTTAAATTTTTCTAAATTTTTCTATGGATGATCTATATGATATAAACTTTCAATCCAACGATGGATTTTGTAAAATTCGTATTCGTTATAATGTTATTTGTGATTGGTCCACCATTGACCACTTGATGAAGTGGTCCATATTATAATTTACCTATAATACTAATATAGTTTTTTTTTTTTTATCATCAGTTTAATTTGGTTCAGGAGTCAATTATAACATTAAATAATAGTATAATCTTTTTGAATAAAGAAAATTTAAATAGTCTTTTTTGTTTTTTTTTGAAAAGTGTGGTCGTGTTATTTTATTTAATTAATTTATATGTACACTTATAGCATCTGTATGTACAAATGAAATTAAATTAAAAAATACGATTACACTTTCCCTAATAAGACCTTTAATAATACATTTGAAAAATAGTAGACCTTTAATAAGCATACATTCAAACCCATATAAAAATATAATTTTTTTTAATTGTAATATATTCGGGCCGACAGACAGCCCGCGGCTCATTCGGGATATAGCCCATTTTGACAGCTCTAATTGATTCAGCTAGGCCGACTCTAATATAGCGTCAGAGTCAAATTAGCGGACGCTACAGTTTAGCTTCGAACGTTTTAGCCTCAACCCCGACCCCAACGCTAATCCGACTCTAAATAGGTTTTAGCGTCCGTTTTTGCCCCTTTAGCGTCCGTGTTTGACCGACTCTAAAAAGCTGTTTTCTAGTAGTGATAAGCAATGTGATAATATCTTCTAGGTCTGTTCAGGTCTTCGATAGTTTTCGGTTTGATGTCTGTCAAGGCAATGAGATCTCCAACCTCTGGCTCATATTTTCCAACATCTTTTGTATCATTAGCACTAGAAGTGATGTATACTCTGAGATTTGATAAAGAAAGAACTTGGTTGGTACGAAGCTATGTTGCCTAGGTGCGGGTACGGTACCGGTATCCGGTACCGGTACTGGTACGGGGTACGACATTTTTAGAAAAACTAGAATACGGGTACGTCGATATATATATTTTTAATATGATTATATAAATAAAATAATGGAACTATATTGTTAAAACAAATAATTAAACATAAAAAATACTACACATAATTCAAAAGTAATTAGCAAAAAAGATTTAATTTGTTTTCCTCTCCATCATCATTAAAAAGAGTGGCGCTTAGTTCAAATTTTTCGTGAGAAAAACTTACAACATTAAGAATATCAGCTACGTCAAATAGATTTCATTTATATCTACTAATATCGCATATTTTTGTTGCTCCTTCATTATAAGTGTTAACATTTCTCATTAACGAGAGCAAATGAAGATTTGTATGAATACTATTAGATTGATTCTATTCCTTTTTGAGTGAATTAATTCAGCTACTACTTTGTTATTGCTATTAGTAGAGCTGATACTTTTATATTATAAACAAATAATAAACACAAATCTTCCTATAAATTAAAAACCGAATAAAATAAAAAAAGAAAAAAAATTGCATTTTTTTGGATTCGTGTACCACAGGAGTACCACGCGCGTACCACAGGAGTACCACACGTGTACCCGTTACAAAAAAAAAAAAAAAAAAGGTACACCATCGGTGCGTACCCAAGGAGTACCGTACGCGTATCAGTACCCGGTACGTACCCGGTACCGGTACTCTCCCTAAAATGGAGTACCCGTGCTTCATAGGTACGAAGCTTCTTGATAATTCAGGTACACCATGGTTTCTTAGTACTAGTGATGAAAGTGGAAAGAAGATTCTCCTCGTATATTAATTTAAGGTTTAAATATGTTTTTCGTCCCTATAAAATTAGCAAACTTTAGTTTTCGTCCCTAGAAAAGAAAAATGATTTTAATAACCAATTTATATTCATTTTAATGTTAATGTTATGATCTTTATATGTTCAAGATGTGTCTGTATTATGTTAAATCTATATAAGTCCATATTATGTTAAAAAATGTAAAAAATTTGTCGATTGCAAATTAAAAACAAAACTTAATTTTTTAGGATGAAAACATGCGATTTTTATTTTTTTTGAGACAAAAACCAAAATTTACTAATTTTTTAAGGATGAAATAGTACATATTTAACCCTTTAATGGCCCTTAATTTATTTATGGTCATAAAAAGCAACACAACTAAAGTAGAAACAAAGCCACCAGACTGTTCTAGTGGCGAGGGGTTTGATAATATGCATAAGGTACTACGTTCGATTCTCATTGCCTCCGTAGCTAATTTTTGGATTGTTGGATTAAGATCAAGCGACCACTAAAATCATGACTGACCGTTGAAAAAAGTCCATTGTGTTGAATTCAATCTCTTTAAACGTAATTGTTGTATATTTGATATGCAAAATGGTTGTCCGCTATTTAAGTAGCGGATGACAAAAATTGTAAAATTGAGGGCTTTTGGGGGCGTGAGATTTAAAATCGTCCAAACAATTTGAATTTTTAACCCATCCTCGACTTATCTAACGGATTCCGTCCGTTACTTAAATAGCGAACAAGGATATTTTGATAAAATAAGTTCAGTGCCAAAAGAAATTTTCTAAGAAATATGATATGAGCCCAAAAATAATGGGCTTGAGCTACAACCCATCATCACATTGAGTGTGTGAAATATGCTTCCTCACATATTATTACGATAATGCGTGAAAACCAATATAAAAGCTTGTACCAAAAAAAAAAAAGAAAACCAATATAAAAGCTAACGTGTACAACCGCCACAACAGAAATTCAGCGATTACGGTTACTTTTCCCTCCAAAATCAGCCATTGAATTTTAACCTTCCTCAACAATGGCGTCAACATCTAGTTCTGCCGCGTCAACCTCTAGTTCTGCCGGAGATAAGAGATCTCCTTCGCCAGCTACATCACCTCAGCCACAATCTTCCCCACGCAATCCTTTAGATCCAGATGACTTCGATCTTGAAGATCGAGTCGCAAAGCTTCTTGGTACAGAGGATCTTGTTCCTCTACTGGAATCCATTATTGAATACGCTGAAAACAAAGAAGAGAAGTATCTAAGGATCTTTAAATCTTTGGTATGCCTTTACCCCGAGTGTTTCTGTTTAAAACTTAATGAAATCCTCAAGTTCAACCCTTCGTTTCAAATTCGGAGCGAAATATTTCATCTTCTTCGATATGCTCTTCGAGAATCTGTGCCGGTGAGTTCCTCTGTCCTTTTCAAACTCAAGCAGACAATTCTTAATTCACTCATCATGGAAACGGAAGATTTCCTGTTTCCTTGTCTCTGCGAGTTGATTGGTCAAGTCGCGGATGGGTTGTACCGGCGATATCCTATCGGCTCTTGGGATGAACTTCTGCAATACTTCATCTCAATGATTTCTAGCTTTTCAGAATCCAACAGAAATAAAGGGATTTTATTATTAACTGAATTTCCTATATTAGTTGCTAGGAATAAGAAGTTTTGGTTGAACCAAGGGGGTTTTGATATTGCTTATACATCAGTTATGCAATCATTCAACACAAAGGGTAGAAAATCCGAGGCATTGGCATATAATGCCTCGATTTCTTTGATGTTATTGTCAAAGGATCTTCAAAGAACAGATGTATCCGAAACTCTTCTGCCAATATTATTGAATATCTTCAGTCAGCATAGAGAAGATGAGGGTTTGGTGACTAAACTTAAACGTTTAATGAATTTAGTTACAATGGACGATGGAAATATTTTTAGGGTAAAACAACGTCAAGTGTTTTGGTCTATGATCAGAGTAGCTGAGATAGAAGGTGCGAGCGATGAACTGCAAAATGAAGCTGTTAAGATAATCAAAGAACTGGAAATGAAGAATGTGTATGGAATGGAAGCTGTGATAAAAAAATTTTCTTCAGAAGAAATGCGAAGGGTAGTCGCGGTTTCATTCAATATGATGGCATGCTTTGTGGATGATCCTCTTTGGTTTGATGTGTACAGTGATGACTGTAAAAGCGCTGGGTTCACGGAGAATTTCAACCATGGGCAATTCTTGTTCAAATGCCTATGTTTTTATGCGCATGACAGTGTCTTTATTCCCACAGCAGTTGACATGTTGGCAGAGAAATATGCTTCTCATGTGCGTTGGAGGTTTCGTAATTCAGCAATGTTTGCAGTCGGTTCCATGGCAGAATACGACTTTATAGGGATCGTATGTATTTTATAATATGATATATTGAAATCGTTGATATGAAGATTTTAGTTAAATGCAACTTAAGCGGTCGTAATTGAGGTTGTAAGTTGTAATGTGGCTGTAGGAATAGTTGATGGCAGACAATTTAATGATTAGTTGTTGTAGACTTATTTAGTGCCGACACTTGGAGCTTGATTAGTTGTTGTAGACTTGATTTTGTGATTAGTTGTGGTAGACTTGTTTGTGAGGCCTCAAATTAGTAGAAATTGCCATGTAGGGTGCAGTTTCAATGCCAATAATTTCAATGCTAATAATTTCACTCATATATGATACTCTCTTCACTTTGCTACCACAGGGTATGATTCGTTATTTTGAGAAAGTTGCGATACTGGTCCTCAATTCCCTTGATGAATTGAACCACCGAGTACTTTGGGCGACAATGCATGCAATTAATATTTTGAGCGAATGCAAAGAACTTTTAATCCATACTGAATATGATAAGAAATTCTTGGAGAAGCTAGTACCCATCGCGAAACGCCATTGCTGTGCCCGTGTACAGGTACTAAAATATTAATCATGATTGATACTCGAGGGTTGATCTTGACCAACTTATCGTACTTTTAACATACTTTGTAGTTTGCCTTCTTTTAACATAGTTTAATCAATGATCATGTTGGAATACTTGCATTAACTTAGTATCCCCAATATTTAGACATAGTAATTATCTTAATATCTGATTTCAGTGAAGTTTTTCTATGTATCATTGAAAGTATATTTATTGAGTTCTTTTATAACTTTTCTGCAGTCATATGCTGTTATCACCATTCGCCAGTTGGAAGACACTTGTGGCTTAAAAAGAACATCACTATCGGATACAGATACCGGTGCTCATACTATTGCTGCTTTGCAAGATTCAAATGTTGCCGGACACAGAAACGTTCTTACCCGTACACTAGACGAACTAGAGGGAGAAGTAAATGCAGCGTCTAAATTCTTAACTCAACGCTCTTTACTAACTGCAAAGGATGTTAACAATATTGTGTTTGGACCAAGGCCGGCGGCGGAACCTTGAGCAACTGATAAACACACTCCTCAAATTCAAACAACTTTTTTAGTGTATCTTCTTTCTCTTTGACAGCCTTTTCAATTCTCTGCATTGTAGGATTCCTCTGACATTAAGGAAAATGTAGTTAAATGCAACTTAAGCAACCATAAATGATGTTTCTACTTTGTTTAGGTTATTTTCCTTACTGGATTTGTTCTCATGGTGAATACAACTGTGCTCATCTGATTAGACATTTTGAATTTCTCAATTTTGATTCGTTGCCTTCTGCTAAGCCTTATGTACCTCTCAAGTAAGCTAAAACGCTTTATGAGACAACCTGCTTTCTTGTCCATCATTTTATATGTTTTTTTCCTCTTATTTTTTATGCTGCCACCGATTCCTTCCGCACCTGAATTCTGATTAATTGGTAGTCGGTAGGCCAATTGCTTACTCCACTCTACGTTAGTTTTCTGCTGTTGCATTTGGCAGTTCCATAATCTAGGACACAATAATAGGATTGAAACGAACCACCTTTTTACTGCCTTTGTGCAATCAGACTTTATAGGATACGCATCCAATGCGTGATTGTTCATGTAAAATTAGATTGAATCATCAATTTAGTTATGGAACTGTAGTTATCTGGAAATCTGGTCTCCCAAATTGATAAAATTCCAAAATGATCTCTAATGATGGTGTTTTTTTGGATTGGTTAATTTCATTCCTGAAATCATTTCAAACAGATTACTGGATGTCATACCCCAAATTTTGCCTCTTTTTCTCGTCGCGTTTTTGTTCAACTAAATTATTTTAGTTATTTTTTAATTCGATTCGTTTTCCCGAGCGAAATGTCAACTAGGAGTTTTTTTTATATAGTTGAATTTTCGAACGAAATTTCAACAGAGAGATATTTTAAAATACCTCGTTTGTTTAGGTTTCGATCGAAATTTTGACAGAGAGGTATTTTAAAATACCTCATTTAGTTAGTTTTTGTCTTTTGTTGTTTTTAGTGTTATTATTATTATTATTATTATTATTATTATTATTATTATTATTATTTTAATTATTTTCGTATTTGTTTATATATATATATATATATATATTTTATTTTATCATTTTTTTGTTGTCCTTTAATTGTCCTCTTGTCCAAAAAATAAAAAAAAGAGAGTCCAATCTGTCCTTTTTTCTGTTCCTTGCCCAGTCCGATTCAGGAGGCAGAGGCGCCCCCCCTTGCAGCTCTGTTTCTTTTCATTTTTTTTCTCTGAAACCACATAGAACAGAGGAGCACATAGATCAGAGCAAAAATTCCAAGTTCCCCATAGCCTCCACTGTGAGGAATTAAATGCCACAGGACAAGAACCAATTCACAAATTTGTGAATATAATCAGAACAGAGCCATAGTCTCAAACACACAGAAAAATCCATCAGAGAACCCAAGAGCCAGAAATCATTTTTCTTTCCCTGGGAACAAAAGCTCTCACACGATTTTACCATCACAGAATCAACAAACACTCATCATCATTCATAAATCCATTAATTTCAAACAAAACCTTGCCACCCTCAACAAACCAAAAACACCACAAAACCTCAATCTCAGAAAATTTCCTCAAATCAATTCTCAAACTCAAATAACATAATATCACAGAATCATTAGAACATCAATATCACAGCCCCAAAATCCACATCTTAGTTCCAAAACAAAAACTCAACCACACCCGAAATAAAAAAAACAAACGAAAAAAGAAAGAAGAAAGAAACCGAAACAACAGAAAACGAAAAAGAAAGAGGATAAAAGTCAGAGAGAAGGGAAGGAGAAGAGCAGAGAGACGAAGAGAAAGAAAGAAAGAAGAGGTAAAAATTTCTCACCTTTAGACCCCGATCTAGGCAAAAAAAAAACTAACCTTTTTGAAATTTGGAGTTTAGAATCGTGTTTAGAAGAGAAAAACGAGTGGGAAAGTATAAAAAAAATTTGATTTTGAAAACTTTTTTCAACTCCGGCGCGGCGGCCGCCGCCGTCTGGCCTGGCCGGCCACCGCGCCGGCGTTCTTGTCTCACCGGAAACCTAGAGAGAAGGGAGAGCATGTTTTGTTAAGAGGGTGGGTTTAGAGAGAGAAAGAAAGGTGATGAATGAAAGAAAAAATCGGAAAAAACATATTTATAGAGTCCGGTTCATTTTGGTTTGGCTAAACCGGCCTGGTTCGTCCGAACCGGCCCACTCTCCCCTCTGTTTGGACCTCCTGCGCCCAGTTTGTTTTGTGAGAGCCCAGGGTGCTTTCAACACCCCTGTGGGTGCTGTTTGCACCCCCTGTGAGCGTTTTCAGTTTATCTTTTTCTTCTTTCGTATTTTTTAGACGTTCGTTTTAGTCGATATTTGTGTTTTGTTTTATTTGTTCATTATTTTCATATAATATGTTTGTATATGTTAAATGTATGTGATGTTAGTTTTATTTATTTAGGTAATATTTAGTTGTTTGCGTGTCGTAAAAAATGTAAAAGCAAAAAATATGTTATATGTCTTTCCTTTAATTTTATGTCGTAAAACATGCAAAAAAAAAAAAAAAAGTGATTTAGCTTATTTAACCCCGTGTTGTTATTATCGTAAAAAACTTACCAAAACTTTGTCTTAAAAATCTTTTCTTGTTAATAAACCTTGACTCTTGTCGAAATTTTCAAACTCTCTTTTAATAAATGTTTTTATAACTTTTGAATATATTTAAATTTTGTCCTTTCTTTTAAAAAAAACTAAATACCAAAAACAATACAATATTCTCAAAAAATGCAAAAATATGAATTTTATTTCGTTTAAATCTTCCTTTTATTTAAATCATCAAAATCACTTTTTTTTTCTAAAAAATCGTGGATTAAAGAGGGGACCGGCGAATGTACATTCGTTCGTCTCTCGAATAGTCGAGACTTAGCGTGCGCTTTTGTCTATCGACTATTTGTCTTCCACACTAAAAACATTTAAAAAAAAACATAAAAAATAATAAATAAACTCAACACATCAAATTAATTTTTGCCTTAGCGCATTCAAAAAAAAAAAACCAAAAACAAACTCTTTTCGCAAACGAACGTATTTTAATCCTTTTAACGTGATACAAACAACGCTTAAATCTCCCACGCGCGAGCAGCATACGTTTAACCACTAGAAAGCGATTTAAAATACCGTTCATTAAAATCAACCAACACACAATTATTTTTTACCCAAAGAACTACGTAAGCTTTGAATTTCCCATTGCACTTGGGAATACGTAGGAGCGGAATCCAACAACCGTCAAGCACAATAATAAAAAACTAAATTTTTCCCCACATGTAAATATTTAATAACTATCAAGAGAAAGATGCAAACAAATTAAAATAATTTTTAAACCCTAAAATAACAAGAAGGTTCCCGTTGAGTACAACGGATGTGAGGGGTGCTAGTACCTTCCCCTTGCATAATCGACTCCCGAACTCGAAATTTGGTTGTGATGACCATTTTTCTTTCTTTTTAAGGTTTTATCGATATTTTCCTTTTCCCTCGGGAATAAATAAAGTTCGGTGGCGACTCTGTGTCATTACCGAGTGTTCTGACGCTCGGGCGTTTTTCGCGGCGCGACACTGGATAGATCCTAATATTGTCTAAGAAGGACTAATTACCATCAAGTTTTCAATTTAAGATATCATTTTTTAATTTGGTCGATTTTACAGAACAAAATACCCAAAATCTACAATTTAATGGTTAAATTGGCGATTCACTCCTTAAAATTATCTTGTAAGCTCCAAGTATAAATCATGCATCTTTACAAATAGAATTTGATTTATGCTTCTTTGCACGAGTCAATGATGTGTACTAGACTTGTAATATATTTGTCTAAGTAATGGTCTGCTTATACGAAAGGCCTAGATAAAAAAACATGACGTCAAATATGTGCAGATTCGGAGTAGAAAACATCTACATTTTTAATTAAGAAATTGAAAGCTACATTACTATGATTTAGGATGTATAGAGGCCTAATGTATGTTAGACATTCTAGAAACTTGGTCCTTTATACACCTACACCTTAATAATGAAGCTCTTTATTCCTTCTTAGAATTGACGAGGATCTGTACATGAAAATTCAACCCTCGAAAAGCTTGAGCGAAATTTGATTTCGTTGTTGTTAGATAAATGACTCATGTTTGCTTTGTATTTTACATAATGGAGAAGACTGTCCACTTTGCATTTCTGGGGAAAACAATATCGCAGCTTGTTCTAAAAACGGATATATGAAAAATTTAAAATATAATCTTTTACATAATTTTGCAGAATAGAAAAAGTGGATGACACCGCTAGGTCAAATAATAGCAATTTTCATGCACGTACCAGTAATAATAGAATAAATCAGAGGTTCACATTTTATTGAATCTAAAAGAAGTAACATATGAAACATACAAAAAAAAAAAAACTAGAGAATAAGACATCGATCAGAGAGGAGTTTCCTATCACAGTCACGGAGACGAAAATGAGGTGGAGCGGTTATTTTTCTCAATGATGGCCTCGAAAATATCATCCAGGAAACAATATCAGTAGACACTTTATGACAATATTGCAAATTAATCTCTTTGAGGCGTGTGCAGTTTTCTACGGCTAGCCGCACTCCCTTCTCAGTGACATCATAACAATGTTCTAGGTCCAGTTGCAGAAGCCGAGGGAAAATCTTTGAGATCTCATGCAGTTCTTTATCATCAATTCTTGAGTGTGACAAGTTCAGCACCTCCAAACCGCAAACTTCAAAGTTGATCGAAAATACCTTAACTAGTGGGAAGCAGGCTAACTTCAAATGCCTGATCTTACGACATCTCTTCAAGAGTGTAGCAATACATTGATCAGATATGCGCTTGCAAAAGCTCAAATCAATAAGTTGCATACTAGGAAACATGAAACCAAAGGTGTTGACTTGTTCGTCTTGCAAATGTGTATTGCAAGCCAAATGGAGAGACTTGAGTTGAGGGTATACAGCCAAATCAACCACAGACGGTGGTGGACCAATTCCAATATTTGTTGACTCCATTCTGATCTCTGCGAGCAAAGGACAGTTTCTAAGGAGTGCAAAGAAGGATGAATTGCCGAGCCCCTGACAACCACTGACGTTAATAGACACCAAACCAGCAAGAAATCGAGACAGCTTATTGAAAAGCTTATTATTCAAAAAGTTAGCACCTTGAAGATCAAGATGCTGCAGAGATGGACACTTGGACAAGAGACAACGGATGCCGTAATAGGTATAATTATAGCAACCTTGGAGGACAAGTTTGGTCAAAGGAAGGCGTGCGCGTGCTATAGACTTAAGCAATAAATTAGTGATGCACGAAAAGGACAAATCAATACAAGTTAAACGCTTCAAACTAGTGAGTGAATGAATGAAGTATGGGTTATCATGTGTTATGAAAGGGCATTGGAAGATAACCACCTCTTGCAGAAACTCACAGTTGATACAGAGTTGAAGAAACCATGAATCCTTAACGTAAAAATTAGTAGAGAGATGAATGCTGCGGAGTTGGGAAAGCTTTTGAGCGAGAAGATTTAGAGCATTGTTATAATCCTTGTCCTCCTCAGGGTGGTGGTCGTCAGATATTCCTTCCCTTCCTCCGGGGAAACTGATGTCCAAATGTTGGAGAAACGGAAAGGAATCCGCGATGAAGGTTATATCAGTAAATTTGAGAGAAGCAATATTGGAACAAATGAGAGAGCTCAAGCTACTAGTGTTGTTGTTTTTGAGAATAATAGATCGTAACCCTAATGTAGGGATAATGGGGTTGTTGGAGAGGTTGAGGGATGTGAGGCGGGAAAAAGAACGAGGGGGGATTCGGGAGATAAGTGCGTTGAGGTCAGCACGGCCACGGTAAGTGGAGAGGTCGAGGGAAGTAAGGTTTGGGAAGCGGTTGAAGATGCGAGAGATGGGTAAAGATGATGATAGATTGATTAATTTGAAGGAATACACAAAAGTGTTGGTGATGGAGAGTAGTTGTTTGGATACAAGGGATAGAGTCTCTAAGTAATGTTTACGCTCCTCCACGTTATCGATATCGATCTCGTTCAAGAGTTTAGATATCACCAATTCCCAGCAATCGCTAGGCAAACCATCAACTGCCATTCTTTTTCTGCTGCTTGATGCCATAGCAGCAGCCATGTGAGATCACACTAAGTAAACAATCAACTAGATAGAATCGATTGATTGATTTATTTCTATCTATCTACTTTTTTAATAATAAGAAATAAGAGAGTTTTTTTGACTTAATAAGAAATAAGAGAGTTGTTTATCTATATATAATATAATATATAACAAACCATCTATAATCTCGGTGATTTTAATCTTATCTTTTTTTGCAAAGCATATGTGATCTAAAAATATAATTTTCACTAATAAAATAAATATCATAAAACCTAAGCTAATCCAAATGGGCTTTTGTATCTTTATTGTTATTTTACTCTATTAATATGTATAAAAATAGGAACAAAATAAAAAATAGAAAAATCTATGTATGCATAACAAAAAACTTATTTAATAATGAAAAACTTATTTAAGCAGAAGGCAACGAATCAATTGAGAAATTCAAAATGTCTAATCAGATGAGCACAGTTGTATTCACCATGAAGAACAAATCCAGTAAGGAAAATAACCTAAACAAAGTAGAAACATCATTTATGGTTGCTTAAGGTGCACTTAACTACATTTTCCTTAATGTCAGAGGAATCCTACTATGCAGAGAATTGAAAAGGCTGTCAAAGAGAAAGAAGATACATTTGTTTGAATTGTCTTTATCAGTTGCTCAAGGTTCCGCCGCCGGCCTTGGTCCAAACACAATATCGTTAACTTCTTTTGCAGTTAGTAAAGAGCGATGAGACGCTGCATTTACTTCTCCCTCCAGTTCGTCTAGTGTACGGGTAAGAACGTTTCTGTGTCCGGCAACATTTGAATGTTGCAAAGCAGCAATAGTACGAGCACCGGTATCTATATCCGATAGTGAAGTTTTTTTTAAGCCACAAGTATCTTCCAACTGGCGAATGGTGATAACAGCATATGACTGCAGAAAAGTTATAAAAGAACAATTATACATAGAAAAACTTCACTGAAATCACATATTAAGATAATTACTATGTCTAAATATTGGGATACTAAGTTCATGCAAATATTCCAACATGATCATTGATTAAACTATGTTAAAAGAAGGCAAACTACAAAGTATGTTAAAAGTACGATAAGTTGGTACTAGCTTAGTACCTGTACACGGGCACAACAATGGCGTTTCGCGATGGGTACTAGCTTCTCCAATAATTTCTTATCATATTCAGTATGCATTAAAAGTTCTTTGCATTCGCTCAAAATATTAATTGCATCCATAGTCGCCCAAAGTACTCGGTGGTTCAATTCATCAAGGGAATGGAGGACCAATATCGCAACTTTCTCAAAATAACGAATCATACCCTGTGGTAGCAAAGTGAAGAGAGAATCATATATGAGGGAAATTATTAGCATTGAAATTATCAGCATTGAAACTGCACCCTACATGGCAATTTCTACCCTTTGTGTTAAATGATTGCAGAATCGATGTATAAGCAATATCAAAACCCCCTTGATTTAACCAAAACTTCTTATTCCTAGCAACTAAAGTAGGAAATTCAGTTAATAATAAAAACCCCTTATTTCTGTTGGACTCTGAAAAGCTAGAAATCATTGAGATAAAGTATTGCAGAAGTTCATCCCAAGAACCGATAGGATATCGCCGGTACAACGCATCCGCGACTTGACCAATTAACTCGCAGAGATAAGGAAACAGGAAATCTTCCGTTTCCATGATCAGTGAATTAAGAATAGTCTGCTTAAGTTTGAAAAGCACAGAGGAACTCACCGGCACAGATTCTCGAAGAATGTATCGAAGAAGACGGAAAATTTCGCTCCGAATTTGAAGCGGATGATTGAACTTCAGGATTTCATTTAGTTTCAAACAGAAACTCTCAGGGTAAAGGCATACGAAAGATTTAAAGATCCTCAGATATTTGTATTCTTTATTCTCAGCGTATTCAATTATGGATTCCAGTAGAGGAACAAAATCCTCCGTACCAAGAAGCTTTGCGACTCGATCTTCAAGATCGAAGTCATCTGGATGTAAAGGATTGCGTGGGGAAGATTGTTGCTGGGGTGATGGAGCTGGCGACGGAGATCTCATATCTGTGGCAGAACTAGAGGTTGACGCCATTGTTGATGAAGGTTGAAATTCAATTTGGAGGGAAAAGTAACCGATTCTGTTGTGGCGGTTGTACACGTCAGCTTTTATATTGGTTTTCACGCATTATCGTAATAATATGTGAGGAAGCGTATTTCACACACTCAATGTGATGATGGGTTGAAGCTCAAGCCCATTATTTTTGGGCTCATATCATATTTCTTAGAAAATTTCTTTTTGCACCGAACTTATTTTATCAAAATATCCTTGTTCACTATTTAAGTAACGGACGGAATCCGTTAGATAAGTCGAGGATGGGTCAAAAATTCAAATTGTTCGGACGATTTTAAATCTCACGCCCCCAAAAACCCTCAATTTTACAATTTTTGTCATCCACTACTTAAATAGCGGACAACCATTTACATATCAAATATACAACAATTACGTTTAAAGAGATTGAATTCTACACAATGGACATTTTTCAACGGTCAGTCACAATTTTAGTGGTCGTTTGATCTTAATCCGACAATCCAAAAATTAGCTACGGAGGCAATGAGAATCGAACGTAGTACCTTATGCATATTATCAAACCCCTCGCCACTAGACCAGTCTGGTGGCTTTGTTTCTACTTTAGTTGTGTTGCTTTTTATGACCATAAATAAATTAAGGGCCATTAAAGGGTTAAATATGTACTATTTCATCCTTAAAAAATTAGTAAATTTTGGTTTTTGTCTCAAAAAAAAAAAAAATCGCATGTTTTCATCCTAAAAATTAAGTTTTGTTTTTAATTTGCAATCGACAATTTTTTTACATTTTTTTAACATAATATGGACTTATATAGATTTAATATAATATAGACACATCTTGAACATATAAAGATCATAACATTAACATTAAAATGAATATAAATTGGTTATTAAAATGATTTTTCTTTTCTAGGGACAAAAACTATTTAAGTAACGGACGGAATCCATTAGATAAGTCGAGGATGGGTCAAAAATTCAAATTGTTTGGACGATTTTAAATCTCACGCCCCCAAAAACCCTCAATTTTACAATTTTTGTCATATGCTACTTAAATAGCGGACAACCATTTTACATATCAAATATACAACAATTACGTTTAAAGAGATTGACAGAAAAAGAGACATTGTAAAATGATTGTCACAGTTTGACTTTTACACATTTCGAAGCACAAATAAAAATAAGTGACAAATATTCATGGATGTTCATTTTATGCATCATGTGAACTCCTTATAGATACATCGTAATCAACCATAATAATCATTAATCTACAATTAGAAGATACTTAATTATTATGCCAACAATAATAAGTCCCACAAGTGTATTTAATCACATTTTTGGGAAGAATTATTATCAATGAGTGATTGGTGAGCTTGGGTAGTCATGGCCAATTCAAATTGCTTTAATGTAATTGGAGATAAAGAAAGTAATTCAGGTGTCTTCAAATTGTCCCAACCTTTAACATTATTTGTGGTTGTTGAGCCATCAACTCCAAAATGTGTTACATGCTTTACATCCGTTGGATACCCAATTTCCATATCATGTTCAATCTCCTCAATATGCTTTTTGGAAACTATATAAATATAAATTGAAGTCAATAGAATATTCAATATATTACATACAAATTTGATGATAACCTAAGCAATGTTAACTTATATTTTATTTAATAGTACAAATATAAACAAGTTGGATTTAAATAAATGGGCAAATTATATAGGCAAGTCTATTAAAAAATCATCAAAAAATGTAATTAAAATTAATCTTAAATTTCACACTCACTCATAAGGTTTGTGGTAAAAATAACTTGCATTTTAGTCGTTAACAAAATAGCATTTTTTTGTATAAAGGCTCATCATATGGTCTTTGACAGAAAAAGAGACATTGTAAAATGATTGTCACAGTTTGACTTTTACACATTTCGAAGCACAAATAAAAATAATTAATCATAATTTTAAAAAAGAATGCAAAAAAAAAAAAAAGAGTAGAAGTTGCTAAACTTACAAAACAATTTAGATAAACTCTTGATGCTCTTGATCAATCTCTGTATGCCTGCAGCTACATTAGCCTTTGGTAGAACAAAATATCCATAAGACCTTTTTTTCTTCATTTTGGTTGTGATAACTTGTCCTTCTTGTCTTCCTTGCAAAAAAGGTAAAATATTTCAATTTACAAATTCAATCACCTAAGAAAGAAATTAAAATAAATGAATATAGAGAGATGTTGATAGCTAGAGGAGAGAAACTACTTGAAACAATTGACTCTTTTGAACATGTTTTTGATCCTTTGGCTTCACCTAATTCCACACTTGAATTGGAAGCACACCTTAAAGAGAAAGGAAGAACTACTAATCTCTCCATATGATTTCTCATTTCTTTCTAAACCCAAATTTTTGTTGTTTGTAATATATCAACTCTAAATGTGAATTTGAGAGATCATAGACTACTATTTATCTATGAATAGGATCTATAATTGGGGTTATATATTTTTCCTATTATCTTTGTGAGCAAGGTAGAATGATTAATGTGGGGAATTAATAAACTATTTTAAATCCAAGTTTGGTATGTTGTGATATAAAGTGTAAATATAATTCCTAATGGAGTGGTTATGTTATTAGTGTTAAGAGTTGTTAGTTGGTTAAACTGTGCAACTCAACTTGCTTTAGAATTTTTTTGTACTAAAAGAAATTTATTTTTAAGATTATTCAGCCAATAAAAAAGATTAATGATACTCTAATTGAGTTCTAAAATCAAGTTATGTTCCTCTACTAGCTCTACAACAATAATTACCCCAATATTATTATTAAAGATACCATATTTTAAAGTGGGACCCACCTTACTTGTGTCCTAAGACATTCTTTTTGAAGAAATTTCATATCTTTACATCATGAAGTTTTTGTTTTTCTCATTTTATAAGTTTTGTTTGAACTTCATTTGGTAACTTAATTTGAGCCAATGATTAAGACTTACTTGTATATAATCAAACATCATTGAGTAAATCACAAGGGAATCATACAAATAACATTCAAGCATGTGACCAAAGTACTTGTTATTGTCCCCTCCTTTATGGTTTGGCATAATATGTGGCACACTAATATGTGTGTATTTATTTATTTAATTTATATATCTAAAACTTTAGTTTAAGTTGGTAGAAGAGGATTAGTAAAACCAAAAACATTAAAAAAATCAAAATAATTTTTTTTAAAAAAAGAAATTTTTTTAAAATCTTGACTTTCGTCAAAAGACTTTTTTTTTTCAATTTTTTTTTTCAAATCAATACTTTAATACATTTAAAAAAAGTCTCTTAACGAAAGTCAAGATTTTAAAAGGAATTTCTTTTTTTGAAAATTGTTTTTGATTTTTTTTGTCTTAAAGTCTAAGATGATAAAAAAATGAACGAATGCATAAACGGACAAGAATTACCTAGTGACACTGGGTCAAAATTCACTCTCTTTCCTTTGAATTAAAAAGAAATAAATTATACATAATATATATTTTTTTTGTATTTTTTGACATAAAAAATAGATAAATAAAAAGACATTACATATATATTTTTTATTTTTTGTGATTATTAAGCCTAACAAACAATAATGCATTAGATAAAATAATTTTAAGTGACATTAAATAAATAAAACAATTAAAAAATAAATTAAAAGTAAAAATATAAAGCAGGGGTGTAGATAGCATGCCAGGGGGTGGAAACAGAAAACAAAGGCCAAGGGTTGATCACTGCTGTCTGATTTAATCAGACAGACCAGATTGGATCACAAGACTAAACAACAAGGGCTGTTTGATGAATAATCAACAATTAGAAAGCTGTGGGCACATGAGTTCGCAGTAGGTACGCGCACACCGGACCACTACAGCCTATATATATACGATTTGAAAGCGGCAAAACTCTTTTCACTTTCAAATTTTTTCTCTCTCCACATGTTCATACCTTCATCCCTTCCGGCAAGAAACCACCGCCAAATCCAGATCTCGGTGACGGCGCCGCCGCCGGTCACCAGCCGGAACCCCTTTTATTTAAAAAAAAAAATTTTTTTAACCCAAATCCTTTTTCTAAACACTTATTTGTTACTTTTAAACACAAAATCAAACCCAAACAAATTTAAACCAAAAGCAAAAAACTCAGATCCGTTCTGTTTCTATTTTTAATGAATTCCAAACAAAATTCAAACATGAACCAACACAATCATATTACAAGCATTCAACAACAACATGACATAGATTTAAACATCGAATCCAAATTTCTTAAAAAAAGCTATATTCCATAAACTGTGCAGAGAAAGAAACATACAAACAGGTTATTATCTTGAATGGATTAAAACTAACCTGGAGTGCAGTGATTTTCTTACTCCAAGCTTTATTTTTTGCTTTCTCTGTGTGTAAAAGTCTTTTGGGTTTTTATAGGATTAGGATTAAGTTTTAGCATTAAGTTTGATTGTTCTTATTAGGAAAGAATTTATGTGATGATTGATATGATTTGCAACTGAAATGAAAAGTTTCCTTTCTGGGTTTGATCCTGCATGTGATTCTGATCCAGTTTTTCTTTTCCCTCTTTTTTTTGTTTGACTTTCGCTTGCTGATTTTTTTATTTTTGTGGTTAAGCCGGATTAGTCGTCCACCTTTAGTGGGTCGGAAATCGGTGCAGGAAAAAAAAAAATACTAAATAGAACAAAAATGCATAAATGCAAAAAAATGTACTAAAAATAAATAAAAACATTGAGTTTAATTGTTCTTATTAAGTTCAACGGTTGAATCGTCCGGCTTAATTTTTCAAACATATGTTTATACAGCCAAATTCATTCAAAGAGAACTTATAGTGATTTATTTCTTAAGGAAACAACATGAGCATGAAGCAAGAAAAGCACTTTATTATACAGCTTTCCAAGAAGAGAGTGATGGAGTATCAGAATTCGTCCATGTTCTTATACCTTCTCCATATCTATCACCTTTAACAATATCTGCCAAAGATGCGATTTCTGTCATTTCTTCTGGTGTTAGTTTAACAGATAAAGCTCCAATGTTTTGATTCAAGTTCTCAATTTTGGTGGTTCCTGGTATCGGACACACGTCGTTTCCTTGGTGATGAAGCCAGGCCAATGCAAGCTGAGATGGAGTACATCCTTTTTTTGCAGCTAGTTCATTAACTTTGTCAAATATCGTCTGATTATGCTGTCGGTTTTCAGGTTGAAATCTAGGCAAGTACTGCAACATAATAATCCATGGTTGTGAAGCAATAATTCTAGGTGAGTAGATTAACAAAATGAACAAGTAATTGACATGAAATTAATTTAAAAGCATGTTTTTTAGTTTTTACGAACCTTCAGGAAATCATCTCGTTGTAAGTTCTCGAAAATCTTTGTTCCAGACGAAAAGAATCCTCGTCCAAGAGGACAATATGCAACAATTCCAATACCAAGTTCCCTATGAAAAAAAATCAATTACAACTAAAGAAGTTAGACATGTTCATATCAACTCACGTTCAATATGGAACTTTTTAACAAGAGAAACGCTATAGATAACGTGCAAAGCATAACGTTTGCAAAGTAAATCACACCTGCAAGTTGGAATTACGTCTTCCTCGACATCTCTTGACCAAAGTGACCACTCCAACTGCACAGCTGTTATTGGATGAACTGCATGTGCTCTTCTGATTGTTGAAGGCGAGGCCTCAGACAAACCGATGTATTTTATTTTTCCCTCTTCAACAAGTTTCTTAAGCTCTCCAATCTTACAAAGAAAACAGAAAAAGTTGAAGTCACTAGACTACACAGTACACACTGTCATTTTATATATGTCAAAGATAGTTAATTTCATATCTTAGATTGAGCCAAAATCACTTCTCCTTATGCAAAAACTTAAGCTTCTAAAACCAAATCAGAGATAAATTAAACAAGGGTCATACCGTGACTTCAATTGGAAGACTCGTATCAATACGATGTTGATAATAGAGATCAATACAATCAATATCAAGTCTCTTCAAGCTAGCCTCGCAAGCAGCTCTCACATAAGCTGGATCACCAAAGATCTCATATTTCCCTTCAGAAGCTCTAATTCCAAACTTGGTAGCCAATTCAACTTTCTCTCTGAAACCTCCCTTCAAAGCCTGTTCCATAATTGTTACACACTTCATCAAAATCATACACAATACATATTTCAATTTCAAACATGCTCATAGCACATGTTGCAACAAAAACTGTTGATTTTAGAATTTTCTAAATTGTTTAGAAATGTACATTTAAGCCATCGAAAATATTACTGAATTAAGTTGCGGGACTAGCTACTATATGAACACTATTAATATGTGTGCTACTGCTGAATTCCACAATCATTTTTGTTTTTCAATTCACACAACACTAAAAGGGTAAGAGAAAGTGGGAACCTTTCCAAGAAGGAGTTCATTGGTGTGAGGGCCATAGACATCAGAAGTGTCAAGAAAAGTGACACCAGATTGTATGGCATGGTGGTAGAGAGCAATCATGTCAGGTTCAGGTTTAGGAGGACCACAGAAAGCAGACATGCTCATGCAACCAAGTCCTTGTAAGGACACTTCCATGCCTTGTGATCCCAACTTCATTCTTCCCACTCTTGCCATTGCTATGAGTCTCACAATATGAGTGGTCTTACAAGTAGAATATATCTCCTGTGTTGGCAGACAAAGTTTTATAAGTAGAATACCTGGTCATACAATTTATGATATTTTATCATTTGTACCCTTATACGTATCCAAAAATGATAAAAAATAGAAGATGACTCCGACAAATTAATCCTTCTATTACAATGAGTTAGAGGTTGGGCCGTTTTGAAGATATTATAATTTTGATATTATATCTATATACTCCCTCCGTAACACTATAAGCAAAATTGACTTTTTAGATTCATTGTAAATTTAATGTATTTGGTCTATAATATAGACCGGATACATTAGATCTATAATGAACCTAAAAAGTCAATTTTGCTTATAAAGTGTTACGGAGGGAGTAAATGTTAATGAGTGTTAGGTTGGGCCGTTACTTTCATTTTCACCAATTTCACTATTGGCAGGATTTCAAAGATTTTGAAAGGAGAAATTTTGTGTTGGAAACACCGATATTTGAACATTTTCGCAGATAAATACACAATTTACAAGACAATATTTCCACAATTAATTCCTTAACATGTGCTAGCATTTTCCTTGCACTAAATACATTAAAGATGAAAAAGAGAGAATCGGCGTAGGACCCAACAGATCCTTCTATTCTCAGCATCATCCCAACCTTACTTTCCCATTTTCCTTTTTCCCTTTATATATTTTTGTGTTCCTAACAGAAACATAGTTGTTGAATCCTTGTACATTAATTTGTTGTTTTCTGAACATGACTAGCTACCAACAATATCCTTGTTTAAACTTGACATGTCAATTTATATATGTAAGTGCGGATCCTCGTGGGATTGTTCCATTTGTGGCTCGGAAAGCGGATTTATTTTTTCCATGGGTATGGAGAAAGTCCCTCAGAGGATAGTACGGAGATGTGGACCCCGTCCATGAACCTACGACAGATCATGGTTCAACTGCTTTAAACCGCTCAAACCGAGACAAAACTACAGTCAAATCGTTATAATGACTAAACCATAGACAATGCTGATTTACAGTTCAACTTATTGAACTGTCTGCATCAGTTTCTAAAACATTTGTAATTAGTAATATTAATTTACACAACCAAATTATTCGTAAAGGAACTCATACTGATTTATTTCTCAAGGTAACAGCAGCAAATGCCAAGTTACATTATTAGTATGAGAATTAAGCAAGCAAACCACTTCATTAAGCAGCTTTCCAAGAAGAGAGTGGTGGAGTATCAGAGTGCTTCCATGTGCTTAACTCATTCCCATATCTACCACCCTTAACAAAATCTGCTAAGGATTCAATTTCTGCTATTTCTTCTGATGTTAGTTTCACTGATAAAGCTCCGATGTTTTGATTCAAGTTCTCAATTTTCGTGGTTCCGGGTATCGGGCACACGTCGTTTCCTTGGTGATGAAGCCAGGCTAATGCAAGCTGAGATGGAGTACATCCTTTCTTTGCAGCCAGTTCATTAACCTTATCAAATATAGTCTGATTCTGCTGCAGATTTTCAGGTTGAAATCGAGGCAAATGCTGCAACATATTTCCATACATACATATAGTTATATTTAGGCATCAATAATGGACAATAAAAGAGATAATAAGGTAAGGAAACTACACTGATTCAGATAGATAATGCAGATGGTTGTAAAGTTTAACAATTGATGTAGGACTAACAAAAATAATTTATTTTTTTAAGAGTGCCGTCGTTAGAATTAGATTTTATTAAGTGACCTTGACTTTCAAGGACCATAAAGTAATTCATGTTTGTTAATTAATGCTAGGTGAGTTGATAAACAAAACGAACAAGTAATTGACATGAATTTCTGTATAAGCATGCAACTAACCTTCCTGTAGTCATCCTGTTGCAAGTTCTCCAGCAACTTTGTTCCTGACGAAAAGAATCCTCGCCCAAGAGGACTATATGCAACAATTCCAATACCAAGTTCCCTAAGAAAGAAAGAAATCATAACTCTATAGAAATTAGACTTCATATCTATGTAGCACCAGCAATTCGGATTCAAAGCATGTTTGGTACCCAGCACTGACACGACACTAACATATGTAATGTAGTTACATTACATCCAATCACTTCCATTTTCTATAATTGTTACTAGTGTTTGTGTCAGTGTCATGTTCAATGTATCTATCAGTGTTTCATAGCTTCGTATCATTGCAATTTTATCAAACTACCAGAGAGAGAAATGGCAGATACAAAACGTAATGTTTAAAAACTATTTATCATACCTGCAAGTTGGAATAATTTCTTCCTCAACATCTCTTGACCATAGTGACCACTCCAACTGCACAGCTGTTATCGGATGAACTGCATGTGCTCTTCTGATTGTTGAAGGTGAGGCCTCAGACAAACCAATGTATTTTATTTTTCCCTCTTCAACAAGTTTCTTAAGCTCCCCAATCTTACAAAGAAAGCCAAAAAAAGTTGAAGTCATCACACATGTTTTTCTATATATTTTAACATTTCATATCTTAGATTGATATCTTGGTTCAAATGATCCCAATCAAATCATTGAGGGTAAATAGTCTTATATTTTTTAGACAGATTTAAGTGTTTGACAGATTTAAAAATATGATTTCAAACTTTTATTTTTTAGAAACTTGGTATCCGACAAAAAACCGACTAATCTGGGAGACTGATCCTGCCGTCCTCTAACGGGGGCCCAATTGAAGCCAGCACAAACTGATCCTGCCGTCCACTAACGGGGGCCCAATTGAAGCCAGCACAAAACCCTATATGGACTGACCCAACATAGAAATTGGTACCCGGAGGATTCAAACCTAAAACCTAGAGAGGAGCACACTCCGGATCCCAAGCCTACATCACGGGCCAATTTCAAATCTTAAATGAAATAATTTGACCCGACTCCTAGTTTTAGGTAAAATATAAAAGTGCATTCCAATGTGCAATCATATCATTTCCAGAAGCAAAACAAAGCTTAATAGTATATAAAGGGTCATACCGTGACTTCAATCGGAAGACGAGTATCAATCCGATGTTGATAATAGAGATCAATACAATCAGTATCAAGTCTCTTCAAACTAGCCTCACAAGCTTCTCTCACATAAGCTGGATCACCACAGATCTCAAATTTCCCTTCAGAAGCTCTTAATCCAAATTTAGTAGCCAATTCAACTTTCTCTCTCACCCCCTTCAAAGCCTATTCAACAATTTTCACACACTTCATCAAATCATACACAACACAATAAACATTTCAATTCCATTCATATGGACTCATATCACATAATACAACAAAAACCAAACCAAAACAGCAATATCATAAATTCACAATAGTGCATACCCAGAAATTTTTAATTGATGCAATCAAAAGAAAAACCAAAAGGGTATAAGAAAGTTGTAACCTTTCCAAGAAGGAGTTCATTGGTGTGAGGACCATAGATATCAGAGGTATCAAGAAAAGTGATACCAGATTGTATGGCATGGTTGATAAGAGCAAACATGTCAGATTCAGGTTTAGGAGGACCATAGAAAGCAGACATGCCCATGCAACCAAGTCCTTGTAAGGACACTTCCATGCCTTGTGATCCCAACTTCATTCTTCCCACTTCATTCTTCCCACTTCATTCCATGCCTTGTGATCCCAACTTCATTCTTAAATGTACCAAATTATATCTTTCTTATTCTGTCTTTAAAAGGAAGATTCTGTTCACACAATTTACTTGTTGTTCAATGACTTTTGTCTTTTTAAAGTGATTAATGCACATTACTTATAATATCTCTATCAACTAAACTATGTTTGTGAATCTCTTGTTGTCCAATCTTATATATCCATGACAAATTTGTATTTTTGTTACAACGAGTCAAGGGTTGAATTGAGTACGTGAAAATTAATTTACTAAATTTTGTATTATTTTTGTTACGGATTATCGAAAAAAATCGTCGGAGACTAAAATAAATTATTTTTTATGATAAATAAATGGTGGAAATATCAAGTCGTAGACCGGTTTGCAAATTATACTCTTTTTCTACCCACGGGTACTCTCTTATTTAATCAACCGCCTCTGGGTTCAGTTAACTTATTATGGCAGGATGTTGCCGGTGTTTATTTTAATCATCGTGTTGTGTTGTAATTTTGCCTAGCGGCCTCCCTTGTATCAGAAAAGAAATGGTGGAAATATCTCGTATTTTAGAGTTTTGTTAAAAAAAGTGAAAAAAAACATAATTGTCCTAAAAATTGTCACAATTTAATCGTACAAATAACATTATTAAAAAAAACCTACAAGGGTCTCTTGCCTATTAAAATTACAAGGGAATTTTTTTTTTAACAATATACAAGAGAATATATTATTATTTCAAGTTAATTATTATTGCAAAGTTTCATTGATAATTTTTTTTTAAAAAATTCATTGAGAAAGAAAAGTAACCTAGAATCAGCTTTCTCTATTGTCATTGAAACATATTTTATCTTTTCTCGAATAAAAAGTTTGTATTTTTAAAGATCATTTCCATTGACTCGTTTATTGCAATACATTGCTCAAGAAATACAAACATATACTACTAATTAATTGGACATATGTGCCTATTTAATTAATTAGGCTTGTCCAAATAATCTGCTATATTAGAAATAATTTGAGCATCTTGATCGACAATAGCTGCATATTTTGGAAGCAAAGATGTATCTGGGTAAGCACCAGGATATTTCGCTTCAATACAATTATAAATATGACTTCTAGCATTATCCATATATAGAGAAAGATCATTGTACTTTTTTCTCTTCAAGTCAACTTGAGTAACCTTAAGGAGATGGATGATTTGCTTAAAATCATAAGAACATACTGAATAATATACGTTTGCCGCAAGATCATGACTACTTTTTGCGAGTTGTGTGTCCGATACATTGAGGGCGTTGGTCGCGTTGATATGACCCACGTTAATGACGTATTCTTCATAGCTAACGGGATCTCGACTTGCACTTGGGATTTGAATTGAGAAGAGTTGAACAAAATGAAGGATCTTTGGCTTTCTTGCAAATAGTATTCACATCTACAATTTTGACTGCATAGGAAAATGCGACACATAAAAGAAAAACTACAACAACGGAAGAGAAACGAGTCATTGTATTCCCAATTTTCTTACTCTGTTGTATCTATATGGGATAATTGCTTTGATTTTCCTTATTATATATGCAGTTTAAAACCAATGGCATAATTGTTATATATTATGTATATATTCCATCCGATTTTAAATATAAGAAAAAAATAACTTTTTTTTTTTTGTGCAAAGAAAAAAATAACATTTTAGATCAGTTGAATACAATGAATTTGGTCTATATGATATACCAGATTCATTAATTATTAAATGAATTTAATTTTTTTTCTTTATATTTAACTACATTAAAATTTAATATCCATCAACCATAAGATTTTATATATTGATTTGACTTTGACTTTTTATTTGACTAAAATTTGACTTGAAATTGTTTTTTTACTTAAAAAATTTGACTTGAAATTGTTATTCACTACTACTTTTTTTATCCTTGATTTTTGGTCCTTTAAACATTTTTTTTTTGTCCCAAAATTTTAATTCTTGCACAATCTTCCTACATCAATTACCCATAAAAAAAATTCAGCACAGTGTTGGTAGAGTGCAGTGTTGGATTATCTTTGAAAGTGGCAAGGGATATGAAATTGCAGCTAAGATCATAGTCCCAAGATCAAGCAGTGACTTGTCAAAATGAATACCACCTCCTTATGCTAACTACTGTATCTCTTTTTTTCTTTTATTGTAAAAAAAATGATATTTTTTTGGCAAATTCTTAAGTACCCATTGCATGGAAATGGGTAGTGTGACCCATTTGAGTTGGCATCAATCTTAACCGTTTATTTTTCATCTATTATTTATGTTATAAAAATAAATAGTTTACAATATTAGTATGTTAAAATAGTATAATTGCAAAAAAACCCACTAAATTTTAACACTAATTTTTTCATTCAATTGAAAGAAAAAGAGATTGCAGAAACCATATTGAGAACAAGTTTCACAAGTTCAGTTCCTAGAGGACCTTCTTCTTCTTCATGTTTCCAAATCAACTTCTTCATTTCTTTAACTACACTAAAGTATTCTTCTTTTTCTTACTTCCGGATCATTTTTGTTTTTTCGAATCTGAATTTTCAACAAACTGGACTGAAAACTTATATGGCTTTGGTAGAGTATGAAATACTTGATAATTTCGTGTCAAAATGATTAGAAATTGTATTCTGGTCGAAACCCACAAAAAATCGTGCCAAACGGAGCTGCAACGTGCTAGATCTGCATCTGCGGCGGATCCGAATTCGGGTCAAAACGACCCCCTAGAGGTTGAAGATGAACTGGTTTTCTTCTGAAGTGTAAACGTATATATTTATCCGGAAAATATATATAACGCGACAGTCACTGTGGTGCAGTGGCTACTCATGTGCTTGTCCAACTCAAAGATTGTGGGTTCAAGCCTTGACAAAGTCATTTTTTTTGGTAATTTGATATTTTTTTAAACTATTGGTTTTTTTTTTCAAACTATTGGTTGTGAGAATTCTTGGTCAAACCAATTTTTTTCAATTTTATTAATTTCTATTTTAAATACTAATTACATTTGTTCCTTTTTTTTGGACAAAAATGGCTAACTTGGTCTAATAATTAATTATAAATTTGAATTTTAAATTAACGAAATTGAAATGTCCGAATCTCGAAATTCAAATGTTTAATCGATTGCTAGTCCATTTAGGTAATATATCAAATTAATTTAATTGAAAATAAAATAAAAATTGATTTAACCAAGAATTGAATTTTCATATACTCCGATTTAAATTACACGATAAAAACATTCGTATTGGACTAACACATGTACTCCGATTAAGCTACGTAGTAAGAACCCTATAATTTGACATAGACATGCTCTTCGGTTTAAATTACAATAAGTAGTAATAACCTTGTATTTAATTATTATATTTAAGAAATAAAAACCTTAGTATTAAAATTTATATTTATAAATTGTATTTAATAAATAAATTTAAGGAGTGGGCAATAGCCCTCTTTTAGCATAAAAATAAAATAAATTTAAGGAGTAGAAATCTTGGTATTTTGACCAACACATGTACTTTGGTTTAAGTTACGTAGTAAGAACTCTAAATTTTGACCTAGACGTACACTTTGGTTTAAGTTAAATACCAAGAACTCTAGAATTTGGCTCACGTGTATACCCGATTTAAGAATTTAAAAAATTAATATTTATATTTAATATTATATTTAGAAATTAAATTTTATATTTAAAAATTGTATTTAATAATCAAATTTAAGGAGTATAAACCTTCGTATTGGACCAACACATGTACATCGATTTAAGTTACATAGCAAGAATCCTAGATTTTAATCTAGAGGTACATTACGATTTAAGTTAAGTACTAAGATTCCAAGAATTTGATTTACACGGGTACATTGGTTTAAGAATTAAAATAATAAAAATTTATATTTAATAATTGTATTTAATAATATATTTAAAAATTAAAATTTATATTTAAAAATTTTATTTAATAATTTAAATTTAAGGATTAAGAACATTTGTATTAGAGCAACACATTTACTCCGGTTTAAGTTACACATTAAGAACCTTAGAGTTCGATCTAGACGTACACTCTGATTTAAATTAAGTACTAAAAACCCTAGAATTTGGCTTACACATATACTTTGGTTTAATAATATAAATAAAAAAAATTTATATTTCATAATTGTATTTAATAATTAAAATTAATATTATATTTATAAATTAAAATTTATATTTAAAAATTGTAGTTGATAATTTAAATTTAAGAAGTAACAACTTTGGTATTGAATCAACACATGTACTTTGGTTTAAGTTACGTACTAAGAACTCTAAAGTTTGACGTAGACGTACAATTGAATTTAAGTTAAGTATCAATATCTCTAGAATCTATATTATAAACAAAGTAAAGGGTGTTGACAAGAAAGTGACACGTGTCGCTTTTATGAAAAAATATTTATGACATGAATTTTATTTAATATTTTATAACGTTACATTTTTAATTAAATACAAAAATGCACATATGTTTTTTTATCTTACTCAATCTATGACAAAATATTACAATGATTTATTAAATTCTTGAATCATATTATTTACACAAATTTAAGTTTAATATTACCATTTTTGGCTTACACATAGACTCCAGTTTAATAATATATATAAATAAATTTTATATTTAACAATTATATTTAATAATTAAATTTAATATTATATTTGACTTACACATATACTCCGATTTAAGAATTTAAATAATTAATATTTATATTTAATAATTTTATTTAATAATGAAATTTAATATTTGATTTAGAAATTATAATTTATATGTTAAAAGTGTATTTAATAATAAAATTTAATGAGTAAAAACATTCGTATTGAACCAACACATGTACTCTGGTTTAAGTTAAGTACTAAGATCCATAGAATTTGCCAAGTGTTAAACTAAAAGAAAAAAGACAATTAGTTCTTATTAATAAATAAAAAATAATATGGGCAAATAATTATCACTCATACATAAAAATATTGGATAAATATTTGTCACCGGTAATTATAATTTATTATTAAAACAATAACTTTAATTGAACAAATTTATTCATTTGATAAATGTACATAAAACTACACAATTTATATTTTTAAAATATATTATACCATATTTATAAATATTTTATTCTAAATAAATTTAATACCTTAGTATAATATCAATCTTAAATATTAAGAAAATATCAATCCACATGAACTTTCACAAATAGTTTTTCTATAAAACAACACATGAATGAATTCTCAAAGATAATAATAAATATAAAAAAAGCATACAGAACAAAATATTTATCACTGATATATAAAATAAATTGAATAAATATTTATTATTGATAATTATAATTTATTTAAAAAACATACACGGAACAATAGATTTAATATTAAAAAAAAAATTAATATGTTTTACGCGGACTTAATTTATTTATTCACACAATAAGATATTCCTCTATTTTGTTAGACCATATTTCTTTTAATATTTTATTTAACTGCTTTACTTTTTACACGTGTTTGATTTTGTTCTTCAACCCGTAAAAGATTACCCTATTTTGCTAGACAAAATTTATTTCAATATTTTATTTTAACTTTTTAAAAAATTATTAAGATGCAATGTCTAAGATTGTTGTGTCAATTGCTTTACTTTTTACACGGACTTAATTTAGTTCTTCACACCGTGTGAAATTATCAGAGAAATTTGGATATGAAATTTGAACCATAACTTCGAACTACGATCATAGCATTCAACACTAATAATGTCGAAATTTCTGCTAGTTGAGCTAAGATTTATGAAGAATCCAAGTAAATTTTTTTGAAAAAAAAAAGAAAGAAACAATCTAATTAGTTTTTAAAATAGAAATTAAAAAAATTGGTTTAACCAAACAAAGAATTGAACTCAAAGTCAATAATTTAAAAAAATTAAAGTCACCATGAAAAACTTTGCCTTTTACAAGGCCCGAACCCACAACCTTGTGTTACATGGTGAAACTATTAGCCACTGCGCCATATTACCTTTTATGTCCTTCATTTGTTTCCTAATATTTATATACGTTACGCGCAATAGCAGAACAAAAACGGTCCATCTTCAACCTCTAGCCACCGCCGCAGCCAGCAGATCTGGTAGTTGCAGTCCCAATTTTAACATTAAAAACCACGATTAATAACTCAAAACATCATAAAATCGTTTTTAATATATTTTTTATTTTAGTTTCAGTTAATATTGTGTTAAATTGAAATCAAGAATCTGACAAAATATGAAAAACAAATACCCAGATTTGCTAAAGAACTACTCAGATTTGTTGAAAAAAATACCTGGATTTGATACCTAAACCATGTTACCTATGGAAAAGAATTTTGATAAGAAGAAAGAGATGCATTTAGAGAAAAAAGAAATAAAAAGAGATTTTTGAGAATACTTAAGGTGCATATCAAGAGGAAGAAGATGAGAAAGAAGATGGAAGATAATGGATGAACAATCAGCAAAAAAACAAATACGTAGAAACAATAGAAGAGAATGATAGATAATATGAATTGGAATATGGGTGCATTTACAATTATTAAAAGTTGTGTGGTAACATTTGAAAATTAACTATATTTTAATGATATGATAAATCATATTTTAGAGAGCCAATATAAATAAGACACTTAGGATGGGCTACATGACCCAATCTTATGAAATGGGTAGTCAAGTTCTCACCTATTTTTTTTTTACTGATTTAAATATCTAGTCAACAACAGGCCAAAAAACAATATTTAGTCAGTATGAAAATACATTTTAAGTACAGTAAAATATTAAAAGTAAAATTATTTATCTATTTTATTTAATTTAGGGTGTACGTAATTTGAATCTTTAATAAGTTCAAAAGATATTTCCAATTTTTAATAAAATTTGACACCTATGTGAATTATTCATTGTCATATTTTTTCAAACAAAATTCTCGAGCTTAATATATCATTAAAGAAAGAAAGTCTTTTTAACCGATGTCCCATAAAGATTAGTCAAAGAAACATAAATGGAAAGAAAAACAAAGTTTTATATTAAAGATATTGAATAAATTATTTTCAAAGACATTTAAGAGAACTTTATTGCTTGCTAAAATTTAAACGGAAATTTTATACTCCATCCGTCCAAATTTGATTGAATCATTTGACCAAAATACACATATTAAGAAAGTAATATAAATGAATGAGAGATAATATTCATTTTATCAAATTACCCTTGTGTACTTCCTATGCATTTTTTAAGTGCAATAATAATTACTTTAAAAAGTAAATTCTGCAGGGGTAGAAGTGGAAATACAAGTAGAAAATTGTAAATAACTCAAGTGTTTTGGGACAAATTTTTTTTTTTGCAAATGACTCAAACAAATTGGGACGGAGGAAGTATATCGTATGTGGTCATAATGCAAAAGAATTGATAATGCATTTGTGTCTCACTACTGCCTTTTTGTGCGATTAGCTTCTTAATTAGATTGATTGTGTTGGTTACGTTGGTATGAGCCACATCAATGGTGTATTGTGCAAGGGTTACTAGATCTCGACTTGCACCGGGATTTGAATTGAGAAGAGCGGAACAAAATGAAAGGATTGGTAGTGTTCTTGCAAATAGTATTTACATCCACAATTTTTGTTGCGTAGGTGAATGAAACATATAAAAGAAAAACCACAACGACGGAAGAGAGACGAGCCATTCTCATACTTAGCAATAACAATGGCAATTATCTTGAGCTTTCCGACTCATTTGCGGTTTTATATAATTCTTGACTAATTAAGAACAATGGCGTAATTGAAAAAAGAATTGTATTTGATCAGAATTTTACACGAAGTACGTCAATTTTTATTTTATTTTTTGTCAAGTAATTTAATGGCTGGAAATTTAATGCAATATTCAAGCCAATTGAGCTAAGCTTATATGAAACTAAATACATGAATTTTTGTTGACTACTTTTTGCTTATATTTTAAGAATATTTGAATTAAACCAAATTTTAGTAATAAATGATTTTTTATTTATTTTATCTAATGAGTTGAATATTTGGGAACCCTTACATGTTATAGACACTCGTATACTAAAGTTATGAAGTCTACTAGCATATACTCCTTTTAGTTTTTTTTTTTTTTTTTTTATAAGAGACATTTTATATTTTTAAATTTATTGAATAAGTTGTGTCAAAAAAAATAAAATTTATTGAATAAGTAATGTATCTTATTGACTAAATACATTAATTATTTAATAAATCTAGAAAGATAAAATGTCTCTTATAAAAAGAACCAGAGGAAGTAGCAAATTAGTGATTAATTTGATCATGTGATCGTTTATGGGAAAGACCTCTTAATTATAGCGATCGTACCCAAGGCATTATACTCTTAACTGTTGCTATTTTTACTCCCTTCTGCACCCCGTTCTTGTGTGGGCAGTTCCGAGGCGAGGATTAAAGGACGCGACCGGATGATGCTGGAGACAAGTAATGTGAAAAATATTGATTTTTTCATTGCTCTCGATGGAACTAGTGATTTTAGAGAGGCGATGGATGCAGTGTTATCGGCGCCAAAACCTATGTGAAGAATGTTATTATCGGTCAAGATAAGTGGAATCTCATGATAATAGGCAAGGCCATTCCTGAGCGCCGTGGAGTTATAAATTTGGTGCCCAATTTTTTCAATAAGTCGTATAATTCTTCAAATAAATAGATTTACTTTTAAGAGCATAAGAGTCTAAAGAACTTTTTTTTTTAAAAAAAGAGTCTAAGCCTAACTTTAAATTTATTTATATTATTTGTATAATTTATTTATTTTAACATGCACACACGCATGCACGAATATGTGCGCACGCGCACACACTAAGCAACAAAAATTATCATATTGCATTGCAAAATTAATTTTCATACTTTTATGCTAAATTACAAAGCCCTGAATGTCTTGTTTTATGATATAGAAACTCTAACCTGATTCTCATAAACTTTCACTTCTTTTATGAAGTTGTTGATAGCATAGGTTTCATGGCAAAATATATTTCCTTTAAGAACACCACACGACTTAAAACCAATCAGGTTGTGGCACTAAGATCAAGCTCCGATAAATCTATATTTTATCGGTGTGGGATTTTTGGATACCAAGATAGTTTATATGCCCACTCTCGGCGTCAATTTTATAGGGAATGCAGAATAAGCGGAACTGTGGATTTTGTCTTCGGGTATGTTGTTGCGGTTTTTCAATATATTGGTCAAGAAAGGGACACCAAGCCAAAACAACACTATAACAGCTAAGGGAGGAATGTATTATTCTACCGAACCATTTGGATTTTCATTCTAATTCTGCAAAATCTCTGCGGATCATGACCTTCTTCCGACAGTTAAATCTACTCAGACATATCTTGAAAGACCATGGAAGGACTATTCAAAAACAATTTTCATGGATACTTATTGAGTGCACAATGATGGTTAGAATGGAATGGGATTCAATATCTAGACACTCTTTATTATGCAGAGTATAAAAATCAAGGATTAGGAGCTAACACGCGAAACCGAGTAAAATGGAGTGGTTTTATGTCTTGAAGGACTCTAACCAAGCTATAAACTTCACGGTAGCTCCATTAATTTATAGGAACCAATGGTTACCCTAAACCAACCAATGTAGGGTTTAGGGATAAAAACACTACTTAAGGAAGTAGTTTATGTAGACAAAGTTAGTAGTTTATTTTAAGTTTACTTCTCTGAATGTATTTGATGTAATTCTCAATTATATTGCTATTATTATTATGAATGAAGTGTCTTGAATTTATTTGCATAAAAAAGTTTATTTAAAAAACCAATAAGTAAAATTGCCCCAAAAAAAGTTTCTTGAAAAATTCACTTCTAAGTTGTTCGCAATATATAGCATTTTTCAACCATATTTTATTTTCAAATAAGTAAATATAAAATATCACAAATTTTCTCTCAAAAATTTCAAATTAAAAAACCAATGTATAAAAAATCTCTTATACCTGTTTTACTTTTTCACTTTTTAAAAACCCACAAATAAAATTGTTCAAAAAAAATCAATAAATAATAATCAATTTTTTAAAAAACTTGTTAAATTGGATTATCAAACAAACTTTTTAAAAATAAAAAATAAATTTGATAAGGGGGTCAAAGAGACACTAATTTTTTAAAAAAGTTTTTTTTTTTTTTAAAATGGAAATTTAAGGTAAGGATAAAAATGGTTGTTAGGAGAAAACAGAGGACTTTTTTTTTTTTTTAATCAAGAAAAAAAAGGGGACTTTTACTACGATGGTTCACAACAAGAAATGGGTCTATTTCATCCCCAACTTTAGATTTTCATTGGCTTTTTTATTTCTCTTCTATGAAAAACCATATTATATTTGACACCAGTTAAACAATACAACACATCAACATTGAGAATAATTTGAGATAATAACATTATTCAATGTAATCAAATGTATTGATATCGTGCCATGTAAATGTCGGACATAGATACACGTCGGATACCAAACATGCCTCCGGTTATGTGCATTGATGCTACTGAGTTTCCCTCGGCATTTTAGATTTCAAGGGTAATTTAGCCATTTTCGATTTGCTATATATTCGCTATGTGACCTTACTTTTTTATGCAATGCTATTGTGATATTATTATGACATTCGTTGTTTTCTCTTTATCTATTTTTGTATCTGTTGATATTTGCTTTGAAAACAATGATAAGGACGAGCTACTGCAGTTTGTGCATGAGGTGCAAAATTGGCCAGACACAGCTTTAGCTGCTGCCTTTTGCACATGATGTGCACGCGCGGGAAACTATTTATACAGGTTTCGTTTTCTGATCTTGTAAACGTGAAAATTAAGATTTATATGCCAACCAAAGATTAGGATTTAGGGTTTAGAGCGTGGTTACAATATTGACATTTGTTTATTTATTTATTTGCAATAACTATTAACTCATTTATTTTCAAGAAACACAAATTAATAGTAATATCATGTGCTTGTAATTAATTCGTTACTAAAATTTAAATAACTTGAGCAAGTGGACTTGCCATTGTTTGATAGAAAACAATTTTGATAAAGGGTACACATGGGAGTTTATGTTAATTTGGATAATTTGAGTGTGAATTTGTAGAGTACTATATTTGTATTACTATGAAGATTCTATTTTAGTGCATATATTATTACTTGAGACTAAAATATATTTTGTGGTCTAAAATATAGAAAACATGGTACATATAAAAAAACTTATGATATTTATTGGCTATTACAATTCATGGATAAAAGTTTAATTAAACTCAATATAATAGATTCATCTTCAATATAGAGTTTATATAACCAATATCCTTTTCCTCATACCAATTTTTTTTTCAAGGTAGTAACATCAATTACATATGGCATACTAATATGCATGATTCTAAATAGCGGTCCGCAAATGCATCCACATTTGCTCGTATTTTAACATAGTATAAAATTTTGCAGCGTAACTGCAATCACAATTTAAAACTATATTGATACGAGTAATAAGAAATCAAACGATTTCATTATGCAGTTTTCCAAGAAGAAAGTGGCGGAGTATTAGAGTCCTTCCACGTCGGTGCATTCCCAGATCTATCACCTTTAACAATATCTGCTAAGGATTCAATTTCTGCCATTTCTTCTGATGTTAATTTTACAGACAAAGCCCCAATGTTATCATTAAAGTTCTCAATTTTGGTGGTTCCAGGTATCGGGCACACGTCGTTTCCTTGGTGATGAAGCCAGGCTAGTGCAAGTTGTGACGGTGTACATCCCTTCTTTGTAGCCAATTCATTAACTCTCTCAAATATTGTCTGATTTTTCTGCAGGTTTTCAGGCTGAAATCTAGGCATATGCTGCAAATATATTTACACAAATACAAGATTATATTATGTATCAATGATTGACATTCAAAACAGTGAGTCATACTATTTAAGTGTCTCAAACCTGGCGAAAGTCATCCTTTGTGAAGTTCTCGACAATCTTTGTTCCGGATGAAAAGAATCCTCTCCCAAGAGGACTATATGAAACAATTCCAATACCAAGTTCCCTAAGAGAAATAAAATCATAGCTCATAAAATTAGACTCCATATTTATCTAGCACCGACAATTCAAATTAAATAAGTGTTTGATGTTAGATACGACATCAATACATGTAGTTACATTTAATCACTTTTATTTACTAGAAAGACAAATGCTAGATAATAGAAGATAATGCTTGTAAACTTAATCAAACCTGCAAGTTGGAATTATTTCTTCCTCAACATCTCTTGACCATAGTGACCACTCCAACTGTACAGCTGTTATCGGATGAACTGCATGCGCTCTTCTGATTGTTGAAGGCGAGGCCTCAGACAAACCAATGTATTTTATTTTTCCCTCTTCAACAAGTTTCTTAAGCTCCCCAATCTTACATAGAAAAAGGGAAAAGTTGAAGTTGTCACAAATTGTCTTTGTATATATTTGAATAAATAATTCAATTTCATATCTTAGACAATGCTTCATGGTATACAAATTTCATACTACCAAAATCAAATTAAAGAGAAGTTAGAAGAAATCAAACCGTGACTTCAATTGGAAGACGAGTATCAATCCGATGTTGATAATAGAGATCAATAGAATCAATATCAAGTCTCTTCAAGCTAGCCTCACAAGCTTCTCTCACATAAGCTGGATCACCACAAATCTCAAACTTCCCATCAATAGTTCTAGCTCCAAACTTGGTAGCCAATTCAACTTTTTCTCTTACCCCTCCTTTGAGAGCCTGTTCCACAATTTCAATCACAAATTAACAATCATTTATTCTTTTTTTAGGCCTTTATTTGCGAGCCTTGAAAAGGTAAAATTCGGCTGAGAGGTAAATAAAGTATAATTATTTCTTTTTAAAGGACTAAATAGAATATATTCATAAGAAAAAGTAAAAACCTTTCCAAGAAGTAGTTCATTGGTGTGAGGACCATAGAAATCAGAGGTATCAAGAAGAGTGACACCAGATTCTATGGCATGATGGATTAGAGAAATCATGTCAGGTTCAGGCTTAGGAGGACCATAGAAAGCAGACATACTCATGCAACCAAGTCCTTGTAAAGACACTTCCATGCCTTGTGATCCCAACTTCATTCTTCCCACTTTTGTCATTGCTATGAGTCTCACAATACAACACTAAAAAAATCTTCTCTCTTTCTATGTTAAGGCCACAGAAAGTTAAAGTTATCAATACCCCCTCCTCTTGGTCTATTTATAATTATTTTTCATCATACAACAAAAGAAATTAAAGGGTCAAAGTTTGATTAAAAAGGTGAAAATGAAATTATAAAGAAAAGTCAAGGAAAGGAAAAACAAGGAGAAAAATTAATAGTTGGAATTCAAATTGGCAACTAGAGAGCATAATTCAATGTCTTAATCCGTGGAGTACAAAACTTGGCCATCAAGTCATTGCATATATTTCCACTAAGTGAGTTTTCAGCAGCCATCTGTGCTGCAATTTATCAACCTTGGATTGGTTGATTGTTAGAAAGGAAAGGTCAGACCCCATTGCTCACATTTTTTCAACCGCCTAGTTTACTTTTATGCCTATATTCTTTTTTTTTTAAGATTCTGTACACATTTATTTAAATATGTATCAATATACTATTTTTAAGGTGGATAATTTTAATAATTCACAAATATAATATTTAGTACGGAGTATAAAAAATTTAATAAACACTATTCATAACTACATGTATGTATTTTTTATTTTTTTTATTTATTAAAAAGAGTGTCTGATGCTAATTTTACTTCATTAAAAGTTAAAACAATATTTTTTATACATCCAAAATAATATATAAAATGGCATACTAATATTTATAAAACTTAACTTTATCCCTTTTTTTTTTGGTGCATTTTTTATCCCAATTTTATACTCAATTTAAACTATTATATTTATATATATTTTTTATACCATACAGGGCTAAAGGCTCGAAAGAGGAGAGAGGAATTGAGAGGAGAGAGAAAAGAAAAAGAAGAAAAAGATGAATTGAAAGGTAAGGATTGAAACAATTGAGGAAATTTAGGAAAAACAAATTGAGAGAATCCATTCTCCCGAAAGAATGACATATATTTGATTATTAAAAAAAAAATGTAATTTAACCGGTTCTTAGGAGAGTGGAGTATAATTTACTCTAATTTTTACTTATGGGAGGGAAGGGTATATATTATCGCAAGAGGAAAAGAAAGAAAAAAAATGTGTAATTCAAATTTCTATCGTAAGAGAAGTGTGTATAATTTATTCAAAATTTATCCTTAAAATTATTAAATGTTAGAATCACACAAGAAACAAAATGATTCACGAGTTGAATCGTATTAATCAGACTTAATTATATGTTTGGTCCTTATGTTTATTTTAGGTTTTAATTTGATTTTTTATATTTATTTTAGATTTTAATTTGGTCCTTTAATTAAGTTTAAAAAGTTTCAAGTTAATCCTTTTAGTCAAATTTCAGTTTAAATCGTTCATATAACTAACCAATTTTAATTCATGGACAACTTAAAAGGGTGTCACATGGAAGTTTTAGATGAAATTAACTCAAAATTTAATAGAAAGTTAACAGAAATTAACGCAAAATTTAATAAAAATGACGAACTTATGTTGAAATCAATAATATAAAAGACCAAATTGAAACTTTTAAAACATAAAGGGTCAACTTAAAATCTAAAATAAAGATAAAGGACTAAATATACAATTAAGCCTATTAATCATGACCAAAAAGTCCATATTATTTAGAAAAGTGGAAGTTGAATACTTTATGAGTGAAGAGACCTATAAACTTAATGTCTTAAGGTTTTGCGTAAAGATATGATGTTCGACACACTTGTATGGTTGCTTTAAGCCCAATGTGGATGATCATTGGTTGTCCCTTCTAACCCAACAATGGTATTAGAGTCTGGCTCGATGAAGGGTTTGACTGACTCTTGTATCGAAAGTCTTCTTGACAAAGGTGGTCAGACGATGTGTCCCATTGAGCGCGGTCAACGGCAGTACAAGTGTTCAATGTAAAATCAACGATGTTATTTATGAGTTCTATGTCAAATCAGCCATGTTATTTATGTTGATTTCATTTTTGATTTCGAATATAAACAAAAAAAAAACATATTTTGTGGTCTAAAAATAGAGAAAACCTTGTACAAATATAAAGCTTATGAAATATTTATTGGCTATTACAATATATATATGGGTAAATGTTTAATTAAACTCTATAATAGAGTCATTTTCAATAGAGTTCAAACCACTTGAAAAAGACACACATCAAATAGATGTTTATACAACCAAAATTCCTCATACCATTTTATTTTTTAAGGTAGTAACATCAAATCAAATACCTATGGCATACAGATAAATGCAACCACATTTATCTATTTTGATATGAGGAATAATAAGTGATCAAACCACTTCATTATGCAGTTTTCCAAGAAGAGAGTGGTGGAGTATCAGATTCCTTCCATGTATTTATGTCATGTCCATATCTATCACCTTTAACAATATCTGCTAAGGACTCAATTTCTGCCATTTCTTCTGGTGTTAATTTTACCGACAAAGCCCCAATGTTATCATTAAAGTTCTCAATTTTGGTGGTTCCGGGTATCGGGCACACGTCGTTCCCTTGGTGATGAAGCCAGGCCAATGCAAGTTGTGATGGTGTACATCCCTTCTTTGTAGCCAATTCATTAACCTTCTCAAATATAGTCTGATTTTGCTGTAGGTTTTCAGGTTGAAATCTTGGCATATTCTGAAAACATATGTACACAAATACAAGATTATATTAGGTATATCAAGCATTTTATGTAACACCGACCCTTCACATTTAAGGTGTGCTCGGTGTCCAACACACATGATTTTATTCAATTGTTTATATTTTCTTAAATTATTATTGATGTCTATGTGTCAGTGTCAATTGCATGTCAATTTTTGTGTCGGTGTTTCATACTTGCTAGTTGATTAACAAAATCAACAAGTAATTGACATGAATTTATGTAAGAGCTTGTTTTTTCCACAAACCTTGCGGTAGTCATCCTTTGTAATGTTCTCAAAAATCTTTGTTCCAGATGAAAAGAATCCTCTCCCAAGAGGACTATATGCAACAATTCCAATACCAAGTTCCCTAAGAAATAAAATCACAGTTCAAAAAATTAGACTCCATATTTATGTAGCACCGACAATTTAAATTAAAGAGAAGTTTGGTATCGGACACAACATTAATACATATAGTATCTACGTGACATTGTCGTATCCAGTATATGTGTCAGTAATTCGTATCATTGCAATTTTATCAAATTATTAGAAAGACAAATGCTAGATAACATAAGATAATGCTTGTAAACTAAATCAAACCTGCAAGTTGGAATTATTTCTTCCTCCACATCTCTTGCCCAAAGTGACCACTCCAATTGCACAGCTGTTATTGGATGAACTGCATGAGCTCTTCTGATAGTTGAAGCTGAGGCCTCAGACAAACCAATGTATTTTACTTTTCCCTCTTCAACAAGTTTTTTAAGCTCTCCAACCTTACATAGAAAAAGAGAAAAGTTGAATTTGTTATAAAAATAGTTCTAGCTCCGCCACTGATGGTATATAGTCAAATTAAAGAAAAGTTATTAGAAATCAAACCGTGACTTCAATCGGAAGACGAGTGTCAATCCGATGTACATAATAGAGATCAATAGAATCAACATCAAGTCTCTTCAAGCTAGCCTCACAAGCTTCTCTCACATAAGTTGGATCACCACAAATCTCAAATTTCCCATCAATAACTCTAGCTGCAAACTTTGTAGCCAAGTCAACCTTTTCTCTTACCCCTCCTTTGAGAGCCTGTTCCAAATTATCAAACATATACACTTCATCACAAATTCATAATCATTTGTTCTTTTTTTAGCCCTCTATTTTCCTATTTCACTCAAAATCAATTTTAGTTATGGCATAATCCAAACACACATTAAAAACATAAAGTAAAAGTGATAACCTTTCCAAGAAGGAGTTCATTGGTATGAGGACCATAAACATCAGAGGTGTCAAGATGAGTGACACCAGATTCAATGGCATGGTGGATGAGAGAAATCATGTCAGGTTCAGGCTTAGGAGGACCATAGAAAGCAGACATGCTCATGCAACCAAGTCCTTGTAAGGACACTTCCATGCCTTGTGATCCCAACTTCATTCTTCCCACTTTTGCCATTGTTATGAGTCTTACAATACAACACTAAACAAAATCTTGTTTTTCTTTCTATGTAAAGATGAGACAAAGTTAAAGTTATATCAATATCTTCGCCCCTTGGTCTATTTATAAATAGTATTCATCATGATGCAACAAAAGAAAGGGTCAAAGTTTGATTAAATAGTGAAAAATAAAGAAAGGAAAAACAAGGAGAAAAAATAAGTTAGAAATCAAATGACAATTGGTGACGAACACAAAACTTGGTCATGATCAAGTCATTGCATATGTTTCCACTATATAGTTTCATACTAATATGTTTTTATGTCTTTGTGCCCAAGGTATATGCTGATTCAAGTCAATGAATACATTATGTATTTTTATATCAATCGTTTTCTCATATGATATAAATCTTTTACACTTGATGCTGATTCAATTCAAGTCAATGCATACATTATGTATTTTTACAAATGATTTTTAATTTTTTTAAAAATATTTTATGGATGACCTATATGATATAAACTTTAAATTCAATAATGAATTTTGTAAAATTCGTATTAACAGACACACGCGCGATGTATATATATCGAAAGACTAATATATACTAGATACGTTACTTTTTCAATAAATTTGAAAAGTCAAATTTTACTTATGGCAAATGCTAAAGAGTGCATTAAGCCCTTTAAATAGTAAGTTTGTATAGAATTTTTACAAAAATATATAAAGTCAACGCATTGAAAATTGTGTTGTTTAATTTTTTGATTAAAAAGTTTCTTTAAATAGTATGCTTAAAAAGTGCACCGGGTGCACTTGTTAGCAAGACCCTTTACTTATATAGAGAATCAAAAGGAATACATTAGGATCGAGATTGATTGACTTAAAAGTCACGTAACTTTCTTCCATTCTGCTGCATTCGATTCATCCTACACTTCAAAATGCACCACGTGCCCAATACAAAATTAATATTAAAATAGAAGAACAAAACAAAAAATAGAAAAAAGAAGAAAAAAATTGGATCTAGATCCTCTCAAATTCTAGAAAAATACCAATATAGATAGATATTTTAGCGTGAAAGAAACAAAAATGGAAAAAGATAGATTGAGGAAGATTTTAAAATCGCATTAGCATTGCAATTAGCTGAAAATAGTGTGTATGGAACTTAATGCTTTGATAATGTTTTGGAAGCAAAACTTTGCCAAAAATAAATAGTTTTTGGAGTGTTTAAAGTGAAGGAAAGAATGTTTGATAAAAAAAAAGTATAAATTATTTCACCATCCCTAATTGCCCAATTCTCCCTACAAAATCCATTTTTCCACTAAAATCTATGACAAATAGAATCTAAATTCTCCATAACATTGTTGTTGTTGCATATGATCTTGCTGGTTTTTGGCCTCTTGTCTTCAAGCTACTCAAATAGGTGGAGGAAAATTATGACATTGCGTATTTGTTAAATTAATTAATGTACCCTTCCAACGTGACCCTAAAGTTAAAGTATATACAACAAAACCTTCATAGCTTACTTGTACTTCACTAACACAAATATCACATCCAAATACGTCACAATTATAACCAAACATTCTCTTATATATTTAAATCATAAACCTTGCAACTCTTATCACCAAATTTTGATTCCAACATTTCTCATATATGATCAATGAACACATTGAAATCCATTCATGTGTCCACACAAACCCCCACAAATTATTTTTCCATGCAAATATTAAATTCATCAATCCAAAGTCTAATAAAATCATGGAATAGAAGGCAAAAATGGTTATTTATTTTTTCAAGCCAACAAGATTTGTTGAATAGAGCACCATGGCGTATCAAATTAGTCAATTTCCTAGAATCAACATTAATTCGTATGATTTCAATTTTATTACTTATTATAGACCTCATCATCACAATTCTTGAATTATCTTCATCTTTAATTTCATGTGAACAAAAAATAAACAAAGTAGAAGAATTATGTTTGCATTGGATTGGAATTTGTATTTTGAGTATTATTTCATTAAAGATAATTTTTTTATTAGTGGGTTTGGGATCTTCATTTTTCAAGCATCCAGGATATGTTGTGGATGGTGTTGTGGCTATTGGGGCATTAATTATGGAATTGTTTTTGGAGAGGAAAGGTGGTGGTTTATTGGTTGTGGTGAGTTTATGGCGTGTGATTAGAGTGGTGGAAAGTGTTTTTGAGTTAAGTGATGAGGCTATTGAAGCTCAAATTGAAGGGATTGTTTGTCAATTTGAAGCACTTAAAGATGAGAATATTAGGCTTTTGGAAATTGTACATGAAAAGGATAGGATGATTGAAAAGCTCAAGGAAGAATTAGATAAGTGTAGATATATAAGGGAATCGGATTAAGTGTGGTCGTGCCATCGTCTAATCAGACAGTTTAAATTTTAAGACAGTTTTTATTTTTGTTTAATATAAAATTCTGAAAAAATATATAAACATTTGATTAAGATTGTACGGTTTAAAATCTATTGACTTCATGAAGCACTTTTTGAATTCATTGAATCCATGTCCATATATACATGCTTAATTGAGTTTATTCAAAGACAAAAATGGAAAACATACTTTGGTGGAGAGGTGACCACAAATTTAACTATTTTATGTGTTTTCGGTGATATTCATACATATATATGATATTATTTATTGCAAATGAAATGAGATAAATTCATCTTTTTTTTTCGACAATAGATAAATTCGTCTCTTATACAGAAAGAAAAAGGAAAAGTGTAGATAGAAAATGAAGCCCTTTTATAAATTAAAAAGACATTGAAATTCTTATTTATTTTTCTTACTTATTTCACTTCATGTACTTCTATTAATCTAAAGAAGAAAGTATTTCATTCATATGTTACAAGTAAACTAAAATGAGCAAAATAGGGAAAAGGAAGAGATGATGAGTCTTTACGTTAAATTCTTTAACTCATGTGACTTGCTTGCAACCATCATCACAAAGACACAAAGTACTACAACACCTTCATGGCTCTAATACCAAAATGTAATGTCCTAGGTTCCAATAGGGAATTTAAAACCTCAAAAATCTGAATCTTAACATTAATTTATGTATTCGATAAATTAGGTGTCACTACTAAAAATGAAATATTTGTTCAACTTAGATGCATATGTATGTATTTTGATTCTCAATATAAATTTTTTATAAATACTTAAAGATATCGGTGCGTATATTTTTTAGATTAGCGGTGTCTGAATTAGTGTTTCATTATATTAGAATGAATGTTAGAGTTGTGACCTTCTAGATGAAAATATAGTAGTGTTCGTTGAAAGGAATGTTAAGAACATTCTTTTTTCAATAATCATTCAAATATTCACTCCCTCTGGAGTGAATTCAATATGAATCCCACAATTTTACATTTGATTTATTTCAAAAACGTGAGCTATGCGTTGATTTCATCAAACAGGAGAATGGTTGTTGTAAAGAGAATATTCTTAACACGTCGATGTTGAATGTGCTCCTCAAGAAATACAATTTATTTATAATACTTATAGAAAAATATTGGCTTCGCCCATAAATATCAATTCAACGGATAAAAATGTCAAAATTGGTAGGTCGGGTGTGATGATTGAGATTCGAACTCAAAATCATTTCATTTTGTGTGAGTTTTCATTAGCTTGTCATTTCGTCTATGGTATATATATATATATATATATATATATATATATATATATATATTTTATTATTTTTTTTGACAATATATTGGTTTTATTAAAAAAATAATAAAAAAGGACTTTTCTTTTGGGTTTTATTTAGGCAAAATTTAGGTGGGCTATTTGAGCCCAATTCACTACTCAGCAAAAACTCTTCTCTTCCTCCGGAGTTAGGGTTTCTTCTTCCTTCAAATTCCGGCACATTTTCCTCATCCCTTATCAATTTTCGCAGTGGTAGCTACAATTCAGATTCAAATCATGGCTACCCCAAGTAATCTCACAACAATCTCCAATTTTTCGTTTTTTTTTCCGATTAATTTTCTTCACTCATATGACTCAATTGGTGATTCGTCTTTTGCAGCTACAACTAGGTCTTTTCTTCAAGCTGTCGCAACGGAAGAGGTTGCAACTCCTCTTAGAGTTGTTCAGATGGAAGGATTGGTATCAATTCTATTCTTTTTATTCTATAATTGTTCAATTTATAGTGATGCACTGCACTATATTAATTTTTTAAAATCTCCAAAAATGTTTCTTTATTTAGGGTTTTGAAAGGTTTCATTATTTGTAATTACGGGTCTTTGTTTGTTTTTGCATCTGGGTAATCTATACTTGTGTTGTTTTGTAACTTAACATGTTTATGGAATATTTATTTTCACAAATGATGTAGGATTTTTTGAATTGCAATACTTAAGTAACATTTAACATTGGGCAATCGTCGATCACACAAAAATTGTGGTTTTTTTAAATTCCGCTGCAGAGCAGTGCTGTAGCACCGCAAAATAGCTGCTATTTGACATTATTTGTACTAAACAATGTTGTGATAGCACCGCAAAATAGCCACTATTTGACAACACTTATTTACTTAGTAGGATATCACAGGCCAACAGCGAGTAGTTCAAATTTTGCTATGCAGTAGTGCTATAGTGACGCTATAGTTGCTATTTGACAATGTTGGTATTAAATAGGGTATCGCTGAACAATAGCGATTTTGTTCAAAATATGCCATGCTATTTAAACAATATCATAGGTGTTTATGCACCTCTTTCCTGGTAAATATTGGACCATGTCATGTAGGTTTGTAAAGTATTTAAGGCAAGTTCTCATATTGTAAGGAATTCTTCAATTAGTTTGTGTGTAGTGAAGATAATACTCAAACCTTTCTGGTCTTGATGGTGTTATCTTTTGGTTTAACAGGTTATCCTGAAGATAATTAAGCATTGTAAGGACCATTCACCTTCTTTAGTCACTGGACAACTTCTTGGGTTGGATGTTGGTAGTGTTCTTGAAGTTACTAATTGCTTCCCTTTTCCGGTATGGTATCACTTTTTTGTTGTTTTTGTTTCTTTTGTTTCCCCATTTTCAAATTATCTAACATTGACATCTTAATTTATCATAATATATGTTTCTGAAAGTTGCAGATGAGGGAGGAGGATGAGGAAATTGAAGCCGATGGTGCCAATTACCAGCTTGAAATGATGAGGTGCTTGAGGGAAGTTAATGTGGACAATAATACTGTTGGATGGTATGTGTGATTAAAGTACAACTTTACATATGCATTAGTGTTTCTTACTTCAGTGGTTTGATAAACATGATTGAATTTGGTTCAAACTTCAATGTGTTATTTGTACTGATCATCTATCTAACACGAGGGATAATTATCTGAATCTAGGTACCAGTCTACATTGCTTGGCTCCTATCAAACTGTGGAGCTGATTGAAACCTTTATGAATTACCAGGTATTCGCTCTAATTATTTTTTATATTTTCTCTTAAGCTGGGGTCATGTGGAGTTAACTTATGAAGTTATATGTTACTGTGGAAACTAATGCTCCTCTAGTTTACTTTTTTTTTTTTTTTTTACGAATTGCCTGAATTTATTCTTTTTCATGCTCCTCCAAGCTATTCAATGTTGGTCTGATTAGCCATTAGTGAGAGCTTATGGCGGAAAGCTACATAATATTCTGTGAAACTATAATTTTAGAATGGCCAACTGACCAAAAAATGTGTGGTATGCACCACAAAAGATTATAACATTCTATTGGGTACTTCAAAAGATTATAGAGGAAGTGTGTCATTCATAGTCATGACAATCAGATGTTTGCATTTGTTCTTTGGATGAAATTTGCCTCTATTAATCAACTGACAATTTTACGTTGCATTGGTCTGAGGCGGAAATGTGTGCTAGTGAAAATGTAGGAAGTTGAGTAGAATAGATAGTTAAATAGTACAAATTTTGCATAATAACCAGGTTATGAGGATTTCATGCTGCTTCCAGTTGTCGGTTTTCTGTTACTTGTTACCGTAAATGAGTGATGGGGGTGATTTTCCATAGTGGATGCAGTTGCTGAAATAATTCTTTAACAATTTCATTATCAGGTAAATGACTTTTTTTTTTAAATTATTTGTTTTTCAGGAGAATATTAGACGCTGTGTTTGCATAATATATGACCCATCAAGGGCTGATCAAGGTGTTCTAGCTCTGAAGGCCTTGAAGCTCTCAGATTCATTCATGGAACTGTACCGCAGCAATAATTTTACTGGCGAAAAGTATGAATTTTCTTCCGGATTTAATGCTTTCTATAAGTTGAACCAATTGCTTTATAATCCTAACTATCTGTCTTATTAAATAGATTGAGGGAGAAGAACTTATCATGGGTAGATATCTTCGAGGAAATACCTGTAAGCTTTCTGGAACTTTGCTGTAACCTTTAAGTATTTGACCAAATGATCTTTCTACTAATAAATTGTTATTTTATTTATTTGTTTAAATATAGAATGTGCATGCATTGTATTAAAAAATAATATTATTTAGGTGATGAAAATAAAATGATAAAAAAACACATTCATCATGGTGGATTGGAATATGAGGAATCTTGGTCACTTTGTAAATGCATCAATTAAGAATGAATTGTACAAGACTTTATAATCTGGGCCACTTGCTATTTAATACTGAATTGCTTATCATTTTTTTGTTTATGAATCAGATCAAAGTTTCAAATTCTGCCCTTATCAGTGCTTTTATGACAGAGCTGGAACCTGAGACTCCAGTAACCCAGGTAAGCTACGATATTTGCCTGAGATTCTTTTGGCTGTTCTCAATTTAGTTTGTGTTCTCATTTCCTATTTTGTCAATGCAGTGTGATTATGATCGTCTGCAACTGTCAACCAGTTCACTAATGGAGAGAAATATGGAATTTTTGATTGAATGCATGGATGATTTGTCAGTAGAACAACAAAAGGTGATTTTAGGTTTTCACGAATGCATGGATGAGAAATAAATTGTATTCTCGAATACATTTTTACTGAATTTTCCTCTATTTCAGCTCCAATTTCACTATCGCAGCTTGTCTCGTCAGCAGGCTCAGCAGCAAGCATGGCTTCAGAAGAGAAGGTATGGTTTATTGGTTTTGTCTGTACTTGAACTATTGTTTGTTCTAACAACTACGTTGTTAATTCATAGATCTTTTTATTGTAAGGTTAGATTCCATAGGTCAACATTTAGTCTTCTGTGACTGGTTTGAAAATATGATTCAGCATATTCGAGTGAATTCAGTTTACAAATTAGAGTCATGATTTTATAGTCATTGTATTTGTGACCACTAGGTAGGCTAGGGAATTTAAGTTAAACCCATGTGACAAAATACCAAACCAGTTAGGTTATGCATCTGATATCTCTTGGTAGATGGGATTCAATCTGATGGATTCATGGTCTGTGGGTTGCAATTCCATCCCCACTGTGCCATTACACTATGTGCTCTTTTTGTTCCACAATTACATTTGTTTTTATTATATCATGATAAATTCAACACAGTTACCAATTGAACCATTGGTCACTAATAGTTTGTGGTGATACATTTATGGTGGAGGGATTGTAATTTCATTTTTGGGACCTCTATTATCCATACTATTGAGTAAACAAGGTTGCTATATCAGGAATATGCTAGATGTTTGGACCAGACGTAAAGGATCAAGATTTACACGAAAAATTACCTGTCTTTTGTATTGTTTCATATTAAATGAATGAGAAGGATATTGAGATTGGAGAGGATGTGTTCCCATGGTCAGGGCTTGATACTGCCATCAATGGTGATGCAATTGACTTTTATTGCGGAATATGTTAGGGTCTGATGCAATTGCCACTTCGTGTTGTGGAATGTGGCCCTATCTAGGCACCATCACATCACTATGCCAGAAATTGTGGTTTGTACCCTTTTGGATCACAATGGTGGAATCGACCAAGTACCTCAAATTCCCATAAACTCTTGATGTTAAATAGGTGGGTTTGGCATATGCTAGAGTAGCTATCATTTATCTCCCAACAGTTATAAAAGTATCAGAGTAGCTGTCATCCTGTGTTTTTCGGGCTGGCCGCTAAATGTTGCTATACAATTGGTTTTTTTCATATTCAATAAATGAGAAATGAGTGTTAAGTTTATAGCAGCCCAATTTTAACTACATAATAGTTGTTTAAAGCTTCAACTGAAGATTAAGTTAATCCAGTGAAACTATTGTAATGCATTTTTCTTTGGTGTGGATTTTTATTTTAGACATAAGCAAATGTGACATTAAGAGTTACAATAGTTACTTAATCCTCGTCCTCAATTAGTTCAGTCTATCATGGTTTCGGTTTTTGTTATTATAGGGCGGAGAACGCGACACGCAGAGCTGCTGGGGAGGAGCCTTTACCCGAGGAAGATCCTGCAAACCCCATTTTCAAGCCACTCCCCGAGCCATCACGGCTAGAGAGCTTCCTCATAACAAATCAAATTTCCAACTATTGCAACCAAATCAACGGGTATGTGTTTAGTAGATATTTATGATCACCTAGTTATTTTTTTTCCTACTATGAGTAGCAATAATGATACTCTTAATTACTTGTATATTTTTCCTCTAGCCAAAAGTGCTAATAGTGTTACATTTTTTTCTCTTTGTGTTCTGCAGGGTTGCAGGTCAAAGCTTTAACAGACTCTATTTGATGAAGGCTTTGCATGAGGAGTAAAAAAGCCATTTATGTGTCTCTGAATGCGAATTATATCGCGCATTTGGTAGTATAATAGAGAGATTGTTGTTTTACTGCGAAGTAATTTTTGTTTTTCTAAAAGTAATTTTTTTTTTAAACTCTTCAATTGTAAGCAGTGTAATTTAGAGAGAAAATACGACTAGTGCTGCTTTTTGCTAGTTAATTATTTCTTGAACTACTTACTGTCTCCAATATTTGGGTTTCATTATGAATGTTTTTCATGAAACTACATATTTATACTTTTATGTATGTTTTTGTAGGGTTGGAAACATGCATCTTTCCCCTTAACGTAAACAACTTAACATGCATCTCTCTCCTTCATGTATATTTTCTTCTACTTCCATGGCTTGTTCATGGAAGGTAATTATAATATGTCGTTTCTTCAATCCAATTAATTATTATGTAAATCAAAACAACCATTTGATCATTCTTCATCACTCTCCATCTTAATCATTCTTAATTGTCTCCTCATCTTCATCCATATCTCTCTCTCCATATCCATATTTCCATCCATGGCTCTCTCACATATTTTCCCATTAATCTTTCCATGCATCGCTCATGCCCTCACACACACACACTATCCAAATTGCTTGTCATTCTTCTGTCAAAATACATACATGCTACATACATACAATGACAAGAGTTTTAGAGCTATATTACATTTGCTTTCAAATGAAAATATTCATGAGTCAATTAATTGTAAAGTTGTATATATTTTTTTTGACAAAATTGTAAGGTTGTATATTAAAATGTTATTTAATTGACCCCCGAATCAGATTAAATTGATGATGAAAGCAAAAAAAATAAAATCTATTGTGTGAGACAATGGTTATTTTTAGGATTATTTTTCAACCTCTAAATTCTCGTACACATCCAAAATTGAGTTAGATGTTGAAGAATATGAGTTTTTAAATTCTAATCAAACTTATACGTTATATACTACCGAATTGGTCAATATTAACATACCTCATCCAGAATGACCAATCCAATAAAAGGATAAAAATAGAATGTTGAAGGGCTCTAAAAATATAGAGGGGTGATAAATTTTCTTCATATTTTTGTACTTTTGGTTGGGCACCAAGTTGGATCTAAATAAACAAAAAAGTTGATAAAATAAAAATCAGTCCTGCATATTATTATTTAGCCATTTATAACATTAAAAAAATGAAATACATTTAAGAAACGGGGTGGATAAAATTGGGGTATAACATCCTCCATAAGAGAAGTACATTCTTTCTTGCACAAGAATTTTGAAATGTAATAATGTAACAATAAACTACAACTATAAATGTACAATGTGTGAGTATATGACTCCTTAATAAATTCATATTACTGATAAAAGATAAAATCACAGTTACATATTTATATAAATGGTGAGAAAGACTTGCTTATACTCAATGTACTAGAATCCACATAACCCAAATTATACAAGAGAGTTAAAAAGGATACACAACAACATGAAAGAAAAAAGTTGGAAAAAAAAAGAAGATAAAATCTTGATACTAATGAAGACTTTATGTACTTGAAGCCACAGTTCTAAATTAAGATTCACGAACTGCAATTGCGGCCGCAATATAACCGCGTCCATTACTGCAACCGCAATTTAAAACCTAAAACCATTGAAGCATATTAATCTCATCAAAACACTTCCATCCTTTGAGGAACAGGAGTTTTAATGACTTGCAATATTTGCACAACTTCAGCCATAGTAGGTCTACTAGATGGTATTTGAGAAGTACACACCATTGCAAGCTTCAAGACAGGTAAAACCTCATCCTCAGGAAATTCATTCATCAAACTTGGATCAACACACTCCAAAACATTACCATGTTCAAGCAAAACCCTCACATGATCATTCAATATCAACACATTATCTTCACCATACTCCACTGGTCTTCTACCTGTCACTAACTCGAGTATCATCACACCGAAACCGTAGACATCACATTTCTCGTTGACCCTTAAGCTTTGACAAGCTAATTCAGGTGCTACATAACCTAATGCACTTTGAAACCTGTTACTCATCACATGCTTGTCTAGCTTTGTTAAAAGCCTAGCTAACCCAAAATCGGATATCTTAGGGTTAAAGTTTTCATCGAGTAAGATGTTGCTTGGTTTTATGTTGTAGTGAATGATTGGTGGTCGGTACGAATGGTGCAAATGAGCAAGTCCCTTTGCTGTTCCAAGTAAAATCTTGAATCTATTAGGCCAAGAAAGTGGAGGACTCGAAGGAAGCTTTTCGTGTAACTTGGATTGCAAGTTACCATTTGGTGCATATTCAGATACTAAAAGCTGAAGCTGAGGAGTCCAATAGTAACCTTTCAATGCTATCAAATTCGGGTGCCTGGCTTTACCTAGAATTCTAACTTCCCTATCGAAGTCTTCCTGAAATTGGAGTATGTTCGATGTGATAAGCTTCTTCACTGCAACATTTCTTCCTTGTTGTGAGCCTAATGGAACTTTGTAAACTGTGCCGAAAACTCCTTCACCGATTTCAGATGCCTTGTTGAGCAAGTTTTCCGGATTACTAATCCAATCTTGTGAAGATTGCGAATCAAACAGAATGAGTTTACCTGTAGCCGGTGCTCCTGATCTCGAAGAACTTGAACACATACTTTCCAAAGCACTTTCGACAAATGCTAGCTTTCTCCTTACAGAAGCATTAACTAGACTAATAGCAATAACTCCCAATACAATAAGAAAAGAAGCTGCAATTGCTATAATAGCCGAAATACTAAGGAACCTGTGATGATGAGTCGGACTACTAGACTCGGATGATTCAGTTCTCGGTCTTTGAGGATTCATTTGGTTGTCAAAGCCATGTGGATCAAGAACTATAGGTTTTGGAACATTCATTTTGCATGGACCTTGAAGCAAGGGCGAGCAAAGACCATAGTTTCCTTCCAATGAACTTTTGTCTAAGTTTTGAAATATGCTACCCATTGGAAGCCTTCCTGTGAGGCTGTTATGTGATATGTTCACAGCAAGAAGATTTTGAAGCTTTCCTAACTCCATTGGTAGTTCTCCACTAAGTTCATTGAATTCTAACTTGAGGATTTTGAGCTTCTCTAGCTTTGACATTGATTTTGGGATTGGACCTGTCAAATTATTGTTTGACAAGCTCCTGCATAAAAATAGATAGGAGTTATGATATGAAGTGTTTGGATTGACTTATTTCAGCTTATCTACTGGCATAAGAACTTGAAATACTATTTGAGAGAGCTTATTGAAACAATTTTTGACATGTCCATAAATTTTTTTTCAGCTTATGAAAACATCTAATAACTTGTATGAAAAAACTGTTTGACTTAGTGTGTGTTTGATTTTGTGGCAATAAAAATTGATTCCGACTAAAAATGAGTTGGATGTAAAAGTAAAAATTGAACGATAAATTTGTGGCCAAAAATCAATTGTAGAGACAGAAGTTCCAAATTCTAGCTTCAAGTTAGAATCAATTTTTCCATCTCCAAAAGTGGAACCAAACATACGCTTAATTGTTTTTTACCAAAACAACTTATACATCAGCACTTATATGAAAAGCACTTATGCTTTTAAAAAAGTGTAATAAATGATACTAGAGTTTAAGAAATAGGGTGCACTTACAACAAGTAAAGAGATGAACAATTCCCAATCTCTTCAGGAATAGATCCCTTCAATTCATTTCCATCAAGTTGAAGAACAGCCAAATTTCCTGAATCACATGTATCTTCCGGAATCGAACCAAACATCGCGCTATTACGAAGATCCAAAACCATTAGATTCTGAAGTAGACCAAACTCAGGTGGAATCTGAGAATGAATCTCATTCCAAGACAAATTCAAGTATCTCAACTTTGAAAGTAGACCAATTTCTGCAGGAATATTCCCTTGAAGATGATTAACTGAAAGATCCAACTTAGTAAGAGTTTCTAATAACCTATTAGACCCTGCTGGAATTGAGCCTATTAATTGATTATGAGAAAAATCCATTTCCTCTAATCCTAATCCAAACAATCCCTCAGGTATAGTACCATTGAAACTATTCCCTCTAAGATAAATCTTAGATAACATTGTGCATGAAACCAATGACAAAGGAATGTTTCCATATAATTGATTATTTGATAAGTCCAAATGTTCCAAACTTGTTAAGTTACCAATCCATTGAGGAAACTCACCAGATAAGAGATTATTTGAAACTCTTAAGTAGCTTAAGGAGTTTAATCTTCCTAATGACTCAGGTAATTCACCACTAAACTGATTAGTACTAAAATCAACCTTCATCAAATGAAGACAAAATCCAATATCGTTTGGTAATGAACCTGAAAACTGATTATTTTGTAACATTAACTCTTTCAAATTATGCAAAGTTGAAATTCCATTAACCAAGTTTCCAGATAAAGCATTGTTTGATAGATCTAAGTTCCTAAGCCTATTCAATGACCAAAGACTAGAAAAATCAACAAATCCACTAAAATGATTATTTGAAAGATTAATACTATTCAACAAAGAACATTTAGATAATGACATAGGAATTTGTCCTTCAAATGAATTCATAGCGAACGAAATGCTACGAAGGAAGAAACAATTATCGAAATAAGTTTCGATCAATTGTCCCGCGAATGAGTTATGAGATAGATCAATGAATCTCATTGAACTCATGTTGATGAAAGAGTTAGGTAATTGACCAGAAAATGAGTTATGACTAAGGTTAAGTTTTTGAAGAGAGTTTGAAAGTGTTAGGGAAGGACTAATAGTGCCACTGAAATTGTTATGAGAAAGTGAAAGTGTTACTAAATGTTGTAATTTTTCAAGACCTCTTCCTATTTTACCTGATAAGCCTAAACCATCTAAAGAAAGTTCAGAAACTGTTTGAGTTTGTGGATTGCATTTAACATATTGCCATGAACATGGATTAACATCATCTTCATTCCATGAAGAAAGATATGATGAAGGGTCATATAGGTCTGATTTGAACACCATTAAACCGAGGACATCGTCGTTTAACTGAACCGTTACGTCGTTGTTTGAATAACATGTTGGGAAATTTGTAAGTGAGATCAAGAAAGTTGTGAAAAGTGTCAAGTTAAAGTGATGAAAAGTTTTCTTCATTCTTGTTCTACTTTGAGGTTGAATTTTGGTGCTATGTTTGGTTATTTGTTATGAGTGGTTTTGTTCTATTTTTTTTGTTAAGGTAAGGATATAGTATAGTATGACATGTGAATAATGTAATGAATGGTAGATGTTACATTACCTAATTGAAAATTATGTTACATGTGTGTTCACGAGATGGAGATAAGAATATGAGTATGAGGTTATAGGAACATTTGATATGTTAGCGTGCGACTTCGAACTCACAATTCTTTACAAATTTAAAATTTTTTACTAGAGATTTAACTGTTTGCAACTTTTGAATTATGGTTTAATTAGTTAAACCGATTCAATCCTAGTTCAACTTGATCACAAAAAAATAAATAAATAAAAAAACAGTGTTAGTTAAATCAACCATGGTTCAACTCGATTCAACTAGACATAATAAAATTGAGATTAAATTAACCGATAAACTAGTTGATTTTTTGTTGAATTGGATGAATCAATTGAATCTATCATTATTTTTATGAGTTACTATATTATTAATACCGAATTCCTTTTGTAAAAAATAAAAAAAAATTATCGAATTCCTACCGCCGAAAAAGTTAGAAATCAAAATTATAACCATTACTTAATATATGTGAAAAAGATTACCATTTAGATTAATTTATTATTGGTTAAGCAATTATTTCAATGAGTCTTATTTTTAATGCACTTCTAAAAGGGTGATTGTGACAAAAGTTTAGAAGCTATTTAATTATTTTTCAAGGACGGACTACGAGAGAAGGTATAGATTCTTAGACAAAATTGGTGGTTTAATTTACTAAAATGGGTTGGGAAATAATAGGATATTGAGAAAGCATATTATAGCTGAATATGGTCATGGTAATGTAGTCCGTGATATCATATAGATATAGTGACACATCTATGATCCAACAAACATGACAAAATTGCCACCGAATTACAACATACTAGGTTTTGTCGTGTCTCATGCAACTTGATTTTGAAATGTGTTTGTATCTACTTTTTAATTCATATTTTGTACATTTATGTTACTGTTTGTGTTTGATTTGTGAGGTTTTTGTAATTTTACTATCATGATTCAAATGGAAATGAATATTTTAGTATTCATGTGACAATTATTTTAGTAATGATATGATTCATTGATTTTGATGCTTCATTGAAAGGATCTAACAGTGTGTTTGGTTCCAGAGAGTTTGAGACGAGAGAGAAAGAGGCGACAGAGATAAAAAAAAAATAGCATTTTCTTTTGTTTGGAGCAGAGAAGAAACTGAAAAGAGAGACTGATTTTTGGTGGGTCCTACCACCTTTTTATTTCTTCTCATCTGAGCGAAGAAAGTAGGAAACCAATATGTTTTTTCCTTTGTACCCCTTTGTTTATCTCACTTAGGCACTGTGTGTTGTTATGAACCTTCAGACACTTATACAAGGATTTTTTTTTTCCTTCTTGTTTGTCAACTTAATTAATCTAAGTTAAAATATTTAATTTGTTAATACATTGATATTAAAATAAAGGTTGCGATTATAAAAATAATAAAATAAAGGTCGCAGTAAATTAATAATTTTATTTAATTCATTACAATTAAAGTAATTAAACTGAATAAATTGTTTTTGTATTTTTAATTTATAATTTGGACATTTATTTAAATAAGGGTATTTTTGACATTTTATAATATCATCATATTTCTCTCTTCCCTATTTCTCTTTTCTTTCTCTTCAACCAAACAATACATTAAATCTACTCTATTTCTCACTTTTTTCTCTCTTCTCTTACTCTCTCTTACCTATTTCTCTCTTCACAACTTCTCTTCCAAACCAAACACACCATAAGAGTATTCTCTTGCATTGATGGTGTTTTTTTCTGCTGTTGGAAAAAATAATGCATATATACTACAAAAATGTTATTTAAACCACAAAATTATTGTTCGACATTGTATATCATATTTAGGGTCTGCGTCTAAGGCCTAACACTCGAGGAGCTTGTCCTCTCACGCGCCTAACTCGGCCCAACAGGATACTTACCCAAGGCCGCGCTCTTCTAAACAATGGTCAAGGAAATCGGTCTTTCACAATGGCCAACTATGCCAATCATGTTCTTCTCGGCCGTTATTTTGAAAGCCATTAATTGCAACGATGTCATATCCGTACTCATATTAATAGCATCGGCTCCGCAATGGGGACTATATATAGCTTTCTCATGTAGAAGACTCAAATATTTTTTACTTACTCTCTAAAATCTTCACATCACACATAAAATGACGTGAGCGTCAAAGTGTCTGCAAGTACAACCTCCCTTTTACCACCATCGTACTAAATAGGTGAACGCTGACCACATCAATTCTAATCAGGTAAGTTCGGAGGCTAACCCCAAACAAAACAATATAAAAATTCTAACACTAGTGATATTAAAAATACATGAACCATGCTGGGAAAATAATCAACGACTTGATTAGCTTCTCAGGACACATAAATAATAGATCAAGAAGTAACTTTCCAAAAATATCCTTAACCTGGACTAAGGCATAATAGGGGTGTTGTAATATATACTTCTCTTTTTGAACAATGTCGGACTCACCAATCGTTCGAGCTTTGAAAAAAATAGTTGTTATCATCAAGACATTTGAACAGGTGTTGCATTTCTGCCCTTGACGCCCACATAAGTTGTTTTAATCTATAACGGACATTGTAGATTTGCTTCATAGTCGTAAAATTCTCCATATCACTCTCTTTCAATTTCGAAATAATATTACAAGGCGGGACCAAATTCCTTGTCATTTCATCAAGTACCTCCTCTTCCAGTTTCAAACGCCCCGCAAATAGACGACCTTCTAACGCTCTGTCAAGCACATGATTGTGTGAGCCGTCAACAACGGAAACATGTCACTCCTTTGTTGCATGAGAGTAACCTCGAAGTCGAACCAAACAACCACACTTCCTCGTTTTCGTCTCTTCATTTTTCAACTTCTTGGTGGTCGGTTTGTATTTACTGCCCCTTTCACACTCCAACACAAGAAACGGCTTTCTGCTACCGGTACCGTTGTCTGATCTCAGAATTACAATGCCAAACCGTAGCTTCTTAGCTACACCACAAGCCCACTTAACCAAGTCATCTCTATTAACAAATGTTTCATCCGTTACAAAATGAGACCTTGTATCAACTTCAATTGCCGGAGCATTACAACTAATAGGCTCCGCATCAAAATCCGGCTTATCAATTTTTGATATAGGCTCCGCAACTATTATGGCCCTACACTCGTCCGGAGGTTTAGATTCATCAGCCATAACTATAAAAAAATAAATAAAAAAATAAAAAAAACACACAACGAAAAAATAATTATTATTCACATATCAACAATTTCATGTGTATGAGTTCAAACTAACCAAATCAGACAAACCAAACCAATGTTTAAAATTTAGGCCAATGCAGTATTCTAGGCTAATACAGTCAATTTTAGGCCTCATGCAGCATTTATCAGGCCTATTGCAGTGAGTTATGCAGAAAATTTTAAACTTTGAAAACTTCGATAAACAGAAACCGAACAGTTCTATGTCAGAGAACTAAGAACCTAGCATGTAGGTAAGCGCAAAATAAACGGTAGAATGTAAAATTTACCTTGTTTTTGAGCTTCAATGAGTGTAGAATCCTGTAGGAAAGGTTCCAAAGTTGATTTCAAGCCACCAATGCAAGAATTCGCGTAAAAATCCAGTAGAGAACTTTTGATAGTGTGTTTGTGAAGTAGATGAAGTGAGGAAGAAGTGATAGTTCGTCTGGTATATAAAGCTAAGCTTTGGTAACTGCTTCCCAAAGTTTTTAAGCGGTCGGTTAATGTTAACCAAAGTTTTGAGAAATTCGGTTCGCGTTACCCGAAGTTTTAGATACAAAATTTTTCATATTTTAAGGGTAAAATTTGATTTTTCAGGGGTGAAAAAGACACAGAGGGTGGGAAAAGAAATTTTCCTATATTTATACACTCTTGCATATAGATTTTTCATTTCCGTAACTTTTTTTCTCTTTACGTTTTGTCGCTGCTCTCTATGATCTAGTTTTTTTGCGAAGATATGGATTACATTTATAAGTGGTTCATCATAAATCAGTACTTAGAGCATCTCCAATAAGGGTATCATAGAGAGTGTCATAGACTAATGATCTGTACCTTTTTTTTTTATCATTGGAGTTCCATAACGTGGCATAGAGGGTATCAAAATTGATGATACTGGTACCTTATTTAAGGTACCGTATCATCAATTTAATGTTACCTTTTTTTGTATAATCGAATTAAATAGAATTAATAACTTGTTAATAATGTATGATACCTAGAGTGGTATCACCATTGGAGCAAAACACATACGAGTTGCTTAAATACTATATGGAATTGTAGGGACCACTTTTTAGTAATGTATGATACTCAAAGCGGTGTCACCATTGGAGATGCTCTTAATAAATTAAAATTTTAACAACACATAAGTTGTTTGAAAGTATAAATTAATAATTATTCTTATTTTTATGATTAAAATAATAACTTAATTGATATATCTGATTGGTCCAACCAACAAAAATAAGAATAAGGTGTTCTTTTTTAGCTTTAATACCCACACTGCATATTAGATACATAGAAAACCAAATGAAAGATGGTTTCAATGTTTAAGCCAACTTAACTCAATTGGTAGGAACATCATATTATATATGTAGAGCTTATTAAAACTCACGAAAAATAATCCTCACAAATTTGAGACGCAAACCCCAGATCGACAACCACCGGCGAGGCAACCATCGAAAAGCACCAAAGCACAGCAAGATGAATATGGAGGTTAGAGACACACAACGGGTGAAGACCGATGCGGAGGAAAGGCCTCGTCACACCTCTCAACTGAATTATTTCCATACACATAAATTAAAAATCAAATCTCTAACCATCTATTTAAGCGGTCCAAAATTCTTATTATTTGGACCAATTTACTTATGAAAAATAATGTAGCATGAAATAGAATTGCTCATATAATTTTGTATTTTCTTAGACATGAGTACTCTCCTATATTATTGGGAATGCAAACAAGTGTGTGGCTTTCCTCATTTTATCTTGATCATGTTTTCATTCCTCTTTGCGTATGGGTCTTAAACAGTAAACATATGGGTTTCCCGTGATGGGACCACCACCACATGTCACAAGTCATAAGATCCAAATATCATTCACGGGTTTCATTTTGGTTCTTCATCTCTTTTTATTTTGTTTCTTTGTCCCCACATTTCCACACAAAAAGACCCCCTTAGCTGCATCATATTTAAGTAAGTGTTCCTGCCTTCAAAGGGAACTTCAATTCAGAATCCCTCGTTTTCTTAAGAGGACTTGATCCTTATGATAAATAAATTATTAGATCGAAATACTTGTGGTAATATTTTATACTCAAATCGAACATTTACACCTCTCGTGAATGAAAAAAATAGTTTGTTTTCTAAATAGCAAACTCGGTTCACATTTTAAAATACAAATTCTTTTTTTATTGATTTTTTTCATTTATCGGGGGTGTAGACGTTGAGTTTAAATATAAAATATTGTCACTCGCTACTAAGAGTGTGAACAGTGCTCGCTTTCTAGATAGAAAGCAAATTATTATGATAATTTCAGGAGGTACGTAACGAAATAAAGGGGCGCGAAAAGTAATATTCTTATACCATTATATTTACAATTTTTCATTCAAAGTTCAAATAATTGTAACTGGGCCAGATAAGAAGCCCATTATCCTTCACTAACCTTGACATCACAGTTGGGCCGTATGTATAATAAGGGATTCATAGCAGAATTTACTTTCCACCCTCACAATTGTGCCTCCCACCCCTATGAAACATGGACACTCATTGGATTAAGTGTGTCTCGGTATTGAACACAACCAGCACTTATAAATTATGATTACATTAAAGTACTTCCTTTTCTCAAATTACTGTCGATATCGACGTGCCAATGTCGCGAACGGATCATCTCTTGTGAATATTTCACAGATCCAGTGTCTGCGTCCACCGATCGTGTTTCTTTTTAAATTAAAACTAAAGTTGTTAAAAATAAATGAAGGGCTGTGATTCATATCCATTTAAACAATATAAGAATAAGTTTGTAAATATATTCTATAGCTTATTCTTAGTTAAATACAAAGGAAGGAGTTGAACATAAATAATCCTATCACAAAAAATAAACAAAATGTATATTTATTCAATCATAATTCTCTGTTTTTCTATAATATAAAATATCTAAAGAAAAATAAAACATTAAAACCAATAAATATCCTTTTTTTTTTGTGGCATTTACATCAAAAGTTTAGAAATACAACATGTGGTCTAATTTATGACCTACACAAAAAATACTACCAAAAGCAAAGGGTCAAGTAAATGTAAGTATCTATAATCCCACAATGCTCTAAAAGTACCATCAATCCAAAAGTAAGGGATGAAAAATCAAGATCAAAAGTATGAATCTAGATATTGATATGAGTGCCTCCTATTATATTGTAGTAAGCTAGCATAAGTCCTGTCCCATATTCCAATATACATACATTCATCATCAGGACTTACAGAAACTCCAGAAATTTCGCCGAAGAAATCAACCTCTTGACTCTTTTCGTAATTTGCCTTTGTATTATAAACATGGACAAAATCTGCTGGTTCAGCAACGACCATAAACTGACCATCCGAAGAAAATCGAATTGATCGGCTTGCACCGAGGTTGTTCTTGAGAATGGCTATTGGAGATGACACGTTTCTAGCGTCCCATACCCTGCATGTCTTGTCTTGGTTCCCGGTTGCAAATGTGTTTCCGCCAGGATGCCATGCAGATGCAAATGAGTAATCTTGGTGACCACTCAGAGTGGCAACCGTCTACAATATCAAAACAAATTAGTGCAGAGTTTTTGGAAACCATAATAAAGCTACAAGTAACCAATATTCACTTTCGTTGTATTTTGTAATGTTGAGCCTATATGGATTTGCTTATTTAAACTTATCTACTGACATAAGCAATTGTGAGGATCTTTTAGAGAGTTTATGAAAACAGTTTATGACGTCCATAAGTTGTTTTCAACTTATTTTCATAAGTTCTTCAGGGTAACTTATGAAAACATCTTATAACTTATATGAAAACAGTTGGACTTTATTTTTTCTTTTGTTATAGAAATAGAACATACATAACCACTTATGCTATAAACACTTAATTAAGTTCTATGAAACCTTTTCTTATTTCACATTCTCTCCTAAAGACACTGACCAATAAATGTATGAGAGAGGAACCATGTACCTTCCCATTTAGAGGATCCACTAGCAGTCCATCTAAGTTATCTCCCACCACAGTCATTAGTTTACGGTCGGGACTGATCGATGTGTGCTGCATCAAGAGAATATACTTTAGAATCAAGAAAGTATATTTAAAATTAAAATCACAAATATTTGTAAACATTCAAGCAAAATATCCAAACAAAACGATATTTTATTGGATTCAACTACCAGTAAGAAACATCTAGGAAAAATAATTGAAGTTCATGGAAATTGTAAATGCAAATGGCCGTGCCAGCTTGAAGGAAGAAAATTAGTTTATGAAAATCCAATAGTATGTACAATATGAAAGATAGAGAAACTTAATGAAATTCAATCCCATTCAGTTTTTAATTGATTCGCTATAATTCTGGTATTGTTTTGATTTTCATGTTAATCATATATCCGTTTCCTCCTCATTCATTCCCTTACAAAAAAAAGGTTTGCTCTAGATAAGACAATTGAGAAATTCGAAGCTCCTTCAAAGCCGGATCATTTTGTTTGTTCAGAAATACTATAACTGAACGGAAAAAAAAAAAAAAAAAAAACTATCCTTCAGAGTGCTAAAAAAGTACTTACATTCACCGGCCAAGGGAATTGTAGGTGACTCAAAAGCTGAAACTTTTCTATGTCATATTCTCTAACACCAGAATCGTTATTGGCAGCTATAAAATGAGTCGCACCACTGCAAAAGTTTCCATGTCAGACAGCATTCCAAAAACTGAGACAAATAAAGCCATTAATATAAAAAAATACCTCAGGCTTTCATAAATTTCAATTGAATTTGTTATAGCATTATCATCATGTGTGGTCCGCGTACAAAAGCTAACTCCCTTCTTATCCAAACGCTGCATTCAATATTAGATATTATAAGCTGCATTCAATATTATTCTGCAAGAAGATTTGCTCCTAACATTCAATGCTACCTCATGATAGTCAAACCTCGGCAATCTATAACAGAAATTCAACGTGAAATAAAACTCCCAACATAAAATGTGCGTCATTTTAGTACCCGTGGAGGTAATATAGAAGCCGAGATCCCACATCAACTAGAAATATAGGCAAAGTAGTCTTCATAAGGCTTAGGTAACCCACAGTCCATATGTCACTTGAGCATGGGGTGGAGTTAGGCCTGAAACCCAAATTCTTAGATGGCACGAAAGATTATCGTAGATCTGACGGGTGGAATAACATAATTCTTGGCCCGACCGCCAACAGGTCTATGATAGTATTTGGTACCATCTAAGAAATTTAGTCCACGCCTTATAAACACTAGTTTGGCCATATTTAATAAAGTATGTTCTCATGAGAACCGGTGCAAACTCAAACTTACTATCAGATAAACGAAAAGAACCACATTAAAAATAATAAAAATTAAAGGTCCGTAATATTTTTTTTATTAAAAAAAGTGCAATGACCACATACTCACTTCCTCCATTGCCATCTAAAAAAAATATCTGGACTGTTAAATATTAATCTGATGGTTATGATTGTTTATTCTCATTTCTCACGATAATCAAGTGTTCTCGTCAGAACCGGTCCCATATAGATATACGCCCATTGCTCACACACCCCATAATCAGATATGGAATAGACAAATGGCAATCTTCCACGAATAAATAAAATAATCTCATCATTTGATCAAGTATCAGAAGCCCAAAGAAACATGCACGTCCTAAGCGCCAAATCATGTGGACTTACCTTACAAGTGAGCTCTCCTTGGAAGCCACCAGCAACAAGAAAATTATCATTGACAGCCAATGTGCTAATCTGCGTCTGTGAAAATCCTTCCATCAGATTTCCTGCACATCTCTATAAAACCAAACAAAGATAAGATTAATTAACACTATTTAACACTCTTAACTATACTATTTTCTCAAGAGAACCATGTTAAGTTTTTCAACATACTACAGATTTCTTATGATTCCGAAAAAGAAATTCTAGACTTCTAAATAAGTCTTGCATCATCAAAGTTGTCAATCGCAGAAAATAACATTTTGTTCAAATTTTGCTATGCTATGGCACTATAGCCGCTATTTCACAACACTTTGTATTCAATTGTGTATCGCGGAACAATATTGATTTGTTAAAATTCGGCAACACTAGTGCTAAAGCCGGCTATTTAACAACATTGGCATCAATTGAGCATGCAAAATCAAATAGGTTCTCACTCCTCTAAGAGACTCGACTGCATTACCTCAGTACTAGTAGGAGCTACATGCCCAGCAAAATTTATTATCTCGGACAAGTTTCCACTTAATGATGACCAATGCATAATTGAGTAGTTCGAGACAAGGTATACATCATGTTTTGAAGTAGCCCATACTAAGTTCCTCAGCTGCATCCCGCAAAAAAAAAACGTCATCAGGACTGAAAGTAGTAAAGAACTATGCAAACCTCTCTAATGCAAATTCACTCACGCTTCAAGTTATATATACTTTCATTAAAAAAATACTAAATGCTCATTAGCCATTCAAAAATGACTGTAATAATCAGTGTTATGAATACTGGATCGTGGAAAATAGTGGAATGCATAAATCCTCTATGTGAAATAGCGGATAGCGTTGCGGTTAAAATAGTGGAAGCCACATAGCAATTAAAATAAGTCAATTGTATATAAAAAAGAAGGTATGCTGCATATAAATTAAAAAAGGAACGTAGACAGCACAGAGCTTACATGTTTATCAACTCACGGACTCTTCAATTTTTTCTATTTCAAAAACAGGTCATCTGCAAGATACATGTTAACTCTTCGGTTTTTTATATTAAAAACCCCTAAAATGTTATACTTTTTTCCCACTATCACCGCTACTTCCGCTGAATTAGTCAAAAACCGTTACGCTTTACCGCCACAACTGCCACTATTTGACAACACTAATAATAATACCAAAGAAATAATTCAGTGCAAGCAGCATATGGGGGAAAAATTATCAACAAACCTGAAAATGAAGGATGGTAGGCTTAACCATCCTTGTATTATAGAAGAATTCATAGTATTTGTCATTTCTGTCCACTTGTTTGCAATCCTGAAACACCAAACAAAAAATCATTAACTTTTTGAGTATCAAAATATTTGTCAAACAATTTCTGGTGCTACTTAATCCCTACCTCCAACAACCTAACCAGTGTTAAATCAATAGTGAATCACCGAAAATAGCATTTTGTTCACACTACAACACTATAGCACCGCAATAGAAGCCACTACTCCAGTCTCAAACGCAAGTAAAATTTGGTCAAAGAACGTTGATGTATTTGGTCTAAAATTTGGACCAAATATATAAGTTTTTCTAACCGAATTTTGCTTACATTTTGGAGACCAGAGGGAGTATTTGGCAGCATGCCAACACGTTATACTAAATAGCATATCGCGGAACAATAATGGTTTCCTAAAATCCAGCTACGGCAGGGTCAAATTAACAACATTTTGTACTAAATAACATATCACGAAACAATAGCCGATTCATTCGATTTTCCTATGCTTTATAACTACTTTACCTCAAACAAATGAAAAAAGGGCAAAAAGGAAAAAATGACAAAACAAAAACAAAACCTTGTTGAAAGTTTCTCCAGTTGTTAGGATGTTTTCAAAATTCCTATATTGTTCAAGCCTTGTCAATCTGTAACTTTCTCTTGTGATATTCAACATCTCCCATGGAATACCTTGAATGTCCTTACCCTTCCTTGCTTGGGCAGCTGATGTATCAGTTACCTTAGTAAGCTGTTCAATTCAAAATCATCAAACAAATCAAAAAACACAAACAATTTAACCTAACTTCAATGAATACATAAATAAAACAACCTCAAAAAAACATCATCAGACAAAACAAAAACAAAAAACAAACAATTTTCTCTAAGTTCAATTAATTAATACATAATTAAAACAAACTGAATAAAAAATTAAAGAAATAAAGTAAGAAAAAATGAAAAAAGAACCATCTCATATTCATCAAGAGCAGCATCTTCATCAACAGGCACATCAAAATCGTCTTCTTGTTCATCTATATTATCTTCAAAGAATTCATCTTCGTCCATATGATCAAATGGGTCAGAGTGAAGATAGGACATGAGGGTTTGTGTGAGTGAATTCAAGTCTCAAGTTCGAAACTTGGTTTGGTTTTGAGTGTGTTTTTTTTTTTTTTTGGAAGAAACAGCAAAGGTAAAGAAAACAACAAAACAACTCACACTCTCTTCTCCACCGGCATAATCATAATTAATTAAATTATTTTATTAGGAAACAAAAAGAGAGTAAGAAAAAAATTAACTAATAATTTAAATAGCACTCATATATCAACAATAAATTGGTTTAAATGGTAAAATTTTAGTCGTCTTAAATATGTGGTTAGGCTGGCAGATTAATGTATATGGAGAAAATTTAATTGGAGGTAAAAATTCATTTTGTGCGCCCCATATGCTCCCTAATAAATATTAGTCATTGCTAACAATAATGGAAATTTTGTACGAATATTATAAAATATTTGTGTATAAAGAGATAAAAAATTATATACATCGATAATATAAAAGATAAATATGCATCAGATGAATTTTCACTAATTAAATATAAGATTAATTGATATCAATTATAAATTGATTTTATAAAAAATTTCTTAAAATATCTTATCAAATATTTATCTTCTACTTATAATTATTTAATTGAACGCATGCGCAAAAATTTACATCATCATATATGCAAATTATATTAGTAAAATATTTATAAAGATATTTTGAAAAGAAATTAATTTAAATGTGTAAAACTTTTTTACAACATAGTGTCAATCAAATCATAGTGACACCATAGTATATTTTAATTGGATGAAAAGTTTTACACTTGCATAGAAATTAATCTCTCGAATAGATAAATGGCAATTAATTTATGCTTTAAAAAATATAATATTTAAGATCCTCTAAGGCCCACAAGATAATATCACAACGTGTAGTTATTATCTCATCCTCTTTTGTTTTTTGTAAAATAATCTCAAATCATTCCCTTGGCTCAATCAAACTTTGTCCAGATTACCGAAGTAATGTTTCTTTTTTTGAAAATGCTTCAATGAAATATATATATATATATATATATATATATATATATATATATATATATATATATAACTAAAAGATTACGTAGACCTTCCAGCATAAGGTGTATCACGATAAGCTACACAAGTATATAAGAAGATTCCATCAAAGCAAAAGTAAAGATACAATTAGTCAAGACCCAAACAAAGCAATGGGTTCGACCATCAAGAGTGAAAGTTCGTCACTAAAGTAATGTCAGACGACTGCATCCATCGGTAGACGTATATCTTGACTCTGTCTAAGAGCTGAAGCACCGAGCTTGCGGAATTCCTGAAAACACGCTGATTGCCTCATTCCACATAACTCAAACACAAGTGAGCCAAACAACATGGAGAAAAGACCGACGGGCACGGAACCCACCGGCTGTAAATGTGAACTGAACAGAGTGATCCGAGAGGCAAAAAGAATCCACCGCAGAGAAACCAATTCAAGACCGGACAAGAGGCCACAGGGAACCAAAGGTACCACACGAAAGAAATAAATGCTGAGTTGTCTCAACGCCGACACAATCTGTCACACAAAAATGAAGATCTGGAAAAAGAATGCCCCGAGCAACCAGATTTGCCTTTACAGACAACCGATCCCGCAGAAGACGCCACGCAAAGATAGACACCTTCAAGGGGACCTGTCTGTGCCACAGAAGATCAGCAGCTGCCCCTAGAGTAACTGTCTCCTGTGATGTCAACATCTACTACGCATCCCGGACCGAGTAACCTGAAATAGGGTCCGGCCGCCACCGCCATTTGTCAGAGGACTCAACCTGCAAAAACACGTGAGAAAGTAAAGACTGACACTCCCTCAGCATCTGCTCCTCCCACACCCACATCTGTCTCCTCCACCCCCAAGTCTCCACCCCGCCTCCCAACCTAAAGAAAACATCTCAGCCACCGATCTCATCTTGGTTTCCGCCAAATCAAACAACCGACCAAACCGCTCGCTCAACGGAATCCCACCCAGCCAAGGATCGGTCCAGAAAAGGGTGTCTATCCCATCCCCCACCGTCCAGGTCACACTCTCCCCAAACCAGCCCTCCCTAAGCCCACCTACTTAGGGATGGCAATATACCCATACCCAATGGGTATCCACAAAAAATACCCACAATGGGTAGGGTAAAAATTCACATTTTTGGTATGGACATGGGTATGGGTAATTACCCATAAAATTGAGCGGGTATGGGTGCGGGTACGGGTACCCTTAGTACCCACCCCATATACCCATATAATATATATTTATTTATTTTAATTATATAATAATATATATAAATCAATTTTAAAAATACAATATTATTATACTATTATACATTTTTAATTAAAAAATTTATTTATAACATATATAATGCAAATATGTCAAAGAGAAATGAACTTTAGCATGACATTACTAATAATTTTGTTTATAATTTTCATGAATCAACATTAAAATATTTGAAATTTTTTTAATTCTATTCAAATGATATGATATTTTATAATTGATCAATTTATTTTTAGCAAAAATGCGGGTAACGGGTACGGGTATGGGTACTTAGATACCCATAGGGTATGGGCACGGGGACAAAGATTGTCACCCACGCGGGTATGGGGATGGGTACGGGTAATTTTTCAAACTGCGGGTATGGAGATGGGGATTATAGTACCCTACCCATACCCTACCCATTGCCATCCCTACACCTACTCCATCCCTGATCCTCACTATCTCCCTCCACCATGCCGACCCCGTCCTCCCCCCATCCCTGAGCCTCCCAAACTCCGTCCCATAACGAGCCGCAAGCACTCGAAACCACAGGCCCTCACGATCCACCAGCAACCTAAATAAACTCAAATATCTTAAGAGCTACTTTTTCTCCATGGTTTCTTTTTAATATAAAAAAATAATACAAAAAATATGTATTTCATCGCGTATTTAGATCAATAAAAATGGATGCATAAAAAAAATCAATGAAAATGGATAAAATAATATAGTTTTTTTTTTTTCAAGTAATTTGATAGTTAGAAATTTCACTTTTAAAGTATAAGTTAGATGACCGAAGTTCGAATTCCGACCCCTACATATATAATGTAATGTTCTACCAACTGAGTTAAGCTCACGTGACAAATAGTATAATCTTTTTATCTGAATAAGTAAATCTATATTACTGGCAGTTTTTAAAAATAAAAATAGTAGAAAAAAGAAATTCTCATTTGTTAAATATGGGCGAGAATGGATTTAACCTCCATTCATATCCAGATGTTTAAATTTTTTGAGAAGGATAACTCTTTTTTTTTTTTCAGAAGCTTAATAATTAAAAAAAAAAAAAAAAGCCAAGCTATAAAGCCAAAATACCAAATAAAAGTAGATGGATTCTTTCTTTTATACCCGATACTTTTATTTTGAATTATCGACTTATACCTTTTTTTTTTTTGTTAACTTTTCTTATTCCCTTTGAATCTACTAAATATTGAAGAGGTATGTAAATTAAAAATAAAGAAGGTTCATGATCAAGAGTAAAGATATTCGAATTATTGTTATTTTAAGTCATAATAAATTTTCTATATCTATCAAATTTGTCTACTTAAATAGATATGTATTTTTTTTTTTCCACTAATATCATGTCAATTTTCTATTTTGTATCAAATTACAAATCAAACTTCCTTTAAAGTAAAATTATATTTTATTACTAACCAGTTATAGTAATTAACATTACAACGACAAAAAGAGTTGAATTTAGGTCAAGGGAGAGATACCTAGTACCCACATCAGAAACTAAAATAAAAATTACATTGAAAGAAAAATGATATCTTAATATGTTGTTAATTGAAAGAACTATTAGTATTTACATTAAAAAAAATAGATTATATTGTTCCAAATAAAAATCAAGTTTATAATTATTTTTTTGAATAAACTAAGAGAATTGATATTAAAATAGCAGCTCTCGAAGCACAAGGTGTGCCGGAGAAATTAAAAAATAGATATTACACAAGAGTTAAGCCACCACTAGTTAGAAAAGAAAATAAAAAATAAACAACTGCTTTAAGACAACATAAAAGATTTAAACTCCAAAAAGAATAATCAAAATCGAATAAAATGTAGTATCATTTCAACCAGCAAATAAAAAAACATTACAATGGTTTTACTAATTGAAATGGCAATGTGAAAGAATTAATGAAAGGGATTATGGTGGCACGTGAGATGTAGTGCCCAAAGAGAGATGATGATGATGAACATCTCATCTGGTGTAGGGTTGGTTGAGTAGTATCTCGATGTTTACGACTTCTACATGCATTGTTGTTTTTGTTATCATATCATCTTCAATCGAAGAGCACTACCCAACCCAATACATTATGTCATTAACCCCACTCACAACTGATCAAAATGAAAAATTGATAGTATAAGACTTTTATAAAATATGTCATTAACCCCACTCACAACACATAGAATACTTTTATAAAATAATTCATAATTTGCATACAATTAGTTAAGGATATTTTTATAAAACAAATCATAATTTCTTTTACTTATAATCAGCTAAAACTTTTAATTTTATAAAACAACTCATAATTTCTTTTACTTCTACATAATTAGCTAAAAAATTTAATTTATATAAAATTATCATTGTACCAAAAAAAAAAACTGTAATGGGACTTCATATTTTATTTCTCGATTGAGTTTTTATGTGCCAATCAATTAAACTTTAATTAACTTTGATATATTATATGATTTGGTTTTTTTGTTGTAATTTGACTTTACTTAACATTTTCATTGTGCACACCTTGTGTTTATGTGTGTTTTGTTTTGTGTTAATATAACTGGTTTCTTGATTAATTAAAAAATAATTATTCATTAGCTTACTTTGTTTTAAGCAATTATTAATTAGCTTACTTATATTTTGTTTGATTACTACATCATTTTCTTTCGGATGTCACAACATGAAAGTCGTGTTTATAAAGACTTATAGTTTTTTTTAATGAATAAATGGACTTATAGCAGCTATAATATTCATTTCAGATCAAATTTAAGTTTTAAAAATATATTAAAAGATGGGTTCTTCTTCTTCTTCTTCTTTTTTTGTAGAAAAGATGGATAATGGATTTATTCTAATTGATATAAAGAAAAATATTAGACTCCAAGATAATGAGCTAGAAAATTTGATAATGACATAATTTTGTAAACATATATTTTTTTCAGAGTAACAAATGGGTTAGTGAAATAATTTTTTTATATTTTCAGATCTTTTAAACTTTTCAAAACATGTAAGTTCTTGAGGGAAATTATTCTCCCATTTTTAAGTACAGACATGCCACATTCACCGGTTCAAAGTTTCCAATCAGTTGACAGCAAAAAGAAAAAAACAAATCCAAAAGCTTTAAATCTAACCTACTTCCATTTTAAAATTGAATAAGACATTGAGGTATGTTTAATATAACGTATTAAAAGTTGGATTAAGCTAAAAATATCTCCATGTCATTAAGTTTATCCAGTTTAACAATGACTGAATCAGATAAATAAAAAGTATAAAATGCATTTAATGTATAAACCCTACTCAACCTTCTGAGTGCCAATTGATTTATGTTTTTATTTTTACGTTTTCTTCATAATAATATTATAGTGAAGTTTTTACTACTAGTATTCTAAATTCGGTTTATCTATGAACAAATCTAGAACCTGAAAATAAATTAAACAACAACACTTTTATGATCAATATTTCAATTTACACGACCGGAGGGTCGAGTCTAATAGAAAATACTAAACTCCCACAAAATGGTGAACCAAGGTTCAAATACTAATAGAGAATTATCTCTGGTGTAGAGAACCTATGAGAAACAACAAACACTTTACATGAGATAGCCCAACTCACTTAACAAGCCAAAGCCTTGATCGTAATTTTGGAGACTTGGTACGAAATGACTGAATGAGGCAAAAAAGATCAAGACTTGTAGCATGAAGATTTGCTTCAGAATCTGCAAATCCATCCATGCAGGAGAATGGAATCCAAAGCAAATATCCCGGAACCCCTACATTTACTTCAATATGTGGGAGCAATATATTTCGATTTGAGTCTCCTAAGGTGTAGTCCAATTGTATATGTTGGAATGATGAAGGAGTATTAAGAACGAGGTCCGGAACTCAATCCCTGCTACTATCAAACTCCTTCTCTCCGTCCCCTTACAAATTAACCGTTATCAATATCATTACCTATTCAATGGATAAACATTGACCTGAGCTTCAGTACTGCGTCGGTTCATTGACTTCCTCATATTCCTTTGGCGGATCTTAATTTCTATCCAGAACAGTTCACTTTTGGACCAGAGCACTTCATATTCTCTCCAGGAATAATGCTTGTAAATTGATGGTGAAATTTTGCAAAGTGAACGCTACTCATGATGAAATATTTCTGGGAGCTGTAATCTGCTTCTAGTGTAATTCTAAGCAGTATATAATGATTTATGTTGGTCTACAAAGGTTTTACTTTACAAACCTCGATTGTGAATCCACAATCCATAAGCATCAGTAGCCATGCTCTCTGCTGTTCTGAGAGTCGATCCCTGGGACCTTTCACTTCAACAAGCTTAGCTTCACCACTGTATTCTCCACAGAAACGCCATAGCAGCAAATCCGGCATTCCACTAGACCAACTCCGATAGTCTTCACAAAGAAGCTTGCAGAAAGATGCCAAACAAGATCCCCCAACACATGTAACAGCAGCACGAAGCTCATCTAAAGAATGGCGGTCCCAGTTAACTCCTCTGCAAGATGTCCCAATATGTGTTTCCCATGACTTAATAAGAAACTCCTCAGCCATGCCGTCACGAATTTGCTGCAGATGGGATTCTATGATACTCTTCCTTGCCGTAAAAAAGCTATCAGTACCCAAATCTAAAGGAGCACTCTGTAAATTCAAAGGCTAATAATAAGTGTTCATAATCAAATAGAAACTGTGTTGGTAAATATATGTTGGAATTAAATTAGTATTGAGAGTTGTAGCAATTCGAATCATAGTTATGTATCTTAGAGAATATCGTACATGCACTTAGGAAGTAGCAATGCTATTAATCGCCTTTTAAATGTAAATTGTTAAATGTGTAGTATAAATAGAATTTCAGCTTACAGGAAATTGAGAAGTATTTATTCCACGACATACTATAACAAATCATACAGGAAATATGAAAATGCAGCAAAAAGTTGAGACTTGAAAAGAGATAGAAAGTAAATTACTCATTAAATAAAATGCACCTGAAATTTAGTATAGAAGACATTGGGCACATCAGCATATATTACATCCCACATAAGAAGCCCAAAAATAGCTAACCATATGCCGCTCTCTGTATGAACACCTTGCCATCCCTCCTCGGCATAATAATGCAAAGCAAGTTCTTCCACTCCACATTGCATCCCTTCTTCGTTGTAAAACCTGTTTTTGGCTCCCAATTCAGAATTCAAAGGTCTCCCTTGAACACAAACCTGAAACAAGACCTGCTGTGAGAAGGACATAATATAAAAGAAAATCTACAATGACAATTCACTAGAACCGTAAGGAAGCAGATCAGAAACGAGAATCATAAAACAATAAAGCAATTACCTCAGGGATCTTACGCAGCACAGACCTAGAAAAGCTAGGAACTTTCCACCGTCTTGGTGGTTTTCCTAAGCGAAGAACCCTTCTTTGCAATGCCATTTTTGAACCAGCTCGTACCCATGGATCCAGTAATCCATTTTCAGCCACTTGAAGGCTCTCATCAATGTAACCCAGATGCTCCAAGTCAACTGATAATCTCAGTGTCCAATATCCTCTTTTTACATCACAAGTGTAAACATTTTGCAGCCACTTAAGCAAGTCCACTGCATCACTGTACCTGAGAAACAGAAGTTGCTTATCTTCATCATATCTAGTGCACAACAAAAGAATAAATTGCAATGATAGCACTATGACTAGTAAGCAGAGATATATGGTCCTTTTATCTCTACATAAATGGAAACCAAGGGCACTATGAGCCCAAATGATGCACTGCTGCATCAGCATATCATATGAATGAAATAGTCCAACAACTAATTCTAGAAACTGATCCATATGCAAATGGTATTCGACATCCATTAGAAGAAGTATAAGAGAATGCTTGTTTAACATCAAAGTATCAAGTTGGACAAAATCCTTTGGGCAGTACTGTAGTATAGAATTCAATCTTTTTTATATGTGAAGCTGTTGCCTGTTGCATTCGGTAAATATTGACAAATAAATAAACTAATAAGTTGAAAGGATGAAAGGCAGAAATGGTACTTGCATCACTGACACTTCATTCTTACAAATGTGAAAGAGTTTGTATATTAAACCACAAACCTCCATACCTGCGCTCTTGCTCAAGAAAGGAAATCCCTAGTGTGATCACTTTGGAGTATACCCACGGTGCTGTAAATAAGTGATGGAATGAAGATACTGATTCAGAAGTCGAGTACTGGATGGGCAACACGGTGGATACACGGGATTTAGCAATTTGTATGCACCTCAATACTACATCAGTTTTGTTTGCATCAAGAGCTTCATCCATAATTTGAGCCACTTCAATTGCCTGGAAAACAGAAGTTATACATGGAAGAAGAAACAGAAGGCCACAAGTATCTCAGAAATTAGACAACTACCTCTTCGTATGCAAGGAGATTCGTGCGATTTGAGAATATTGGTTCCAATATTGTGCAGGTATAATTTGGATATTTGATTTTTCCTATATCAATCAATAGAAAGGACGAGAGATCCTGCTCTCCATTTAAGAAGAAAAGTCTCTATAAAAGAAAAATCATTTACATCAAAACTAAATATATTACCCAACTTATTTCTGCAAACATTAGAAGCTAAAGAAGTCATTCACCTCAATACGCCAGATTAGAGATTCGGCTTTTGAAGAAATCTTGATACATAAACCAGTTCTATCCAAAATCATAGTTGATAGGTGTGTCCTGCATAGTGCATACAGCAGCAAGAACCAAGTGTCAAATAAAATATTAATTGACTCCTTAAATTGTAAAAATACAACTAAAATTTTGATACCATAATCCGTCATTTGTAGAAAGAATAGATGAAATGAGATCTTGCTTCTTCATCCCATGACCACAACTCTAAAACATAAAAATAGAATAATAATAAATTTTATAACTGCCTCATAAATAAGAGAATTGACAGTGAAAAAAAAGAGGAAATAACGTGTACAAAACGAATAACCTCCAACTTATGACTACTTTATTAGTATTTATATAGAGAAACACAGTATTATGTTCAATTGTTTGACCCGTATCTGTCCACATAGTATGTCTCTCACTATGTAGTCATCAGAAGCCATTCATCAATGTAGGAGCATTAACTATGGATGCAACCAAATTTAGAAGGACCCCTCCGAAATGCTCCCCTCTTATAATATGACAGACATACTTACATGCTCAGACTATAGTCCTATATAATGATATAATAAAAGTAATAATCTAAATAAAAAGATAAATAAATGTATTAGGATGGGCATGTGATATCTGAAATATTGACACAATTTGCAAAAGTAGAGCAAGGACAAAAAAGAAGTAAGGAAACATGAACAGCATAAATCAAGTTGAGATTTGGATAGACCTATATGAAAGTTCCTTCTCCTTTCATTGTTTATTTGAAAACCTATTCAGAAGAGAAAGTATAAGCTTAAGGACGATACAAATTAAAATGGCAGGGGGGAAGAAAGTAGGATAATTAGCTTAAATGCATACAATGTTCTACCATTATACTGTATCCAAATCCAAAAAAAAAACATGTTAGACGAATAAAACAATTCATGAGCCACTATCTACTGGCTTAAGCTTTTAGAAGAGTTAGAGTTACTATTTGATTTGGTATAAAAGCCTTAATAAAAAGGCCATAAAGATTTGAACCCTTGGTTCCTTGACATTCTTCCAAATAAGTTGAACTTTACCACACACCACACAGTAGAAATGAGCCTGCACAGTCCATGCTTCGAGGCCAAAGTCTCATGTATGAGGTGGTGTGTTAGTCTGTTATTATTATAGAAGATAGAAAAACAATCAAGTGCCTTCACCAAAGAGTCTCTTCCGAGAGTTAGTCTTTGACATTGACACCATACTAATTAAAAACATCTAACATAGTGTTGGGCTCCTTATTTATTTAAATTAAAACCTTAAAAGACTGGCTAAAAATTTCTTATATTCCAAAGTAGCCGAGCACACCCAATGTTTTCCAAATGTAATATAAAAAGTATATATTCCACAACATCTTGCAATACTTACCAGTCAAATACAAACTACAATTAGATTTTTCATCGTAGGCCCACCGACACACAATCAAATCATCCATCCAAAATGGAAAACATATAATATCGAAATATTATTTTAAAAAAACAAGCAAGCAATAACCTGATGTCTTTTCTTAGGAAAAAAAATGTAACACAATTGTAAGGCAGTGAAAATCTGACAAGGGAGGTAGTCAATTTCTGCATGTTGTTATTTCCTTTTTGGCTGTAAGAAACTGGGTTTAGGATTAAAAGGGGAAAGCCCTTGCAATCTTTCTTTATCATAAATAATACCATAACTGCCATATTTTTTTATCAGTCAACAGTGTATCAAAAATGACCAGATTATTAACTCACGAAACATGCAACTCATACAAAGTAAGATCAAGTGCATACTACAGGAGAATTTTTTTTTCATTCACATAACTAATGAAATCCATTCACAACAAAGATTGACACGAGAATATATTCTGGATCTAAATTCCAACCTTTTTAAGCAAGAAAGACCAAATTTCACGCAGCTCAGAGACAGTGAGCACATCCAATATATCATTTGTGTCACTCTCACATAGTTGATTTCCATTTTCAACAGAGCATATGTATTCTTTCTCTGCAACACAATCATCCCAAAAGTTACAGATCATAAAAGTGGCAATAAGAAGTTTTACCAGTAGGAGAAAGCCAATTATATTTGCAGGGGAAGATAAAAATAAACCTTACTATTTATTTATGTTAAATTACCAGCAAGTTCCTTGACTGCATTCTGAGTATCCAATATTTCAGGATATGATATACCAGACATGCGAAACCAAGGTCCTTCATAAGAGCACAATACAAAAAAGTATGTCAACACAAAAACAAAAGGCAATTTAAAAAAGATTGTTAATGGCATCAAGAAATCCAAAAGATAATATATCATAACTTTTGGTGCGCTGTGGTTTCTACTAGGATATAAAGTTCTTAAGCCCAAAATTACTATGGCTTGATGTCAGATTTTTCATTTCATGGACCACAATCTCTCCAAGAACTTCATTTCATTTATATAGAAAAACTCAGCAATATTGAAATTACTAATTGATATGTTGCTAATTTCCAGAAATCATGAAGCATAATATTCTTAATTTCTTATTTTACACTATCCACAAGACCACAACTCTAATTCACATTATCAATGGCACACAAAGTTTATGGTGGTGTGCTATAGTGTTGTTGTGTAAGATGTCTTTTGGTGATTAGGCATAAAGCAGAGGTTAGTTCTATGGTGCACAAGTGAGATAAATCTTGCATCATGCACAAGTTAATTTCCACCATTGAATCAATAAATCCAACCATTAGATCAAATGGAATTATTGATCCAATAGTAAAAAAACACACTTGTGCATGGTGCAGGGCTATTTTACTTTTGCACATTAGACAAAGCCTAAAGCAGAATGCTTGTAGTTTTTATATGTTGGCAAATTTAAGAAGTCTCTGACCAAATGATATTTTGTTGCAGAATATAACCTCTTCATGACCTCTTTTGTACATAGCATCTACTATAATATCTTCAAAAACCTTAATATAAAGGTGTTTGGGGATTTGAAAACTCAGTGCTATTCTATTAATGGAGTTCATTTCTTTCTACCGCCTTTACACCGTCTATTTTGAACAACTTCTTACCCCTTTATAACTATTAAACACTTCAAATAAAAACTGACAAGTTTCAAATATTCCAATAACCTTTTCTAGTGTATAGCCGAACAAAGAGCCTCCGACTGTCATTTGAGAGTGAAGTGAATGACTCTGTTAATGGATGAGACACTGTTTAAATTATCTGATAAAAAAGACTGAAAGAAATAAAAGTGACAACTGTTATGTTAAAATGGGTACCCATATAGGTTTTTTCATCTTCTGTTAGAAGGTGATTGTTATTTCTTAACACCTCTTGTAGCATAAGACAAAAATTTATCTGGTACTTTACAGATGAAGGATTCTTGATAGCAGATTCAACAGCATGCTGAGCATTCTTCCATAAGATTTTAAAAGTCTCATCTCCATACTTGATTTCACCATCTGGTGTTTTGTTGCATACAATCTGAATTGGAACAGCATCAAGAGATTGTTTCGGAATTGAAGTGACATGTCCCTAGAACAAATCCAAAGAACAAAATAATGAGGACCTGAATCAAGTAGCTTAATACCTTAATCCATATTTTCTAGAGTAATAGTAGAGATCAAGTAATTTATTCAGTATAAATCACTAGCAAAACCTTTTCCTATCGAAACCTGATAGTTGAATCTTTAATTTTCTTCAAAACCCATCAAACCCAAAACACTTCCCTTAAATTACCCACAAATCTAAACCTAAAAGGCTAAAATTTTCCTGTTGCCTGCAAATCTCCTTTACTCTCATAGTAACCAAATGAAACATCGATCAACAGTTATCAATGCTTAATTTATTTACCAATTAAATTTTCTAAACTACATCAATCACACAATGCACAACCCAAATCTCAAGTGCTTTCTATATCAATAATAATCCAATCTATTCTATACAAGCAAAAAATGACGAAGCAAAGGAGAACTGTTAAATAAATGGTACACAAATACATAGAACAAATCACATTCAGGACAAACATAATAATACCTTAAATACAATATCATAGTTGTCAATTAGAGGAGATAGATACTGTGCCAGCTCACGAGGGAGATAACCTAGGAACTTAGAACACACAGAATCTGCAGAAACAACCTGAAAGAACCAAGAGGGGCAATTAATTTCTTAAAGTTTCACATACAAAATTTGGAAATAACTTTTAGTAACATTTTTTCGCAAGTAACACTAAAAAATAAAAACCTTGATGGCATTTGGATCCTTAACATTCTGTGAATCTCTCAAAAGAGAAACCGTGTCTCCAACACACACTTCCTTTTGATCAGCATATCTCCGACCCACAATCAAAGTCTCAAGCTTTACTCCAAAAATATCACATTTATCATCAATAATATCATGATGATCGATATCAATACGGCTGGAATTGGAATCAGATGACAAGGACGAAGATTCAGTTGTAACAATTGCAGAATCATTTTCAGTGAACTGGAAATTTTCTTCATTTTCAGTGAACTGGAAATTTTCTTGACACGTGGAATCCAACGTGTGCGAAGGCGCGTGAGTGAAGTTTAACTGAAGTAGAGTTCGTTGTGTGAGTTTACGTTTTGTTCCACTACGTTTAGGTTCAGAAAGACACAAATCTGAAAACACAAATTGAAATTGAAATTAAAGTAAACTGAAATTGGAATGAAACATGAAATGATAATGAGAAATGGTTACCGAGATGAGAGTTGATGCGGTGGTTATCGGAGGGAAGAGTGAGGGAACAAACGGGGCAGATAACGACGTCGTTTTGGGGGTTGTGACCGGCTGTAGTAAGTTCCGGTTGATGAATAGGGTTAGGGTTGGGAATGGGATCGGAGAGGATAGAATGACGATTGGGAAGAAAACGACGACGTTTTCCGATCAATCGAATCAAACTTTCTCTGCCGCTTAGTACCATTGTGGAATTCAGAAGAAATGAAACCCTTCAATTTCCCGCCACCTTCCCCTCTTTATATACAAAACAAAATATATAAATTTATTTTTATTTTTATTCAAAATTGAAACAAAAAACAAAATTATGTTTCGTTAAGGACCAATTTGCAATCTTAATTAGTTAAGGGACAAATGTGAAGGAATATTTTAATATTATGATTAAATTTTAATGAAAATTTGGTGTAACTGGGTTTTTATTCGGGTGTGACTAGAAAAAAATAATTATATTTACACTAATGTTATTTTGACACTCAAAGAGTTGTTGATGGGACCCGCCACTGTTTTATTTTTTTATTAGTATTTGTAGTCTGCATTGATTTGCGTACTAAAGAAGAAAAAATGAGTTGTCTGAGACAACTCTTTTTGATGTTCAAATAACACTAGTAAAATTTATAAATTTTCATAGATTTTTTTTTACTTAATTTTCGCAGAGCTGCTGTCTAATTTTATGATATGAATTATTATGTATTTTTTATACCACTGTAATGGATGGCAAGAGTTCCTTTATGGTAGTTATGATTATGATGTTTTATATATAGTGTCATAACCTATGAAGTCCCGATACTTTAAAAATGGCGAAGTATCGTATTCGATACCGATACTCGCCCGATATTCTCCGATACACGTATCAGAGAAGTATCGGAAAAATAATGTTTTTTTATGATATAAATGGAGGAGATAAGACTGATACAATTTGTGTTTCCTCTTAAATAATGAATGTTAGAGTATGATGTTCTTTATGGATTGACAACCATGTGTTTTTTGAATGGTACCAATGATGTTTTGTTTATTGGATAGTAATAATTATTTTTTTCGGTAGTACTTAATTAACTTGAGATATGTAATTGTCACTTGTTTGAGTAATTTGAATGGTAATTTATTATATTTCTCGATTTTTGTTATGTTTATATATTATGTATTTGTATATTTAATTTTAAATTTATTTTTGAACAACGTATCGCAACCGTATCGTATCGTGAATTTTAAAAAATTTCACGTATCGCGGTATCGGTATCGTATCGTATCGGTATCGTGTCACGTATCCGGGCTTCATAGGTCATAACATAAGAGATGGTGGAGGGAGTAGTTGAAAGACTATAGGGAGTAACGAACTAATGGTGGAGTAAACATAAAGAGTAGTGGGCAAGTTCATCTTCCACTCTCTTCAATTTATTCTTGGTTTTTATGTCATGTTTTTCTTATGATCATTAATCAGTCAGCTGATAATTACTCCTGAGATATTTTTGTCTCGACTTGTCCGAATAGTGGATTGTAGTTGCATTTACTCACCCTCATTGTATGAGCCGAGTTAGAACAGTTATGAATAAGGTTCAAAATGACCATGACAATTTTGACACCCTCTCCCAATAGGATCCTGGGATTTCGTCTGGTCTAAAGAAAATATAGATGTATAAAAATCATTAGTTAAAGTTAAAAAGCATGTAAAGAAATATATTCAAGTTCTCAAATGTTTTTTGTGTAGTTTTTAACTCCTAAAATCAATAATTTTTAAAAATGTGTTATAACAAAAAAAATTAGTTAAGAATAATACTATAAACACAAGAAAATACATAAGTTTTGCAAAATAACACACCAATATATATTTAATTTATTAGGTGTGGAGTTTACTTGTTAGGTGTGCTGGTATAACAATAAAAAATCCTTACCTCAAGATATAAATATGAAAATGTGGTGATTTGTTCGTAGGGGTGTGTTAAACTTGAAAATTATGGTTTTACCCTAATATACAAATTGGAACTTGTTTACAAAATAGAGTTTAATGACTTCCAATAAAAATCAAATATTTTCCAAATAAATAGTTAATATGGGGGAGATTTTCAACACAACCCTACACACAATAAAACTTCTTGTTTTTGTTTCTCATATACCACAAACATATTTGAAAAATGAAGTTAGAAATATAACATTCTCTTATTTGGTACAAATTTATTAAGATTGTTTTCAGGTATTACTTATTTCTATGAATAAAAGCTACACACAACTCAGCTTTTTATTCCTAACCAAAAAAAAAACTCAGTTTTTTATTCCCATTTTCCTCTACTGATTTTCCTATTTTTATTTTATATTTTAAAACTGCTTTTTTCAAAAACAGTTAGCCAGGAATATCGAGAATTTAGGCAAACACACTAGTGAGAATAATATATTCTCGGAATTAGGATACCAACGGCAAATTCGAACATGTAAAATTCATAACAAGATTTTGTGTTTCATTCTCAAAATAATATGGAGACTAAAGAGTTGAAACAATTAAACTATTCTTGCCTTCCCAAAAGTTAAATACTGGAGAAACTCTTATTTTAGTAATAATCTAAGAAAACCGAGAAACACAGCATCTCTGCAAAATTCACTGCTCAGTCGTTTCTCTAATAAGACTGGCTTTGGCATACTTGTAACAGATGGTGCATGCAATCTCTGAACAGCCACCACTTATCGGTGACACCATCCGCCTAAAAATATCCAATCATCTATAATTTACTGGGAACCAACAACAAAAAAATAGGTCTGGTACTACTATCAACTACTTGGACGAGTTTGCTGTATTACTGCATTGGTCGCACTGCGAGTTCTCAGCAACGGAGCATACATGCTTGAAAAATTCATCCCAAAAATGCCACCAGAACTTGATCCATTGACCACGTTTCCTGTAGTAGGAGTTCTCATTGAATTTGCACGACTATAGGAGGAAGTTCTCTCAGATACTGGACTAATCTCCTAAAAAGACAGAAGGCAATTTATTAATTGTTAAAAATATATATGACTAAAAGATGAGAGGCACTGATTTATTATAAAAAGACAGTATAGTCGACAAAATTAAAATTGAGATTGGAACTAGAAAGAAAATTTAAACCAAATGGAAATGGTTTTTTCTTGAAAAATGGGACAAAAATAAAAATACAATTGGGTATGGAATTTTGTGAAGAGAGTATCTCGTTCCAACAACGATGAATATAAACAACATTGTCAACCAAAAATAGATAATCTATAAAGGAATGGACCATTTTTTGGCTGTCAAATAACACATCTAGAGGAGATAGTAAGTCATAAAATACTATTCTATTTAAAGGCCACTTCAGTAAATTAGCTGAATAGATTAAATCAGAAATATTGCAAACCTGAACAGATTCAACAGTGTTTGACGGAGATGGTGGATCAGCTGACCTAGTTGGAGGCACAGATTCAGCCTGATAAGAGAACGAATGGTAGATGTTAGGAACTAATAATCGGAGCATGATGGAAAGGATGCAGCAAAAGCTTTCAAGTTACCCTTGATATTGGTGTAGTAGAAGGCAGCTCAAGATATAGCCTGGAAGGACCTGACTGCACAGCCTACATAATTAAGATATAACATAGGAATAAGTTCCAAAAATAGAGAGAAATGAAGTATATAGTCAAACTTATGGAATGTGCAATAATTATTTGGCTTATAATTAACTACAAAATCTTAATATACTGTTAAACTTAAAAAATTCTATCAATTTACAATAAACAATACTATAATGTCTAATGAGGAATACAGTTTTCTAAAAGGGCACAATATGCATGCAAAAGGAAAACGCTTACCCTGGAAGATGGTGAAACTGGTGGTAGCTCAATTGCTGGCATGGATGACGGTCCCTATATAATTTAAAAGTATATCAATAATAAAAAAGAAAGAAAGTTATAAAAAAGAAAAGATCTGATATTTGAATTATGAAGCCAAGCCAGACCAAACAAAAATCCATTTGTAATAATAGTATATGAGTTCATGCCTGAATATTCTGAGGAGGCGTGCCATTCTCCAAATGCTCGGTAAATCGACATATTCCCGCCACTTTATCATTAGTTTCACTCTGAGCAGACAAAAAAATAAATTATAGGTATAAACTATATTACACCCCAAATAACAAAAATGATTATAAGTAAATAATCTAAGGACTAAAATTTGATTGAATATACCTGTTTCTTTTCTATTGCATTGATTTTAGATTCCTGAAAAGGCAAAGCAGTCAAGCTAAAGTTGGATATCCAGCAAATTTTTCAAAGAAATAACTGATTTCTTGCAAATGACTTACAAGCATTCCAATTATATCTGGAAAACCTTTGACTTCTCCACCTATTTGTTCTACTTTGTTTTGTATTGCATTGATCTGTCACAGAAGTTATTTTATTGCTGAACAACAAAGAAGCAAAAAAAAAAAAACCTAACATTTTTACTCACGTCTGTTTGGGTGCTTTCTGCCTCGACTGCAATTGCATCTGCGATTTTTTCTGCACTAGTTAATTTTGCAGACAACTTCTTCTTGGCTCCCTGAAATCCTCACAGATAAGTAAATCATAAATCCTTAAGCAGCCGCTTTGTTCTCAGAGTCTTGAAAAAGTAACAATAAAAGTAAACTGAACAGAATGCTGAGATAAAAAGCTGTGTGACAGCTCTTGTCAAATTTAATTTTATATCATGATTTAATTGAAAAATGTGAGTTAAGCACTACAATTTCATGTAAATAAGATAAGATTATACAAAAGCTGAAAGATAAATCGAGATGGAAGGTCAATTGAATGTGTTTATAAAGAAGCTAAATCAATTAAGTTAACTAGTTTTTCCTCCTGTATTTCATATTAGAGTTCAATTGAATAGACTATTTACCAACCTTGCTCAAAAAAAAAATAAAAAAAATAATCATATTGTCATTGATAAATGTCTCACTATGACAAATTCATCTTGTGTGCCAAAGCAAGATAAATTTATCTTCTCAAAAAAGGCAGGCATGTACCAATGCAGGTTTCCAATGTTTCAGGAGAACCATTGTCAATGCATTTTTATCATCAATCTTTTTGATCTTTTTTGTAATACATATGACTTCGCAATCTAAAATGAAGAAAAGAAAGAAAAAAAAAATCCGCCTAATCGACTTCTTATATTGAAAATGATTGGTGTTCCTATTCCAACGAGACTATTATTCCGTACCATTATGGAACAAATAGCGGCCAACTCCAAAACTAGGATATTCTAATATATTTTATATTTATGAAATGATTAATTACTATATGAATACTAATGTTATATCAAAAATATTTATTTTAAGCAATTTATATTGTTATACATAGAAATAACTTTATTTTCTATTTCATTTTCAATGATTAGATTCGTTACAGTATTTTATAAACCAAATAATATACATATTTCTAGTTTTTTAATGATTTTTTTTTTTGCTAAATTGGACAATTTGTCCCCGTAACTTATTTATTGGTTTCATATTGGTCCCTTAACTAATTAACATTACTAATTGGTCCCTTAACTTTCCTTTTGTTTGTCGTATTGGTCCTTTTCGTTAGTTTTATCAAAAAACATTAATTTTACTTTCTATTATTTTGGTTGTATGAACGAATAAATGAATTATTTATGAGTAATATTGTTAGGCGTGCTAGTGAATATGACTATGAGTTCATACACCTTTCTTTCTTTTCTTTTTTTACTGTAGTTCATACACCTTTCTTAGACGGGAGATAAATACACTATCAACTTGTTAAAAAGGACCAGTAGTAATTAGTTAAAGTTAAGGGATCAATTTGTTATGTTAATTAGTTAAAGGACCAATTTGCAACCTTAATTAGTTAAGGGGTCAATATGAAACCAATAAATAAGTTAAGGGATCAATTGTCCAATTTAGCCTTTTTTTTTTTTCATATACATATAAACTTGTTTAATTTCTTTTTTATCACATTAGAGATTAGAAACGAAAGTAAGGAAAGCAAATAGTTAAAACGACGAACTTGTCAGCCTTTTTCCCAAGTGGGTAGAAAAGGAGGATTCAGATTTTGGGAATCCCGCATTCACAAAGTCAGACTAATGAGAGCCATCCAATTCATCCAACTGTTCTACTTCAGTTCCCAGTTATGCCTATAATGGTGTTGCCACACTTTATGAATACCCACATTCAAATACAAGCAGCTTTTTTTGTGACTTTCGTCCTTGCTGTTGTCTATTTCCTCTTAAGCCTATTTTCATATGTTTAGTATGTACAACTTTTTCTTTTTGAGAGTATTTTTAGTATGTACAATACAACAACCGCCACCAACAAGCCTTGTCCCACTAAGAGGGATTGGAATGGCTACATGGATCTAATGACGCCATAATGTTCTACCATATACCATATTTCTATCCAACTCATTAGTCTCTAGATCTTTCTTCATAGTTAGCATGGCGGTGGTTACATATTGTGGGTAAAAGGAAAGTGTACATTGACCTCATTAACAAGAGGAAGTATGGGTTGAGGAAGATAGACAAGATAAAGAGATATTGTTAGGATTGCAGGGGCAAAGGAGTTTGACAAGCAATGGGGGAGAATGGTGCTGTAAGGATTTTCTTTTATGTTTTTTAATTTCATTGGTTTATTTCAAAAATACTAATATGACTTGGCCAAAATATGAACTCTTATTGGATGTAAGTCGAAAGCTATTTTATGCAGACAATGTAAACCTATCAAACTCCTTTATTTATCTATTATCTATATATCTATATATCCTAGCTAATAAAAAGCTATTATTTAAGGTCATAAAAAAGACAAAATGCGAGCTTTATCAGAATCCAAGAAAACCAAATTATACAACAAAATAAAATTACCTCGATTGATTCATAAACATTCCCTAGCTGATTACCTATGTCTGTACAAGCATCATTTAAACTACGCCTTGTTGCAAACCTCAGATCAGGAAACCATCCCTGAAAATATACAAATGCAATTAAACCCAATCATCTTCACAGAGGGAGGGGACAAGCTTTCAAGAATTTATTATCAGAATAGATAATAGAGGAAACATGCACTATTACGTCGATAAGTTTGTTGATTTTCCAACATAGTTCAAAAAGTTGTTTTTTAGTATATAAGGTTTTATCCGCAAAGAAATTCCTTTGATTGGTGCCAACTAAATAACATCCGATTTCAAGTAATAAAAAAAATTTCTAGGCTCCAAATAACATTGGAAATGTTGGCAGCAGCATGTTACATGAGTTGAGCTTAAAATAAGTTGAATTGGACAATTAGTAAAGCTTACACTTGGAAAAGAATGGTCAATGTAGTTTGGCTAGTTATATTGAATATTAGACAAATTTGTCCAACCAGATAGAAACCACAAGGCAAACAGCCACATATTCCATTTGAACAAATCTCAATACAATTGAGAGAGAAACCCATAGAAAAAAGTTCAGATATCTTGCATGATTTAATAAATATTCAAATAGAACATTGACCATGTGATATATAGCACATAGTGGTATTCAAAGCACCTACATTTGAAATCAAAATCAAATTTTGGCCACACAAACTTCCTACAAGGATGCATGGCTACATCATCCCATAACTCAAATCAACAATTCATAGAAGAGAAAGGCAATACCTTCCACCAAAGGCATCCACATCCTATCCCAAGAATGACCACTGTTACATATTTTCTTCCGTCTGTACATTGTCAAAGAATGTCAGAAAATGGCCCAAAGATAAGACGGAAAATTTGTTAGCTTAGACAAAAATATGGACACAATCATGCAAACAACAAATGAAGCCAATGATTGCAATGTCAGTAAAGCAAACATGTTAGCAGTAATTGAATTCCTGAAGAATAATAAAAGGGCCCAATAATGTGAGAAAGGGAGTACATAAGCATAACCTGTTCCACTTGCATTTACAATCGTGATTGGTCCATCCTTAACAAGATATTTTAGTTCATCCCGAAGGATATTAACCTGTAGATCACAAGCATATGCAGCACTTTCGATTAGCCTATATTACAATTAGTATCGACTAATAGTAACCAAATAAAACTTTAAACTTTCTGCATAGAATATGAAATATGGTCATGCTTTTATTCCATTCATTGAAAGTGAGAAAAAAGATGCAGCAAATATCTGGTTAACTATATATTATAACTAGCATTCCTCATCTGCCCTGGTTTCCAAATGATACATATCAAGTTTAAGATGCTATAACATGCTTTATGTATAATAAAGGAAGAAGAGTATGGTTCACAAATATAATATTTCCATTTCCGTTATGCACAAGTAAATTTGCAATCCCTCTAACCTCTTAAGGTAAGATTAATAGTTTTTCCATATGATGCATTTAGCATTCTATATAAGGGAGTCAAGTGCCAAAGCAGCAGCCCGGGCATATGCTCTAACTTCAAATAATTTAGCTAAGCAAAAATAAGATTCCACTGCATTCCTGCTACCCAGTCCCAACTCCTTCAATAACATGTGCTAGAGTATATCATCTTTTAAGATCAAATTCCTAGTGTCAATTCAACATGTAATAAATCATACCACACTAGCAGCTTACAGTCCTAAAGGATGCATGCTGATAGCAGTATGTCCGCTACAAATAAGACATGTATCTGTTTTTCAGAATCACATTCACACCATGATCATTTCATAAGAGTAAAATGGTCATTAGTGTCGCTTTAATTAATTATAATATTCCCCTTCCCCAAAAAAAGTAATGTATACAACGTCAACAATATAGGCATATGCTCCAAACTCAAGTCACATTTAAAATTTTCTTAATGATGAAGGACAATTTGCACGAGACTCGACTTAACAATACTAAGACTTTTTCATAATTAATATCAAATCTAAACATCATACAGACCTGAGCAAGCAAAGCATCATTATGTGGCTTTGTAACAGTTTGAGTAGAATCATTGCTTTGAAGTTGCCTTAAAACAACCTGGCCAAGGAAAGAGTCCAAAATCAGTCTAGAGCCTGCATCATTAATGAATCAAATTTGGATCTAACAACAAATAAATAATAACAATGCCCAAAATACTGTCAAACATTAGGTTTTGACATGCAGCATAAATTGAAGAGATGTTTTTGAACTTCTCAATAGCATGCAACAGCCAACAGTGAAAGCTGGAATCAGATGCCTCAGGCATGAATCAGCCGACATTGTTGAGTTCTATCAAAACAGCATAGTCTTAGAAAACTATTTATAACAATGTCTTTCTCAATTTGTAATAGTTTCTTTCCTTCTATGTTGAAATATACATTCCCCTCTCATAAGAAGTAAATATATAGACTATAGAGTAAATCATACTCCTGTCTCCTAAGAGATGCTTCAATTACATTCTTCTCCCTTAAGAAATAAATATGTAGTAGTACACTTTAATCCATTTTTTTTCTATTTATGATTCACAATATGATTAACATATAATTTTAAATGGATGGGAGCGTAATTTACTTAAAAAAATATAAAGTTTGAGCCTTTAACACTTGTTTATGGCTTGATTATTCTCGTCCATTTTATTAATTCATTATTTAGTAGTCAGCTATATACCAGAACTAGAATATGAAAGTAGAAATCGATATTGTATTCGGTATTTAATAATTTAATTATTTTTTTGTGGTATATACTTATATGATATATCTCCCCTGACCACACCTCAGATTTAGAACTTAGAAACTTCTGTTGGCCTCGTACCCATACTCTCACCGACACTTGTATACATTCAACATAGCTACTGATTGGACTTCTTCAGACTTGACTTCTATTATATTTTAATCAGCAACTAAAGACACATAGTTTTCAACTAGATTCCTTCGGACTTTAACTTATATTATTTTTTTTTTTCGGTTTTTCACCACCAGTTGAATCTGGTTCGGGGGTCAGTTCTGGCATCAAGTGGTTCCAGCCCCCTCCCGATCGCAGTTGCGGGGGATCGAACCGTGGTCCTCCCTACCAAGTTCAGCGCCAATCACCACTGAACCAACTAACGATTGGTTTAACTTATATTATTTTAATCAACATCTTAATCACACTTGCTGCTTTGAACTAGATTTCTTTGAAGTTTGAACTGAGCTTCAATTATTTTAGTCAGCATCTTAATCACACTGCTTTGATCAGCAAAAAGAGAATAATCGCATTTCATATATTAAAAGAACAGGACATATTCCTACGCCTACACCACATAGTTGAACCAAAGAGATAAAATTGCATGGGAAAAAAGAAAAACCGCATCTTTAATCTACCAATCTGCACCATCAGCATAATAAATTGACCACTATGTAGCACTGACACTTCAGGTTAAAGGTGTGTCTAATACCCATGTTGGTTCTAACATCGAATCGACACTACACATATTCAATCACTTTCAGTTTTTAAAATTACAACCGGTGTCAGTCACTGTAGCACCTACACTTCTAAATTCTAATCATCGAAGGTGTTAGACACATGCTATTGCATTCATTTTCTCAAATCATTATCGGTGTCGACAAGAAGTCAGCATCTTCATATCGATACCTACGTGTCAGTGTTGTGTCTAGTGTTTGTGCTTCATATATCCTTCCCAAAAAGATTACAAAAAACTAACCTTGAAACCACTAGATACGATACCAGAAAAATCCGGCAATCGACCTTCTTTAGCCATAACTGAACCAACAACACCTAAAACAAAAACAACATTATTTCAGTGAATGATTTTAATTTTCATATCAAAATATTACAAACAATAATCCACAATAATCAAAATAACCTAGATTTCAATTTTTTTTCTCTAATTCATGCATCGCCACAAGGAATCAAAGAGAAAAACAACAATTAACATCGATTACGCAAAAACGGAAGAAAAATCGAAGGTGAATAAGAGTGTGTATGTACCTGCACCAAGGAGAATGGTGAGTTTCGTGAGTGAGAGAGCCATGGTGCGTGACCAGTGAAGCTCTGGAGCTAGAGGAACACTCTATTTGTAAAGGATTTGAAGAGAAAACGGTGGCGTTTTAGGGTTTCGGCGATGATCGATTGTTGTTGTTGCGCGGGGTAGTTAGTGTGAATTGATGAAGAAGATAACCATCAAGAAACCCTCGGAGGCTTAGCTACGATACTCAATTTTTCGTGTTTTACGCTGATTAATTTGTTAATTAAATAATAGGATATTAATAGTATATTCTTGCTGCGTTTGTGAGTAAATTGTTTTTTGATTTGATAAAAAAATAAATTATATGTGACAAAAAAAATTGACAAAATATGTATCAACTATATGTTCAAAAATCATAATTGTCGGATGGTCTCTAAAAAAAATAAAAAATAAAAATCTCCCTTTACTTCATCTTTAGGATATACTAAAAGCTCATTAGGATTTTATTATTTTGAATCTGTTTGTATTTGCTTATTTTTGAGCTTATGTAATATAAATTATATTTTATGTTATTTTATAAATTCAAATTGATAAAAATTATATTTTTATAAATTATTTTATCATATTTTACATTGACAAACTTATAATAATATATAAAAATCGCATAAATTGTTTGTATAAGCTCAAAAATAAATTAATACAAATAGCTCATTGAAGTGTTTACCCTAATTATAGGCTAATGCAATCCTAGCATGTATCTTCAATTGCCCAATTCAATGCTTCTAGCTCTACATGTCTTTATTTCGAAGAGAGCATCACACATTTCTTCAGTTGTCCAATCCAAAAAATTTTTGTCTCCAACAAGTGATTGACATTTTGATCAATATAGAGCTACCATCTAATATTCATTCTTACGTCATAGATTTGAGTTGGCTTCCTTAACATACATTGGTTATGGCATTTCACCCTTTCCCTCTTCTTTCTCCACTTTTTTTTTTCTGTTATCAAACTAGGTATAAGATTTATGTTTAATGTGTAAAATTATGATTATTTAAAGCATTTGATGTATTTCTGATTTTTTAATGTTTCAGGTTTTGTGACAAAAATGCCACCTTTACAACAACAACAATCTTGTTGTGAGGAACAAATGGTTGGAGGTGGAAATTTTAAGTGGGGGAATAAAAGAGGAATTGGTGTTAAAAACATATTCTATTGTTTGTAATGGTGTTGAGTATTTTTTTTTTTATATGATTGTGTTTGTTTTTACCACATTGATCATGTTGAAACTTCAATTGGTAAGCTTGTTAAGATGTATGAAACAACTGCTCAAAAGATGATTAAAGTTGTTTGGTTTTTTCGTCTTTTGGAAATTCGTAATTTCTTTCGAAGTTATAAGCTCGGTTGGAATGAGTTATTTTTAGCTTCTGTGAAGGGTACATGTGTTATCAATCACAATTTAGTGGTAATTTTAATTCGTTATTTGATTTATTAGTAGCACTGATACATGTGATTGTTACATTACATTCGGTTCAAACTATAATTATTGGTGTTGAGGTATAGTGTTGTGTGATTTATTGCATTAATTTTCATGATTCTGAAAATATTGTCAACATGTGATCTTGTACTGTAGTTGAAGATTGAGTATGTCTGAACTTTGAATTTGGGGTCTTATCTCTTAATGTTTGTGCTGAAAATAGATTGAATGCATAAAATGAGACAATGTCATGTATACATATCAACTAACTAACTAAACAATTAGTTACGACAATTTCCTACACTACTTAACAGTTACTTACAACAATTTTATTTTATTTCACTTTCTCTCCTTAACACAGTCCAAGAACTATCTTGCTCGATTTCTCTCTTATTCTTCTTCTTCTTCTAGCATTGCACCTTTAGAATTTCACATTTGTTTCGTCTTTTTTTATTCTGAATATGTTTTACTCACACAATTTGTTGAGTAAGAAAGCCCCTTACGGCCAAGCATGGTGAGAATGAAACTTCTATATATGTTAATTATCATTTTCTTTTTCAATCTTACATTCTTTTTCAATTTTCTTTTTCGATGTTAGGATGGCAGCGACAATGAAGACAAAGTTAAAGCAACGGGAATTATTGAAGCTTAATCTACCAATTATTTGGTAAGCATATTAAACTCAATTAATATGATCAAAATTGTTTCTTTTTTCATTCTGAATATTTTATGTTTATCATATTTGTAGTGAAGGGGTTATGAACCCACCGATTGCCATGTCGTTGCGTGTTTCAGGGTTGCTCATGAGGATGAAATCTTTCGATTCTTTGTCTCTATATTTGAATAACATGATGCTTTGTTTTAATTACTTGCTGATAAATACTGATTTTCCAACAAATGGAATGGTGAAACTTCATCAGCAACAGGTTAATTTGTTATATGGTAAGGAATTTTGACTTACTGAATAAATGTTAAAACTCACTAATTAATTTTGTATTTTTAAATTTTGATTTTATGTCGTTGCAGATGATTGTCAGAGCGTCATGGTATAATCTTAATTTCTATTTCTTAGCTGTAATTTATTTTTAAGATTTTAATTTAAGTGTTTTATAAGCATTTTGGTTTCTAATTTGATAAAATTGTAAGGCTTTGCTCCATCAACGAAGTGTACAAAAAGAAAAGGTCAAGAAACTAAAAATTTGGTAAGTTTCAATGATGATTTGAAAAACTGTACAACACAAAAATCAATTTTAACTAGTAGTATTCTCATTTTTAACTGCAGAAAACCTGTAATTACGTTACCGGAAATAGAAGAGTGTATAAGGATTTGGAACATCCAAAGAACATGCTTTGAAGCTCGTGGTGGTACGGAAGTTTTTTTTTTTTTTTCAAACCAAAAACATAACTTATTGAACATGATTTTTTGTTTTGTTTCAATGATGCAGCCTTCTATTATGAATGATGTGATATATATATATATACGGTACCCAATTTAAAATAAATCACTATTTACAATAATGGGCACAAAATGATAACAAAACAAAAAAGTTGGATTGACGGGCACGGAAGTACCCGTCAAGACGCTAGTATATATAATAAAGAAAAATATTATCATATCATATTATAGATAATAATTTATTATAACATGCATAGAGTATTATAATAAACAAGTTTTATTTGTTGAAGTGGAAATAAAAATCAAGAGTATATGAAATTAGCATATATAAGTATATATCAATTATTTCATTATTATTATATAAAATTTATTACAATAAGTAATTAGGTATAACAAAATATCCATATGGTTGCGAATAAAATTCACCGTATATGCACAAACAGATAATGTAGATGGACGACCATCTATTGACTCATATTTAAAAATGCATCAAATATCTGTAGCAATACGAATAACTTGTATAAATATTAGACAAACACAAATTTATTTTAATAGAATTATAAATAGTTAAAGGATACTTAATTTTGTTTGTGGAGTAGCAAATGTACTCCGTGAATATAAATGTACGCAAAAAAGGTGAAAAGAAATAAAAGGGAAAAATACAAAAAAAAAAATCACATGTAATATTGCATAAAAAATTAAGTAGAATGAGTTATAATATATTGATGGTGTTACGCATATAGGAATTAGTTGTGGTGTCTTTGAAAATTGATACGCATGACTCCAAAAGTCATGTCTAATACATGAGAATGATGGAAACTCAATTGCGTATGATATATTAATATCAAAATTTTAATTTTTTTTATTTTATAATGTATTGATAGTGCCATGCATGTAATTAGTTGGTGATGTTATTGGTGAGTGATATATATATATATATATATATATATATATATATATATATATATATATATATATGTATATATTTTTCTTATTCACACCCCAAATTAAAATTTGTTACACCTCAATTGGACCAAAATGCCCTTAAAATAAATTAAATTTCCATAACCTTATGTAAGTTTACATAATTTTAATTGTAAACTCAGTTTACATAATTTATGTAGACATATGTAAACTCAACCTTATTTGTAAACTCGGTTTACATAACTTAAGTTGACATATGTAAACTCAATTTACATGACATTTTACTTAGTTTAGTTAACTGTAGTAAATTAACAATTAACGTAAATCTCTTAAACCGCTCAATGTAAGTGTAAACTCAGTTTACATTATCATCGGCAGTTCAATTGCATTTCCATAAACTATCCAATCACACAAGAAAACATAAATAACATGGAAAATAAATAGAGAATGTCATAGAATTAAATGAGTATAAAATTGTAACATATACAATAAAGTCTTAATAAAATATCTTCAAATTCAATTTTTAATTGAAATTAATGAGAATGATGTTGCATATTTGCCATACAGAGATGTGGTACAACTCCCTTTTATCTATTTAAAGAGGGCTAAAATATCATTTCAGTCTCTGTATGTTCACGATTTTTTTGTTTTAGTCCATGTATCTTTTTTGTTGCAAATAAGTTCCTGTATGTTCGCGAATTTTTGTTTTTAGTCCTTAAAGTCAAAATCCGCAGGAAAATCTGCAGTTTTCATGCAAATTTTCTTTCAGATTTTCTTGCGGATTTTGACTTTAGGGACTAAAACCAAAAACTCACGTACATACAGAGACTTATTTGCAACAAAAAAAGATACAAGGCCTAAAACCAAAAATTCGCAAATATACAGGGACCAAAAGATCATTTAAGCCTTTAAAGAGATTGATGTAGCATCTCACAATACATAATTGAACTATCCATTTTATTCTTGTGGATGTTATCTTGTCATGTATGTTTTTATAAGTATATTTCACAATTATAATATATAAAACTAGATTATTTGTTTTTCCTTTTTGTGTAGAAATTAATTTTTAACTTCAAAATCTCTTAACAACACAATGCCTTATAAAATGATTGGTTAGTCGTAGAAACTTTTATTTTACAAGCAGACTTGAGCATATGATTGGTTTGCCTAAGACGGTGAAAGAGAATATAATGATTTAGTATGGGTGATTGTGGATATGTTGACCAAGTTCGCACACTTTTTGAGAGTTTCTATGACTATTGATGTGGGAAGAGTATTTAGATCTAAGAAGTTGACACCACACGTTTTATTGGACTTTACCAAATCCCTATAGAGTCCTACGACGGAAATGGGAGAGAGAGAATCTCTCAATAATATATAATGGAAAACAAATAACACTTTTCCATCCCACTATTAAAAACACACATTGACTAATTAAAATTTGAATTTCGACTCAAACAGTTTTTCCATATTTTGTGTCAATCACACTTTCATTTGATTACATATGGTTGGTGAAATCTATGAGAAACCTAAAATAAATTAATATAATTTTGATTTTTTTATTTATAATTTATGCTATTTTTTATAAATCAAATTTTAAACTTTTCATAAACCTTCATTCAAACTTTTTTTAGGAATATTAATTTATCAATGTGAGTGGAGATTCACACATAGATTTTTTAATTTGACATTCAGGTGTGAAAATTGGTTATTAATTTGTGGTACGGTGACAAGAAAATATTTGAGAATAGGAACATGGGCTTAAATGGTATATAATTTTTTTTTTAATGAATTCCCTATAGAGTCCCGGGCTTAAATATATATCTTATTTTCATACTCAAATAAACTAAAAGAAATCAATCTCATAAATAATTGAAATAATGTAGGAAACCTACTAAATAATATAAAATAAAAAAAGACATAGATAACCTTCAAAAGAAAAATAGACATATGAAAACAAATATTATTGAAAAAAAATAAAAATTATCTCGGGTTTGACAATGAACCTAATGTAGATTTTCTATAAAGAGTCGACTGGAGATCAAAAATATAAAAAAAATAAGGTATATTTTAAGAGGGATGCTATGGTCACACCCTCTAACACACTCATTTAAACACACCCTTATTTATTGGGCCACATCATCACTTATTTTTAATCTTTACCTGGTAACCGGTTCTTCAGGTTTCTACAACACTATTTTTTAATTTTTTATTTATTCCTGGCAGTTGCAGTGTATTTTCTTCCGATTTATCCCTTTCTCCTTTCAACATATGAATCTAGTTTAGTCCCAAAGCTTTGCTGCAAACATATTGGTTCAGTGACAAGCTCTGTTGGCATTGTTCCATGTATTTCTTGCCATTGTATCAATTTATCGGTTCGGTTTCTCATATCAATGTGGGTATCAGCATAATTTCTTATAGATTTCTAGGCATTATATGGGTATTAGCTTAATTGATTGTAGAATCATTTATTATTAGATGGATATTGGCTAAATAGTGAGATGTGTTTATCGATTTTGAGATTCTCATCCTTATTTTACAACTTAACTGTTTCTTAATTTATCCTATGATATTTCTTTCAGATTTCAATGGAAAGGCAAGAAAACATCATATCCTTCTTTTGCGGTTATGTTTTTGTAAATTATTTAATCAAAGTGAAGATTTGCTGAGTTTTTAATAACAACTTTTGCAGTATGTTTTGTGCTCCTAATGGTGCCAGCAAATTAAAAACAAGAGTAGAAAGAAAATTTTCCTCACACGAACCTTTTAAAAAATAAATATTGTTGGTCGATTGGCAGAAGAATACTAGTAAGTTGTAATGAGCAAAGACGTTTTGGCGGAGAAGATGAACAGTTCAATGATAAAATATAAAATAATAAAACATAAAATAAAGAAAGGAATTGAAAGTTTGAAACCGGTAACCAAACACATAATTAAAAATAGGTGATGATGTGGTCCAATAAATGAGAGTGTGTTTAAAGGAGTATGATAGAGGGTGTGACCCTAGCACTCCTCATATTTTAATTATATGGGTACGCTCCCAAAAAATTGTAAGTCCGTAAAAAATCAGACCATATTTTCATTTGAGAATGAAGTTTATAATTATTTTATATTTATAGGATTATTATATAGTTTCGAGGATGAGATAGAAAATCTACTTATCTCATAATAGTGTAAAATGGGAAGCGAAATAATACTCTTCATCTAACTTTATTCTATAACATTCTTAAATTTATATCATGCAAAATATATCTCAATTTTATCATAGAATTTTAAACCAAATTACTCAAATAATATATCAAAATATACACATAAATATTATTTAAAAAGTAAATTATCCTGTGCACGACACATGCTAACATACTAGTAATATTTATATAAATTGTGAGATTATTTTGACTAATTTCGTGTTTTGCCTCTTTTCATATAATTATCAATTTTTTTCAAAAAACAATATATTATTACCTTGAATGATACATTTTTTGTAAGTATATTTTGGTTCAATGACTAATGATACGTTTGGTTTGACTTTTTTAGGTCTTAAAAGTTATTTGAAAGCTAAAAGTAAAAATAAAAGCTTTTAGAAAAAAGTTAAAGCTGATTGGTAATTTTTGTATTTTTTAGCTCCATCTATGTATTTTACTCATAAAAATTAAACAACTTTTTTTTTTCTATTAAGAGTTTCTTGAAAATCTATTTGGCCTAGATTTTCATTTTATCGAGTAAAAAAATTTAAAATAAATTAGGTCAAACGGTACCTATATCGCCATTTTTAAAAGATACTATAAATTTCACTATCTTTTCAACCGTATAAATTTTATGAGGTCAACTCTAGTATACATCCTATAATTCAATTAAATAATATGTATATAATCCAATAGTTTATATTTAACTTTTTTTTTTAAAAAGCAAAAAAAAAAAAAAGAAAAAAAAAAAGAGGAGGTCATGTACGGTACATGACCTATACAAGTCATGTACCGTAGCTCTTGCCATGTCATGTATACATATCAACTAACTAACTAAACAATTAGTTACGACAATTTCCTACACTACTTAACAGTTACTTACAACAATTTTATTTTATTTCACTTTCTCTCCTTAACACAGTCCAAGAACTATCTTGCTCGATTTCTCTCTTATTCTTCTTCTTCTTCTAGCATTGCACCTTTAGAATTTCACATTTGTTTCGTCTTTTTTTATTCTGAATATGTTTTACTCACACAACTTGTTGAGTAAGAAAGCCCCTTACGGCCAAGCATGGTGAGAATGAAACTTCCATATGTGTTAATTATCATTTTCTTTTTCAATCTTACATTCTTTTTCAATTTTCTTTTTCGATGTTAGGATGGCAGTGACAATGAAGACAAAGTTAAAGCGACGGGAATTATTGAAGCTTAATCTACCAATTATTTGGTAAGCATATTAAACTCAATTAATATGATCAAAATTGTTTCTTTTTTCATTATGAATATTTTATGTTTATCATATTTGTAGTCAAGGGGTTATGAACCCACCGATTGCCATGTCGTTGCGTGTTTTAGGGTTGCTCATGAGTATGAAATCTTTCGATTCTTTGTCTCTATATTTGAATAACATGATTCTTTGTTTTAATTACTTGCTGATAAATACTGATTTTCCAACAAATGGAATGGTGAAACTTCATCAGCAACAGGTTAATTTGTTATATGGTAAGGAATTTTAACTTACTGAATAAATGTTAAAACTCACTAATTAATTTTGTATTTTTAAATTTTGATTTTATGTCGTTGCAGATGATTGTCAGAGCGTTATGGTATAATCTTTATTTCTATTTCTTAGCTGTAATTTATTTTTAAGATTTAAATTTAAGTGTTTTATAAGCATTTTGGTTTCTAATTTGATAAAATTGTAAGCTTTGCTCCATCAACCAAGTGTACAAAAAGAAAAGGTCAAGAAACTAAAAATTTGGTAAGTTTCAATGATGATTTGAAAAATTGTACAACACAAAAATCAGTTTTAACTAGTAGTATTCTCATTTTTAACTGCAGAAAACCTGTAATTACGTTACCGGAAATAGAAGAGTATGTAAGGATTTGGAACATCCAAAGAACATGGCTTTGAAGCTCGTGGTGGTACGGAAGTTTTTTTTTTTTTTAAACCAAAAACATAACTTATTGAACATGATTTATTTTTTTGTTTCAATGATGCAGCCTTCTATTATGAATGATGTGATATATATGAGAAATTCTTAGGTGAGCTCTCACCTAACACATCATTCTTACACCCAACCAATAAAAACAAGACATGTCATAATTATATTATCATCATTAAAATTAAAATCAATTACAAATTCATAATAGAATGATGTCTTGTTTTTATTGGTTGGGTGTAAGAATGATGTGTTAGGTGAGAGCTCACCTAAGAATTTCTCGATATATATATATACACGGTACCCAATTTAAAATAAATCACTATTTACAATAACGGACACAAAATAATAACAAAACAAAAAAGTTGGATTGACGGGCACGGAAGTACCCGTCAAGACGCTAGTATATATAATAAAGAAAAATATTATCATATCATATTATAGATAATAATTTATTATAACATGCATAGAGTATAATAAACAAGTTTTATTTGTTGAAGTGGATATAAAAATCAAGAGTATATAAAATTAGCATATATAAGTATATATCAATTATTTCATTATTATTATATAAAATTGATTACAATAAGTAATTAGGTATAACAAAATATCCATATGGTTGCGAATAAAATTCACCGTATATGCACAAACAGATACATGTAGATGGACGACCATCTATTGACTCATATTTAAAAATGCATCAAATATCTGTAGCAATACGAATAACTTGTATAAATATTAGACAAACACAAATTTATTTTAATAGTATTATAAATAGTTAAAGGATACTTATTTTTGTTTGTGGAGTAGCAAATGTACTCCGTGAATATAAATGTACGCAAAAAAGGTGAAAAGAAATAAAAGGGAAAAAATACAAAAAAAAACCACATGTAATATTGCATAAAAAATTAAGTAGAATGAGTTATAATATATTGATGGTGTTACGCATATAGGAATTAGTTGTGGTGTCTTTGAAAATTGATACGCATGACTCCAAAAGTCATGTCTAATACATGAGAATGATGGAAACTCAATTGCGTATGATATATTAATATCAAAATTTTAATTTTTTTTATTTTATAATGTATTGATAGTGCCATGCATGTAATTAGTTGGTGATGTTATTGGTGAGTGATATATATATATATATATATATATATATATATATATATATATATATATATATGATTTTTCTTATTCACACCCAAAATTAAAATTTGTTACACCTCAATTGGACCAAAATGCCCTTAAAATAAATTAAATTTCCATAACCTTATGTAAGTTTACATAATTTTATTTGTAAACTTAGTTTACATAATTTATGTAGACATATGTAAACTCAACCTTATTTGTAAACTCGGTTTACATAACTTAAGTCGACACATGTAAACTCAATTTACATGACATTTTACTTAGTTTAGTTAACTGTAGTAAATTAACAATTAACGTAAATCTCTTAAACCGCTCAATGTAAGTGTTACATTATCATCGGCAGTTCAATTGCATTTCCCTAAACTATCCAATCACACAAGAAAACATAAATAACATGGAAAATAAATAGAGAATGTCATAGAATTGAATGAGTATAAAATTGTAACATATACAATAAAGTCTTAATAAAATATCTTCAAATTCAATTTTTAATTGAAATTAACGAGAATGATGTTGCATATTTGCCATACAGAGATGTGGTACAACTCCCTTTTATCTATTTAAAAAGGGCTAAAATATCATTTCAGTCTCTCTATGTTCACGATTTTTTTGTTTTAGTCCATGTATCTTTTTTGTTGCAAATAAGTTCTTGTATGTTCGCGAATTTTTGTTTTTAGTCCATAAAGTCAAAATCCGCAGGAAAATCTGCAGTTTTCATGCAAATTTTCTTTCAGATTTTCTTGCGGATTTTGACTTTAGGGACTAAAACCAAAAACTCACGTACATACAGAGACTTATTTGCAACAAAAAAAGATACAAGGCCTAAAATCAAAAATTCATGAACATACAGGGACCAAAAGATCATTTAAGCCTTTAAAGAGATTGATGTAGCATCTCACAATACATAATTGAACTATCCATTTTATTGTTGTGGATGTTATCTTGTCATGTATGTTTTTATAAGTATATTTCACAATCATAATATATAAAACTAGATTATTTGTTTTTCCTTTTTGTGTAGAAATTAATTTTTAACTTCAAAATCTCTTAACAACACAATGCCTTATAAAATGATTGGTTAGTCGTAGAAACTTTTATTTTACAAGCAGACTTGAGCATATGATTGGTTTGCCTAAGACGGTGAAAGAGAATATAATGATTTAGTATGGGTGATTGTGGATATGTTGACCAAGTTCGCACACTTTTTGAGAGTTTCTACGACTATTGATGTGGGAAGAGTATTTAGATCTAAGAAGTTGACACCACACGTTTTATTGGACTTTACCAAATTCCGAGAAGAGTATGGTAAGTTGCATATATGGTTTTATTACCACCATTATTGTCGAATTTACACAATGTTTTTCACGTGTCTCGGTTGAGGAGGTACGTTGCTGACCCATCCCATGTGATAGATGCAGATGATATTCAAGTTAGAGAGAATATGACTATTGAAAGTGTGCCACATGGCTGGTCCAAGGGTCAAGCAACCTAAACAATGGCTTTAAGCCTCCAATTTATTTTATTTTTACTAAGAAAAAAAGCCCCATAAAATGATAAGCTCAATAATCTATAGTCTCATGTCCAAAGGAAAAGACCTTCACAAAAATTAACTAAGGCCACTCATGGTTAAAAAAATTGCATGCCATCAGATATAATTAAGCGACGCTTTGTATTCTTATGTGAGACTAACTCTAAAAACTCAATTAAGTGTAACAGTTCCATACCATACATCCTCTTTGATGCACATTTACAACTCTAAACGCATTTACAACCGCAAAAAATTGCATTACATTTATACTCTATAAGCAACTAGTCAATTAAGTGTATACAATTTCCTGAGTAATTTATTGAGCAATTATATACTACCGTGTAAAAAGATACAACAAAATTCTATAATTTAAACTCTGTTCTGCAACTCGATCTGCAACCATATAAGCAACTACTTTCCAAGCTTTGTGTACTTCAACTTTTCATTTCTGCAACCATTCAAGCAATTGTGATATTTCATTACTATTGTGCTCTCACCAACACCAGGTTTTGTTTTTCTAATTTTTTTCCTTTATACTTAATTTAGTTGTTTAATTTGATTTTTTTTACGGGCAGTACAACCATTGTTTTAATTTTAAAGTAAATTTTAAAATACTTCCTCTGATCCCTTTTATAAGAGATAGTTGACTTTTTAGATTCATTCAATAATTAATGTATATAAGACATAATATAAATCAAATACATCAATTATTATTTTTTTTAACAAAAATGCCTCACTTCAAAAGCTCGCTTTAGGCCCCGATTAGTGTTGGGCCAGCCCTATGTCATTAAGAATTGAAGCTAGAGAAGTGAAACAATTGAGGACTAAAGAGACTCTATCAGTAAAACCGGCTTTATAAGACTCACATCACACCATGCACATTTTAGAAAGATTTTGGTTTGAGTAAATAATAATATAATCCTTAAACTATCACTCTCTCACTAATCTAGTCCTTAAACTATTAAAAACAACTAAAAATTTCCTAAACTATATCCACATTCATCAATTTACTCACTCAGTTAACTTTTCTGTTAAATCACTCATTTTCTAAAATTCTAAAATAAAACGACTATTTCTCCTTCCATTAAACATTTGATAGAAACTTCTAAGGGCACGATGAAAATCTTTTTGTTCTCTATATTTAGTTTCTAGCTCTTCTATATATTTTTTTATAGTGTTTGAGCCTCTTTTAGTGTTGTTTAGGTGCTTTTCGTTGGTAATGGAAGTGTGCTTTAGCGTTTTTAAGAGGACAATTTTGTAGTTTTATGATAATTTAGAGACCATTTTGATGTTTTTAAGATAGTTTAGAAACTAAATTGAAGTGTATTTCAATAATTTAAGAACCACCAACAACCACTGAACAAGAAAATTATTCGAGAGACTAAATTGATGGATCTGAATATAACTTAGAGATGTTTTAGTTATTTTTAATAGTTAAGGATAATTAAATTAGTGAGAGAAGGATAATTTAGTTTAGTCGGCCAATTAGCTCACGAATCCACAATCTACACATGAACGAAGAAGCAGAAAGCAAAAACCACATGTGACAACGACACTATACCGAATATGACACATATATATTGACACGTCGATATATTAACTGATATTGAAATTAATAAAGTCTCGAGAAGACACTATACCGAATATGACACATATATTGACACGTCGATATATTAATTGATATTGAAATTAACAAAGTCTTGAGAAACTACTTTTGTATGCTCAAGAGAACTTAATAATATATAGAGTCATGCTAACTAGTACTCCCAAGGCACTAGTTAAGGACACAAAAAAATGAAAATTCTTCATTGGAAATAACAATTTTTATATTTTATAGATGTTAACTGCACAAATTCCAATACAACTTTATTATATTAAGTATCTTTAACTAGTGCCCAACTAGTGTCCCGGGGGCACTAGTTAACATTTATCTTAATATATATTATATTATTCTATTCTATATGAGTTTATGCATATATGGTTTTGCCAAACCCACGTATACGCAAGATATACACACGATTCCTTAAAACTAATCAGCAAACAACGGTCTTGTTGATAAGTATACCATGAAACCTATTAATTAGGATTAGGATTGATAAAGTGATAGCTTGTAAATAGGAACGGTACAACAATAATAAAACGTGCATCATAATATTTTTGGAGTGTTTATTCTTGTTTGTTTCTTGGCTCTTTTAGTTATAAATATTATACACTTTAAATCATTAAAATATTTTTATTTTTTTTATAAAAAAAACTCATTAATATTTTTCCTTGAACATGATGCACGGTAAGGATCCAAAAAAGAATTCATTAATACTCCCTCCACTCTCATATATAAGAAAAATTTTGATTTTTAAATTCATTGTAAAATAAATGAATCTAGACTATAATATTGTCTAGATACATTCATTTTACAATGAATCTAAAAAGCAAAATGTTTCTTATATATAAGACCGGAAGGAGTATAATTTATCAATCATTAGATCAACAAAATGAGAGAAAAATGAGCGAAAAAATTGAAGAGGATCTAAATCCAAGTTATACTAGTTTACCATTTAAATAGATGATTTGCACTAGTTGAGATTAAAGTCCGATCTCTTAGCTTTTGCATTTTCACTTTTAAATTTTCTGTTGCTTCTTCATTTTATCTCTTCAACTCCTCAATCTTCTTGTAAAGCATGTCCATTTCTTTCTGCAACATTCAAACAAAGATTCTTAAGTGTATTTGAATAGGAATCGAAACACAGACTTATGAATTATGAAATATGTACCTTGTGTTTTTCATTAGAAACAATCACGCATACTAATTCCATGTAGAACACGTTGAACCTGCACTTAGAATATCATTTTCATCAAGCTTATGAATTATGATTTTTAAGATATCTTCCATAAGATGAGATCAATTTCGAAAATCTTCCATGATGTTGTGCACGGAGAATTGGTTTTTAATTAAAAATAATAGTTGCAAAGTAGATTACATTCATTTGTATCCATGGGACTTAAATGGTTGTGCCTAGGGAAAAGATGAACCGGTGGTGGGAAAAATTGAATAGGGCAATGAACCGTTTTAAGTATTGGGAAAAAATGAATAGGGCTGTGAATCATTGTGTCTAGGGAAATTGCTGGGCTATGAACAGTTTTGTGTAACATTGTCTTACTGAACCATTGTGTGACTCTTAATTTTTTCATCATGGGAAACTTACTTTTGACCCACCATAGAAGGTTGTATCCCATAATTTTGCACAAACCTTTGAGAACAGATGATCAAATATAGATGGGAAAATTATAGGATGCAACCTTCTATAGTGGGTCAAAAGTAAGTTTCCCATGATGAGAAAATTCCTCATTGTAAAGGTCATCTTAAAATGAATGACAAATGGTTTAGTAAGGCAATGTTACACAAAACGGTTCATAGCCCATCAATTTCCTGGGACACAGAATGGTTCATAGTCCTATTCAAATTTTCCCAATACTTAAAACAGTTTATTGCCCTATTCAATTTTTCCCACCACCGATTCATCTTTTCCCAAGACACGTCTATTTAAGTCCCATGGATACAAATTAAGGTAATATACTTTGCAACTATTATTTTTAATTAACAATCAATTCTTCGTGCACAACATCATGGAAGATTTTCGAAATTGTTCTCATATTATGGAAGATATCTTAAAAATCATAATTCATAAGCTTGATGAAAATGATATTCTAAGTGCATGTTCAACGTGTTCTACATGGAATCAAGTGTGCATGATTGTTTCTAATGAAAAACAAATATTTCATAATTCATAAGCCTGTGATTATTTCGACTCCTATTCACATACACTTAAAACTCTTTGTTTGAATGTTGCGGAAAAAATGGACATGCTTTACAAGAAGATTGAGGAGTTTAAGAGAAAAAATGAAGCAACATAAAATTTAAAAGTGAAAATGCAAAAGTTGAGAGAGGACTTTAATCTCAACTAGTGCAAATCATCTATTTAAATTGTAACTTAGTATAACTTGAATTTGGATCCTCTCCAATTTTTTCCTCGTGTTTTCTCTCCTTTTGTTGATCTAATGGTTGATAAATTATATTAATGAATTTTTTTTTGGATCCTTACTCGTGCATCATGTTCAAGGAAAAATATTAATGAGTTTTTTTTTTTTTTTTGACAAAAAAATATATTTTAATGAGTTAAAGGTGTATAATATTTATAACTAAAATAGCCAAGAAACAAACAAGAATAAACACTTTAAAAATGAATCAATAATATCAAGAAGGAAAGACAAATTAATGTTTGGTCGTGCATGTCGTGTCTATGGCTTGTCGTGCCATATAGCACTTCTCGCATAGGAGATTTCTATATTAAAACCTAACATTTCTGCATATTAGTTAAATAAATCACAAATTGCTATTTTGGCAAGTAAACTCACATGAAAAGCTAAGCGTGTGCAAGACTTATTATATTTTGGCAATACTTGAACACAATATTAGTATTGCCGAAATAATGTGGAAAGCATATATCAAATTCTTGACAATTCAATTTAAACCACTCCAAAAGACAAGTCGTAAAGAAATAACGAACAAATGATTCTATGTCGAAAACATATTAAAGTCTAAGAACATCTTACCACTTTCACTTATACTACCTCCGTGTAATAACTTTGTTCTCAAGGCGATATCGGTAAGCTGAACGAAAAGATATCGGTAAGTTGAACGAAAAGAATCAACTGAACGAAAAGAACACAAAAGTGAGTATCACTTTACTTTACTAGAAGATGAAGTCATGGATGAGAAGGAAAATGGACAATTTTCTGCAAAGAGGAACTAATAACAAAAAATATTTAATTAATATTTGCAACGGTGATAAAAATAATTAATTATAAAACAGAAAATAATTAATTAATATTTATTTGGATTTTGCAACGTTGATAAAAATAATTAATTAGTAACAGAAAATATTTAATTAGTATTGAAGTTTGGTGAACACTCCGGTATACATATTATGTGGCGGTGTACCGATACATTGCTGATATGGATTATTATGATTGGTTTACATAAAGGAAAATTCTTTAGTACATTGTTAACATGGTTAACAAATGACAAGTAATAAATACAAATTTTGTTTCTTTTATTATTTTTTATTTTAAATGCTACTTTTTAATATTTACAAATATAACCATCAATAATGTTCCACAATAAGTCAAAGCATCAATCAAATCTTTTAACCTAGTTTTTTTTTTCTTTTAACAAGATTCAAATAGTTTTTTTGGTAGAAAAATATTGTAATTCATAAATTATTAAAATGTGAATCCTTAATTTTTTTACCGTTTGATTAAAATATTCACCCTTATAGCACCAAAAATAAAATATTGTTCGCCTTATGTATCCTTCAAATATTTAATTTTTTTTTTTGTACTCTTCAAATATTTTAATTTTTAAGTTAATAAAATGTGTATCCTTCAAATTAATTTTTTAAATATTATTAGTTTAAAAAGTTTAAACTTTATTTACAATTTAACCATAAATTTATTTTTTTGTACATCTTTTTTATATGTGTATATATTTTATCATAATATTGTTAATTTTTAGTGATTCGTAATATTTTATAGAGTTAAATAAGTGTTTTATCTCTGCAAAAGTACTAAATTTAATTTCCCATCTTCTTAAGTTTTTTCATCCATATTAAATTTTTATGCAGCAATTTTAGTCATGTTATTAAGTTGATGTGTATTTATGATTATTTTGCAAATATGTATAGAGCATTATTAGGGTTTGATCTAGAAATTTTGATTTCTTTAGTCACAATTGACATTATTACTTGAGATTTAACTAGGTTTTCTTATAAACTTGTTTCATATTTAATCTAGCAAGTTTAGGCTTAACTATTTGATTGTCGAAATTTGAATTCTTAAGTGTTTCTCATTTCAATTTAGTCAAGTTGAACAGTTAGACTAAGGATATTTGATCTTCTTAATCCATTTCAATCTAGTTGGTTTTGAGTTAATAATAATTTCATAATAACTAGATTGAACCATTAGACTGTTGAAATTCAGCTTCTTAAGTGTTTATTATTCCAATTAGGTCAAGTAGAGTAGAATAACCGAGATGAATTGACTCTCATAGTCACAATTGAGAAAATTAGTTGATTCTCATAGTCGTAATTAATCTGATTAGTTGACGTTGAACTGTTAGATTGTCGACAAGAGTATGATATTGTGGGAATAAAATGGGATTTTAGAGATATGTAGGGAAAATAATCGAAATTATTTGATAAAAGCGGGGGAACGTGAAAAAAAGTGTGTGAAAAAAAGTGTGGAAAATGTCAAATATAAAGGCTCGTTTGACCTAGCTTATTTCAGAGTTTATGCAAACAGTTTATGCAATATAAATTAGGTTTTATGATATTTTATAAGTTTAAACTAGTGAAAATTGATTTTTTAGAAGACATTTTATCATAAACTATCTTGAAAAACTTATAATAATACATAAAAATTGCATAAGCTTAAAAATAAGTTAGACCAAACGGATCCTACAAGTGGGAGTGTATGAATTGGATTAAAAAAATTTAGCTTCACCTTTAAATTACTTTAAATAAAAAATAAAAAAATTTTAGTGTCCAAAAAAGTAGATGCTATTTAAAATATTATATTTTAAAAATATTAGCGTCTACGCTAGAGTTAATCTTATTAATGCAAAATTTTTATAAAAAATTAAGTTCCAAAAAAATAATTTGTGTTAGAATTTATGGACGCTAAATAAACGTTAAAAATCAATTATACTTTTAATTTTAAGAAACCAAATAAATAATAATCAATTCTACAAGCACAAAATCAATTCTACAACTCCAGACTTGAAATCAAATTACTCCCTCCGTCCCAATTTATTTGAGCCATTTGAAAAAAAAAATTATGCTAAAACACTTGAGTTATTTATAATTTTTTAATTGTATTTCCACTTCTACCCCTACAATAATATAAACTATATATATTTCAATTTTTTAATGAATCTAAAAAATTAACTTTTGATTATATACAGAACCGGAGGGAGTATTAATTATCTGCAAACCATTTATAAAGTCATTCCACGTCACTCCATCATGCATATTTAGAAAGATTCTCGTTTAGTCAGCCAATTAGCTCACGACTTTATAGTCTGCACATGAATGAAGAAGAAGAAACCAAAAACCACACGTGACAACGACACTATACGAAATCACTAAGAAACAACTTGTACGCAATCTTACAAACGTGATTATCATTGTACGCAACGTTACAAACGTGATTATCATAATAATCCATTAAACTAATCTTCTTATAAATCACTTTTTTCTTAATCAATTAACCTGTATTCATCTATCTATCCATTCATTGCTCTCTCCGCGCCATGGATTCTTCTGTGTTGACTTCTTACTTCAACGACTTCCGAACCGCCGCGAACTCCTTTCTCTCTCAATACGAACCTCTCACTTTGGTTCTAGTTCCTCTCTTCTCTCTCTTTCTCGCAAACGTGATTCGTTCGTTTTTCAGTGTTATTCATGATAAAGGACTTAAAGCTACTGTACTAGGGTTCTTCATGAACTTCATCAAGTAATCAAAATCATTACATGCATTCATATAATTTATGATTAATTGATAATGAGAAATATTAGTTGTGATAATTAGTGATTACTCTTAATTATGTGCTTTGTTTATGGAATTTAGTTTAATTTGAGATCTGGTTTTTTTTATTGGTTTTGCAGATTGATCCCTGGTGTGAAGAGTTATATAGATGCTGAAAAACAGAAGGTTAGTTATAGAGTAGTAATTCCATTGAATTGGATTGGTTCAGTTTCACGTGTTTTTTTTTCTTCTTTACTTGAATGGAACTGTTATTGGAATCTATGACACAAATATTGACACGTCGACACTGATAATACTTTGAGAAATGACATAATTCAATGTAATCATATGTGTCACTATTGTGTTGGTGTCAAACACCGACTGAGACATGCCTAGTCTGAGGAGTGTTCATAGATTGGAATTGAATTTGATTCTTGGCAATATAGTAATGCATATTACATGTTTGTGTATGGGGGAGCAGATCCTCTCCATTGGAAAGCAACTATTGATTATGTGTTACTATTTATGGTCAATATTTAATGAAGGGCTAGAATGCCCACTGGACAGGATCCGTGTCCTCGTTTATAGATATCAGATTAGTTGTTCAGTTTATAATGTCGTTTGCAAATTTTGGTTACAAGTGTTTAGTAAGGAGGTTGCAGTATCTAGAATTACTATGAATATTAAAATGTCTTGATGGAAAAGGAGGTAGTATTGAACCGGAGATTGTGGAATTAGAGCTTTTGAAAGTGATGTGTAATTAAACACCTCTTAGATATTTCATCTTTTAGATATTTCATCTTAGTGTGTGTGTCCATGTGGTTGATATTCATTGCACTTGTACTTTTAAAGTTGATGGGGTTTTTCACATGAAGCTTGCCAACAACTTTACCTTCATCATTTGGGTCAGTTTGGTGTTGTGGTAAGAAAATGAGGCATGTGAGTGAAGAAATTTGAGTATGATTTGTTGGCAATATTGTATTGAAGAAACCAGGTGGGTAGTTGTGTTAAGATTTGTGGGGTTCATTTTGTAGCATTGTTTCTGTTACTTAAGTGGTAGATGAATACTTGGATTAGAAATGTCATTTGTTTTAACTGAGTTACACTATTAGTATTGTTAATAACTGGGCTTGCTTGTTGTTTTAAACGTTTAATGTTTTCTTTAGGTCATAGATTGTGGATGGTGACTGATTTTGTTATTAATCTGGTCATTGAATATAGGTTGTGGATAAGTTACAGTCTGATGGTAAATCTAAAAGAGAAGGTTGGAAGACAGAGTTGCCAAGGACGGGGTTGGGGACATCTGTCCTTGAGAAAATGAGTGAGGAGAAAAGAAATGATGCAGTTTGGCAAGGCAAATGCTCTGGTACAGTGTATGTTAGTAATTTGTGCAACATTAAATGCTAAATTCTGGTCATTTGTGTTTGGGATGCTTTTATTTATTTGGGGGGGTCCATTTGGTAGGGCTGATGAGCTTTTTTTTCTTTTAAATTATTTCTTGCAGCTACATTGGAGGAAGTGAGTCTAGTGCACATTTTTCTGTCATAAATGAGGCCTGCTCAATGTTAGTAAGACCTGGAGATTTTTCAGCTGACTTTTATTTTTCATTAAAAATGTTTTCTTTTTTATATACCGATGAAAAATTATGATATTTAAAGAGAAGAAGAAATTGTATTCCTAATTGAAAAAAGTAACTAGTAGTACTACAGAAGATGAATCCTGTAACCCCATATTAAAAGCTCCTCAGAGAAGAAGCAATTCCCTCTCTGCCCAAACCATAAGGTTTCTAACTTAATAATACTCAATGATCCCTCCTCTTTGTTTTCTCTCCATTATACACTGCAAACTTCCCTGCTCAGCCTCTTTATTGGTCTTTGTCCCAACCCAATATCCTATGTTTCTAACAAATTATGTTATTTAGGTTTGTAATGTACACTTGGTTAAATTTTTGTTAGTCATTGGAAAGGAGAAAACAAAAATTTCTTCCTTTTCTCTTCCACGAGACAACAACTCAGGGAACACATTCCTTCTTCTCCATTAAACCTCCAACTTCACATGCATCCAAGCTTCTCTTCGCCCATTCATTAAAATCAATCCTTATCATCCCCTAAATTGGATTATGAGCTCATTACCCCTCCACTCTGTTGAAAATTGTCATTTAAGAGGAAGGGAGAGTTCGTTTCATCTCAAGACCCAAAGATCAAAATCCATCTACAACACTCAAATGAAGAGATGAGTTCCTTAATTAGGCTCCGAATTTAGTTAGAAAGAATTGAATTAGTGTATAGAAAAGGAATGCTCAGGCTTGTATGAACTAGGGATAAGAAAACCCCGATTTATTGTTGTAGGTGAATTAGTATTGTTGTTGAAGCAAAAGTTAAGACTTACTGTATTTGTTAGTGGAGCTGAAATCTTATGTTACCCAAACTGATTGTTGTTATTACTAGTATAGTTGTTGGAATCGAAATTGGAACTTAAATGTGGATGATGATGAAATTAGCATTATGTTCTCAAGTGAAGTTTGTTGTTGTGATAACAAGTAGTGAAACTGAGCTGAGTAGTTTAGAATGCAACTGTAGTTTTGGACTGAGCTGTTGTTAGTAGAAAGAATTGTGAATTTCAGGTTTGGACTATCGCCAAGAACGCAACGCGTTCAGCCGAGGTGCGACGTGGCTGCCTCAGGCACGTTGCACGTGGGGCAGAATAGGTCCCGGTTCTGAATCTTCAGTATTCAGTCATTTTGGAGAGCTTTAAGTTAGTTTAGTGAGAGTTAAACTGATAATTATTGAATAATGTTATTGTAGCCTAAATAATTATTGGATAATATTATTGTAGCCTAAATACTAGTACTGTAATTCATAGGAATTTCCCTTAGTTTAAAGGACTAAGTATGTAAGTGGTGAATCATAGGATTTACTCATGTTCTTGATATATCTGTATGTTGATCGATTGTATTTAATTTGATCAATTTTACTGAATGTATTTATTACATTTGGTCAAGGAAAGTTAAAGTAAATATGTGGGTAAGAGCCAGGTAAAAGTGGGTAAGTGGGACGCTGCTTACAACTATATGTCAATTTATTTTTTAGTTCAGTGATTTTGAGACTGAGTATAAATTCATTATACCTGCTTCAGAGAATTTACCCAAGCTTGTTTGATTTAGGAGCTGAAGTCATTCCACTGTTAAGCAGAATTATTAGATTATGCATTTTGCCTTTTCACTAATGTGGCTTCTGACATAGTCTGCCCTTCCCTGGGCGTTATAGGAACTAGGAAGTGATTTCCTTGTTAATTTGAACATGTAAATGTTCAATGCAAACCTGTGGTCATGACTTCCAATTAGAAATGAAGTTGACATCTTGTTGCTACTGAGATAGTGTTCGCCTGTTCGGAACATGAGCAGACCAAAACTAGACAACCGGTTCTATCATGTACTCTTTGAGTTCACCTACATATCAAAACTAGATAATCGGTTCTAGCATGTGCTCTTTGAGTTCACCTTTTAACTGGAACCAAAAGATACCAGTTTTTTCTTTTTATTTTATTTTTTTATTTTTTTTTATTTTTTACCTTTTCTTCCATATTGTTCTACTTTCAATATGCACCAATGGTAGAATAAAACTCATGTTTTGTTGCCTTCAGCTAACTTGTTTATAAAACGTGTCTTGACTGTTTCTAGATTGTTACTAATCATAATCTGGATTAGTTATAATGTTTGTCTTTTCGAACTGTTTCAAAATTAGCCTTTGACATCAAACTTGTTAACGATGTTGAGGCATTCAAATAACCATGTTGCATGAAGCAAGAAGCATGATCTGCATCAGGTCCGGGCGCCGAGCGCCAGCTCGAGTTGAAGGAAGGCTTAAAAGCCCTCAGATTGGGGCGCCATGCGCCAGCCCTGGGCGCTGTGCGCGGGCACGATATATATATATATGTGCTGTTTCTGTTTTTGCAGCCGAGAGAGAAAAAAGAAAAGGGGTTTTAGGGTTTGTGCATCCAATCAAATCTAGGGTTCATAGAGGAAGCTCTTGGGAAGTTCTCTAGGGATTGGGAAGTGATTCTAACACCTTGTAAACACTTATCATTGAAATCTCTTGGTCATGGGAAGAGATTTGGGAAAAGGGTAGAAATTAGGGATTCACTAATTTCTTGTAACTCTTGTGTAAATCTCATTGTAATCAAGAAGGAAGAAGTTTGATAAGGAAAGGAGAGCTCTCTCCCCCAGAGTAGGTTCGTTAACACCGAACTGGGTAAACAAATTCTATTGTGTTCTTTATTGCTATTGGTAGTTTAGCTTTTGGTTGATTATTAATGCTTGGACCATTGTTGTTGTTTGGTTGCTTAATTGTTTTGCCTCACACTAGTTTAAGTTTCATTGGTGTGGTTCATCGGATTCACAACAAACCACAATTTAAAGAATTTGACATCCTAAGGTCATTACATGCTTATGCATTTGCGTCCAGCAATTAATATTAATTAATAAAATTTCAGGTTTGCACATACCAATCCCTTGCATTTGGATGTATTCCAGAGTGTTGTACGCTTTGAGGCAGAAGTGGTTGCAATGACAGCAGCCCTTCTTGGAAGTAAAGAAAAGACATCTGGAGGACAAATATGTGGCAATATGACATCAGGTGGGACTGAAAGTATATTATTAGCCGTTAAATCATCTCGCGACTACATGAAATCTAAGAAAGGAATTACAAGACCCGAAATGTATGGTACTAATAATTCAGTAGTATATTGTTGGTACTATTATCTTCTTTTTGATATATTTTAAAACTAATTTTTCGATTATAGGATAATCCCCGAGTCTGGTCACTCAGCATATGACAAAGCTGCACATTATTTTAACATAAAATTATGGCGTGTTCCAGTTAACAAAAATTTTCAAGCCGATGTGAAAGCAATTCGACGTCATATTAACAAAAATACCATTTTGGTATGAAGTAACTCAATCATGCTATGTTATTATGTTATATTTTTCGATTTAATAGAATATATTTAAAAAGATTCAAAGTTCTTGGTATTGGATCGTATAAGGTATGCAAACTCCTAATAACTTAAATTCTTATTATCAACTGAAATTGACTATCACGTGATTATGCAGATTGTTGGATCTTCTCCTGGCTTTCCTCATGGGATAATAGACCCCATTGAAGTAAGTGTTTTAAATTTTTTCTGTATACTGTTCAAAAAGTTCTATGAATTAAACTGGCTTGCTGAACTACCATAACATAGATAATTTGTCAATTTCTCCTGTAGGAACTTGGTCAACTAGCATCAAGCTTTGGCATTTGTTTACATGTGGACCTTTGCCTCGGTGGCTTTGTATTACCTTTTGCTCGTGAGCTTGGGTATAGCTGGCATAACTTTTTTTATATTGGAGAACTATTATTTGAAACTGTAATCAGTTTTGTTATACTTCTGCCTTTGATTTTTTCCCTGTCATAGTTTTAGGTTACATACTTTCAGTTTCATTCTAAAATTTGACCTGTGGAGCTAAATCTGTTAATCTGTTAGGATTTTACTTCTCCATCTTACAATATATTCTTAGTTCTCATTTATCTGAACATCTTTCCAAGCATTACAGGAGCTGTAACTATTTCACAAATACTTGGTTTTTAAAATAAAAATCTCTCTGTGTAGGTCTTATTGTTCGTATGGGATTATGATTTTGCATATTATGTTTTGATGGTTGTTGTTTATACTAACTGAGGCACTGTCACATTGTACATGATACATAGCTCTTAACTTTTCATTAAATGCCATTACCCGTTTAAATAATTCATGTTTATCTTTTCTTCCTAGGTACCACATTCCACCTTATGATTTTTCTGTTAAAGGGGTTACTTCAATATCAGCGGATGTGCATAAATATGGGTTAGCTCCCAAAGGAACAAGTGTAGTTCTATATAGGAACCATGAAATCCGAAAGGTAAACCATTAGTTTACACAAAAAGTTTTCAATTAATATCTGAAACCCACATTTTGTTATATAACTTTTTTAGCTACATTTTTTAACATCTAACTGAATATGATGCGCTTTAATCTTCAAAAAGTATAGTTTGTTTTTTTTATATCCACTTTTTCCCGTTTCCTTTGGTTAATATGCATCAGCTCTGTAAAAATATCGATTGAAACTTCTTTTTATTTCTTTTATTCCATTACCTTTGGTAAATATGCATCAGCTCTATTTCATATTTGACCCTTCATTCTTCTATGCATCCTGCCTTTCTCTGTTATTGGAAAATTGGTTGTTGACTTACTTGCAGCTGATTACTAATGTATTTTCTTTGTGGCTTCTGGACTCTACAGCATCAATTTGTTGCAGGTAGGACTACGTTTTATTTCTGATAATATATCTTTTATAATTTTCTATTGCACTTATATGTTAAGGGGGGACATATCATGGGAAGCATGAGAGTTGAGAGGATCTAATCTTGTTCGTACATTCATAAATGGATAGTCAAGATTGGTTTTATTGAAACCTAGTAATGATAATTGCTTTACGGTTGTATGATCAAAGATTATTTCTTCTCGAGAGTGTGTCCTAACATGACACGTGCCATCAATGGGATTCACTATTTATTTTTTGATTTTGAATTCTAATATGTAATTATTCTTCTCATAAGACCATGTCCTACCTTGATACATGCCATTGATGGCGTTCACTATTTGTTTTTAAGTTTTTAATTCTAATATATAATAAGATACCCTGTTTTGATCGTAGTTCACTATGTATTTATCATTTGATAATTGAATGAATCTCCAATCCTTTGAGCAAATAGAATTACTAAAATGAAAGAATATATCAATTAACTAGATAGATCGCTCCAATAGAACTTTGTATAACCAATTAGGAGTGTGTGTATACTTGTAACTTGTCTGTTATTGGGATTAATGCCGGTGCTGTTTTCTGTGACCTTACATTTGACAGTTACTGAGTGGTCCGGTGGGTTGTATGTATCTCCAACCATAGCTGGAAGCAGACCTGGAAGCCTTATTGCTGGTGCATGGGCAGCAATGATGTCCCTAGGGAAAGCAGGTACGTGTCCAGAACCTCTCCACAGCTTTTGAAATTGATAATTTCGTTTTCCTTTCTGTTAACTCTAATGCGGTTCTTTTTTAAAAAAAAATAAAAAATTTACTGCGCTTCTAATGATTGATGTACGCCTAATTGATGGTCTAATTGATTATACAGGTTACTTGGAAAATACTAAAGCAATTATGGAAGGATCAAAAAGACTACAAAAAGGGTACAAACACTGTGTCTCTTCCTGTATCTATCTCATGTTTTGTGCGTTGTATCCATTTTCTTAATGTAATGGTTATGTTATACGCAGCATAGAGGAGATTCCTGAGTTATTTATCATTGGAAAACCTGATATGACAATTGTGGCATTTGGATCAAATGTTCTCGATATATTTGAAGTCAACGATATCATGTCATCCAAAGGTTGGCATTTGAATGCATTGCAGAGACCCAACAGGTTAGAGTGGGGGAGTAGCACACTTTCATATTTAGAATTCTGACCTATTCAGGACTATGGCTTACTTTTAATAAACCGAATTTCTTTTTGTTCCTTGTGCATGAATCAGCATCCATATCTGTGTGACACTACAACATGTACCAGTAATTGAGGACTTTATAAAGGATTTAAAGGAATCTGTGAATACTGTAAGTTGTTTACTTATATGGAATCCTAGTTATAATTGGTTTATTTTTATAGGCAAATGTTAGTAACTAGTAAGTTAGACTTTTTTTGGGAATTTGGAAGGGAGGGGAGGATAGGGCTTTGGGGGGAGGAGTGAAGACTGAAGAGGAAAAGAGAGAGAAACCTTCCACTTTGAGATTTTTTTTCTAAATGATAAAGAAAGGTTTATATTGTTAATTATGACACTATTATTATGATTATTATTTTTTTGAATGGGATTATGACACTATTATAATAACATAAGAAGGATTTGAATTTTTTTATAGATAACCCCATGTTGAGATATATCAAGTGCGAGTTAAAGTTGGTGCCGGATCACAGACACGAAGAGTCTCAAGTGTGATTTAAAGTTTCACATTGGATGAAAAAGTTGAGGTTAAAACAACATATAAGTGAGATGACCCATAAACATAATGCTTTAAGGTTTTGGGCGAAGATGTGGTGTCCAATTCACTTGTGTGGTTGCTCTTAATTCAATATATGTCGATCCAAGTCCAATACAGCGGACTCCCCTCCTAGTCCTTTAGTTCATCATATTAGGATATTTTCAAACCCTTCTTCCCCTAAACCTTAGTGATTAAGTCAGTTATCAGGGCTCAAGCTCTGTTGTTGTTTTTTTATTTTAATCTACTTGGGACATGGTTATAATTGGGTTATTTGTTACGTGACAGTTGATGTTAGATTTCATGACTTGATACAAGCTACTAGTACTAGTATTCTTAATTAGATTTGTATTTTGTGTTTAACAAATTTTGATCAATTTCAGGTGAAAGAAAATCCAGGTCCAATAAGTGGAGGACTAGCACCTATATATGGAGCCGCCGGGAAGATGCCAGATAGAGGAATGGTCCAGGAATTGCTGGTCGATTTCATGGATGGCACCTGCTAGTGACTGAGACCAAGTGAGTGGCTTTCATAAAACTGGGACATGTGTTGTTTTATTCTTACTATGGCCCCTACAAAATAATAATGTACGATTTCACATGCATTCTATTTTTTATACAACGGTTTCACGTGCATTCTTTCATATTCATATTCAGAAGAGAAAGAATAATCCAAGAACTATAATTTATATTGAATAATGAATATACGAAAAATAAAGTCAGTTTATTTATGTGGTCTGTGCTGTGTAGTGTGTATCGAAGAGGCCCTATCATATCTGGTCTTATATGTACTTTTTCTATTATTAAACACTTATTTGTACTTTTTCTATTATTGAAAGAGATATGAATGGTAGAGATTAATTGTCATGTGTTTTGCTTTTTATTTTACAAACCTTCGTATTTTTGTATTATAATTTGATTTTATGGCAATTTGTAAGGTTAATATTGGCAAATTTTTATTAGAATAAATATGCTGCAGAATCATTTTGGCAGCAATTTTTTTTATTGTAGGTTTAAGAATAATTTTTTTTGTCAAGTAATTTAGTTGCTAGAATTTCATCTTATAAGGTGAATAAGTGGATATACCGGAGTTCGAATCCCGGGTCTCTGCATATTACATGTAATATTCTACCAACCAAGCTAGGTTCACAGGGACAAAACAATTTCTTTCTTAATCTAAAACAAATTATGATATGCTTTATTTGTTGGGTCAACCATGCATGTGACGATTTATGCTAAATCGATCGATCTGTTGAAACTATATACTGATTGAAGATAGAGAATATGATTCTCACTTTATTGTCGTTTTGAAGTTTCATTTTGGTGATTTGAACTCATTTCAGCCGATCGATGAAAACCGTTAATCAAACTGAACACCTTTATTATATTATTGTAGCCGAGAAGGCTATTTAGTCGCCTCTTCAAAATAGAGTGTAGCGTTATCATGGATCCCAATCAAAATTGGTTTGTCTCAATAATAGTTTTTCTTGAGCAAACTCAAAAGTGCAAAACCATCATATGATGGAAATGTTATCTCAAGTCTCAGACTATGTTGGCACCACCTATAATTTGCAGCATCACAATAATTATAAATTAAAATGGATAAGGAGATTTGGGGGACTAGGTCAATATCCAATGTTACAAATCAAATGATCGACAACATCTGTTTCATTAAAAATCTTAATTATTAGTAAAAAAGAAATAAAACTCGTTAAAGAAAAAAAATGAGTGTAGATCGAAATAACAAGTAAAGTGAAACCAATGTCAAAATAAATTAGAAAAACAATACCAAAATAAATAAGTATCATCAACATAAACGAAAACGAGAAGGTAATTGTTGTTATGGACATCCAAAGATGAAACGAAGTTCCACAATTAATGTCTTCTCAAAAGATATGAGATACTCGAAAGCAAAATCTGTAAATAATATTGAGACAATTAGAGCATATCCAATAAGGGTATTATAGAGAGTATCATGGACTAATGATCCGTATTTTTTTTTTATCATTGGAGTTTCATGACGTGGCATAGAGGGTATCAAAATTGATGATACCGGTACCTTATTTAAGGTACTGTATCATCAATTTAATGTTACTTTTTTTTGTATATCGAATTAAATAGAATTAATAACTTGTTAATAATGTATGATACCTAGAGTGGTATTACCATTGGAGCAAAACTCGTATGAGTTGCATAAATACTATATGGCATTATAGGGACCACTTTTTAGTAATATATGATACCCAAAGCGGTATCACCATTGGAGATGCTCTTAGAAACAATGATTATGTTAACTTCTAAGGAATCAATTAGAGATTACTAAAACTTGAATAGTTAAAGATGAGTTACATTGAATAGCACACATTACACCCATAATCTCAGCTTAAAAAACATCAGCAATTTCAAGGGCTCTAGAGAACCACCAAATAAAGCTCTAAAACTTTTACTACAGGACGAGAACTTTGGACAAACTCTAATTATCTAATAGTATTATATATCTCACCCATGATGTTAGGAAACAATAAGACCAATTCACTTGAATTATTTTGTTAAGTGACATTTGACATCTCTATGTCAAACTACTATAATTTTCCTTAGGCAATAATTAGTAGTCAGTCCTATTTGTGATAATCATGACAATAATTAACCATACATTACAATTTAAAACAGTTGAGAATAGGAATGTACTTTCACTAATTATCTTGATAATACTTTAAGTACTGGATTTGGAACATCTTATTATGTATGACAACATTCCTAATTAACGAATGATGATGTAACTCATTGTGGACCCTGTTGTGATTAGGCAGTACCATAATATGTTACTGTACCTTAATCAGGCTTTGCGACATCGTACTGTTGCATTTCTACTTTCCACTTTTCTAGATACACTTGCTTACGAATGCATCTTTCAAGTCAAATTAAAACATTTTCAAAAAGGCAACAAATAATGAGATCAATTAATTGTGATCCACTCTCAATGTAAAACTTTGGTTTAAATATGTTTTTGATTTATATAATATTTATATAATATGCAAGGTTTTCAAAACCGGTCCGAACTGGCCGGTCGAACCGGTCAGACCGTGAACCGGTGATGTATTCGGTCTGGTTAGGCCTGAAAACCGGTCTGCAGGCAAACCAATAAAAAACCGGTCGAACCGGTCTTGAATCAGAAAAAATCGGTGAATCGGCCGATCCAGACGGTTTGATGATTCCGTTTTGTTTTTTAATAAAGGAGGTCAAAATAACGCCGTTTCACACTACAAGAAAAATGCCATATACCAACGGCTGCTTTTACTTACGCTTGGTTATGTCATGGGTATAGAATTGATCTTTATTTTCAGCTTCTTGTTCAGCTAATTCCTCTAACAAATGTTTACTAACTACTAGTAACATCTGATTTTGTTTTTTTGAAAAAATAGTGTCAAATTCTTTGCTAATTGGTGATATAATATATTTGTGACCTTAAATCAGAGAATACTATGTTACCAGCTCATGAAAGCACACATTTGTGGCCATATTACATTGAATTCCATTCAATATTGATGTGAAAAAGTCTCTAATGTTGAATTCATAGTTGTAAGCAGGTTAGCTTGTTATAGTTTGTATTTACTGGTTTACATTTGTGAAAGATTATAACATGTTCTAATTAAACAAAGTGCAATTGTGGAAGATTAAATAGAGTGCAATTGTTTCTGGTATATATAAATGATTGTTGTTGTTTGGTTAACAGGCCAGGATGATTATATTAGGCTTTGAACTATCAGGGAGCTGATGGCTTTACACTAATCAAAGGTATATTAAAGTAAAAACCTGATAAATATGTTCCATGTGGTTTGAGTTCTTATTGAAAGATTATATTGAATTCTAAATAATGTTGAAAGTTAGACAGATTTTTTATTTTATTGACACAACTAGACATCACCCAATGGTGTTCTCGTCCTTTGTCATAATAGAAGGTAAGAACTTTTTAATTTAATCGGCTCCTATTTTTTATGCTTCCTCTCTATCATTTAAACTCTACTACTAGATTATAAAAGATTATATTTTTATTTTTATTTGAGCAGCTGCAGAATCAAAGTTGAGTTTTGATTTCATCTTGTGTGTACTGCTACAAATGATAAGTACCAGATCTAGTAAGATGGTATGTGATCAGGTGAATATCTAATGTGTTTGTGTTCATGTTCGTACATCCTACATTGCCCTACAACATTTGATTCCCTTTATAAATTCCACTTAATTATTTTTATTAGCATACTCACATGACTATAATCTTTTGCTTTCTACTCTTTTAAATGGAATTCCCTAATTACCTCTTGTTTGCTGCAGGTCTTGTATTTATGAGTATTTCATGTACATAAGAGAGTGATTTTAATATTATTTTGTTGTTTCTAAATATTATGAAAATATCAATTAAATTGAATTTATAATTTGATCTTTTTTATTTTCTATAGGTTACATATGCTTCTAATGCCCCTGACCAAACGGATTTTCCAAGTCCACACACTGACGAAGATTGAAGAGAAAAATGACTTAGAAGTAAACGGTAGTTCTCTAAGTTATTTGGTGCAATTTCATTTTGGAAGATTTAGTTAGGTGACATTGTTTCGATGTTTTAAATGTACTTTGTTAGCAAAATGACTTTGTTTTGATGTTTTAATGTACTCCGTTAGTTTGAGATGTTTGCAAGACTTATTAGTTTCTTAATATAGTTGAAATTATCTTTTATATTTTATAGTGGATTTTGTGTGTCCAAAACATGCATATTGGCAAATTATTATTATTTTAAAAAATGTACAATCTGTAAAAAAAAATGCAAAAAAAAAAAAAAACCAAACCTATACCATCGGACACATTTGTGGGTAAATTTATTTACAATGGTTGTCAATGTCCGTGGGTATAGCTCTAAGGTTTTCTCCAACGCCAAAAAAGTGTTGTAGCTATAGCCTATTGTGACGTAAAAAAGTCCGTGGGTATAGCGAAATAAAGCACACGGAACAAAATGTCCGTCGGTATAGGTTTTAAGGCCTATGCCCACGGTTTTGGAACTTTTACCCACGGAATTTTGCCGTTGGTAAATGGCAATTTTGTTGTAGTGTCATTCGGTTTTATTTGTAAAAGAAAGATTAAAAAATAAACAAGTTACAAACAATGTTATAGTACTATTTTGTGTTATTGATTTAGTTATTATGTAATTTTCAATTTAGTTTGAATTAGAAATTTTATGTCTAATGTATTAAAGTTTTAATTTTATATTAACTTTATGAAATTTCATCTTTTTCATGTGTAAAAATAAAAAATATAAAGTCATTATTTATTTATTTTTATTTATATATTAATTAAAATATATATTTAATTAAAAACGGTCTAACCGATCCGACTCCGATCCGACCGGTTGAACCTTAAACCGGTAAGCTCACCGGTTCGATGACCGGTCCGGTTCTGAAAATCTTGATAATATGCCATTTCTTTTAGTTTCTGTAAAAGATTTTTTTAATCCTCCAAATATATACACAATACTCTTTTTGTTTAAATATTGTTTTATTTTGGCTCTTGAAATAATTTTTGAGTCTTGTTAACAAGTGTTTTTAAAATACTCTTTAAGTATCGTAAATGATAAATTTTATGAAATTTTTATAAATAATTTCTTTAAATTGAATACTTAAAAAAGACTGTCCCTACCATTTTTCATAATTTTTTTTAAGACGAAAAAATAACAAAAACTAAAGAGAATTTATCAAGAGAGTTATCTCACAAAATTTATATATATTGGTCCATAAAAAATAATTTAATATACTCTACGTAGTTTTGTTAATGATAAGAAAGACGTTGAGATGTATTAAGTATAAATTAAAATTTATATCGGTTAAAAGAATAGAGGTAGAATAACATATAAATGTGAGGATACATGAATGATAAATCTAATTTCTTAGTAAAATTTTAAGTAAAAGTACACTCGAAAATGGTTGTATTTGTATAGTTGTTGATCACTAAAACCATGTTCGCCGAAAGTGTAGTGCATTAATTTACGACAATAAGGATATTGTACTTTGTAGTTTTGTTGATAAAGTAAAAGTATTGTAAAATCATTTGTTAATTAATGTTAATGTTGCTAACTAACGACACATATAACATACCATACCTTTTAGATGGGGAAAGAGTAGCATGACCTACCATTTCGAGAAGTTCATGAATATATCATGGTAACTATTTGAAAGAATATTTATATTTATAGTACGTAGAAATTGTTGTCAACTACGTGTTCCAAGTTCCAACTTGTTTATCAAGTGTACCAACTTGTTTACCAAAGCAAATTCCCTCATGCAAAAAGAATATGCTAAACTTTAAATGACATTTTTAAAATTAAATTGTTTTGAAGATTATTACATCACTTGATACGATAACTTTTATAATTTGGATCGAGTCTAACAAAATTGACTTTTAAGGTGTTGACTGCACCCACTTATAAAGACGTGTAACTTGTGGTGTATAACGACAGATATGCGTGCAACACTATATATCACTTTATACAAGAATGATTCGAGATAAAGATAGGACAAATTCTAGTTTCTTGGCGTTCTCAAATGCAAGATCGTTGGTAATAGTGTAGTGGCGTTCATTCGAAGAGATGACTGCAAGACCATCCAAATTGGCTTTTGTTTCCTCAATTGATTCGAATTTAGATACCCAAAGGAAGCAACCGAGTTCTCCAATTTGGGTTAGATTCTCCTTCAATTAACGGCTTGATCATCTTGATTAAAATGACATGCATTATTTCAATATTTAGTTCATGACTAAAACTATCAAAGATGAACATAAAATGGATTTTCTTCATGGATGCAAAATTAGAATCCTCGTCTTCAACTTTTATACTAATTTGTAAGGTGAAAATTGTCTTTACTTATAAATATTTGATCAAATCAATCTTGTGTAATGTTCTCCATTATCATTCTTTCATGGTCACACGCTTACAACTAGTACTCTCTTTGTCTTGTTTGCCATCGTCAAACTCTTGCACACCAAAAGAATATTAAAATTAAGAGAGAAAACGAAAATGCAATAGATGTCCAACCAAAAATGATTCTAGCCATTATGATGCATTCAATGAGATCTTCATGAATATAGGATGTACCGGTTCAACGTCTTTAGAGGCCAAATCAAATTTTTTAATGAGATCTTTACATTTTTTTTAAAAAAATACACAAACCTTACAAAAATTAAATTATAAGTTGTATATCATACCAAGACTTATTTTATTTGTAATATAAATTATAGTAAGAAACATACACACACATGTTTTTAGGATTTTTTTTTTTGTTTTGAATTTTTATAGTTTCCACTTGCATCAAGGGCAAGTTGGATCTTGGCTTTACGAACATTCCAACTTCCTCTATTTGAAAGAACAAACATACATGACAATAAAAAAACTATTTCACACAGTGTATGGATATTTATGAATCTAAAATAATGGAAACTGCTTTTGTAGACACTTTTTTGACGCAAACCATGTTATGGACATGATACTATGCTATTTGCTAGTACGTGTCCCCAAATATGCAATTAAAAAATAAGAATACTTGTATTCAAGTTCATATCTACGTGGATAACAATATTGTATTTATACCTATGCCTTCTAAGTATTTAAATGCACAAATCCATATTTGTTTTTTAGAAGTTAAATTAATCCACCTAAATTGATACCGGTAAGAATTGAATTTGAGACTTTAAGAGGAGCATACTTTCAGGTCCTATATTTATTATCTGCATTTCTGTTGAGAAATGATCGTTTAATCAAAAAATAAAAAACTATTATTGATGAATTACAAAAAGTATCGACTAATTTAATTAACTTATCCAAAACTATGAACAACCAAAACATTTTAAGTAAATAATATAATAAAATTTAAAATAATAAATTAATAAACATGCAAATCTAGTATATATCTCTAAAACTTATATAAAAATTATACATCAAGTTAATTATTTATCTCATCATCATGATCAGTAAAGACTTGAAAAAATATATGCAAACGTTTATATTTAATATGTAAATATTTTTTGTTCAATACTATGATAGAAACTAAAGAAAAAGAATATACAATGAAATTCATTTTAGTAAAACAGCGAAATAATAATATTTAGAAAATGATTAACATTGATTATAAAACTAATTAATTAGATAAAAATTAGCTATGAAATATTGTTATTGAGCCCCAAGAAAGTAAGAGAAGTTTGATCAAATTGTTATAGATATTCCAACTAGGTTCCAACTAAGTTGTAACCTAAATACTGTTGATCATGTTAAAGTTTATTGTTTTTTCCATGTAATATTTTAATAGTGTTGTATTTCCTTAAATGTATACATATATTTTTATATGTTAATATAAATAAAAAATATAAACATATTATGCCGAGATGGGGCAGGGTGGATCTTGAAATTGAGAGTTGAAATTCAATTCTACAAAATCAGTTTGTAAGGTGAGAGTTGTTTTACTTATATATATATATATATATATATATATATATATATATATATATTCAGATCATCTCATATCCAAGTGGACATACTCTTAAATATGTACTACATCCGTTCCATTTTATTTGAACCAGTTGACTGCTTCACGTTTGTCAATGTAAAACTTTAACGATTAATATCTTTAATTGTATAATAGTAAAAATTATAAAAATTTGATATTTTGAAAATATAAATCGAGGCAAATCCAACAAGATCTTATATGCTAATATTTATTTTTTATTTATGAATAGAAAAATAGAGTCAAAACGAGATATATGAATAGTGTCTACGGTCAAAATGACTCAAATAAAATGGGACGGAGGGAGTAGAAAGGTTTATGCACCCGTACCCATTGTATCCACTCATTTTTGCGAGTAATTATCCAAGTTTGTATCTGTTTTCATAATGTGGAGTTTTATCCTATTTATTATGAGTATTTATTGCGGATACCTACTTTATATGAGTTCAACTTTCAGTCCAGTTATAGAAATTATAAATAATTAATTGTAATATATAAAAATTTGAAACTTTTCAATTCTAAAAAAATCTTAAAATATTCTAATTTAAATTTTCTCTATGTTCTAAAATAAAAACAAAAATGAATTAAAAAAAAAAGTTGATCTAGCCATTTTGAACCAAAAACATAATTTTATTTTTTTTATCCTTTGTACTTATATATTTTAGGACAGCAGTATTTAAATTTCAACATTAAAAAATGTGTTGGGAAATCCGTGTGATATAATTTTCTGATAGAAAGGTTATTTCCTTATCTATGAAAAAGAACCACAAGTCCAATATACAGTACCTAATAGTTATTTTGCCCCATAATTGGCATCCAACTAAAATTCTTATTGGCCCCCACCAATGATGTGGGTTTACCCCTCAAAATCATAAGGGAAAACACTATTGAAAGAATGCACGAGCACGAGGGACAACATGTTTTTTACCCTACAAAATGTAGGATATGAGATTAGCTACAATAACATCTTCCCACAGTTGATCATATTTAGTGGGTATTTACAAAAAATAGTTATAATATATAGAGTAAAAATTTGTATTTTGGATATGGAGATAATTATGAATAGTTATTTACAAATTGAACGGGTATGAGTGTGAGTATGAGTATGAATATCATAGTACTCATCTCTTCTCATATTCATATAATATATATTTATTTTATTTATATTATTATATAATAATATATGTATATCAAATTTTAGAAAATATACAACACTATTAATAAACTATTACACATTTTCATTAAAAATATTTATATTAAAATAATACAAACACAATATGTATATATCAATAGAGATATGAAGTTTAATATGAAATTAGTATAGAGATGGGTACAAATATATTTAACTAATTTTCAGGAACAATGTTTAAAATTTTCTAATAATCACGATGAAATATAAACCATGTATAATTTGAGCAAGTCAATTTAAACCATATAATTTCATAATTTTTTATGGTAAATTATTAATATATTAATTGTTATGTTAGAATAAAATATGTTACATACTAGTAAAAGATAATTAAGCTTTACTATACTAATTACTCAACCTAGCACATGATCTGATTAGAATGTTTATTAGGACCCCACATGACTTATTGTTGAAATATAACAGCAAAAAATATTTGTAAGTATCTCTATGTTTTTTAACATTTGTTCTCATTAATTTCATGTGAGTTCTTTATATTATATAAACTATCACAATTTCATTCATTAGCCTTATCTTCTAAACTTAGGCAATCAAAGCTCAAGTCTTTTTTCTTGATTATTATCAAAAAGATGAAGGTAGGATAAATATCATACAAATTCAATTATATATGTAACATTCTCTTCTAAGTTGGTTTATGCATTTCTTTGTTGCAGTTACTTGGTTGGATGCATAGGAAATTTCGTCAGAATAGTAGTACAGAACCATTCAAAGATTTGGTCATTGGTAAGTCACGTGCTTTTAGCAAGCTATATACCTTTATATATATATATATATATATATATATATATATATATATATATAAAATAATAAAAGTGTCAGTTAAGTGAAGTGTTCAGATTTTAAACCTTAAATATGATTATGTATATATATAATTTGTCAATTGAGCTAAATTCATAAAGACCACAAGAAGACTATGCAATTAAGGATGTATCTAACAACAATTGTTGAATAAATTTATGATCACTATTTGATGTATTGGTGAAAATAAATTAACATAAAAAGTATACTGAAGTCAACACAATAATTTTAAAAAAAATCACTCATCTTAGATTTTTATTGTGTAACTGACTTTCATTTTGTTTTTACTGTGGTATCGCATGTTTAAATGAAGCTACAATGATCTCAACACACTTCTATAAAATTGTGAATATATGTTCATTAGTCGCACATGATAATGATTTTCCCACCGTCAAACCACACGGGGCTACAAAACACATTATTTTATTTTAAATTCACTCTTAACTAAAAATCAATTTTCGTTTTGTTTCAGGAAATTCTTGCAATTGTGTATCAGGCCGACCGTCGCTAGATGATGAACAAAAACCAAATCTTGGAATCAAATTCACCAAACAAACACAAAACACACACAACAATTTCAGAAAATCATTTGCAAGTTTAGAATCAACAAGAGAAGAAGAATTTGACATAGAATCACAAGATGATTCTATGTTTGATCTCTTCCCTGGTTTTCTAGCAATTGGAACACTTGGATCAGACCAATCCATTTCATCAAATCCATCAACACCAACATTTCCAAATAATAATATCCTTGTTGAAACCATTACTGAAAATGAAGATGAAGTGACTGAAAATGATCTAAAACTCATCAATGATGAGTTAGAGAAAGTTCTTGTAGCTGAAACAAAAGATGATGTAATAAGCTATGATTCATCAAGCAGAAACAGCCACGTCAGCACTGGTAGAAGTAGCCACGTCAGCATAGTAACAATAAGTGGAAAAACAAATGAAGGAACAGAATCACATGCAAATAATGCTGTTTGTCCTTTACAAGGTTATTTGTTTGGAACAACTTTTGAAATGTCTGAAACAAATGTTACAAGTGTTACTAAGAAAGAACACAGAACATCACTTGGTGAATTGTTTCAGAGAAGTAAATTGGCTGAGGAGAATAATTTTGGAATGAAATTTGAAAAGGAATTTGATAAAAGAAGTGAAAGGGATGGTGAGAAATATTCTGCTGTAAATTTGATGAAGGAAAAATTGAAAAAAAGAATGTTTCATTCTTGTTCTAAAAATTCTGCATCTATGAATGGTGGTGGAAGTGTTGATTCTGTTTCAGCAGCTGAGACAAAATTCAATAAGGTGAATAATAGTGATTTTGAAGGACCAATATGCAAAATTTTAAAAATTATGAACTACTTTGAATATTTTGAAAATTATAGGGATCACTTAAAAATTCATATTTTATAAGGTAAAGAATGAATTTATAATATATTTTTGAGTTAAATATTTTTTCAGTCTTTACAGAATTACACTATTTTAAGTTTAGTCTTTATTAAATTTTAATGGTAACTTTAGTCATTTACAATATTGAAGTTTGAAATGATAATTCATATTTTGAACCTTTTTTTTTTTTTTTTTTTTTTTTATAGAAAATGGGTATTTTTTAATCCCTCAAAATAGTCCATATAAAATACAAACAAAGATTAAAAGTGAATAATTTTTTTTGAGGTACTAAATTTACAAATATTTATTTTGTAAGGGTTAAAGTCATATTGAACCCTATATTTTTTTGACAAACAAATTTATAATAATATATTTGACCTTCGTTTATGCTTATTATAAAACTAATTTTATTTTATAAAAAATATAATATTTTATTTATTCTTGGTCTAATCTTTGGAAGATGATTAATATAGGCGTAATTACAATTTTAGATTTCTTATTTTATCATTTTGCAAATTTAATCCTCTATTTTAAATTTTGGCAGTTTAGTTTTGGTCCTCCATCATTATTTGAACTAAAAAAAATAGTAATGTGATATTTTTAAATGACGTTATGTATGATCCATTGAGAAGAAAAAATAAACATTAACGAAATTTAAAGAAAATTCTCTTAAAAACTTTATTTAAAGCATGTCGAATTATCATATTTAAACAAAATATTAAATGAAGAGATTAAAACTATGAGATTTTAAAATATAAGGACTGATTAAAAAAAAAATAAAGAGACCAATTCTATAAAATGATAGAGAAAAAAACCAGAACTGCAATTAAATTAAATAATATTGTTTATTTTTTATCATGACTTAATAACATTTGGTTTTTGGTTTCTAGATTCTCCATATGTTTCGCAAGAAAGTCCATCCAGAAAATTCAACAATTGAACACAAATTTGGTAAACTTCGGAAGAATGAGAACAAGAAGAAAATAATGAATGATGGAGGTCACAACAAAGGATACCTTGTTCATCCAGAGAAAGACGATTCATCTTCTTACAGAGAGCATTGGATCAAAACAGATGCAGATTGTAAGTTTACATTCATTTTTCAAATTATTATATAGTCTAGGTAGAATTCTATAATATTGGTTGAGAATATTTTGAATAAGGATGGTTAAAAAATCATACTGAACAAACTATATAATTTTATAATTGTTCAGGTGAATTCAAGTTCGATTTTTTATAGAAATTATTTTTAACAAATTTTACTTACTTGACAGCCATTCACTCTATCTAAATCATAAAAGAAAAAAGAAAAACTACTATATACCACAAGAAATATTGTCACAAGAAGAAGAAGAAAATCACATGTAACTCTTTGAAAATGATAAATCCCAATTGAAATTATTGTTTTTTTTTTAAAGGAAACAAAAGAAAAGCATACCAATTTATTAATTTTATATGAATATTTTGACGTAACTCACATGCATGCTAAGCGAGATACTTCAAAATCAGTTATACTCACTTAGCATATCAAGTGGATCATACAACACCGTTCCTTAAAAAAAAGAATGTATTGCATTATCCACTTGATTGTCTGTGGTGTCGATTCTATAACCATTTCTCTAATTTAAAATGACATATATTAGTTTGATGATTTTTTTAATTTACCTCTTATGTTTTCTTTTTGTCTATCTCTATAGTATACTCAAATTTGTTAAAATGGAGCAATAGTCTAATAGTTAGTATTATTTTGAAATGAGTAAATGATTGATTTGGTTAGTTGCATGGCAAATTACTGTTTTTTCTTGTATATACCATTTTGAGGATGGAGCCCATATTGATTACATCACATATATATTTGTTTGTTTCTCACTTGGTTTTTTCTATGCATTGCAGATTTAGTTCTAGAGCTTTGAAAGGAAAAGAAGAAATTGTGTTGTTTTAAGTTGTTATCCTCTATTAGTAATATGTAATGTCATGTTTGTACTTATATATATTGTGATCATATTATTAATCATAACTGTCTGTGACACATACCAAACTACTCCCTCCGGTTTTGAATATAAGCAAAAAACAACTTTCTAGATACATTGAATAAAGTATGTATATGGACCATTTTATTGTCTAGATACATGCTTTATTCAATGTATCTAGAAAGTTGTTTTTTGCTTATATTCAAAACCGGAGGGAGTATATATTATATAATATGAAGCTGTTTGGGTTGATAAATATGGAATAATTGAGCTTGTCATCTCCAATGTATTGTCTATCTCAAAGTGAGTGCCTGAAATTATGAAATGTAAAGTTTGTCTATTAATCTATTAATAGTTATAATAATATCAATAAATTAGATATTGAGTTGACAGTATAAAAAATAATTGATTCAGAGGAGTCCACATGTATTAATTATATATCATGTGGTGCACTATTTATTTATTTATTTTTTTATAGGTGCAATATGTGACTAATATGAATCAAAAATTCATATGCACAAAAGAGTTATGAGTTCAAATCAAGTAATTAAAAATGTTGCTTATAAAAAAAGTAATTAATAATATTCAATTTAATAATATTGACATTGTTAAATAGGTTGAAAAACAGATAATCTAAACCGAAAACTATTTAGTTTTAAATATGGGAGATGAATGCTTTTAATGGATTGAATAGAAGAGATTTTAATGAAAAAAGTGTATAAATTTATCGTAATATAAAATAAAATAATATCGAAGTCAAAATGTTAATATTTTTTTCTCCTATCTAAATCTCCACTTGAGCTAAAATTGATTGATGGAGATTTTTCTTCTTTCTTTTTTTCTCCTCTTGTACGTCTTTGAAAAATTGAATCAACTCATTATTAATTGGTTTAATAGTGATTGACATTAAATTTGTTAAATAAGATCATAATTTCATCTCCCACAACTATGATTAGAAGAAAACTGACATCACTTGATGTCAATTTTGACATTCGAACCAGATTAGCTAGACACTCCTATGAATTAGATATTAATTGTGAAAAAAAATTGATTCGGATATTTAAAGTTTAAATTAATTCTATTTTCTCCAACTAAATGGACCTATCACACGTATTTGTAAAGAAATGATTAATAAAGAAGATTAGATTAAAAGTGATCGCACAAGAAATTTGGAAAAGTTCTTAATAAGATCCACAATTGATTCAAAAACTAAAACTAAGTAAAATGTGTGTGAACTCCTAGTTCAAGGTATCTAAGTTGAATTCTAAACATTGTTAAAAAAAAAAAAAAAGTTGAATGCTAATCACACTCTCCAAATTACAAAATCTAACATATGTGCCAAATTACACATTAGATTTTTAAAGGGAATTAAATTGTGACAATTACAAAATGAGGCAATTAAAAGAAGGAATTTTTTCCACCCCTACAATTATACCTCTACTTTTACAAATAAAATTATTTTTCAATTTTACCTTTTACTACTTGAGCTTACAAGAAATTCCAGTTATACTGTCACTAAAAGTAAAAAACCGTTAGATAGATTTCAATTTCGCCTATGTCGGAGCTCTTTTTCAAAGTATTCCAGTTCATTGTTGCTAAAAAGTAAATAATCGATATGTATCGGATACTTTTCCGATATACGTATCAGAGAAGTATCAGTTAATTAATGTTCTTTGATGTTGAAAACAAAGGAGATGCGACTGATAAAATTCATGTTTCTTTTTAAGTAGTAAATGTTAAAGTATGGTGTACGTTCTTTAGAGATAATCAACTATGTATTTTTTGGATAGTACTAAGATGTTTTTTTTATCATACTAATTATGTATTTTTTGGATAATACTCCATCCGGTCCTTTTTATAATGAACAATTTAAAAAAAATTACACATATAAAGAAATCACATTCTACTTAGTTATTTTCATTTAATCTTCTTTTAATTTTAAATTTATTTCATGTATACCCTTATTTAATTACTCTTAATTCAATTAATTTACTTGTTTTTAATATTTTCTCTCATAATAAATAAGGGCATAAGTGAAATTTAACAGTTGAAAACATTTGAAAATTGGTCAAATTTTCTTATAAAAATGACCAATTTTTTTCCCAAATTTTTCCTTATAAAAAAGACCGGAAGGAGTACTTAATTTAAAATATACAATTGTCACTTGTTTGCTTATTTTGAATAATTTGAATGTTAATAAATTATCATTATCGATTTTTAGTTATTTTATATATTGTACATTTTTATATATAATTTTAAATTGAATTTTTTAAACAACGTATCATAACCATATTATATAGGAAAATTTAATTTTTTTAATATTATTACGTATATGAATTTCATACGTAAAGAGGTTGGTAAAAACCGTAACAAAGCCAAGTGTTCATAGATAAAATGAAAATAGTGGGTCAAAAAGTAGGGCTGACAATGAACCGAACCAACTCGAAAATAGTTCGAGACTCGAATTGCTAATTAACTCGTTGAACTTGATTCATGAACCAATTAAACTGAACTTGAGCTGAAAATTAAGTTCGTTAATTAAATAAGCCGAACATGAACGGTATGCAGTTCAACTCGTTTGGTTCATGAACCAGCTCGATATATATATATATATATATATATATATATATATATATATATATATATATCCACCTTACACTTTTCTAAACTTTTTTTTTTATTATAAAAAACCTGAAAGAAAGATATCAATAATTTTTTTTTCAATTAATATAATGCACTAATATATTTATTTTTACTTATTTTTTGGTTTGTTTCAATATCTTTATTTTATTATAGCTTTGAATTAATTTACTATTGGGATAATTTTTATTGTATTTCAATTTCTTTTTTTAAAAAAATTAATTTAAAAGGTCAAATATATAAAATTTGAAAAAAAGTGACTTTTAAACTATGTAATTCGAGCAAACGAACTGAACCTAACAAGCTGAATCGAACTGTTCGTGAACTATAAACGAGCCGAACTTGAGCTGAAAAAATAGTTCGTTTCGAACTCGAGTCGAGTTTCGAACCGAATCAATTCTTATCGAGTTGAGCTCAGACAAATTCGACTCAACTCGACTCATTTTCAGCTCTATTAAAAAAGAAAGAAAAAAAATGAAAAATGACAATAGAGGTTGGTGAATCGAAGACCAGCATAAAAAATTGAGAGATATAAAATGAGTTGTCGGAATCTAGAGGAAGAATCTATTTTTATTTGTTTTTGATACAATAGAGGATATCAACAACCACATATTATTCTGTAAAAAAAAAAAAAAAACCGAATATTATTATACTTCTAATATTAAGCTTCCTTTCATAATAATAATAATAAGAGTAATGCTATCAACACACCTTTTAACACACTCTTTTTAACACACTATCTTTTATTGGTCCACATCACCACATTTTTTTATTCACTTACCTGATGACCTGTTCAACCGGTTGTGGAAAAAACCAACAGTTTACTGTAAGCAAAAAAAAAAAAAAAAAGAGATCGAGAAAGAGAAATCGTTCTCTGTGATTTTTTCACCGTGTTCTCTCCTCCGCCCCCAAGTTTGCAGAGAGATCTACTTCTTCTCATACAACTCTCCCAAAATTGATTCTATTGAAACCCTTGATTACCGTTGTCGAACTCACACGCAAATTTAATTCCTAATCGATTCTATTGAAACCCTTGATTGCCGTTGTCGAACTCGCACGCAAAATTAATCGATTCTATTGCAACCTCTACTTCCCAATCATTGTTGTTGTCTATGAGTGGATATGGAGCTTTTTTTATTGCTTTTGTCGATGAGATGAGGTCTGCGGTTTGTGTGCTGCGTTTTTGCTGTTGAACTGATCTTTTCTGTTGTTTTGTGTTTAGTTAGTTTTAGTAGGTAATGGCTTCTTGGCTGTTAAAAGATTTTTTTTTTACTCAAGATAGATGTGAAACAGTGTGCTATTGATGATCTTTGAAGATAATTTTGACGACATTAAAGGAGCTTGTTTTCTTAGATAATTTTGCCCTCTGTCATATGATGTACAAGATTGTATTGGTTTTGTTGGTTTTAGAAAGTCTGTCTATAGACTTGATTTTATACATTTTAAAGAAGAAAAATAGCTTCTTTATTTTAACATTGTAATTTTGAGGCAAACATTATAGCTCCAAATCTGTATCTTTTGGTGAAGCTTGTAATTTTGTAATGTTAATACAAATCAATAATACAATTATTATACCAAATTGATATTTGATTGGTTGTTTTACTTTGAAATTGAATAATGACTTTGTCTAAAAACTGCATAATTTTATGCCTCACAAATCACATGTTATGTCAAATTGACTAAAAATTCTGCATAATAAGTTATAACAAATTTCTGCATAATTTTTTTCCCATCACAAACCAACAAAATTCTGCATAACAAGTTATGCTATAGTCTTAACAAAATTCTGCATAATTGATTATCCAATTACAATGCTTATAGTCTTGAAATTGACTAATTTACAAAAGAAACATGTCCAACCAAAAACCAACAAAACATGATATAAAAAGAGATTATATGTCTATCAAAAGCCCAACCATCATGCCTCAAAATCAGTTTTCCTGCATAAGTGACAGAAACAAATAGACTTAGTGAAAACATGATAAAATAAGAACATTGTAAATTTTATATTGCAAAAAAATAATCAATGAATGTGTAACCTTTTTACGTCTCTTACGCCCTTTCTCGATCCCACTTTTCATTCTTTGTGATGGAGCCCCTTTTGTTTTTGATGGTCGAGGATCAAGTAGTGGTGTATCACCTAAATTGTTCTTACCAACATTTTCCTTGTCAATTTTCAAAGATTGATTAATAGTTGCACATTGTTTCAAGGCTTCACCAAGTGTATGACATGCAAAATTGTAACTCTCATAACTTAACGACCCTTCCTCAATGAATTCAATTGTCTTTTCATATAAACGATCAAACCTCTCCTTACTAGAACACACACCTTCATCTGTTTTTCTTATAAGATGCTTGCTTCTTACATCCTTGCTCCATCTTCTCAATATATATTTTGATGGGATAGCAAAGACACCAACAGTTAGAAGTGCCATCAATGAATGTCTACAAAGATATCCATTAAACTCAAATAAGCGACATAAGCAAGAAATTTATGTTTTTGATGCATCCCACTCTACAACAAACTCTTCATTGTTCTGAAAATCTAAGATTTCAAAAGTAGTAATTTGACTATCCTTGTTCTCTTTAATAAGACGACATCCAGATAATCCCAAAACTTCAATTTGAAATTTCTTAAAGACTTCATGGGTGTAGATCAAAGACATTTGTTTCTCAAAAGGTGACGGAGTCTTAAGAATGGGTTGCTTGTGCCATGTATTAAAATCAGCTTGCCTTTCCGCCTCTTCTCTATCATGCAAAGCAACTTTATATTTCTCAACAAATTCTTTTAATGTAGTTTTCTTACAAACATATTTGTCAAAAAATGAATTGATGCTCTCTGATCTTTGAGTTGTAGACATGCCACCAAAAAATGTATCCTTCATGTACACAGGAACTCAATGTTCACGTTCTTCGTATAAAGACTGAAGCCATTCATCCTCCAACAGGTGAAACTTTTCTACCATTTCTTGCCATTGATCTTCAAATTTCTTCTTTGACCAAGACCTATAAATACATGAGTTTAGATGCTTCTTGAAGTCGTCATTATTTCGTAACACATGACTAAGCTTCTCAGGCACCTTTCTAAGTATATGCCAAAGACAAAACCGATGCCTCGTATCTGGAAATACTTCTCTTATAGCCACTTTCATCGCTCTGTCTTGATCAGTTATTGTTGCATTTGGAGGATTTCCACCCATTGCTCTAAGCCATGTTTTCATCAACCATATGAAAGTATTTGAGGTTTCATCTGCTAGTAATGCACAACCAAGTAACCGTGACTGAAAATGATTATTCACACCAATAAAAGGAGCAAAAGGCATTTTGTACTTATTTGTGATATATGTTGTATCAAATGAAATCACATCTCCAAACTCTTGATAATCCTCTCTACCTTTTGCATCCACCCAAAATACATTTTTCACACGATTTTCTTCATCCAAATCAATTGCATAAAAAAATCTTGGATTTTCTTCTTGCATAGCCATAAAGCAGTCCAACATTGCATTTGCATCTCCTGATTCTAATGATAGACGACGAGTTTTATCTAAATGATTTCTAACATCCTTCTCCAAGCAACCAATATTTTCATATCCACCATGTTGTTTCGCCATTGTTGCAAAAATTTTGGTTGTTTTCACTCCGGCATGTTGCAAAGTTTCAATATAGCTCTTTTGAGCTTTATTTATTCGTCTATGACAGGGAAAATAATGTGCATGTGCTGGAAAAAGCTCATGATTGTGCTCTTTAATGAAGTCGTGAACAATCCATTTCCCATCAGACTTTCTTTTTATACGTAAGTAAGCCTGACATTCCACCTTCAAACAAGGACGCGGGTTAATTGCAGAGGATTCTCGCTTTTTTCCATACCTTGTGCAAGCATATTTTACATCAATAAATTCTCTAGAAATCCTTGAACGACGACTAGTTTTAATTGAAATCCCAAACCCAACACATTTTGCATAGTGAGCATAGAATGAATGAGCATTTTCTTGTGAGTCAAATTCCATTCCAATGTATGGTTCTTGATTTCCATCGCCATTTGAATCACTAACATGTGAATCATTGTTAACATGTGAATCAACACTATACTCTCTGTTTCCTTCAATATTAAGTTCTCCATTATCATTAACAACTTCCATTAATTCCTAATATTCCAAAAAACATATACATGTGTAAAAACAATGATCAAAAGTTTGAGCAATAAGAGACACTATATGTCAATGCAGATAAAGAAAGAAAAAAAAAACCAGCAAGAACAAACATTCAAACAACTTTATTTTTTGAAAAGGCTAAATTTTATTTAAAAATAGAAGAACCTGTATAAGGCATGCAATAACTCTACAAAGTACAAGAGCAACATAATACAAATCCCACACAAGGAAATGAAAAAATGAGCATAAACAAAAGGGAACAAACAAACAGCCATTGGTACAAAAAAACAAACAGTAGAGTCCAAAGGCAAAAATAAAGAAAACACCAACAACACCAAGTATATGTCGATGCATATGCTTCATAATGTTTTTTACAAAGTTACCTTCTTGAGTGAAAGTTATGACTTCTTTTTGTTGATGCTTTAACAATTAAACATGTGCAGCACCAAGTATGTAAGCATGTGGAAGATGAGGAAAGAAAAAAAAAATAAGTGGAGAGTGTAGAAGAATAGTTTGCGTGAGACAATAGGTGAGAGAAGAAGTGTGGAAGCTGATGGGATGAGTGTAACCAAATAATAATAATAATAATAATAATAATAATAATTAAAAAAAATGTGAAAATCTCCCACTTCTTTGTTTACCGGTGACAAGTTGGTAGTTTTTAAAAAGTGATGATGTGGACCAATAAATGGTAGTGTGTTCAAATGAGTGTGTTAGTGGGTGTGACAATAGCATTGCTCTAATAATAATAAATAAAATATAATGGTAAATACTACTGTCATCTACTCATCTTTGTGTTGTTGGACCACCATTCCAAAGCAGCATATGCCCTTCGTATATTTTCTATTCCCATTCACCAACCACCTCACTTGCTAGCAGCCGATATTAATTTTTATTTTGCTTCATGAAAATATAAAAATCATTCTACAATTTCTCTCTTATTTTTAGACAAAAATATAAGATTTGTCATATCATAAAAAAACATACTATAATTTGTACATTAATTTAATATTAGTAAAATTAATAACAATATAGAAATCATATATTATAAATTATAATACTAATACCATAAAAAAAAGTTTTCGTAAAAAAATTAACATAAAAAATAATTAAATATATCTCAATTTAATTTTATAGTATTGACTTTTTTAATCCTGTCAAAACAAAAAGTATTGACTTATTTTCTTAAAAATAATTTTTAGAGGACTTTAACTAATTTGTCAAATATACTTAAAATATAATGTACTAGTAATAAAGTATTCCATCATAAAATTAGGTGGTAAGGTGCATGCATGAGTACATTAGTAATTTTTACTACAATAAGAAAAATAATATACACCATTAATATATAATCATTAAACTTCTTTTAATAAAATATGAGTTTAATTATTATGCACCGTCAATGTAAATTTTTTTTACAAATGTATCCAATGATGTGTTGCCACATTATTTAATGAATGTCAGACATTATGTTTTTTAAACACAATAGAAGATGTGTTGATATATTATTGGACATATATCTAAAACAACTTTACACACTGACAGTGTATATAAATTAAATTCATAAAATATATAATCATATTATCTTTTTTGATTACCAACCACATCATATCAGGTTTTTGGTTTGAATTTTTCAAAAAAACATTGAATTAAATTATATTTTTTGTACCCAAAATAAAAAACAGAATATCCAATCATTAAAAAAAAAAAAAAAAAACAGAATATTGTGTGTGAAAATGTAATGTCGCAAATAATACCGTTAGACGTTAACGTTCGGATTTATTCATCCACGTGTCTTATTCTCCCGCTCCGTCCATCTATCCGTTAACCCTACTCTCTCTCTCTCTCTCTTCTGCAACTCTTTCTTCCTCCATTGATACAAACCGAAAATCTTTCTTTGTTTCAAAATAAACAAAACAAGGAGAAAAAAGTAATTACACACATTCATTCATTTTTCTCTCTCACAATGGGGAAGTTACTATGTGATTCAACAACTGCTGCTGAACCATTTCAAGGTTCGCCGGCGGCGGCTCTTCCTTGGATTGATTCCAAATCTCCCACACAAATCGACACTATCGGAACCACCGTAGATCTTGTCGTTCCGACCAATCTTGCTAACGGACCTTTCACCGCCGGCGGATGGGAAGATGTTATTGGTTTAGAAGAGCTTCAGAGACGTCATCTTCAGAAGCTTCATGCTAAGGGTGTTCTATGGAAGCCACCGGAGATGGAGGATTCAGATTCATCGTCTTCTCCGTCGGAGTCAGATCTCAGATCTGTTGTTTTTCGTCTTTCGCATGGCGGTGAGGTTTCTTCCGATGGAAACTGTCTTTTCACGGCTTCAAGGAAAGCTATGGCTTTTGAGGATATTGATGCAAAGGAATTGAGACGGAGGACGGTGGCGAGATTCTTGGTTGATTATGGATCTGTGAGTTTTGAAGAAGGTGAAGCGATTGATGATGCGATTCGGCATATGTATTCACCGGATCTGAGATTTGGTTGGGGAATTCATGTTGTTCAGGAGGTGAAGTTGTTGGCGAAGAAAGAAGATCGGTTTTCTCTTGATTCTGCCATTGACGAACTCGTTCACCTTGGCATGCAAAGGTATTGAATTGAATAGCTCATAGATGATAGATTCATTGATCAATTTTGCATAATTTAGAGTTTGTTCATTTTCTAGGGTTTCAGAATTGTTGAAAAATTAGTTCTTGAAGTTTACATTGTTTGTTAGATCTTGAAGTTTAAATTAGTTCTTGATAATTTATTCTTTTTTCTATTCTGCATTTCACTGTGAAGAATAATGAGTATGAAATTTCGTAATGTTTATTGCGTTTTGTTTACGATTTGTGTTTTGTTTTTTTACCGATTGAAGAGAAATGGCGGCGGAGTCTATTTACAAAGAAAGATGTATTCCTGTGAATGATGGTCAAACTTGGGCCAAATATATGTTGATCTCTGGTTCTCCTGATGATGAATATGATATCATCACTTTGCAATATACTGAGGAAGGTTTGTTATCTGTAGATGAGAATAGAGAGGGTCGGGCTGCGGCTTTCGGAGATGATATTGCAATTGAGTGTCTTGCTACCGAGTTCAAGCGAGAAATCTACGTGGTAAGAAATGCAGAAAGTTTCATTGTTGACTTTTTAATCTTTGTGTGTATTCTTTCCTTTCATTTTTGCACAAGTTACTGAATTATGCGAATAGAATCAGTTCGTTTTTTAAGGGACCAGGTTAATTCTTTGAAATAAATATTAAATATCATTCATTATGCAGAAAAAGTTCAGTTCGATTATACTCTTAAAATTAATTTGGAAGATTAATGGGATCAGGGAAGCCAGCTACTATATGAATCACTCCATGATAGTTTCTGATTGTTAAATTGATTGAATAGTATGATGCAAGTTCTGACCTTCTGGTGTAGATATACTTGTGTAATACATTAAACAAGTATAGTACTGTGTGTTGGAATGATGAACATCTATCGTGTGAATGTCAAGTATTTGTGGCTGGCTAGCTGACCTGAATCTCATACTTCTCCTATGTGTTTGATTAAGACCTGAGATAGTTGCTTGTGAGACTTTGTAATGAGGAATTATCTGTGTCATGATCCAAATTTATTGTTTTTTCATTCTGGAAATGGGCATATGTTGCGAGTTGTCTTTTTATGAATGTTTGATTATATGATCCATAATCTTTAAAATAATGCAAATTCGAAATTTGTCTCTTCATGCTGTTTGATATGTGTCCATATTTGTGAGTAATTGTCTCTCATCATGCTTTCCATCTGCATTTTTTTCCCATCATTTTAAGGTGCAAGCGCATGGTTCAGATGCCATGATTGATGAAGAAAATTGTATCTTTTTCCTTCCGCATCGTCCAAGGAGTGAAATTGCAGATCTTCCTTTCTTCCTTTTCATGAAAGGAACAGGTAACGGAGAAATAAAGACTTTTTTGCATCCTCTATTAAAGTTTGAAATGTTTAAGTGAACTGTCTAAGCAATTTTTCTATGTTCAGGTTGGTGTGGTGCTGGAGCTGACCACTATGAGCCCTTGATAGCTCATCCTTCTGCCGTTGTTTCCCAAGAAAAGGTTGCTGTGGTACTGTGAGTTTGAGGCTTCTCAGCCTGCAATTTTGTGGAGTAGAGATCGAGTAGAATTAGAGTTTCTTCGAGCCTATTTATGGCCACTCTAGAAATGTTTGGCCGCCAACAATCTGGTTCTCTCAAAGACTAGATTCTGTCCCAAAGAGAATCTCATTGTGTTGCATTTCTTTTGTTACTGACATTTTAGAATCAATCATCTTTGACTCTCTTGACATTTGACAAGCAGGTTTTACCTGCAGTTTGCGCGCACTGCCTTTAGAGTATTGTAATAGATTTCACCGGCTTCTGTTTTGTTGTTCTTATTATTGAGTTGATTAGAGAGGTTTTTGTTGCGTTTAGGTAGTGTGTTGTTCAAATTGAAGAGTTCTTGTACCTCAGTGGATTTCGTCACAGTAATGAAGTGGCTCATTTTCTTGGTCTATATGTTCATGTTACATTGCATTTCAAAACCTGATCTTATTCAATTCGTTCAATCAATTTTGCCTTTGGTTAGAAAAAGAAGGTTGGAAAAATCAAATTTGAGATGACTCGCATAGCTTTTTGGTTGAATAAGATCAATTTTTGCTGTGGTACCCACAAACTCTATTTACACAAAATTATGTTGTTTGACAGAGAAAGTCTAACAGGATTTGGCACAACCCCAGCACCTCATTATTAGGTACACTCACATAAAGAGGAAAAAATTAAAAAGAAAAAATTAAAATAATATTGATTGATGTAATTTTATTATTATTATTTTTTAATTTGTTAGATTTATGTATGTGTGTCTAAACAAAATTAATTTGTGGTTGTTCCCGTAGAAGAATGCCTCTGTTTGACAATGTCTGTGAGTACAACTCTAGTAACTGCAATGTTGGGGTGGAGTTCGGACTTCACAAAAAAAAAAGTATCATTGTCAACCACTATTTTTTTTGACTCAACCTTTTCAAAATTGATTCTTGTAATCAAACTTAAAATAGTGATGATTTATCTAACTTAACAAAGAGGATATGTATAATCTAACTTAAATTGTTATTGGATACTAATCTCACATAGTCACCCTTCTGCTCCTATAATATGGTGGAGCTAGACATGTACAAAATGACATTATTGGGACATAGTTAACACAAAAATTTATATATGTGTAGCATAGAGAAAAGTTATATTAAATGATAAAAAAGAACAAAAAGTTTGGAGACATAAATCTGACTCGACAATCATCACACAAAAGTATAAAAATCAACCTAAAAGGGGTTAGTGTCAAAATTTGTTTTCAGAGGAAGCTAGTAAAATAACTTTACATTTAAATCGATCTTAGACTATTTTTACCTTCTCATATATTCTTTTCTAAAAAAATAATTTTATGAATGAAGACTCATTTTGGTTTTTCATTAATTTCTTTTTAACGGGGCAATTCAATTCTGACATAAATAAAACTTAAATTAAACATTGTCTAGAAGTTTTAGTTCAACTGACAAACGTTGAAATTGCCACGTCATGATCCGGGTTCGAACCCGGGACCTCACAGTTGTGTGTGAGTTTAATTTCAGTGAATTACCACTTCATCTAAGACAAAAAAAAACTTAAATTAAACACTGAGTTTGTATTGCTAGACATCAAAACACAAACTTGTTTTCGTCAAAAAAAAAAAAAACACAAACTTGTTGGACAAGCTTATTTGGGATCTTTTGCATTCTTCAGGTACATTACAAGAGGGTTTAATGTTAGAAATAGGAGATTAAGATACAATGTTTGGTTCAAACCTTTGTCATGAGATTCATATTATTATCATGCAACACTTGAATCAAACTTAGGGAATTTCAGCTTCCCCATTCTTTTCGTGAGGCTAACTAACTCTCGTGCTGACACGCTAATAAGTTTGGAACTCACTCTAACAACTCAAAAGTGATGTTATATGTGATAGTGAAGGATATATATTGATTGCGTTTCATCATATAAGATATAGATAATGAGGCTTCTATAAACAAAATATTCAGTTATAAAATGTGAAATATAGGTTTAAATAAAAATCTTGTAGTGAAATTCTATGAGTTTTGCTAACAAGTGCCCCGGATACTGTTTAAGCATTCAATTTAAAAAAATTATTTATTTAAAAAGTGAAATATTTCAATTTTCAATGTGTTTTTTATTTTTTTTGAATGATTCAATTTTCAATGTGTTAAGTTCACATATTTTCGTAAAAATTTAACAAAAACTTACTTCCTCCATTCTAAAATATAAGTTGTTTTGACCATATTACACGAGAAATTATGAGTAAGTTTACAAAATTGTCCTTCATTAATTGTATGAGAAAGATAAGTGAAAGAATTTTTTTTTTTTGAAAGAAGATAAGTGAAAGAATTGAAAGAAGATAGAGAAATAAAAAGTTAAGGGTATAATAGGAAAAATAACATTAAATGCTTCAAGAGGCTGTAAAAAAATGCTTAAAGAGTGTCCCAGACACTATTTAACATTTTCCAAATTTTATTGTAAGAGTGTTATTTTTTTATTTTTGATTTTATGGAGATTTATGTTTTTTTTAAGGATTTATGTTTTGTGTTAAATATATAGTAGTAAAATGCTAAAAAAAAATATTTCGCTTTCATTTTTTCTGTATAGAATTTTCACAAGGATTTGGTATATTGAATCTTTGTGCATTGCCTCATGGATTTGGTACGTGAATCATTCCATCCACAAGACAATTCATAAGGTAAAAAAAAAAAAAATATGTTTTAGGTGTTATTTTTGATGTGTCTTACCGTGAGTGTCGGTGTAAGAAACATATCATGGGGAAGAAGGGAAAACGAGGAGCGATACCTGATGGAAGCAATTGTGAATGCAACGCATAGTGAAATTATTCAATTGCATATGATGATGATGATTTCATTTTACAAAGGTACAAGAAAATAGGGACGGTGTTGACCTTGGTTGTTATGGTGTTAAAGAAAAAAGTAATAAATTATTATTATTTTGATTGTACTATAAAAAGATTACGAGAAGTATGAAGAATGGTGACCATTCAAATAAAATTAAACTTATATTGTACTAAACTCCCAACAAAACTAAGTTGTTGTTCTTGTTCATCATTGTCTCAACGGTAAATGAATGCAATGTAAATGAAATTCAGTTTATTGATATCACTTTGTTTCCTCTCTCAATTTCTTTTAGCCAATGGTTTCTTGAATTGGTTTGAAAATGATATCTCCATTTTGTAGTAAAATGTTTAAACTCCTCCTCAACATAGGCGGAGATTTTATTTGTCCCATAATTGAAAACCCAAAAACTGCAAACCCCAAATCTAATCCTAACACTAGATTTTATTCCCTCAATGGTAACCCTTTTTTTTATTTAAACCAAAAAATATAATTAATGAATTCTGCAAGCAAAAAAATAAGTTCAATAATAGAAAAACATAAAAATAAAATTACTTAAATTTTTAAAAATTTAGTTTCAATGTACATATTCAGACATGTTTGTAGCGAATTATAAATAAGTGATTTTTAATATAATATATATATATATATATATATATATATATATATATATATATATATATATATATATATGATTTTTTTAGAAATTTTTAAAAAAAACATAACTTTTTTGTTTGCTTACAAAAATAAAATATATATCTTTTTAAAATTCTCTCAATATTACATTACTAGTTCAAATTTCCTCGGAGAAGGTTGTAAATTTTTATTATAAAAAAAGGTTATAATTTTTTTAAAGCAAATAAAAAAGGAAGAACAAAAAATAAGAGAACATAAATCTGACTCAGCTGCACAAAAGTGTAAGACTCAACCATAAAAGGAGCTAGTGTCAAAAATTATTTTTTTGGAAAAACTAATGAAGCAACTGTTTATTTGAATCAATTTTAGCTTCTCATTTATTCTTTTCTAAAAAAAATTATTTTATGAATGCAGACTCATTTTGTTACTCATAAATTTCTTTTTTGACAGAACAATTCAATTCTACCATAAATAAAACACAAATTAATCATTAACATTTTCATATCGAAAACATACTAATTTTTCATAACAAATGAACTAATTTATTTTCAATATACAAAAATATTATAAACTAATTTACATTTAATTTACCAATTGTTAATTGGTTTGGTGGTAATTGACGCTGAACTTGATACGGAGAACTATAGTTCAATGTCCGCAACTGCGATCAGAAGAGGCTGAAACCACTTAAATCAGAACTGACCCCGAACTAAATTTAACTGGTAGTGAAAAAAATTACATTTAATTTTTGTTAGAAATGAATTGTCCCGTCTGAAATTTATGAAATACCAAAATGGATCTTCACTTCTTGTGAACGACTGAACGGTGATTTTTACAACCCAATACATTGTGGACCGGTTTGGACCGGGTCGATTCGCGAGCCCGATCCATTTAGAATAGATCTTCCAAAACCTCTTTTCCTTTGTTCTCTTCGCTTTCTTCCATTTCTTTCACCTTCATCGTCTGCTGTCTCTTATCTTCACGCTCCAACAACCATCATCTCTCAAAACATTGCTCTAACCTGTAAGAAATATCTTCCTTTTAAGAGTATCTTTCACTATGAATTAGAATTGATCCATATATTGTTGTTGTTATGAATATTTATTTTGTGTGCGTTTCATTTTTTTCAACTCATGTAAGTTAATTTTGGGTGTTCTTATATTTTTATTTCAATTGTGGGCACTATGTGTTTGACAAAATGCCACAGTTTTTTTTTTTTTATTCAAGATGTTCGTCGAATATATTTAGTTCATGAAATTAGCTTTAAATTATTGTTTTAGTAATAATATTAAGCCCCATTGGATTGAAAATAGTTTATGCAAATAAATAAGCTTTTATTTTAATTCATAAGTTTTCAACGATGAAAATTGTATTTTCATAAGTTGTTTTTCATAATCTACCTTTACAAGCTTATACTAATACATAAAAACTTATTTATTTGCTTAAGTTGTTTTGAATAAGCTAAAAAATAAGTCAATTCAAATGGGCCCTTAGTTCGTCTGATACTGTGCTTTTAGTAAAGTTACTCATCTATGCCATTCTAAGTTTTCTATCATTTTAATTAATTAGTTGGTGTCTATTTTAATTTTGTTCCTTCTTTTGGTTCAAGATTAAATCTGGGTTTTCTTAAGATTGAATGTGGGTTTTCTGAGATATTATATTACTGCTGTTGTTTGCTTTTCTATGCATTATTAATGTAAATGACGTGGTTATTAGAAAATGGTTTATTAGTGAACCAGTAGTGATGTATGAGTCGATGTAATAACCGTGATGTTTTATTCCTATCCAAATGTATGAAAATCTATGCTTTTTTCTTTCTTTGTTTGCTTTAAAATGGCCCTTGCTGCTTTATGTTGATAATATATTTTCAATTTGGAGATTATTTTAATCCGTAACTAACTGGTTGGATCGGCTCAGAGGTTTGAATCGGGAACAATGGCTGGGAAAGTGGCAAAGGCAGCTTACGATGCGAAGATGGGGAAGCTTCTTCGAGAGTACACACAAGTTTTGGTTGTTTCGGCAGACAATGTTGGGTCGAACCAGCTGCAAGGTATAAGGAGGGCACTGCATGAAGATTCAGTGGTAGTGATGGGGAAGAACTCGTTGATGAAACGCTCTATTGTCCAGGAAGCAGAGAAAACTGGAAACAACAACGCTTTCCTTAATCTTGTACCTCTCCTTGTGGGGAATGTTGCATTGATTTTTACAAAAGGTGACTTGAGGGATGTTAGCGAAAAGATTGCCAAGCTCAAAGTTGTTAATCCTATTCTCATGTGCCCTAAGTACAGGTCATATGACTCATACAAAACTTGCTCCTATATGCAATCTGGACAGTTGCCATTGGGCCTCACATGTTGTAACCAACAATCTTCAGAAGCTTCCGAGCCTTTTCTTGTAAGCTCAAAATTCTCACCACCCCAACACTGTTACTTGATGAGATCGAGACAGTTCTTGTTGACAAGTATATGGTCTCCTTTTCTCCTTTTGGCTGGTAATTTGTAATGCAGATGGAGGATTTTGATTTTGACCCCATGATTTTAATTTCATTAAGGGATACCTTTCACTGGATTGATCTTTTCCCTTGGCTCTCTTTCCTGTCAAACATTTTATAGTTAAATTCTTCTTTTGTAGGAAATGATGGAGAATGGAAATGATGTTATTTAGGAATTCTACTATAAGGACTTCTAATTTACTCAGAAATGTTATCCTATGTTTAAATAATGATAGGGATATATATGTCGGTGGTAATAGATCCCCTCAAGTTTATTTTTCTCTCAAAATTATATCGTTTTAACCTTAGCCTTTGGCTTTAGCTTTTGATCTGTATGCCACTTGAAATCTGTTTATGATTTTGGTTTTGACAAAGGCAATTTTATGTTATAATTTTTAAATTGTAATGCAACAGATGGGATGATGCGAACATAGATAGAGAGCTGGTTTCAGTATTTAACCCTGAATTTAGTGCTTTGGTATATTTTAGAGTCTAACATTAGGAACAATTTTAAGTATATTGGAAATTAGTTTGATGATCTGTAATTGTGTTGTGTCTTTTGATTTACTAGATTTTAGAGTGTTTTATGGTTAAACAATAAGGACTGTATATAGATAGATAGATAATTAGTTACTAGTTAATGAGAGTGCTTGAATTCAAAATTATCACCTTAGTCGATTAAGGAAACTATATGCAATATTATCACCTTTAGTGATATTCATCACTTGATAAGTATAAGATTAATAGACCACCTAGCTCTTTCCTTTGGAGGAGGACACTTTACTTCATTGCTTAATTTCACAGTCTCTGGTTTAAATCATATCTGATGTCTTGGACAAATCTGGGTTCCAAGTATTATGGTCTTGGGACATCCATTCATTGTAACTGTAGCAACTAGAATTTTATTTTTCAAATGCTGTAACATGTTAGGCAATTTTAATGACCCTGCATGTTAGGCATGGTAAAGCTTGAAATGGCATACAATTTTGTTGAGAGTTTGGTGATAAGATAGTTTGCTATTCAGATTCACTCAGTATCATTAAATCGTCCAAAGTGTTTGATATTTCTCTTCATTTCTATTCTATGGTAATGAGATTCACAATATCATGCAATTCTTGAATCAAGCTTAGAGAATTTCAGCTTCTCCATTATTTTCATGAGGCTAACTAACTCTTGTGCTTACATGCTAATAAGTTTGGAACTCAATCTAACAAACTCAATGGAGGAGGATGCAAATTGATTGTGTTTCATTATATGAGATGGATATAGGGGTCAACAGGGCCCAACCTAAAATCCTAAAGACTATCTATGTTTCGATAGTTTCTCATCGCACCCCCATGTTTTTTTTTCACCTCACTAGCAGGCAAAAAATTTCAGAAAACACTCCGAATTTTTTAAAATTTACACTAAAAAACTTTGGAAAACATGTAGAAAGAGAAATTTTGAGGGGGGGGGGGGGGGGGGGGGTGAGAATTTTTCCTATGTTTCATTTACTCTAATACACTTAGTTTGTTTGGGACTAATGACCACTGTCCAATAGGTTGATTTAACCGTGAACTCTCAACTCCCATTATACGACCAGCCCCACTTATCTCGATCTTCCGACAACACCACCGGATTAATTAACTTCCTAAGCTCTGCCACTAGATTTTCTTCCCACACAAACAGCCTTCGGCGCCAAGGTAGCTTCCAGTTTAAAAGACCATCCTCCAAAACACGTAACTCCGCTACACTACTCTGCTTTTGAATTGATACCGAAAATAGGTGAGGAAATCTTTCTTGAAGAGAAACTGTTCCTACCCATACATCTCTCCAAAATTTTCTTTTGTCCCCACACCAATACGTTTTACCACACCTTGAGAAAATCAATTAGTGTTAAGGTAAGCACCAATTGAACAAATGTCCTTCCACCATACCGATGAGAACCACGGTTTACATTCTTCATCAATGCTTACCATACTCGTCACATTCTCGCCATACACGTCACAAATGTCCTTCCACCACACCGATGAGAACCACGGTTTACATTCTTCATCAATGCTTACCGTACCCGTCAAATTCTGAAAAATTGATTTGAACAAAATTTAGGAACATTTGTTACCACCGAATCATATTGAATGTGTTTGGATGTCAATGACTTTAAAACCTTCCAAAATCTCTCCATTTCTTCATAGAACAATACAATTAAAAAAAAAAAAAGTATTATATTAATTATTAAACATTGTAGTAAATTCTTTGGTACCCTTTAGAATTAGGTTGATACCCTATACTCCCTCTAGTTCTATTTTATATATAAGTAAATTTAACTTTTTTGATTCATTGAAAAAATAATATATTTAATCAATAATATAAGTTAAATACATTATTTTTTCCATAAATCTAAAAGGTTAAATTTTACTTATATATAAAACCTCATAACAAAATTATATAAAATATAACGTAATATTGAATTTTATTATTAGTACCAAACTAAACTCCAAAATACAGTAGTACTATTCATGTACCTAAAAACCTTATAAATTTGTGCAGTTAGTTAAGATGCTACGTATACTTGAAAACAAAAATAAATTTGTTATAGTTTCTCTACAAAAAAAAAAAAAAAAAAAAAGCAAAAAAGTGAATGAAAATGGCACCCAATATAAAAAGAAGAATCAAATAGCGTATTGTCTTTCAACACCCAGCAAGTGAAACCAACCAAAGGGGCAGACAAGACAAGCAGAACAGCCCTTCGGAGATCTCAAGGGTCTTGTACTTCTTCAACCCTCGTTTTCTCCGAACTCTTTCTCTCTCCCTTATTAACCACCAACCACAACCCTCTTTCTCAATTCATCATCAATCACTGTTATGGCGACCGCTTATTCAACTCATTGTCGTTCATTTCCATCTTCTTCTATGTCTTCCAATCAATCTATTAACTTCTCTAATCGGTTTCTTGTCAACACTGTTTCTTTTAAATCTCAAACCCATTTGTTACAACAGATTTCAGTTCATACCCAACAACAAGATGGTCAGTCTCTTGTTTTTCTACGTGTGTTTTGTAATACCCTTTTGTTTATTTGGTCTAAATTTTGAATCTTTTATGCTTTTGTAGTATATTTGTTGTGAATTTGACTTTGCTATTTCAAAGTGTGATGTTAGTTTTTAGAGGATGAATGATAAATGAAATATTTCATTAGAAAAATCAGCTCTTGATATGTTATTATGTTTGTTATGGCCCTTTACATTTTGAATTTAATTTAATTACTATGCACCTATGAAGCACTTACACTAGTGGCGCAGTCAGGACCCTAGTTCAAGGGTTCAAAATATAGGTGAAGTGAATCCGGTTTGGGTCTTTGGGCCGGTGGTGCAATAAAATAAAATTTAAGGGGTTTGAAATGTAAAATATATAGAGGTATATGTGCATTTTTGTTAAGTTAAGGATGTTTAGTTGAACCCTCTAAATATACTCTAGCTCGGCCGCCACTGACTGACACGCAAAGTTGGACACTTGACACAACATTGACACTTACATGTCAACATGGGTAGTAATTTGTGAAAATGGTATTATTGAATGCAATCAGATGTGTCTGTATCATGTTGGTGTTAAATTCGAAGTGTTGGTTCTACATAGCTATGTACCAATATGTATATAGAAAAGACTTACGCAACATTCAATCATACATCAACAGCAGGTAGATATTTGTGCAGATATTTTACAGAAGTAATATTTTGACATGGCAGCGTAGTAAATATGATTGGATGTTGGTTTAGTTTCTTTTGTACAGTGTGAAAGATTTTGGTTTGTGTTAGATATTGAAGATGTATGTTATATCATAGTATTTTGTTGAAAATTCCTTAGTCTCAATATGAAGATGGCATGTGAATGCAGGTGCAATTGCATCAAGTGTAATCTCTGTTGAAAGCAACAATATTAGCAAGCGGTTGAAACCTGAATTATTGTCGGTTACATCCTCCACGGAGTCCCAAGATGAAGCTAGTATTGAAAAAGATGCAAATGAGTGCACTGTTAGTATAACAGTTGTTGGAGCCTCTGGAGACCTTGCCAAGAAGAAGATCTTTCCGGCACTCTTTGCACTTTACTATGAGGGTTGTCTCCCTGAGGTTCGAAGTTAATAGATAGTTGTCTTTATCACTTGTAAATTTTGGAAAAATTGATTATATATATGTGCTTAATATTGAACTATTGCTTTACTTTATGGCAGCACTTTACCATTTTTGGTTATGCTCGAAGTAAGATGACTGATGCCGAACTGAGAAATATGGTTAGCAAGACTCTCACCTGCAGAATTGATAAGAGGTAAATAACTGTGCAACATGTCCTATTTGGTTTTAACCTTACTTGCAGAGTGTAATGTATGCTCGAGTAGTTCCTTGATGATATTGTGTAATTTATGTTGTGGAATTTCAGAGAGAACTGCAGTGAAAAGATGGAGCAATTTCTTAAAAGGTGTTTCTATCATTCTGGTCAATATGATTCTCCAGAAAACTTTGCAGCACTAGACAAGAAGCTGAAGGAACATGAGGTAATTGGACAAAACAGTATCTTAAATGGTTTATTCAATAACTCAATGTGGTTCCAATGTCAGCATGAATTTATATTTATAATAAGAAAGTAAGCTTCCTGGTAGCAAAAGTTTTTTCATCTCGATTAGATGGTCTTTGCAGATTATCATTCCTTCTACATGAAGTGACTGTGCTCACTTTAGCGATATATAAATGGAAAGAGTAGTTTAGTCAAGAATCTAATATTAAATAGAAAGACAAATGTTGGTTCTATGAATTTTGTATTCACTTAAAGAATATTCGGACTGGATAGTGACCTCCGTGTAATATTAAGTTCCTTGAGCATTGTGCTGTTATTGTTACATTCATAATTGGAACTTCTAGGGTCCTGTTTGGATAAAGAACATAATTAAGCGCTTATAGCATAAGTGTTTATCATACAAGTGATTATGGTGAGGCTATTTCTATATCGTAATCACATGATTATAGTCTTTCTTCCTCTGCTCCCCATTGTGCAAGCTTTTCATATTGTAGGTAGTTTCTGTGTTTTTGCGTTAGCTAGCATCAATCTCAGTATATGAAGGATGGAGAAACATAATATTTTGTTTTTTATTCTGTCGTTTTATTAAAATATTTGAAATTTTAATCTGAATTTGACCGATTTTCTTTGAATACAAAAATTGCTTTTGTAGGATGGGAAAACTTCCAATCGCCTATTTTATCTTTCAATTCCTCCTAATATATTTATAGATGCTGTGAAATGCGCAAGCTTGTCAGCATCGTCTGGTAACGGTGGTTGGACTAGGGTCATTGTTGAAAAGCCTTTTGGTCGTGATTCGGAATCCTCAGCCGCTTTAACAAGATCGTTCAAGCAGTATCTAACCGAGGATCAAATTTTCAGGTTTTCTAACTAAACTATGACCCTGTTTGGATAAGTTTAGCCTTTATAGCATAAGGGCTTCATTTAAATCCTTATATATAAACTATTTCTATAACAAAAAGGTAAACTAAAGTAAAACTATTTTTATATAAACTCTAGGTTTCACAAGTCCTTATGCTAGTAGATAAGCTTAATTAAGTCACTCCAAACAAGTCTTAATGATCTTCAAATTTTAAAGATTGCAAGTGCTATATTTAAAATTGAAAATATTATACAGGATTGATCACTATCTTGGAAAAGAGCTTGTGGAAAATCTTTCTGTTCTCCGATTCTCAAATCTCATTTTTGAACCATTATGGTCAAGACAATACATAAGAAATGTACAGTTGATATTCTCAGAAGATTTTGGCACTGAAGGACGTGGCGGGTAACCTTTCTTCCTTTACATCATTCACATTTTCTGACCTTAAAATGGTGATTCTCATATATTTTCACATCTGTACTCCATGCAGGTACTTTGACAATTATGGTATAATTAGAGATATTATGCAGAATCATCTACTTCAAATACTAGCCCTCTTTGCAATGGAAACACCTGTTAGTTTGGATGCAGAAGACATTAGAAATGAAAAGGTAACATATGGTTATATACTTTTTTTTATCGGCAAATATTAGTTATTAGTATGTTATGTTAGGAGTCAGAGTTTGAATCGCCTGGACCTCCGTCTCAAAGTCCTTTAGGCGTTCCAGCTCAAGTTCAATTGTTTTTAAAAATTGTGATTTTTAGTGACGTTCAATTGCTTAATGGATGTCAGGTCAAGGTTCTTCGATCAATGAGACCGATTAAACTTGAGGATGTAGTTTTAGGCCAATATAAGAACCACACAAGAGGAGGTGTTGCATATCCAGGTTACGTTGATGATAAAACTGTACCAAAGGACAGCTTAACACCAACATTTGCTGCGGCTGCCCTCTTTATAGATAATGCAAGATGGGACGGGGTACCTTTTCTGATGAAGGCTGGGAAAGCGTTACACAACAAAAGGTAAGTGGAGGGAATACGTTTCCATAATATTGCCAACCGCGGATCGTGAAAAATAGCGGTTTGTTGAAATTCTGCTATGCTACAGTGGTATAGCACTTATATGCCACTATTTGACAACACTTAGCGCAAGAAAAATAGCGATTGTTCAAATTTCGCTATGCTATTGTGCTGCTATAGGCTATAGCTGCTACTTGACAAAATGCCACCTGCCTATTAAACTTCTATGTTGTTTTGTATTCAGGGCTGAGATACGGGTACAGTTCAGGCACGTACCGGGCAACCTGTACAATCGGAATCGGAATTTTGGGGCAGATCTTGATCGGGCAACAAATGAACTTGTCATAAGAGTTCAACCTGATGAAGCTATTTATTTGAAAATCAACAACAAAGTACCGGGACTAGGAATGAAGTTGGACCGCAGTAATTTGAATCTTCACTATGCAGCAAGGTATTTCCTTCTTTCCAAAAACACCAACTTTATGCGACCCCTAAATGTGACATTAACTTAATGACCATAATAGTCCTCGACATATTTTCCGCTCTTTGAATGTAGTTTATTTTTTGCTTCGTTCATGAAATTTTGTTTATGTCTGTAATGAAATAGGCGTTTAAAATATTGTCGATTAAAAAAAATTCATTTTTAATTGACATTTTCTGTGGTCATTCAGGCTAATAATATTGTAAATTTGTAATGATGATTTCAGATACTCGAAGGAGATACCAGATGCATATGAAAGGCTACTTCTTGATGCAATTGAAGGAGAAAGAAGACTATTTATACGCAGTGATGAACTTGACGCTGCTTGGTCACTTTTTACACCTGTGCTGAATGAGATAGAAGAGAAAAAGATAACTCCAGAGTACTATCCTTATGGTAGTCGTGGTCCTGTCTGCGCTCACTATCTTGCAGCCAGATACAACGTACGATGGGGAGACCTCGGATTAGATCTAGAACAATAATTGTTAACATTTTGTAGCACTTGTGATCAGCCTCAGATGTTAGCTAACACACGTCGATTTGCAGCTTCTTGTTGGGGTGCAGTTTTCTTTTTATAATGATATTGGTATTGGTATGGTAGGCATACATGAAATCATGAAAAGTAATAAAGCATTAAAATGAAGAATAGTGTAATGAAAAGCATTGAGATTTTTCATTTTAATTTTGGTTTGGTGGTGGGGATTCAAGGGATTGGGATGGTAAATGCTTCATGTAATTTTCATTTGAATGTATTTTGGTTGGATTGGATCATAGATTTAGGCATTGAGTTTGTAGGGGTTGTACAATTTGGTTTTTAAAATTATGAAATTTTAGATCACAGTATCTAAAATTGTTTCAAAGAGAGTATTATGTTATATGATTTTTTGTTCAAAACTGAGATATTTAGAGGTTAGTTCAGGACAAGACTGAAATTTTTTGTTGGATTATTTGTATGTTATGTGTAAAATTTTGTCTAGGCTTTATAATTTTTCTGACTCCGCCATTTCACCATTGAATCTATGTGCCGCATAGGCACTACAAGGGCCTAATCCCTTTAAGCCACAAAAGATACTAGTAAAGATCAAAGGTAAACCCTTCAATCACCATTATAAATGCAAAAAAAGAAGTAATTTCATGATGATTGAGAATTTTAATTAAGTGCAATGAATTTTCTGGATTCTATGAAAAACACAAGTTAAATTTACTAAACTATCTTTGTTTATATTTATTGGGTAACCTAACTCAACTAAATGCAATAAATATTTTTCAATCAAATAAGTAGTAAATACTAGCATTAAATAATTTTAAAATATTTAATTTTTTATTATAATAGAGACCAAGATTTAAAACCTCACTTTTGATTATAAAAAATATGACAAAATATTTTGATGTTCAAAATATATTATTTGGTACAAAAGTAATAGTACAGTACCTTTTTTTTATTCCGTTGGTGAGTATTAGGTACAATTTAAATGCTGTGTTACATGAGTATTATGACTATGAAGGACAATAATGAACATAATCATTGAAAAGTGTGTTGTATATACGGCTAATTTGGGGCTACTAATGACTAGTAGTAGTACAATGTGATTCTGTCAAAACAAATGTCACTTAACAATTTCTAAGGCAAAATATCCATTAAAGTGTGGGGTTTCTACACTGTGTGACTCTTCTATTTTTGGATGAGAGTTGAAAAAGAAAAAAAAGAGAGGAGGGACAAAAAGGTAATAAATGATGTGTCAATATACATTTAGGTACCGTACTTGTCAGTACAATGTCTGCCACATTATTAGTACAGTAGATACTATGTACAATACAGAACAGGTAGAATGGGACCCACTATTTATTAAACTTTTATGACTCATTGTTTTGACTCGGTGAGTACATGTTTCGTTACACTTTTAAATTTAATTTTAGAGATGTAAAATTGATTTTGAATTATTTGGTTTTTCCATAATTATAACTAATAAAATATCAACTCTAATTGTTCGATATGCTACAACTGCGATTGAGATGTGATTGAAATTATTTGATGTTAGAATTGACATCCAAATTAAATTAAATTGATGATGAAATTTTTAAAAAAAAAATATAAACTTCAATTTTTAATATAAGAAAAAATTTGCTTTTTAGATATATTGAAAGATTAAATTATCTAGATTATATTATCTATTAGATAGATCAATCTTTCGATGTATTTAAAAAGTGAACTCTTTTTTATACATGGAATTAACAGGAGTATATGCATTTGTATTATTTGTTTCCTACTTATAAAATAATACTTATGAAGTGACGAGCAAATCAATATTTGATTGTACATTTGGCCATTTTGTTACAGTTTTAACGAAATATTAATTTGACTCAAGAGCTTAAATACAAAGTTCTTATCGAGAAAAAGAGTTTGTCTTCTTTGTGGATATAAGGTTATGAAAACATGTATGATTATTGCGCTTAATGTATCCATTGGGCATCATATTGGCAGATGCAGAAGATTTTGAAACTTTGAGGTCAATGAAATTGATATTGATCCAGTTGGTGGATCTTGTGACGAAGAATTTGTTAAATCAAAATGAGTTTTAAGACAATTCTTCTTAGGTTTTGTTGATAACAATGTATAAGAGAATAATTAAGTACTCTAACATATGTTCAAGTGTGCAGGACAAAAAATTAAAAATTTATTTCTGATAGTAGGAATCTGCATCGAAATGACATGCTAAACGCACTAAAAAATCTGCCATGAAGGACAAAAAGTCAACTCCAATGACTACCAAGTTCTGAAGACTAGCGTGCTTATGAGAAAAGTCAACTAAAGTCGAGTTCTAAATACTAGTAGTGTGCTTTTGAGAAGAGTTAGGAAAGTCAAAGTTTTAGAGAGACACTTCAAGAGAATCAAGAACATTAGTCAACAATAAAAAAAAGAGAATCCAGAACAAGTTTTGCGTCTGAAGAACAAGTTCTTAATACTTGTTTAAGCAAAAGACAAGTTATGAAGTTGGAGCAAAATTCTGAAGAATTGAAGTTTCACCAAAATTCTAAAGTGATAGTGACAAATATTGTACTTATCTGGAGTGAGCTTTAGGTTTTCTAAAAATCTAATATGATATTGATAAATCATATTTGTTAACATATCTGATACACACAGACAAACACAATAGATGAGTGCTAAAACTTAATACAGTATAAACTTTCATTTTTAAGCCAATAAAAGACTCTCTCACTAGAAAGAAAATTTCAAATTTCTCTCTGCCTTCTCTCTAACCCAATCCAGCTGCTGCAATCTGTAACACCCAACCCGTTATTTAATAAAATATTGCCTTTATAAAATACTATTTGAAAATACGCAACAGAATAAAATTTAATTCACAAAAGGTTCAGCTTGAGTATTACATCATACACATAAAAGCTTACTAATAACTTAATTAGTAAAACAATTATTGTACAAAAATAAGTTTCTAGAAAGGTACATCTTTAAATACACGGAAAGTAAGAGGCAAGACTCTAAATACACATTATACAAATGATCCCATCCCCGTGTCACATCAGAGCGGAGCTTCACCAACGACTCAGTCACAACATAACCTGAGAACCTGAACCCCCAAAGGTTCAGCACATACACAAAACAGAGGATTAGATAATATAACCAGAAAAGAAACTAAGTGTAAGAGACACACTTAACACTTAGGACATATTATGTTCATGTCTAACAATTCAATTCATAAACATATATTACTCTCATGTCATTCATATCACACAATCATACACATACAACACATCACATTAATATCATATTATCAATCAATTGACAAAGTATACACATCAATCATCAATTATTAATCATTTAATCACATATCTCATAATACACTTAATCACTTTATTAAGGAATATCAATCAATGCCAAGTACCAAGTATCACATTTAATCACATATTCCTAATGTCAATTACTCATGTCATGTCACCCTAGACACGACTAATGCATGCGGTACCATTTCTCTGTTACCATTAGGATAAACATATATCCAATTCTCCGTTACCATTAGGATAAACATATATCCAAAACTCCGTTACCATAATATGCATGCATGAATGTACATATACTAATTATGATGATACCTCTACTCAACTACTCATGAACATTAGGCTACCCGTCCTAATATTCCTTCCTATCAATTCACATCATCATATCATCATCAAGGTCATACGTACAAGCACACATATCATACATCAACAATCAAGTCATTATAACTCATTATCATTAACTCAATTCATCATCATAAAACATCATCTTAATTCATTTAGAATCCAAGTATAACACATTATTAACTAACCTCTAACTATCCCATATCATTATTTAATCAACATGCTTCATTAACTAAGCCTCACACCTCATAAATCCTCACACATATCGTATACATACCTAAGGTTCACTTCATACATCAAGTAAACAATTACTAAACCAATCATGCAACCATAAGCATATTATTCACATAATCACATACTCATGGTTCAATAATAACTTAATTATTATAACATATTATCCCTCAAAATACTCATATGTAAGCTATCATGCCATCCTATAATCAAAAGATCATAATTAAGACATGTTATAAGCATATGATTAATTTAATTCAACAACATAACTCTTCATTCTAATCAATCCATCATTCTATTGATCATATACTAATAATTCCTCATTACTAGGTTCATATTCATTCAATCATGTTACCCTATAATCAAAAGATCATAACTCTAACATGTTATAAGCATACAAACCATTATCAATTATTATTTCTTAATCACACATCAACATACATTTTAATTCATCATCTATTAATCGACATGCACATAATTAATGAAAGTCTCAAACACTGCACAATAGAATTCCTACTTCAAGTACTCTTCGATAGCTAACCGTAGAAACAAACGACATCGAAAACGGATTAGGAACGACTTCAGAATCATCAAAACAAGCAAATTAGTGTTTGCTGTCTAGAGGACCTCGCCGGGCGAGCTTGGGCGAGCCTAGGCGAGCTACACACAGATTTTTTCCAGTTTTCGGGCGAGACCAGGCGAGACTGGGCGAGCTGAGCTCGCCGGGCGAGCTGAGCTCGCCGGGCGAGCACTGCGCAGAAGCAGCACTCTGTTTTCGGGTTTGGATGAAACCCACTCGAAAATCACCATCCAAAACTCAAAAATGAAGAAAGTTACCAACTTTAAGCTTATAAAATCATGTTAAACATAGAAGTACAACTTAAAGCATCATAAAACATCATTTCATGTTCTAAAGCATAGATTTTCATGTATTAACTCATAAAACCCATTTATCATATAATCAATCAAAATCAAGGTTCAAGTAATCACCTTTATCATGGATTTCATACAACAATCATAAATAGAAGCATATTATACATGAACCATTATCAAGCTTCAATTATAAACACCTTCCCAAAATCCTTTTCTTCCCAAAACCCAAAATGAGTTAAGAGAGTTTGGGTGTGGAGTCATAGACAAACTCCCTCTCTTTGATCATCCAAAATTATATTATCTAAACCTCTTACCTTAGATCGAAGCTTTACATCTCTAAGCTCTACACTTGGACTCCCTTCTACATCTTCAAGCTTGGTTCTTCTACACTTTCTCTCTACCTCCATTTCTCTCATATTTGTGACAAATGAAAATCACTACTCTACTCCTCATAAAAACCACACTTTTATCCATCCACTTAGGTTAGAGTAAATTTTCTATATTACCCTTATTTTCTCTACAATTCCCACTCACAAACTCAACTTTACTCTTACCATTAGTTATTGTACTATTTACTCAATTGCCACTATTTCCTCTCCAAGATACTCTATTCTCTTAGTCAATGACCAAAATGTCATTAATTCCACTACTCTTTCTATTAATAGCAAAAATATATAACTAATATTAATTAATTCCCAAATAAGACATAACTAGCTAATAACTCTAATTGATAAAATTGGGTCATTATACAAACCCTATAATCCAAAACTCTCACAGCAAGATGTAAGCCCTTTGAATGGTGGTGCGATGAGTTTTCTCAACTCCGTACCATCGTTTTACCCTCTCTCCTTTAGGTGCTTTCTCTTCGCTCGCGTTTTTGCCGTTTCGTTCAAATCGTTCTCTGCGATCTGCTCCGGACATGGTTGGCCGTCGTTTCGTCGCTCACTGTGGTCATAGGTCTGTGCCGGAGGTTGTGAGGGCGGTGTTGGGAGAGGGCGGTGCCACCGCTTTTCTGTTTTGGTGTCTGTTCGCGCCGGAGGTTCTGTTTGTTGGTTTTCTGTCTGTTTCGGGTTTGGATCTCAAAAACTCACTTTGGTTTGTTGCTCGGTTTTGCTTGCGAAGGTCAGAGGTGGTTGATGGGGTGGTTGGTGGCGATGCCGGTTCTATGGTTTTTCTGGCCGTTTTCTTTTTCCGTTGGTCGGTTGAGGATGGTGGTTTTGTTTCCGCCGCCGTTTCTGTTTGTGTCTGTTCTGGAGGTTGCCGGTGTTGTGATGGGGTGGTGGTGGTTGGAGGAGCGAGGTGGTGAAGTGGTGGTGGTTGGAGGTGCTAAGGTGTTTGCCGTTTTGTCCCGTGGTGGAGTTGTTTCATGGGGCAGGAGGGTCTGGTTATCTTTGGGTGGGTTTGTTGGATCTAGTATGTTGGTGAGGTGCTAAGATACTCTTGCGGTGGTGTTGGATCTAGTACCTAGGTTCTTGTTCACCGGACCAGAGTTGTTGAGGTGGTGATAGCGGTGTTCAGATTTGGCGTCGCCAGGGTCTGGTTTCGGTAATGATTGTTGGTGCTGTGGTGAGATGGTGGTGGTGGTTGGGTGATGAGGTTACGATTGATGTAGCATGATTGGTTTTATTTGATCATAGATTCTCTGACCACTTTTCAAATCTGTTGAGATTTGCAGGATTCCTTTTGAGTCGCTGATGGTTTCCAAATCTGCTGGGATTTGAAAGTCTCTATGTATCTGGGTTACCTATTCCGCATCGTCTGTTTTATCCTCGGGTGGTGCTTTGGTTCTTTGGTGTTTATTTCGCCACTACTGGTCTTATGGTGGTACCTCTGTCGTTGCCGAAATTTGTCTGCCTAGGTTTTCGTTCTACTTTTGTCTGGTCAGCGGTCCGTCTGATGGAGCTGTTTCTGGATTCTGATGGGCCGAGCGCTTTTGATTTGAGTTCGAGAGTTAGAGTTTAGTCGTGGTAACATTTTAAGCGGGGTCGGTGACTGCTTTGGTAGTCTTGAATCTATGGGGTGCCTTTCTGTGTTTGGAATTAGGAGTTGATTTTTAATTGGGTGGTGTTTGTTTATGAGTTTTTTTTTCCTTTGAGTGTTCCGCATATTTACAGCACCTATAATATATAGTTCCTATGTACCGGCCTCTGTTCGTCTTGTGCAGAGATCTGATTATTAATAAATTTTTGCTATTTCAAAAAAAAAAACTTTCATTTTTGTTCTAGTTACAATTCTTTTTATCATATGTTTGGTATTTTTAAATTTTTCTAGTTTAAAGTGGGTTTAACCAGTTTCCAAATTGATTGAAGACTCAATTAAGTTACACTGAATTACTTTGCATATTACATATTCCCATCTCCGGCTCAATCAAACCGGTTTTCAATTTAATCAGTCGGGTCTAAATTTTAAAACAATTCTAGTACAAGGCGAATCATTTAAAAAGTTAAAATAACAAATTAAGTCCATTGATTTTGATGTGTTTTTCTTATAATCAGCACAAGAAGAAGATTTTTATAAAATTATGTTTTTTTTAATTTGTGTTATTTGGAGTTATCATGATACAACAAATATGAAGTTTCAACCGTCGTTTAGTAGTAACTAATCTTTATCAGAGAACCTATATTAAACAAAAGATAAATGTTTTTCTTCCACAAACTTTCTCCATATGCAAAAATACAACATCGTTTATTGTCATTTGATAAAGTGACTTGTATAAATTGAGGTTGACAAAATATCGGTACTCAATTTAAAGTATACTTAAAAATTCATCGGAAAATGCTAAATAGTGACCTGATATACTAATTATGCATATATATGAGAAAATTCTGTTTTAAAATTCATGCATTCAATACATTGAAAATGTAAAACGTTATCTTTATCAACATTAATTTTATATTTTATTTTTATTTTTGATATGTTTAACAAGTGCATCTGATATACTATTTAACATGACCCAAATTTATTTATCTTTTTTGTAAAAAAATAAGAAAATTAAATGCACTTACCATAATTTAATTGTTTCTTTCTTCATTTCTTTCTTCTTATAATCACGTTGCTGATAGATGAAATAAAGGAGAGATTCTTTGATGTATTCATTTTACACTACATACAATCTTATGGGGACCAAATCAAAATTAAAACACCACTTTACGACAAAGACAGATTTCTGCAGCCCCATCCTATCCTATAAATAAGCTTTTCATGTGAACAAAATAATTTTAATACAATATATAAAAAAAGGAAATATTTAGTAGCCAATTAAGAAACTTTTAAAAATCCTAATTCACAATCAATCAAAGTTAAAGAAATAAAGGCGAGTTCCCAAAACTTATCTTAAGGGGTTGAGTTGAGTCCTCCCAAAGAAGAATGGGACAAATTTTTTGAGTTCAAATCCAAAATATATATTACAATCATAATTGACTAACAACTAGTAATATTTTGTACGACTTAGTGGACAAGATTTTATAAAGATATTTTTCCGTTTCATTTAAGTGTCATATTTGATTGTTGTCTTTTGTTCGTTTTAAATATTCCTACCGACCTAATTTATAAACAAAAGTTATTTTATTTATTGAACAATTGATGTATATAGCCTTAACTTTTGCTTATAAATAAGATCGGTGGGAGTATAAGTAAAAAAAAATCATTTTTTCTTATCTCGAATTATAAAAAAAGCAACTTACTTTCATCATTTTTAAGATTTATTTTTACTTACTTTCATAAAGTTTAATATAAATCGCATTTAATTTACTCTCTTCTTTTCTCCATAATCAATAACTAATAAAAATTCTTCTAATTACATCTTTGATGAAACTTATTTCAAGAAAAATATAAAAAATTATACTTCAAATTAAATTATCATATTTTACTTTTCTTAATTAATGTAAAATTTTTTTGCTTACAATATAGAACGGAGGAAGTATATATAATTTACTTTGACCATAAATTTTTATTAATATATATATAAAATAAAATATTAATAAATAAAATATTGTTCAATTTGTTTTGAAGAATATTTTTTAAATATACAATTTTCATTATTTTTTATAATAGATGATTATAAATATTAATGATTAAAATTATAATTAACATGTACTATGTAGTGTTCAAAAGCGGCATTAATAAAACGGAGGTAGTATTTGAATATATTTAAAACGAATATTGAAAACAACAATATTTCTCAGTATATAATTTAATATATTTGAAAATAATAAATATAAAGGCTTTATGCCCCATTTCATTTGTATAAAAAAAAAAGAAAAAAAAAAGAATTAAAGGTGTAATTTATAAACTTCAAGTTTTATCTAGTTGTAATTATTTTTAGTAATTTTTATAGTTATTTTAAGCATTGATGAATTATACTACTTGTCTCCTAGGGTCCTAGGGGAGTAGAGATAACAAATGAATGTATGCGATAGAAATAGGATCATACTTAGGGGGGGACAAGAGAAGCATTGTCCAAAACTATCCCATCTATTGTTGGATACTATACTACTAGCTAGGGCTAGCACACACACCTTAATGCTACACATGATCACATGCCATATGAATCCAGTACTATGGTACCAACACATTACCAACCATATATACACAACTAGACACATGCCTGTGCATTCGCACGGGTCATATATGTGATATAACAATTTATATATATGTGACATACGGATAATACGGAAAACTTTTTTATAAACAACATTTTCAGTTTCATCCGTATCTTTTTCGTCAGTTATCAATATTTTCAAGTCTTTCCTTAAAGTTACTCTTGACATTACAACATATAGTTGACCATGAGAGAAAATTGACTGTGGAATATATACACCAACATGTGTAAGTGACTGATCCTGACTCTTGTTGATCGTCATAGCAAAGGAAACAACCACCGGAAACTGTCTACGTTGAAACTTGAACAGAATTCTTTTATATAAAGGAGTCAATAATAACCTAGGAATAAAATATTTTTAACCAATATTGCTGTCGGATATTACTTTACTTCAACGACATATGATCCCAATTTTGTAACTATCAACTGTGTACCCTTACATAATCCCAAAGATTGTTCAATGTTTCTGAGCAACATTATCGGTACTCCAACTTTTAATCTTAACTTATGATTCGGAACTCCATATGTAATAGTGGTGTTTAAGAATTCAGGTGTATGAATATCATCAAGTGTGTCAAAATTTGATTTGGATTAACACGAAGAATCATAACTCAAAAACAATTGTTTCTTCTCCATGAATTAAATCCAAAGCATAATCATCTATTGCATCAATAATTGTATTTTTAGGATCTAATATAACATTAATTAGTTATTTTATAAAGAATTTTAAAAAGTTCCATATAAAAATTGATTGAATTTTATAAGCAATGAAACAATTTATAGTATAAAAAGAAAAATAGAGGATATAATAAAAAAAATTGCAATGCCACAAAAAATTCCAAAAGAAAAAAAGAAAATACAATATCGTTCCGTCACAACCAAATATTTAAAAAATATAGTTCAGGTACATCAAACAACAATAATTGGATTAAAGAAAGGTTGAAAGTGCGATGAAAAATAAAATGTAGTTGATGCATTGAAAATCATAGTTATTAGGTAGTGTTACCAACATATTTCAAATGAATTCAAGTGGCTTAGTGGTTGAATATTAAAACTGTATAGAGAAAAATTTCAAAAATAAGAAGAAAAAAAAAAGAAATACAATATTATTCATCACAACTAAAATATTTAAAAATATAGTTCAGGTACATCAAACAACAATAATTGGATTAAAAAAAGATTGAAAGTGCGATGAAAAATAAAATGTACTTGATGCATTGAAAGTCATAGTTATTAGATGGTGTTACCAAAATATTTCAAATAAATTCAAGTGGCTTAGTAGTTAAATAATAAAACTATATAGAGAGGTCATGGGTTCAAATCCAACTTAAACAACTTTTTTATATTATTTAGTCTTCCTAAGCAATTCCCTCAAAAATAACAAATGTGATTAGGGTTTAGGTAGTAGCATGTTATTCCCATTAGATATATATAAAGATTTGTCTTTTAGTCTCGTGCTTTATCTTGTATATTTTTCTTTTAAAAAATCAAATTTCATGACATTAGTGTGCTCAATAGCTATTGCACAAAATTTCTCACAATGTTTGGTATACAGAATCCAGATATTTTGTTGAAAATACTTTTCCGGGACATTGGTTAAAGAGGTAAATATAGTAACATGTCATTGAAATTTGTGCACTCAACGTCTTAAAAATGTAAAAAGTATAATTTTTAATTTAAAAATTTCTTTTTATAATTTTCTTAACTAGTACTCCGGGATCAATTTATTTTGTTTTAATAATTTCATGATTAAATGGAACACAAATTAATACTACTATCTTTTGGCCGGCCCAAAATATATATTTAAGGGAGAAGCATCATATTCATTTCACTCCGACTTATCTCTTTCTTCTTTTTTATGTATTGATGAAAAGTGATTTTAGATCATTTTTTATAGTTGATGTTAGAAGTTTCGTATTGAATATATCAATGTTTTTAATGTGGTACTTAAATCGTGAGGACTTTCATTTATTGGTCTGGTGTTTTGGGTTGGACTTTCAATAAAAGCATTAATTGTTAGAATTTAAGCACATAAAAAAAACTCAATCCAAAAGATTTTTCAAATGGATGAGAGAGTCTTGTGGATTAAGTATTACGATGAACATTTTGATTTACTTGATATGAGACTTCTAGACCTAATAGTTGGCTATAATTTTTAAATTCCACTCCTTTTGGGTTGGACTTTCAAATAGATTTAATTTGTCTTTCATGATTTTCTATCTGACTGTTTGAGTGTAATGTTGCATCGTCATAGTGTAGCATCATTTGATTTTTCGTCTTGTTGCATTATTCGACTTTTCATATTAATAGATCAATAGCAATCTATGAAACTTGCAGTTTTTTTTGGTATAGTGAGTTTTATAATTTTCGTAACATCCCATTAAAGTACCATCAATAGGGTCGGTCTTGTGCATGTGTCATTGCATAGAGTCTCGTAAAATAAAGTCTAATTTTTTTTATATGGGATAAGAACCATGATTTTTTTATTTAAGTTTCTAATTATGTCTTAATTTTACTTACCGATCCAACAAATGAATAATTGATCAAAAACATTGAAGAATTATCGATTAATAAATTATAGGTTCAATTTGTTATTTTTTCCAATGCTTTCTAAATTTCCTTCTAAGAATAAGAAGTTTGAATCTAGAAGTAAGAAGCGTGAGAGAAAAAAAAAAGTCTTGACAAGCTAAATAAATTTGTTAAAGGATGATTCTTTTAAAATATCTATAAGATTGATTATGATATTAACTTGAAGTTATACTTTGATATTTGATTGAAAATAAGAGATATATTGACTTCAAAAATAACTCAAAAGAGTCGCTCTAAATTTATATCATTTTAATCTGACGATACTAATTAACTATAAAATTATCTCCTATGATCAATCGCTTTCATCCTCTATGATTCCCTTGTTGCAACATTGGGAAAAAAAATAAATACCTATTAGCTCTTTTAATTTCCTCAATTCTCTCATATATGTTCTCTAAGATCTCAACCAAAATTACCAGTTATTATGAACGAAATTGCATTACCATGCCTTTGAACTCTATGTTTTACAATTGTAGGGTGCGTATTTATTTCATTAGATTCACATAAAAAATTTCAACAATTAGCAACAAACTGCGCCGTTGATTCTTTTTGAATGACAAAACCAATTATTTTAAACACTACATCTAAAGACATAGGAGACACCATATTGCCATGAATGACTCTTTGCACTATTTTCAAAATATCTACAACCTGTGGGACTAAAAAATCAAAAGTATCAAAAGCAAAAGGTATAAACGCATGTTGCTTGTCATAACACGCTCTCTCATGTTTGATCACTTTGTTTGATGCAACTTTGAGAGCCGTCTGTCCTACCGTAAAACCTCTAGTTGTCAACCCCACAAGTGGTGAAACTCCAATCAAGTCCACTCATACATGTCTTCCTCCTACCTGCCTATATACTAGAACATCGACTGACCTCAAAGTAGATCCCCCCCCCTTAGTGGATCAGTCAAAAATTTCACATGCGCCTATTTCTTCATAGATATATTTCTGCGAGCCTAAAAACATAAAAAAGAACATCCCAGCATCCTATACAAGGTCGTGTCTGTATTTGAAGCTTGAAAACTCCCGACAATGAACTACATACTTTCCAAATCTATCCAAACATACTTTCCAACAAACAAAGTACACAGCACCGTTCCTGACATTTTATGGGCCTTAGGCCAAACATAAAAAAAAATTCTTTCATTCAATATATATAGCATTAATACATAATAAATTTTACAAAATATATAAAAAAAATATTTAAAAATTCATAAGAAGTGATTTTTTTGATCATTTTGAGATGAAAAATCTTTAATAAGTCCATCAACATGAATGTCCGCCAACATATCTTTCTCAATGGACAAAGTTGCCAAATCGTTCAATATTTCTTGTGACATTGATGATCTCAAGTGCCAAATCGTATAATAGACTTAGATTGCAACTTTTTACTAACCATGTTAATAGCAAATAAAATGTCGTACCAAATAATCATACCAAACAAAAATTCCAAACTTTCTAGTGCATTAATCAAACTTCCCACCTAATTATTCTTTAATAATCCTACTAATTATACCTAATCATATTTTCTACCAACTGGACCCCTTAATGATATTTTCTTTAATACACATATTTATTTGGCCTAATCATATATTTTTTTCTTTTAAGTATTATTCATTTTTTTTTTATATTAGTATGTAGGTATAAAAAAATTTGGGCCCCTTAAAATATTAGGCCTCAGACCGTCGCACCCATTACCTACCCTTAGGGCTACGCCTGAAAGTACATCTCATTAACATGAAATAAGAGCATCATGCAATATTTGAAAATAGTAGTATATTCTAGGCCAATGCTATGGTGGACCACCTCATCAAGTGGTCCACCGTGGACAAGTGGTCAATACTACTATAACGAATACGAATTTTACAAAATCGACCGTTGGATTGAAAGTTTATATCATATAGATCATCCATAAAAAAAATTAGAAAAATTGAAAATCATTTGATATGTTATTGACATCCATAAAGATTAACGGTTTATTAAATACTGTAAATCTTAATGAGTCCCAAAAACATATCAAATGATTTTCAATTTTTCTAATTTTTTCTGTGGATGATCTATATGATATAAACTTTCAATCCAACGATCGATTTTGTAAAATTTGTATTCGTTATAGCATTGGTCCACCATGGACCACTTGAATAAGTGGTCCATATTAGAATTGGCCGTATATTCTATCCGCGTTATATGTTGGCATAAATCAATTGAATTAACTAAAAAAATAAACCAAAAAATAAAATAAATAAAAGTTATGTACTATATATATAGATGACGCATGAATGACACTCTTAATACAAATTTTGATGATGATTTTATAATTAATGCACACGCATTTAGCGTGGGTGCCAACTCACTTCTTAAGCATTTGATACCACTAATTTCATTCATTCAGAATCTGTTTATAGAAACCAATACGTATGAATCCATTATGAATGTTGTGAAATTGTCAACTTATTCTTAAATGATTTGTTAGAAAGTGACACTATACAAAAACACTAGAATATTCATATGTTTCTTTCATCCCAACTACACGATAAGGCTACTTTATCTTTTGTTTTTTTTGAGTTAGTTTTTTTCAAGCAAGCAAAGTTAAGCACGCCATTAATTAGATGATAAGAAAATATTATACATTCTCCTATGTTGGAGTCATAGGAGTCCTATGTACATTGACATGATAAAAGTGATCAATATAGTTTTTAAGCTATAAAATTAATTTTTTATTGAGATTTTTCTTATGTAATTAAGTTCTAACAATTAATGTTTTTATTGAGATTTAAGTCGCAAAAGGACTATTACAAATTGAATTAAAGTAATCCACTGAATATTGGTTGATGAGTGACGATACTAAAAAAATACGATTATTAATCATTAAATAATGCTGATAAAGTGAAATTCATCATAGATGTCGACTCTTAAATAGCTTAACAATGTTATGAGTGTCACGTTAAATAAATAAAAATGCTTAATATAGTACTCAAGCCATAAGCACTCTAATTTATTAGACTAATCTTTTGAATTAAAGAGAAAGAAAAAAAAAAAGAGAACCTATCCTATCATGATTACTCAAATTTTAACATCATGAATATTGTACATGAATCATGAATGCCAGAGTGTGAACAATATTATTTATTTACCTCTTAATAAACTCAATATAAGAATTTTATAACTAAGAAGAAGAAAAAATTGTGTGCAATCTAATAATATGGCATAACACTTGCTTATTTTTTTTTTAGTACACACTTGTTTATTTATTTACTTAAGGAACAACAATCTTCATAGAAAACTGTAACAAATGATTATTAGTATTTTTTTTTGTAAACCATAAAATTTAACTTTATATTATCAAATAACATGAATCTTCATGAATCAATACTTATTTTTATGTGGGACTGAAAATAAATATATTTGTGTTGTGGACAAGAGAAACAAGTAGACCTCATTGCACACATGAATGCATTAATTCACAGTGGACATTAGTTATAATTCTTTAGTGGTTTCTATTGCCAACTCATAACTCACTAATTTTTATTTTTTTTGCAATAACTCATAATTCACTAGTTTTTTTTTTTATTACAATTTAATTCACTAGTTGTTTATATGCAAACATGCATTATAGATGCCAACTCATTTATTAGTAGTTTATATTAAAAAAATATGTCACAATATACTCAAACATTTGGATATTTTCACCTCCAACCGCTTGATAATATTTTTTTGGGTTAATACTAATTTAGGTCCCTGTAATATCGAGTAAATTCAGTTTTAGTCCCTGTAAAAAAAAATAATTTAGATTCTACTCTTGTAATAATAGATTCTTCTTTTTTGGTCCCTCATTTAATTTTGTTCATGTGACTAAGCTCATATGGCATGCTGAGTTGGATAATTATACTGATGTGGCTTAATGAATTGGATTATATTATAGTTATATATAATTTTTAATATATTTTAATTCCACGTGTCATTCTGAACGTAAATAAATAAATTAACAAAAGGAAACTAATTACCAAACCTAATTGTTCTTCACGACCACTAATTTTGTTCTTCACTTTTTCAGAAAACTAATTACCAAACCTAAGCGAAGAACAAATTTTGTTTGTCGTTGACGTTCATATCGGTTCTTCTTCTTCTCGTGTATTTTTTCTTCATCTCGTGCCACTTCTTCTTCTACTGTTTCATCTCTTGTCTTTGTAGCCATTAATTGGGGTTATATTTCTTTTTCTTATTTTTCCAGATCTTCAGAAGAAAATTTTCGATTTTGGTCGTAACTATTTTCGATTCTTTTCTGCATCTTTACTGATTTAATTTTTTTAAAGTTTCATGGATTAATGTTATTTATTATATGCAGCTAGAGAGCTCTGAGTTGTTTATTTGGAATGGTGAATTGGACATTGTTAAAGGAAGAAATACAATTCCATCCAATGTTGATTGATGGTGTTGCAACACATGTGAAATGATGAAGATTATTTTGAAGCGAAGAGGTTGGAGATTGAAAAAAAGAAGAAACACTTACTCGTGTGGCTTTGATTATGTGTTGGGTTTTAGTTTTTGGTTTAATTTATAAGTCAATGTAAAATTTGATGATGTACTCTCAATTTTATGATTTTATCTTGTATGTATGTTACAATCCAAAGAAAACGGGTTTTGGTGTTGTTAATGAATAATAAATTGATAATAATAATAATAATGTGTGTTATGTAATTTAGTTATGAATAAATAAATGAGAACTTGTGGATTTTTGTAAGTATGAACCCGTTTCAAATATGAACTTGATATGAATGTTTCAAGATTATGAACCTGTTTGAAGCTTTAATATAATTTAGTCATGAAGAACTTATTTCAAAGTGTTAATTAGTTTAATCAATTTAGGGTTTCATCATTAGTTTCCTCTTTCTCTATTATTTTGCCATCGATCAAGATTCTTGTAGGTTTAGTTCTTGTTGAGTTTTATTGCTTAATTTCTTCTCTGTAGTTTTATTTGTTACCAAGTTTTAGTTTTTTTTTTGTTATGAAGTTTTCGTTTACAAAGTTTTATGTTAATGACACATGAAATTAAAATATATTAAAAATTATATACAATAATTATTATAAATATAATATAAAACAATTCATTGAGCCACATCAGCAAAATTATACAACTCAGCATGCCACATTAGCTTAGTCACATGAGCAAAGTTAAACGAGGGACCAAAAAAGGAGAATTTATTATTACAAGGGTATAATCTAAATTATTTTTTTTACAGGGACTAAAACTGAATTTACTCGATATTACAGGGACCTAAATTAGTATTAACCCTATTTTTTTCCTTGTTTTTATAATTTCCTTTCCAAAAAAATAAAGATTAAAACACTATACCGGGTGTTTGGTTTCTCATTTGTTATCGCAAACTTACGTGTTCTATACTTTCCGAAATTTTTTAGAAATAATAAATGTTAACTTCTGCGTCAAGATAAAAAAACAATCATATTTTTTTAATCAATGTGAAGCAATGCCAAACAAGTGCTTAGTATGCGTTTATTAGCAAAATCTTGTGGGAAATTATGGATTTAGGCATATGGATTTTGATTTAACAGCACAAATGTTTGGAAAGGTCACTTTGGATAACAATTAATCAAGAGTCATGCTAAACAGTGTATCCGTGCACTAATTAAGCATACTAAAAAAAAAAAATATAAAGTTAATGTTAAAAAGATAACTTTTTAAATTAAATGTACAAATTTTAAGAAAATATTTCTATATTAATATGTTTAACTAGTGCACCAGATGCACTATTTAGAATTTTCTATTAATCAAATACAAAATTTCCGACATCGATGTTTGGAACATTATCACTTTGACCGGAATTGACATATATCAGTAATGATATATTTTATTGCTGACTCAATGACTAATCTTATAGCAGATTCAAAGAGCTTAAATCATAGAATTATATTAAGGCGCCTTTCGAAAATAATAATCCTTCCTACCAAAAATAAAAACCTAATTACAACCTATTAAAAAATAACTACTATATTTTTTTGGGTGAAATCATCACAGCCCGAGGAAATTACATCTATTATTATACGCCACTTAGTTTATATATTTGAATTACTACAAACAAGTTTATAAGCGAAATTATGATTGGGTCGTGATTTTATTTAAAATTATATTTTGAATTTTCAATAAAATTGTGATACTAGTATAATTTAATTTCATTAGATTCATCGTGAAAGAAAACATATATTTTAATTCAAATAAAAGAAAATATTATGACCCATTAAGAAAATCATATTCTTAGTAAAAAAAAAACCACATACTCTCCTTTTTTTTCTTCTTTTTCTAATATTGTTTTTTGAGCAAATACACTATTTTATTCTAAGGAGTTTTTCTTTTGGCTACAAAGGACCTTTTTATAATTGATGATTAATTTTTTATTGATAAATTATTTAATGACTTCCATAACACTATTGTTTGTTTGACTCAATAGTCAAAATGTTTTTAAAAAATGGGAATCGCTTTCATTCAACCAATTACTTAGTTTACATATTTGACCCAATTAATTAACGGTTGAATAGTATTCTTTGTTTATAATGTGAATACTGAATAGTGAATACTATGTTATCTTGAGTTAAATTTATTCATAAAAATATCATATTTTATATATAAAAGTTGGAGTTTAAATTTTGGATATTTTTCTATTTATTTTAAAAGTGAAATTTCTAAGACGACCTAACAAAAAGAAGTTGAATATTATATTTAATAAGGTAATTTATTTGGTAATCATAGAGTTCATTCAAAATTTAATTTTTTTTGGGTATATAATTTTAAATTTATTTTAATATAAATTAATATAATATATGTCATATCATTAATTTTTTCCTACGGTACACCGAGACCCAAGTAAACTCTGGGATACGAGAGTGTTGACCCTTTAATTAATAATAATCTACCGATAATTACAACATTAGTTTTATAAAAAATATTAACACGTGTACTAAAAACATATGTTAAAAATTACCGTAAAAAAATGTTAAAGATTGTGTAGAAAAAATATATGTCAAAGAATGAAATATGAGTTGCTTGAAAAAAATATGAAAACATTATTTTGAAACATTACATTCAACATTTTAAAAACTAAATTTAATTACTACCCATCATTATTTTTATAAACGCATTTATTTTTTGGTACAATATAACACATTACTTGACCTTACCAAAAAATGCGTTTTACTTGATAAATATTTTAAAAACTGAATTAAACATTAAACTAACATGAATTTCATATCATAATTCAATTTTTTTCTCAACCATTCGATTTTAGTGAACAAAATCATAATTTAAAATTCAGTTGAAAGGTAAATAAAATTTAATTAAAAATTATTTATATAAAAATTCAAAATAGGGCTCATACGTATAAGTAACTAATTAAATCACTTGAATAGGGATAGGGTTGCAAAAAATTACTGAAATAATCGACCAATTTACAATGATAATTCACATTTCATGTCTCAATAAGTTAAATTGTCCAATTTGATTTGGTTTTTAAAATATATTTATACATTGACCATAAATAAAAAATATATATGGACATCAAATCATAGTTCATCCATTTATATTTATTTATATCATATAGTAATATTATGCAAATATTGTAAAAAATAAATATTACAATATGATATTTTAGTCAAAGCTAATTATGTATGTTTACAACTTTTATACACAGTAACCTAAAACAAAACGATAACGTTATCCCATTAACTGAAGTCGGTTATATGATTAAATGATAACGTTTGTTTTTATGGACTAACATGTTAATAATTAAACTAATACATTGAATTTAAATGGTTAATAAACTCCCATTAGAACGAGCCATTTAGTAAAACTTAAATTTAATTTGCAAATAATTTTTACTAGACTTTACTTACCTTGCAGTTGAATATTAAATAATCGGAATTTATTTTTGAGAATTAGAAAGTTAATAAGAATTTTCTTTTAATAATTCTGTTTTTACTGAAATGTTATAATTATCAACTCATAAAATATATGTATTGTAAAAAAAAAAACTCAGAGAAAAAACTTCTGTAAAAAAGAAAAAACCTCATAAAATAAATTATACAATAATTTAATTAAAATTATTATCGCTAAACTTTTGTTTTTATATAACTAAATAATTAAAGTCAAGTGGTTAATGAACTTCTATAAGATAAATCATTTTAGAGTATCCAAACTTTAACTACTAATGAGAATAAGTTAAGTCAAACTCTAAATTAAAAAGACCTTTCTTCTCGTAAAAATAAGAGAGTTAATACTGCTTCTTTTTTACGTATAAAATATTTAAGTTTTTTATTACTGTGATATTGATACGAAATTTTTACCGCCGTTAACGATAATTACTCTCTCTAGAGGAAAATACGGACACACAAAATGAGTTCTCTCTTCCAACTAAATTTTCTCTTTTTACATGACTCAGAATTCAGAAAATGAACCTCCAATTACTACATGCTTAAGGGATCAAGATTCGAGACTCTTACTACTAAGACCAATTCATTCGTTTGTCGAAAAAATATTTAATTATTATTATTGAATGAGAATGTTATATTTATGTGTTTGCTGGTGAGTGAGGAACTCTTGGTCCTGCTTAGGAGCCACCCTACCCTTCCCTCTCCCTCCCTCCTTCCTATATCACCAATTCTATCTCTCAACCAAATTCCAAACTCCCAAAAATACACAAATCCCAATTTCAAAGGAAACTGTAACAACCACAATACACATATATAAAAAACACAATTCACACCCCCCAAAAAAAACATACACACTCTGACTCTACCCTCTGTTCTGTTCTGTTTTCAACTATGGACTTTTGGACTTCTTCTCTTCCTCTTGATGATGAATTTGAAAAGCTTGTAATTCGAATGAATCCTCCAAGGTTAATACAATAACATATTCATTTTCATGTTTGTGTTTTTTATTGTTGTTATTATGAAACTGAGTTGAATTTTGATGTTTTTGTTATTGTTACAGAGTTACTGTTGATAATACTTCAAGCAGAACAACCACTTTGATAAAGGTTTGGAATTTAAACCTTTTAAGATTATATCTTTGATTAATTTCAAAAGGGTCATTTTGTTGATGTGAATTGTGTAGGTTGATAGTGCAAATAAGCGTGGTAGTTTGTTGGAAGTTGTTCAAGTTCTTACTGATATGAATCTCATTGTTAGAAGAGCTTATATTTCATCTGATGGTGGATGGTTTATGGATGGTTAGATCATTATTAATTCTTAATTTCTTTATCAAATAATTAATCACCATTTTTTTGTTATTTGTTAAAATTTGTTATTTCTCCAATCATCTTTTTTTTTGTTTGTTTTGTTGATGATAATTTTCAGTTTTTCATGTTACTGATCAAAATGGGAAAAAGTGTCTTCAAGAAGATGTTGCTGAGAGAATTCAACAGGTAATAGATCTGAATAACTAATCTGATATTAGTTTTTTGTTTGACATTTGTTATGATTGTAAATTCGGAGTCGAATTAAGATTTTTTCTAATTTGATTTTTTCGTACTTTTTCGACATGTAAAGTGTATCCAATCATGAGTCATCATTATCATAGTTTCCACGGTTCTTGGTCCGCAATTGTAGCCGCATTAAAGCGATCTTAGAGATCTCCGCAATGGGATAACAACTACAATTGTGGCCGCATCGACTGCATTTGTCCGTATTTTGCTATAATATAATGATTCACAGCACAATCGCGATTTAAAAACACGATCGAAATTTATAATGCTCATATAATGTTTTGTGCTGCTCAATTTTTCAATTTTGACCATATATGATTTTTTTTTTTGAAACTCGGTATCTGGCCTTAGGACCTGACTAATCCGCTCACCATAGTCATTGTCCTTTGAATTGAATAATTTGTTTCTTGATCCGCAATATAAAGATTCACAGCACAAACGGGATTGCAATTTAAAAACACGATCGAAATTTATAATGCTCATATAATGTTTTTGTGATGCTGAATTTTTCAATTTTCACAATAATTGAACTTTTTTATTTTTATTTTGAAAACTCGGTATCTGGCTAAAGACCTCACTAATCTGCTCATCATAGTCATTGTCCTTTGAATTGAATAACTTGTTTCTTGATCTGCATATTCTCTATATTCCAATAAGTTTATGATTTTGTTTATGACCTTTCTTTTCAATAAAACAAATTATCAACTAGATTGAAAAGAATCAGAAAAAACCAGAAGAACTAATTTGTTTCGAAACTCTTTTTTTCCTCTTGAATACTGCACTTTAGTTCATTTATGTCATTCATTTCAGTCTATTGATGGAACCATCTGAATGATTAATTTGTACTAACAACACTATTTGGTTTGCTTGTTTCAGTCACTAGGTCCAAGAGTCCGAAGTTTCCGATCCGTGAGAAGGTCAGTCGGAGTTCAAGCTGCAGCAGAACATACAACAATCGAGTTAACAGGACGCGATAGGCCAGGACTGCTTTCAGAAGTTTTTGCTATTCTTGCTGACCTCAAATGCAACGTGGTAGCGGCTGAAGTCTGGACACACAATTCAAGAATGGCGTCAGTTGTTTACATCACTGATGACGAAACAGGATTGTCGATCGACAATACAGACCGTCTCGCCAAGATTAAGCATCTTCTGCTTTATGTGCTGAGAGGAGACATTGACAAGAAGAATGCCAACACTGCTGTTTCGTTTTGTTCGACTCATAAGGAAAGGAGGCTGCATCAGTTGATGTATGCTGATCGCGATTACGACATTTCTGATGGAGATTATTCTTGCTCAACAACTGACAGAAACAAGCTCAATGTAACTGTTGATGATTGCACTGATAAGGGATATACTGTTGTGAATTTGAGGTGTCCAGATCGACCAAAGTTACTATTCGATACTGTTTGCACACTCACTGACATGCAGTATGTTGTGTACCATGGAACTGTCATTGCTGAAGGACCAGAAGCTTATCAGGTTTTTCCATTGATAATTTTATCTATTTTCTTATTACTAATATTTAACTCAAATTCAATCATTCTAGATATAACAATAATTACAAAAGTTGGAACAAATTTAACTTTATTTCTAAAACTCATATTTTTAGCTTTAATTTTAAAGTAGCTTTTACTTCCAAATAAGCCGGACCAAACAGAATCTACTTCGACTCTGTTTAATTTTATTTGGTTGAAAAGCCTATTTTTACACTCCTTTCTATCAGCTTATTTGTGATTGCTATTGGAATGAATGCATCATTTAACTTATGATTAAACTTCTTTAATTGTTTTACAGGAATATTACATTAGGCATGTGGATGGATATCCTATCAGTTCTGAAGCCGAAAGGCAAAGAGTGATTCATTGCTTGGAGGCTGCTGTTCGGAGGCGAACTTCTGAGGTATTTCCTCCGTTCCAAATTAATTATTGTTTTAGCTAAAGTAACAAAATTCTAAATTAAGTGTCGCCTTTTCAATTTTGTCCTAATTAATTATATATTGCGAGACGTAGTTTTTATTTTATTGCAACTTTTCATTAACCAAATACATTATCAAGGATGCAATTATAAATAAATTGGGTTTATTTAGTAAAACTACTACGTCCGCTAACCAATTTATGTTGAAACTTTAAACGACTGTAAATTTTGGAACGAAGAGAGTACTGCATGCTTTTCAGAAGTTTTTTTACATCTGTTTTTCATACTGACACTGTTAACTTGTATTTGATATTTGAAATAGGGAATAAAGCTTGAACTTAGTGGTGAAGACAGATTTGGCCTTTTGTCCGATGTAACTCGTATCTTTAGAGAAAACGGCCTTTCAGTCTGCCGCGCTGAGGTCACAACAAGAGGTTCCCAAGCCATGAATGTTTTCTATGTGACTGATGTGTCTGGAAATCCGGTTAAGAGTGAAACAATTGAGGCTGTTCGAAAAGAGATCGGGTTGACTATACTGCGTGTAAAAGACGAACCATGCTTGAAATCACCGTCCCGGGAAAGTGGAAAATTCTCTTTACGTGATCTCGTTCGATCGAGGTCCGAAAGGTTCCTTTACAATTTAGGTCTGATGAAATCTTCTTCATGAAGTATTCATAATGCTTTGATTGTGAATAGTAGCTTTTAGCTTCAACTAAAATCAGTCTGCTTTGAAACCTCATTGCAGTGTTTTATGGTTTTATCTTTCTAGATTTGGTTTCATATTTTCAGTTGGATTCAATCATTCAGATGTTAGATTGTAGAGTTTTATTTAGGCATGTTTCACATGAAATATGAAACATGAGATTCTGAATGAAAAGAAAAATAATAATAACTGCAAATGTTGGTAATTAGACTACATATGTTCTAATAAAAATCTTCGCATGGCAGAATTTTGAACCTCTTATCGCGATTTTCCCTCCATATATATTCATGCAAGAGATCTTACTTGTTAGTATTAGTAGGAGATTTAAATCTGCAAAACCATTTTACCATTTTGGAAAGAAAATAAAATGAATGAAGAATATGAATTAGAATCAAAATACATGGTTTGGATCTTTTGTGCCAAACCAACTAGGAAATCTTAGGTTACGATGGTTCGTAGTTTATTGATAAGTTGTACTCTTCAAAATTTAAGCTCGGTTTGATAGAAAAGTATTGCAGTTTCACGCATTCGAAGACATGTCTACAATTAACTTAACCTTGTCATCAAATATCACGTGTGCCCTTTTTTGAATGCAGCTGAACTTTTATTATAAGGCATAAAATGCACAAGGAGTACAAATATGCCACAAAGGGCGAAAAATAAAAGACAGATGAGAGAAAATTAAAACAGGGCCATACAAATTAGAGCCAAAACTAACACCCCAAAACAGTAGCATGATTACTTCATACAAATCAGCGGCTCCATAATCCATTCATATAGCAAACACGGTGGAGATTTGGACTTTCCGATCCACCATTTCCACGAAGAAAGCTTGATACTTTCCACCACACCAGACACGGCTGCAGTTTCGTTTTCAAAAATAATACTATTGCGATGACGCCAAAGTGCCCAAATGGTGGCGTTCCAAATCATGATTAGCCCTTCCTTTCGCAATTTGTTACTTTGAAAACCGGCAAAAAAATTCAGCAGGGACACCAAATTGTGAGGTAGCGAAAAATCCAAACCAAGCCAAACCAAGACTTTGTTCCACACCTTTAATGCAAACTCACAGTAGAGGAAAAGATGCAAAGCATTTTCTTCTAGAAGACCACAAAAAACACACAACTGCTCCTCCCCTTGGCCGATAATATTCCGTCTATAAAGATTGTCTCTCGACGGAATTCTATTGTGGAGGAGCATCCAAGAAAAGCCTAGGACTTTAGAAGGCGCTGGACATTTCCAAAGCGCTTTAAATGCAGCCCCCAAATTACTATCTAAAGAACCCCTCCCCACCATCAAGTTAAAGAGGAAGTCATAAGTAGATTTTACCGAAAAATCTCCATTAGTGTTCGGTCTCCATCTCCACATATCCTCCCCTTCCGTCAAGATTACGCTATTAATTACTTCCAAAAGTTCTTCAACTAGCGTATTTTCCCAAACAAAAAGCCTCCTCCGCCATTGAAAATTCCACTCCATATTTGTCCCAATCCGCATTTCCGCTATTGACGCCTCCTTTTGCAAGGAAACCGAAAAGAGTCTTGGGAACCTCTCTTTAAGCGAAACACCACCCACCCAAATTTCTTTCCAAAAGCTAGTAGAGTTCCCATTGCCGATCCTCTTAATAACTTCTTGAGCAAACCAATTAGTATCAATATTTGAGCCAATTGAAGTAATGTCCTTCCACCAAAGTGAAGAATACCAAGGAATACAATCCGCACCCACCTCCACCCTCCCAACCGCTTCCGATCCATATTTGTTTCTAATAATTTCCTTCCAAATTGAGTTGTCATCAAATAATAGCCTCCACGGCCACTTTGTTAGCAAGCTAATATTGACCATCCTAATATCCCTTACACCAAGACCACCTAGATTTTTGGGTTTGCAAACCTCCTCCCATTTCACCCAACTAATTTTCTTCCTCCCATTCTTTGACCCCCAAAGGAACTCCCGTTGGATTCTTCTCACTTTCTTCCACACTTGAATAGGAATCTTCAAGAAAGAGAGGTAAAAAATGGGGATCGCATTAAGGACGGAATTTAGAAGAACAATGCGACCCCCAAGACTAACATGCTTGTTATTCCAATTACCCAAACGCTTCCGGAGAGAGGAAATAAGAGGTTCCCAAGTGGAGGCTTTCCGAATATTAGCACCAACCGGTAAACCCAAGTACTTGAAAGGGATTCCACCAATTCTACAATTGAGGAAGAGAGATGCCAATTGAAGAAAATCATCGGAGACGTTCACACCCATCAAGCTACTTTTCCAAAAATTCACCTTGAGGCCGGAAATCAATTCAAAGCCTCTCAATATGGCTTTCAAGGTCCATAAATTTGCAATAGTAGGTTCCCCTATACACAACGTGTCGTCCGCGTATTGGAGATGAGATATGGCCATTCCTTGTCTAGCTATACGAAAACATTGAAAAAGATTCAATTCCACCGCCTTTTTCATGAGACCTCCAAGACCCTCGGCAACTAAAAGGAAGAGGAAAGGGGCTAAGGGATCCCCTTGCTTAAGTCCCCGCTTGATGTTAATTTCTTCCGTCGGGCTCCCATTAACTAGAATGGACATATTTCCGGCAAAAATACAAGCCCGCATCCAACTCCTCCATTTATCACTAAAACCAAATCTCACTAGCATATAATCCAAAAAGGACCAATCCACCGAGTCGTACGCCTTTTCGAAATCTACTTTAAAAACAAGGCAACCCCTCCCCGACTTTTTTGCCAAATCCACCAACTCATTTACAACCATAACCCCATCTACAAGATATCTTTCCTTAAGAAATGCCGATTGGGTCGGAGCCACAATAGAATTCATAACCGACACAAGCCTTTTGCCCAACACCTTTGCCACTAGCTTGTACAAGCACCCAAGTAAAGAGATTGGTCGAAATTCACCTAAAGATAAAGGGGAATTTACCTTAGGGATTAAAGCCACAAAGTAAGACAAGAAACATTTCGGAAGACAAGCCGTCCCATGGAATTGATCAAATAGGGTTCGCATTTCCACCTTCATAACATTCCAAAAAGCCTTCACAAAATTAAAATTGAACCCATCGGGACCGGGACTCTTATTACCATCACAATCATTGACCACCGACTCTATTTCTTCCAAAGAAAAAGGCCGGATCAGCCTACTATTTTCCTCCGTCGTCAAGGAAGGAAACTGAACACAATTTAATTGGGGGCGGAACCAAATGGAAGGTTCAAATTGTTGCTTAAAGAACCTAACCACCTCCTGCCTAATAAGCGCAGGGTCTTCTGACCAACCACCATCAATCTCCAAAGCTCTAATAGTGTTTCTTTTGCCTCTACTGTTCATCAAGTTGTGAAAAAAATTGGAGTTTGCATCTCCCTCACGCAACCACCGAGAACGAGATTTTTGGACCACCGAAGCTTCTTTGCTCTTAAGAAAGTGCCACAATTTCGAAAACTGATGTTTACGAAGCACCACATCAGCATCCGAAAGGTTCCCCTCTTCACTTCTTAAATCCATTTCTTTGATCTCCTCAACAAGCAACAGAATTTTGGTGTCCAAGGCTCCATAAGAATCTTTGTTCCACTCCCTCAATTTGGCTTTTAGACTTTTAAGCTTATCTTTCGAAATAAAACCCATCCACCCCTCAAAAGTCATAGACCTCCAAGCATCCTCGACAAAAGCTTTGAAGTCTTTATGATTAAGCCAATGATTATTGAATCGAAAGGGCTTCGGACCCCAATCAACTCTATTATAGCGCATCACCAACGGACAATGATCCGAAACCGATCTAGGCAAGATCCACAAAGAAGGGTATCCCCAAGTTGAAATCCACTCATTTGAAACTAGAGCTCGATCAATACGACTCATGGTGGTCCCATTAGAGTGGAACCATGTGAACTTTCTTCCAAGGGCAGCAAGGTCTACCAACTCCATTTTATTCACAAAGTCTTCAAACTCTACCAATTCCACCGACGAAGATTGAAAGGGTAAGTGGCGCATGCCCCTTCTTTCCTCCCTACTCAACACCGCATTGAAATCGCCAATAACACACCAAACACCACCTCCAAAACCACCCTTTGACATTACTAGAGACTCCCACAACCTCCTCTTGCCCGCAATGTCGCATTTCGAATATCACGTGTGCCCTATTTGAGTTTTAACGTATAATTTTACTTTTGAAACGGATTGGTGCTCTAACAATTATTGATAAGTTAATTGTTCGATCAACTGATCCATGATATTGACTGCAAATGCTATAGTCACATTTACGCTTATAATGATGCTTCAAACCTCGACATTGCAACAAAACTAAGGTTAAATATGGTCGACAAATTTGTTATTGCAGTTGCAATTTTATTATATTGTGATTTGCGACCACAAAACTAGGGTTAAACAAAGCTTTTATATTGCGACCACAATTGCGATTGCAGAAGACAATTTTGAAAAACACAATAATGTTAAAAACATGGCATGTTATTTTTGAAGTTCACTACAACAACAATTGACCTATGTTAAACAGTATAGGGACATGTCATTAGGAAACAGCTGGAAAGAGAAGGGTTGTCATGTGGTACCCTGATGTACCACTATCACGTGTCCATTGCCTTATGTAAGAACTTCTGTAGAATCTTCAAATACAGTTCTTGTTTGATTGTGATGTTTCTTAAAGCTACCACACTTTGGTTCAGAGGAAGACTATACTTTTTTTTTGGGGACAAATGTATATGGAATACTGTGCAACTTGAACTAAATCAGCTAATTACAATCACTCATTTTAGGGGCCTCATTTTAGTAGAAAGAGTTTATATATAGTCCAAAGTGGCTCATATAGGTTCAGTAATAAACTTTGTCTTTGAAGACAAATCTAAAATGAAAATTCATTTTTCTATACAGCTTGGGTAGGTTAGATTAATGGAAACAAACTAAATTAATAACTAAGTGATCTGATATAAAAACTCATCAAATAAACAAAATGAGTTTGTAATTCTTCTATGAGTAGTTCAACAACAATAAAATTTTAAACACCAGGTGATAGCAAGTCTTTCTTTGGTAGAAAGAAAAGAAAAATAAAATTGCGGAAAACAATGCATGTATTTGGACTAATGTTAATAAAAAAGCAATGTATGTACTTGGATTAATGTTAATCGAAAACAAGTGCATATATTTAGACTAATATTAGTCCAAGTACATGCATTAGAAGTCAAGCCACATTATAAGTTAATCAAAGGATCAAACCAAGATTTTACTCTAGTCATAGAAATATATTTTTTATTAGATTTTGCTTACCTCACACTCACAGTGGAACAAGATTCCCACCCTAATAATTTTGTTTGACTTGTGTGAGATTTTTACTAATTTGCCCTTTATATTTAATGTATTCAACAAGTGGCAGATCCATAAATTTTCTTTGATAGGGATTAGAAAATATTATCATACAACTAATGAAAATACTTTTTTAGATGAAGTTTGATTTTTTTTTTTTCTATTACCATATTATTGATACAAATTTTCACTATCGTTTAACAATGATTAGTCTTCGTCAAAGACTTTGTTCGGTATATTAGGTGATTCACAATATATTTTTCTTCATTCTCATATATATATACTAAATGTGACACTTGTAATTAGGGCTGACAATGAACCGAACCAACTCGAAAATAGTTCGAGATTCGATTCGTTAATTAACTCGTTGAATTTGATTCATGAACCAATTGAGCTGAACTTGAGCTGAAAATTAAGTTCGTTAATTAAATGAGCCGAACATGAACGGTATGCAGTTCGACTCGTTTGGTTCATGAACCAGCTCGATATATATATATATATCCCTTACACTTTTCTAAACTTTTTTTTTTTATATAAAAAACTTGACAGAAAGATATCAATAGAATTTTTTTCAATTAATATAATGCACTAATATGTTTATTTTTACTTATTTTTTGGTTTATTTCAATGTCTTTATTTTCTTGTAGCTTTGAATTAATTTGCTATTGGGATAATTTTTAATGTATTTTCAATTTCTTTCTTTTAAAAAAATTAATTTAAAAGGTAAAATATATAAAATTTAAAATGACTTTTAAACTATGTGAGTCGAGCAAACGAACTGAACCTAACGAGCCGAACCGAACTGTTCGCGAACTATAAACGAGCCGAACTCGAGCTGAAAAAATAGTTCGCTTCGAACTCGAGCCGAGTTACGAGCCGAACCAATTCTTATCGAGTCGAGTCGAGCTCAGACAGGTTCGACTCGACTCGACTCATTTCCAGCCCTACTTGTAATCATGTATCCCAACCACCAAAAATATTACCAATCAACTACGTGCACGACACCACATAAATATTATGTAACTCAAAATATTAATAAATTATATATGATTTTTTTTTTCATTTTTATTTATTAAATACCAACTTTAGGAGTCATGCATATCAATCACCTAAAAACACCACCAATCAATTATATGCATAATACCACCAATATATTTTTAAAATAAATCATTCTCCCTAATTTTTAATGTATTGAATGACTCTTATATTCATGCATGTCGTATGATAATATATTATATATATTAAAAATAGAAAATATTTGTAAATTCTATATTTATGTAGTTGATATTTATAACCTATCAAATATTTGATTTTTTTTTTTAAATAATCAAATACACTTTTGTAACATTTCATTCTTGTTATGGGCAATTTATAAATTTTAGCGGTCACCATTTTGCATTTAGATAAAAATATATATCATAAATATCAATTATTTCTTTAATATTTTATTTCTCTTTATATGTTCTTTTGTATTTTGTCTTTCTTTCTTTTTTTTCTTAATTTTTTTTGCACACATAGTACCTTACTATTTCAAAAACAAAAGTTAGTACTCATCTATCTATTTAAACCTACTACTATAAAAAGTTCATGGCTCTATCCAAATATCTAGACATATAATACATACTAGTCTATATACAGGTAAATAATTGAAAGGGAGCGAGCGTTATATAGATTAATATTTGCGAAGATAAATTTGAAAATACTTCATCCGTATCAAAATATAAGTTATTTTGATCATTTTATATAAATTAAGAAATATAATTAATGTTGTATAAAAAAGATAAATTATGAGTTAGTTTATAAAATTGTTCTTCATTAATTATATAGGAAAAATAATTTGCAAACACAAAACTTTTTTTGTTTGAGATTTTTTAAAATTTTGTGATCAAAAGAATTGTAACAAAATAATAAAACTCTTAAAATGGTTTTTTTTTTTGTTACACAAGAGAAAAAGGGAAAAAACAAAAGAAGAAACTACGGAGTTACTCCCTAATAAAGACTACTCCGCGCGCATCCGCACTAATCGCGCTAGATAGCTGAGGCGGAGCTTCTTCCAACATCACTAGAGGCGAAATTGTGGACGCATTCATTTTGGCCAATAAATCTGCACAGGCATTACCCTCTCGAAGAGTGTGGTGAATAGAAATGTTCCAATATCTTTCCAAAAGTTGACGAATTCTTCGAATCTCATTCGCATAATGGTGATAATGAGAGACACCACCTTTAATCAACGAGACCGCTTGCAAAGAGTCAGAATAGCAAACAACGTTTCTGTACCCACTAATCCAGCATAATTCAAGTCCATAAAGAACCGCTATGATCTCCGCATAAAGGACACTTGGCTTCGTTGCAACACCATAGAAACCTTTCAACAAAGACCCGAATTTGTTCTATATAAAACCCCAAAACCAGCAGTTTGAGATGACCCTAACATGCTACCATCGATATTTAGGCACATTGTCTTCATCCAGACTAATCCAGACTACAAAACAATGATGTATAACCTGGTTGTTCTCCATCAACTTCTTTTTTTATCAAAAGCAATCACACATAATGAAACCATAGCCATAACCTTTGCCACGTTACAATAACTTTAGTGCCATTAAAGTTTTTAAGATAAGTTGTTAATTCAATTTTTTATTTAAAGTTTTTATAAAAAAATTCTTTATTAAAATTTGTTGAGTTAAATATGAATTACAAAATGACCAAATTTTTTTTGTTCCCCTATCAAAAAGTGACATGTTTTAACATTTATTGTTTTACTCTTACCATATTTAAACATCACTAATAGAGACGATTCCCACGACCAATTGAAAGCAGTACACTCAAACCAACCTCACTAATCCAACAAGAAACCATAGCAAAGTTGAATGAACTTAGTATAACACTCCCACACAACCTTCAAAATCAACAAAAAAAAAAACTACCTAACACCTGTCAACAATTGGAGTCCTTATTTGCAGGTTAAATATGTTTTTAGTCCTTATATTTTTCGAAATTGTTAAAAAAATTCACTACATTTTAAAAATGGTCAAAAAAAATTTCATAATTTTTTTCGTTATTATTAAGAAAAGTCAATTCCGTATGTTTTTTCAAAGTCAGCTAATAGAATACTTATTAGCTGATGTAAAAGAAAAACAGATGGAATGTACCATTCTTGATAACGGAAAAACTTATGAGATTTTTTTGATCATTTTTAAAATGTAGGACCATTCTTGACAATTCCACAAAATATAGGGACTAACACATATTTAAACCTTAAGGCTTTGTTTGCGAGTTTGGAGGGGAGGGGAAGGAAAGACTTTGGAGGGAGGGAAATAGAGAGAAAATTAGAGAAATCTTTTACATTTTTTGAGAAAGTATTTTTTATAGAGAATGACAAATAAATACTTATGATTAATTTATTATGAATTTAAGAATATTATAACAACATTAATTAAATTTGAAGAATTCATATAAATCATTTAAACCCCTCCGAACCCCCATCCAATACAATTTTTGAGTTCCCCAAATTGGGGGGTTTTTGTGTTATGCAGAAAAAATAACTCTTTAAACTCTTTCCCTCCCAAACTTCTCTACTTCTTTCACTTGTTTCTTCCTTTTTAGCCTTTCCTTCCCTTCCCTTCCCCTCCAAACTCGCAAACAAATCCTAAGTAAATAATCTATAGAATTAGGTTCAAGGAAACTCTAGTAAAACAAGAAGTTAGTGCTCATCATTCGTCACTTTGGAATTTAAATATAAAGCATAATAAAGTTTTAAGGGTATGAATTTTAGAGAAATGATATAAAGAAAACATGTTCTGTTTCATTATGTTTTATGTTGCTCCAATGTGTTTTATTTCATCAATCTAAATATAACTAAAAAGTGAATTGTGTAATAATCACACACATTTTAGATAAATTTATTACTTCAATAATTTCTTTTATTATGTGTCATTTTTGTTAGAGGTTTTTTATAATAAATAAAGAACACCAAATATATATTTTAAGTTTCTAATTAATTTGTTAAAAGACCACATTTTATGGTTTCCAAATGACAACACACATTTTTGTAAAAAATAAATAAATGACAACACACATAAAAACATATTTATTACAAATTACAAAAGTACAAACTTAAAACTTGACCAATAATTTACCCCCTTACCCATTTTTTTTTTAAAATACAGTGGGTAAAATACACTACGAAAAAAATAAAAAAACATTACATGAATAATCTCAAAAAAATAATCACATAGGAAAAAACAAAACTCGTCTATTTTCCAAGGTAAAAACCTATTAACCGAGTAAAATGACAACCCACATAAAAACATATTTATTACAAAAGTAAAATTTAAACTAAAAAACTTACTTATCAATTACAAACTTAAAACTTGACCAATAAATGCATTTTTCGAAAATTATTAAGGATTTGGGCCAGTAATTTATGAACACATGACATTTCATGGCGCTAAGATTGAGTATCACTGTACTTTCTCCAAATCATTGTTTGAGGAAACCCACCTTCAGATTCAGAAGAACCTGTGCTGCTACAATGGCTCTCAACGAAACCCCTTCAACCTCTAAAATCATTGATTCTCATCTTCATGTCTGGGCTTCCCCTCAAGAGGTAACAAACAAACTTCACTTTATTATTTTGGAATCAATTGGGTTAATTCACCAAAAATTGTTTATTTATTTATTTATTTATTTATTTATTTATTATTGCTACTGCTTTCATTTCAAGTAAGTACTGAAATTAACAATTTTTAACTTTTTTTGTGGCTATATACTTTTTTTGTGGCTATATACTTTTCTATATGCTAAACTGTGATAACAATTTTGTACTTTTTTTTTTTGTGGCTATATACTTTTCTATGATTTTGATAAGTATATTTGTTCATATAGCAATTATTGACTTTTTTTTTGCAATTTTGATTTTTGAACACTAAGGCTAGTAAATTTCCTTATTCTCCTGGACAAGAGCCCAATTTACCAGGACATGTAGATTTTCTACTCCAGGTTTGTATTTAAGTCTCTTTGCAATATCTATATATTTTTTTTTTATGATTTTGTAGACGATGAGTTTCGGTTAAGGTTGAATCGATCAAGAGTATCCAAATTCGAACCCCGACCGAAACAATTATTGGTCAAACTTTACTATATCTTAGTCGAACCCTGTCCCCTATTACAGAATGTGATGCTGATTGGATTTGTGTTATGTATAATGGATACTGTACCTAACTTTTGCAGTGTATGGAGGAAGCAGGAGTAGATGGTGCACTCATTGTGCAGCCGATTAATCATAAATTTGATCATAGTTATGTCACACGGTATATATGTTCAACTTTTATTTTCAATTTTTCCCATTTGATGAAAGAGTAATTCAATGATTTGGATAAATAGCTTAATTAGGCATTTATCATATAAGTGCTTATGCATAAGCTGTTTTTATAATAAAAGATAAAATAAAGGCAAATTGTTTTCATCTAAATTAAAAGTTGTTTTCATATAAGCTGAAAATGCTTATAGACATGTCATATAAGTTGGTTCCACAAACTCTCCCAAGCAGTCTCACAAATGTTTATGCCTTATTTTTTTTTATAAACTCAAATTCATCAATCCAATTAGGCCCTCAATGCTTTGTTTCTGTTCGACAATACTGAAATGATGGTTGGCGACGATTGAATATCTAGTTTTAAAATGAAATCTCAGCATTTAACTTGTATTGCATGCTAGAATTGCTCATATCATTTTATAATGTTTTATGCATGTTGTTCATATGAATTTGTTCATTGGACAGTGTTTTGAAGAGATATCCGACCAAATTTATTGGTTGCTGTCTTGCTAATCCTGTTGATGATGGAAGTGGGCTAAAGCAGTTTGAACATCTTGTTCTCGAGGTATGACGGTTCATTCTTATCTATCGCATTCTATGTAGCATCCACACATTAGAATGAAAGCATATCCAGTGTTAAACAAGTGTCGGAATCTAACACCAATGAGACACTAACACATACAGTGACATTCAATCGCTTCCATTATTTCAAATTATTATCGATCTCAATATGTCTACGTCGATATCGTGTCTGTGTGCTTAACAGTGTTTCTTAAATCACATAACATAGCTGAGTTCACTAGAAAGCAACTGATCTCTTCTTTTTATATGTGTTATAGGATGGATATCATGCTGTTAGATTCAATCCTTATTTGTGGCCATCTGGTCAAAAGGTAGGAAACTTCTTTTCGCACATATATATATATATATATATATATATATATATATATATATATATATATATATCATTCATTTCATGGTATAAGCTGAGGAAATAGTACGAATTATATTACTTTGATCAGTTAAGAAGTTAGTAATTATCAGGGCCGACACAAGGGGAAGACAAAAAACTTTCTCTTTTGCTCTTATTGTTTATTCGATCAAATTGTTGTCCTGTTTTATATCTAAATGATCTCATTGCAGATGACAAATGAAATAGGGAAGGCAATTTTCAAAAGAGCTGGTGAACTCAATGTACCAGTTGGCTTCATGTGTATGAAGGTATTTTTTTTCCACTTGTATTGAAATCATGAAAAGTTTACCCACTTTTAGATAGAATCAATTTTACAGACTATGTGTTTGGATGTACGTCACATTCAATTTTACGCATCCTCATACATTTTAACCGTGAATTCGCTGAAGCTACTATTTGGAGAGTTTGTGAGATGTACGGTGGTAGTACCGTGATTGTGCAATTTTCCAAATATATGCAAAATCAGTTCATTCCAATTCATATTTAATGGGTTGAATAATTTCAGGGGCTTGATCTACACATTTCTGAAATTGAGCAATTATGCACCGAGTTTCCATCAACAGTTGTATTGCTCGATCACTTGGCTTTCTGCAAACCACCATTGTAAGCTATATTCTGTTCATGGTTTGAAAGCCTGGAAAATGTTACACTTACATGCACTCTACATTGCAGAAATGATGAGGAAGGTCTTGTATTTTCCAAGCTTTTAAATCTATCTAGATTCCCACAAGTAAGTCAAGCATCCCTATACTATTTTGTTTATTGCATTTTGCTGAATATGGATGTGATCCAATAAAAGTAAACACCCATTTGGATCATTGAATATGTAAGACGGTGTCAAATTAGTTATTAAATGTATCAAAATCATAAAAACATCCTCGAATGTGCCTTTTGCCAGTCAGTTTGGCTGGCTTTCAAATGTATCTTCTGTTAGTTAGTTTGGTTATTGCACGTGTCTTTAGTTTGTCAGTTTGGTTCACAAAATTAATAACAAAAAACACAAATGTTCTCGAAGCTTCGATACATAATGACACTACATCACACATTTAGTGATCAAAATATTGTTCAGTTGATTCTTTAATGTAATTTTGTAATATGCCTTATCACTGTGATTATAATCTTTTTGTTTTTTTTCTTAAATAGCGAAGCCACTAGCATTAGGAATACTAAATTTTGAATTTATGACGACAGGTATATGTGAAATTTAGTGCTCTCTTCAGAGTATCAAGGACAAAGTTTCCTTATCTGGATTTGTCTCCTTCTTTGTCCCAAGTTATCTCTAGCTTTGGTGCTAACCATGTAATATGGGGCAGGTAACTTCCATACAGCAAAAATAGGAAAAAGGATATATAAGATTCCTGTTCATAAAGATCATGTTAAGCTTTTTACAACCATGTTGTTGCAGTGATTTTCCATTTGTTGTTCCTGAATGTGGCTACAAAGGAGCCAAAGAAGCAGTGCAACTTATTGCCAATCAGATTTCTCTTCCTTCATCTGATTTAGAGTGGATCATGGGCAAGACTGCTGCACAACTGTTTGAAAGCCAATTGAGTTCCGCTAAACAAGATTTTCTTTGAGAGTGAGAATTATGCCTCAAGGTCGAGCCTTACAAACAATTTTTTGCTTATGTTTGATTTGACGTTTCCGTCCTCAATCATGCATATGGTGCTGCTTTCACAAATGCGCCGCCAAAACAAACTTAGGCTTAGATGTTGTTACATATTATTGTATGTCAAATTCAATATAAACAAATTGTGTCACATAACATCTGTTTATGATGTGAATATGCTTGCTATCTAGTGCAATTTTAATTGGATTTGACTCATATTCTTTACATATGATTATTAGTAGATGATAGTATACTTTTAAGGAAAAGAAAAGCCTCAAAGTTGTGTCGGCAGCCGAGCGCAACAACTGAGTATATACAATTGGTTTAGCTCAATGATCATGCCTGTGTTTTTTTGTGCATTTTATATCTCTGTTATCTATTTTATTTATTAAAAAGTAAAATTTTCATTTTTAATAAAAGTAACCCCAGACAATTATTTTTCATCTATTAGGATGTCCAATTTGATCTTAATTACCCGATCAAGAGAGTTCTGGTCGGTGAAGCGCTGTGTCGATATGGTGGTTCGTGAAGGGGAGTGTACCTGCAAGACACTCCGATGCTAAAGTAAGCATTTGCATGAAAGTATATATATATATATATATATATATATATATATATATATATATATATATAGACACACACACACACACGGAGCCACGACCATTAATGTGAGCACGATTGTGACGGCCTCAACCTTAATAGCTGTCGGAATAACAGCCTGGATGCCATGGTTGACATTAAATGTCAATCATTCTGATGTTAGCCCTTATAGAAGTGGAGACTTTTGTGACGTTGGCAGAATGCGTGGTCTAACTAGAGCGTATACTGTGCATGAAACAGTTGGCGACTAATTTTATTATTATAACTACAGCTTGAAGTAGATAATACAATGATATTAAAAGATATAATACTACATTCCTCAAACAGAGAAGTAGTAATTGATTACAAACACCTGTATGTATTTATTTATTTTTTTGATATAAACCTGTATGTATATTTTAACAACACAAGAAACTAATTCATTCTTCTGCGATTGGCACCACCTCTATTGTTTGTCCTTTTCAATCTTATGCTAAATATGCTTTCAAAGAGCCTTGAAAGCCATTGAGGTTTCCCATTGAAGAACAAATTATATCCCAAGAGCATCCCTAGTATTGATCCACATCCATATCCTATTACTACCGCTTTCCACCCAAATCCCGATTCCTCTTCATCGTTAGATGTTGAATATGGCGACCGATCTTCATCCTTTTTGCATGATTTAGACAATGGATATCCACATAACATTGTATTTCCTCCATAGGAATCATTTCCAAATGTATCAAACTGTTGACCTTTTGGTATGATTCCCTCAAGGTGGTTTTGTGAAAGGTTCAAAAAAGAGAGGAAATTCAGCTTTGTGAGTGCCATAGGAATCTCACCCCTCAATTTGTTCCTTGAGAGGTCCAACCACTCCAAATTTCTCAAATAACTCAAAGATTGTGGAATATTACCTGTGATTCCATTGTTTGAAAGGTTAAGACCTTTGAGAGAATATAATTCTCCAATGACTTGTGGAATTTCTCCTTCAAACATGTTATTTGATAAATCAATAGTTGTGAAAGTAGTCAATATCCTCGTTAGCTCAATAGAAAAACCTTTAATTGTGACTATCACAGAATCATTATAGTAATTGGCCACACCAATGTATTGCAAACCACTTTTATTATCACTCACATTCATCATTCCTTGAAAGTTCTTGAAGCATGATGTTGGCAATGGACCGCTAAAATTGTTACCAGAGACATCATAAATTCTTGACTTAGGAAATGGATGCTTTGTACTAGAACAAGTGATTGAACCATGAAGTTCGTTTGATCGTAAACTAAGTACCTGTAACTCTTGTAAGGTTTCTAGCAAATTGGGAAATGTATCATCTATGTTGTTTTCTCCAAGGTCCAAAACTTCGAGTTTTGTGCAGCGAGCCAAAAGACTGTGGTATAGGTCCTTCCAATCGGTTTGCATTCAACTTTATGGTCTGAAATGAATTTTCTTTGGAAAAGTTTCTAGGAATGCTTCCATAGAGGTTGTTCATTTGCATATCAAATACAGAAAGAGAAGGAAATGTTGCCAAGCATTGTGGAATCACGCCTGTTAAATTATTGTGAGCCAAATTGAGCACATTCAGGGAACTTGCATTGCACAATGACATAGAAATGTCTCCTGAGAAGTTGTTGTTTGAGAGTAAAAAGAACTGAATTCCATAGGGTGGAATTGGAAGAACTCCTTGCAACTTGTTGAAACTGAGATCAATATGTTGAATATCCTTCCATGTGCGTAAGAGCTTCTCGTGAAACCATTTAGGAACTTTCCCTTGAATTTTGTTATTAGAGAGATCTAATTCTTCCAGATTTTGAATTCGTGCTAAGAATTTAGGAAACTTACTAATATTACTATAAGATAGATATAACACACCAAGGTTGGGGAAGATGTAGTCGGCGCTATCAATGTTGAGAGATAGAAAATTATTGTGAGAAAGATCAAGGAAAGAGAGTTCCTTAAGATTTGAAAATTGGTGAAAGTTTACAATACCACTTAAGTTGGTTGATGACAAACCTAAGTCAGTAAGATTTTGAAATTTATATATTGAATTTGGAAAATCACCTTGTATGTTGTTATTAGAGAGAAAAAGATATCTCAAAGAATAAGTTGAGAATTCACCTATAGAACCTGTTAGTTGGTTGTCATTGAGATCCAACTCTGTCAATGAAGGCAAGGAATAACACCATTGAGGAATTGTTCCATTTAACATGTTATTAGACAAAGCTAGAAGATTTAATTTTGAATGTTTAGTGATTTCAGTTGGAATGGGACCTACTAATTTATTAAGTGCCAAAACAAGATGAGATAGTTGAGTTAGATTAAACAATGATGATGGAACTTGGCCACTTAGATTGTTATCAGAAAATGTTAAGTATTCTAATTTGGTTAAATTTTCAAAAACATTTGGGATGTTACCACTAAAGTTATTAGCTTGAAGATCAAGGTAAGTGAGGTGTGTAAGTTTGGAAAGTGATGATGGGATCTCACCTTTAAGATTGTTGTAAGCAAGAACCAAGGTTGTTAGTTGAGTGAGGTTTCCCAAAGATAGAGGAAGCAACCCATCAAAATAGCACTCTTGTAGATTTAATTGAGTTAGAGATTTCAACTTCCCTATGGAATAAGGAATTTCACCTGAGAAAGCAGTGTAAGAGAGGTCCAGGTACCTCAAAGGAGTGCTCCGGTTAAACTTTGGAAGTTGACCGCTAAGGTTTTGATTAGATGACAATTCTAGTTCTTGTAGATTAGGTAAAGAGAGGATGTCACTTGGAAAATTTCCTTGCAACCTGGTATTTGCAAGACTAAGAGAAACTAAAGAGGATGACAAATTTATTAGTTGCGACAACGAGCTTCCATCGATTAAAGACATGTTTACTTCATCCAAATGAAGTTGTCTTAAATTAGTTGTGTTAAGAATGAGACGCTTCCATGTGAATGGATCGAGTCTCATCGTCACCGAACCACTAAGATCAAGTGAAATTAATTTCGACAAGTGAGAGATTGTGGAGGGTATACTACCACTGAATCTGGTCGCTGATAAGTTGAGATGTGTGAGACTCACTAGATCACCAATTCCATAATAGATAGGCGATTTCAAAAAATCATTAAAAGCCAGATTGAGTTGTCGAAGTTGCTTGAGTTGGAAAATAGTGCTATTAGGAGATAATTTACCTTCAAGACCGCTGCAACTAAGATCCAGACTGATCACGTGACCTGACACGGTGATGCACGTGACACCATCCCACTCGCAACAATTTGTACCGTTATTCCAATATTCTATCTTCTTAGAAGGAGTGGAGTAACACGGAGACCATCGCTCATATGAATTGTTGACGACAAATGAGTTCTTGAATTGTAGCAAGGCATAGTTGTCATGATGGTTGCATAATGAGAAAGTATAGACAGGAAATTGAGTAAGAAGCAATAAGAACAAGGGGAGAAAAAAGCAGCACATCATTATATTTGGTAATTAGCAGGCTCTATTATGAACTTAAACTCTTCTTTAGCTTTAGGATTATTATTTTTTATGCAACTAGTATTGATTAGCCTCTATTTATGAGTTAGCTTATTACATGGAAGGGTTTCTTGATAGGGGTTGGTCAAGGATTCAAAAACAATGACACATAGCATTGACTTCTTAATTGACAAATTAAATTATTGGTAGTTTGCCATTGAAAAGTTGACTTTCTTGCGGCCATTATATTGACCACTCAAATAATGTAATATACACCACTCAATACTTATATTGACTATAAAAGTGCTATGAATATTTCAAAGCAAGCATCAGTGGCAGTTGGCAGCAAAGAAAAGTTGCATAATGAGATTCAGTGTTTCTGTAGCAAGTAAATAAACTATGAATAACTCGAGTTATAGTATGTTTCCAAGCCAAAGCCACTTCATTGAAGTTGATTACATTCATTTCAAATCATTCATAGCTTCCAAAACTCAAAAGGCCATTGGCAAACAAGTTCAATGAAGTTAGTTACATTGGTAAAAATAAAAACCTATTTGAGAGACAACAAAATACATTACAAATAAAATCAAAACTCATCATAAGTAACCATTATAGTATCTATGTTTAGCATCAACATTCCTCATCTTCTTCTTCTTCCTCAACTTATCACAAGTAAATGCTCTCTCAAGTTGCTCCACCCTTTGTGTGAGAGATGTGAGAAGTGATGTTTGCTTCTCATTCCTCTCAAACAATTGTGCCATCATATCCATCATCTTCTCATTGTCCTCCATCATCCTTTTCAACATTTTCCTATTCCCATCATCTCCTTCCTTATAACAATTCTCCTCACCTTCAATTACAGTTCTACCCTCTTCATCTTTCACATCCACACTTTCCACCTCAATTCCTTCATCCACAAAGCTTGTTCCCACACTCTCTTCCTTCTCTTCTACTACCTCCATCAAACAATTCTCTTCTTCCATTTCCTCCATCAAACAATTTTCTTCTTCTTTTACATATTTACCCTCACCATAATCCACATTGTCCTCCTCATTCACCAAAGCATTCATTTTTCCACCTCCCTCAATTTCCTCATCACATCCCCCTTCTTCCTTCTCCATACAATTCACATCCTCATTCACCAAAGCTTCAATTTTTTTACCATCCTCATTCTCCTCTTCCTTCACCAAACAATTCTCTTCAACCCCAACAAACTTACTCTCACCATCTTCAATCTCATTTGTGGAACCCACCATTTGAATTTGATCAACAAATTCTTGAAGGACAATAGCCCTTTTGATAAGCAACTTTCTCAAGTCCCTTAAAGCATAACAACAATGAAAAACTCTAACAGAATCCAACCTAAGAAGCAAATTCATGATGATTTCACCGATCCTTACCTTCTCCTTTTGCTCCTTCTTCATCTTCTTCACTGTTTCTTCATTATTCACCTTCTTCTCAATATCCTCCAATTCCACCTTCATCTTCAACATCTTCTTCAAACTCTTCCTCACAAGAAACCCTCTGGCAACCTTCTGAATCTTCCTCGCTGAATCGGCTCTGTTTCTCTCTGACCCAACGAAATGAACCGGAATTGAAACCACCTTCGAAGGTGTCTTGTTGTAACGAGGAGAATTACATTGGGTTCCATACAAGGAAAATGGTGTCGCTGGTGTTCTTTTGTTGTTGAAATGCATCATGATGTTGTTGTGTTTATGATAATGTTTCTGATTAATTTTGAGAAAATTAAGGTTGTTGTTTGTTGTTGTGTTACTGAGGGATTAATGTAGCAGATTTTATAATGAATATTGTTGGTTTCAGAATATTCGAGAAGTTTCATGAGAAGTGAAGAAGAATGAGATTAACTGTTTTTGGTTACGTGGCATGGGTCCCTCTCTGTTTCTCATTGATTCTAGATAACTGTCGATTCTTCTCAATGGAACGAACGAGATAGGTGTGCGTCTATTCTACATTAGTAATAAATAAAATGTAAATATGTTAGGATTAAAAAAGAGTTGAAAGGCGTATACACTATTATTGTAAATTAATTTTACACCCAATAAGAATCCGTTTGGATTAATTTATTTTTAAGTATTTATAAAATAGCATATGTTAAAAAAAAAGTATTTATAAAATAGCTTATGCAATAAAATAAGGTTTTATGTTAATTTATATGTTTTACTAATAAAAATTATATTTTTATAAGTTATTTTGGGTTTGTTTGGATTAGTTTATTTTTGAGCTTATGCAACAATTTAGACAAATTTTATGTATTATTATAAGTTTATTAATGTAGTTTATGATAAAATAACTTATAAAACTACAATTTTCACTAGTTTGAACTTATAAAATAACATAAAACCTAATTTATATTGCATAAGCTGTTTGTATAAGCTCAAAAATAAGCTAATCCAAACAGGGCCTTTATCATAAAGTACCTTGACAAATTTATAATAATTCATAAATATGTATTTATTTACATAATTTATTTTACATAAGTTCAAAAATAAGCTAAGCTTTAATTCAATGTTCCATATGCCGTATTAAAAAAGTGGAGTTAAGTAACTCACTTGGGTTGGTCTGGGGGTATTGGCAGACTTAGGAGTGTGCTCGTCTTAAGGTCTCAGGTTCGAGACTCTCTGATGCTAATTTGGGTGGGCTAATTTAGTTTTTTTTTTTTAAAAAAAAGTGGAGTTAAGTGAGGTGAGCTGGTCGAAAACATGGTTCTGATTGGTTAATAGTGTAAAATAATTTTACACTGTCAGTACATATTCCTTTTATTTTATTAAAGAATGTAATTTTTTTTGTAACGTTGTTTAGAAATTTCACTCTTAAAATGGATGAGTGAAATGTCAGCAATTCTAACTTTAGTCCTACATATAAAATGGAATGTTCCAACCAACCGAGCTAAATTTTTTAAGAAAACAAAAATATGATAATAGTTGTTTCAATACAAGGTGGACAATAATTTTAATTTTCTATTTTTTTTACACATGCAAACATAGTGCATTTCATTCATAATAGTTGTTTCAATACAAGGTGAACAATAATTATAAAATTGGAAACTAGCAATAAAACGAGTTATCAGAACTAAATCATGAGTCATCCCGATTATCTTGCCTCATAATATAATTGAAGTCACATTTAACTAAATCTATTTTAAAATGGGTGTCGTTTAAATTTTTTATACACAAAGATGTTGTAAAATAATATGACAATTTATCAATTGTTAGTTGGTTTAGTAGTGACTACCAGTGAATTTGGTATGAAGGATCACCGTTTAATCCACCGTAACTGCAGTCAAAAGGGGCTGATATAACTTAATGCATAATTGACCCCTGAATCAGATTAGATAATTCAATGAGCCGGATATTGATGTTGAAAAAAAAACTTGACAATTTTATTAAATTAACTTTATTTATTATTTGTGTAATAATGTTTTGTTAGTTGGCTAAATATGAATTTATTGTACTTGAAAATAAAATAAATTTGGATTAAAAGGAGTATGTACAGCAATGGAAGAATGCCAGAAATTAGGCCTTACAAAATCTATAGGAGTCAGTGAGTCACTAACTTCACTCGCAAGAAACTTGATGATCTACTCTCATTTGCTATCTTTCCTCCTTCTGTCAATCAAGTAAGCCAATAAAATCTTCTTGGTTAATTTCTAATTTAGATCCCTTTCACCGATCTTATTTCTTTTTATTTGAGTTTCGACTTTTAGTTCCTATATTTTTTTATATTATATTTTTAGTCCCTATATTTTTTTAATTATATTTTTAGTCAATCTTTTATGACTAAGATAACATAATTAACCACATAGGATAACTTAAATTGACTAGGATAACATTTGCATCGAATAACGTGAAATCTACGTGTCATTCTATGTGGCTGATTTCATTATCCGAGTCACAAAAAATTGACGGTAGGGACTAAAAATGCAAACGACGAAAATGTGGAGACTAAAAATATAATAAAAAAAATATAGGGACTAAAAGTCGAAACTCACATAAAAGTAGGGACTAAAAATATATTTAACCCTATATTTTATGCTTAATTGCCCTATTGTCTTAAAATTAAAAGTTGGGTTTAACTCATTCTTACAAAACCAATTTGTAAGGTGATGATTGTCTATTACTTATAAGCGCATACTCCTTGACATTTGGTTACTCTATTTTGTCAGATTCCCCAATTTCTAAATCCATGATTTTGATATTAATGGCACAAAATATAGGTGGAGATGAATCCAATTTGGCATCAGAAGAAGCTAAAAGAATACAATGAAGCAAAAGGTATAATCATAACTGCATACTCTCCTTTAGGAGCCAAAGGGACCTTTTGGGGTAGTAATGAAGTTATGGACAGTGAAGTACTCAAAGAAATTGCAAAGAAACATGGCAAAACTATTGCTCAGGTGATCATCTTTGTTTACTTTCAATTAATTAAACTCACATTTTCTTTAGTATTTTTTCTTATTTGTATAAGATTTTTCATCTTCAATTGAGTAATATATGATTCACAAGAAAAGATTAACATAATATTGCGGGAACGTTGAGAACCAATATATATCGGCAAAATGTGGTCTATGCAGTAGAAATCGTGTTTGTGTTGTCATTGCAGAGACCTATGAATTTTTTTTTCGGCTATTATGATTGTGATTGCCGATCACAATTTAAAATCATGCGCATGATATTATGAAAATCATCATTTTGCACAAAATACTCCAATTTTAATTAGCTAGGATTTTGATTATTTGCCAATTGATAGAATTAATTAATGTAATTATTATAAATTATATTATGATATTATATTATAGATATGTCTTAGATGGTTGTATGAGCAAGGGGTGACTATGGCCGTGAAGAGTTATAACAAGGAAAGAAATGAAGCAAAATTTGGAAATATTTGATTGGTCACTAACAAAAGATGACCATGAAAAGATTGATAAAATGAAACAGATTCGCGTTAACAATGGGCATGTTGTGTTCATTCCTAACTTTTGGGATGGAGAAACTTAATCCTAATTTTAAATTCAGTCCTTATTACCTCTTTTGTTAGATAAATGCCACATGTGTTGTTGTTTCTACTTGTACGAAGAGAACCACAAAATGGGTCTTGTTTTGTACTTTATATATTAAAAATCTGCTCAATAAGATTTTTGCATTTTATGAAAGCTTCTTTTGGCACCTCCTTAATTTTCTCACGTGTTTTGATAAATTAATAAAATACTTTTATTCGCTACTTAATCAACAAATTGAATCCGTTATTTAAATAGTGGATGTGTAAAAAATGTACTTTCATCAATGTTTAAGATTTCACACCCCTAAATTTAACCCTAAGAAAGACAATAACATATCGATCAATAATTAAAAGATGAGAATGACTTTTTCCCAATGAATGGACCATATATGGCTCGTTTGGATTAACTTATTTTTTAGCTTATGTAAACAGCTTATGCAATATAAATTAAGTTTTATGTTATTCTATAAGTTGACAATAGTGAAAAATGTATTTTTATAAGCTATTTTATTATAAACTACATTGACAAACTTATAATAATACATAAAAATTGCATAAGATGTTTGTATAAACTCAAAAATAAATTAATCCAAACAGACCCATAATATGACTAGATCTATATAGCATTAATTAAGTAAGACAATAGCATATCGATCAATAATTAAAAAATGAGAATGACTTTTTCCCAATGAATGGACCATATAGGGCTCGTTTGGATTAACTTATTTTTTAGCTTATGCAAACAATTTATGCAATATAAATTAAATTTTATGTTATTCTATAAGTTGACAATAGTGAAAAATGTATTTTTATTTACTATTTTATTATAAACTACCTTGACAAACTTATAATAATACATGAAAATTGCATAAGCTCAAAAATAAACTAATTCAAACAGACCCATAATATGACTAGATCTATATAGCATCAGCGCGCGCGCGCACACACACACACATATACATATATATATATATATATATATATATATATATATATATATATATATATATATATATTAGAATAAATTGCAAAAGCAACCACTTAAATTGTACCCCAAATTATGTTTATCATAGCCATAATGGTATATTCAACATAATTTATCATCAGTTTTGCATCTCAAAAACAAAGTTAACAACAACAAGAATATCAGTTGGTTTTTTATAATGGACTATCAAAAACTAAACTAGCCATTGCTAAAGTAGTCAAAAGTTTCTCTGTTTCAATGTTGCAATTTCTGATGCCTTGTTTTGAATTAAGAGCCCGTTGAGTTTGGTTTATTTTTGAGCTGATGCAAAACAGTTTGTGCAAATAAATAAGTTTTAATGTATTATTATAAGTTTATCAAAACTTTAATGTATTATTATAAATAAATAAGCTTTAATGTATTTTTGAGCTGATGCAAAACAGTTTGTGCAAATAAATAAGCCTTATTTTGAATTAAGAGCCCGTTGAGTTTGGTTTATTTTTGAGCTGATGCAAAACAATTTGTAGAAATAAATAAGCTTTAATCTATACAGCATCAGCACATATATTAGAATAAATAAGCTTTATGAATGAAATGAGCAGAGAAAAGAAGAGAGAGATTTCAAATTTCAAAAATCTGAAACAAAAAAAAAAAAAAAAAAGAGAACTGAAGTCTACTATTTATAGAGCAAGTGGGGAACTGAAGAGTTATGCACTTATCAGATAGATTATAAAAAAGATGTTTATGAATGAAATGAGCAGAGAAAAGAAGAGAGAGATTTCAAATTTCAAAAATCTGAAAAAAAAAAAAAAAAAAAAAAGAGAACTGAAGTCTACTATTTATAGAGCAAGTGGGGAACTGAAGAGTTATGCACTTATCAGATAGATTATAAGAAAACGTGATCAATTTTCTTGGGCCACTTGTAACCGACCGTTTGACTAGAGCGAAATAGGATATGAGCTGACACGTTGAAGTATATCCGTCTGGGACGCTTGCAGCACAAGTAACATGTGCGAAATGAAACGAATAAAGACACACACACGTAAAGAAAAATAATAAATTTTTTTCCTTCTTTTTTAGCATTAAAAAATTAACATATCATCAAAGCCCTAGCTCGGGAAGGTCACCCTTAACGAAGCACAAATTGGAATTTTAATGGTTCTAATTTGTGGTTTATGACAAGTAAAATGGTCATGAAATGCTTAGAAAAGTGAAACAACAAAGTTTCGGCCTCCTCGATATGACCACGGCTGTGCTTGGCCACTCATAGTCGTGTCAGACAAGTTAGAAGCCAATGCCATGTCTTTTAGTGCTCCCTATAGCCATACTCGTAACACTTCAATTTTCGTTAGTTATTTTCAATTAAGTTTATAAAAGCTTTTTAATATTTTATTTTAGGAGGGAGCGTTCCATGGAAATTATTTAGTAATTGTTTAGTATTGTAGAGTTTTTAATAGAATTATTAAAATAATGGAAGGGTGGTTAAAAATAAGAAATATTTAGATAGAGGGTGGAAATTAGAATAATAATTAGAATGAAATTTTATCTCCATTAACTAAAAAAAAATAATATTTGGCTGCGACTATTATATTCTTGTATTTAACAAATACTAATATTTAAACTCAACGTCTATATATAGTGAAAAAATACCATATTATAAATAAAAAAAAGGACGGAAAAAAAAGAATTATTATGATTTAAAATTTTATGTGACCTCCTTACTAAACATGCTAAAGAGGCATATTACAAATTTTTATACTTAAGAGGCATTTAATAGTTATTAAAATTTTAGAAAGTCTCTTGACAACTCTATAAGTGCTAAAAATTATTTTATTGATGTAAAGAGAAAACGAGTTTTATATTAAAATGTTATAAAATCATGTTTTATTTGATACATGCAAACGACGAAAAATATGGCTAAAATTGTGAAGTTTTTTTTTTTTTTTATGATCATCGGTCTTTTTCCATTTCTTGTTGCAACAAATGGTAAGTATTTTTACCTCCTCTTCAAATTTTGTTCTCTACTTCATACACAATATTTTATTCCATTTTAGTAACATTAATTCCCTTTTCTATTTATCTACAAAGTGAAACTAGTCACATTATCATGTGTTAAAGACGAGGATTGTCCAGAAAACCCGCAACATTGCCCGCCTCCTAGTCGAATTGTGTGTAGTAAACAAATTTGTTCGTGTCGTCATACGCTTCATAGATTATAAGCGGCAGACTCAAGATAATACACTAATGCACTGCTAGAATATTTCATAAGTTGTTAAATAGTTACTGTGGTGGCACCAAATAATTTAATTTTTGTATTGCACTTTTATGATGATACAATTAAATGAAATAAAGAATCAATGAATATTATCTATATTTGTCTTGATAATAATTATCCATGTCTAATTACCAAAAGAAACAGAAAGCATTCTAATTCTAATATATAACGAACAATCACTACAGAATTTATTATCGCTCCTTTAACAACATTTTTTCCCAAAAGCGCTATTGAACAAAATACTGAGCCCTTAGACAACATTTTTTAATAAAATTGTTGTCTAAGGTACTAACATCATGTAAGTCCTACGCCGTCGTGTTTATTTCTATACCAAGTTTTTCTCCAAAGCTCATGTTAATTAGACAACATTTTCGAATAAAATTGTTATCTAAGGTACTAACATCATGCAAGTCCTAATATTTCGCATCAATAACATGTGCGAAATGTTGATTTTTTTCCAATTCACAACTTGTGTTTCTTTCTATACCAAGTTTCCTTTCAAAACTCGCAACACGTTCCAACAAAATCAAATATGAAAATATTGTCTTATAAAATACTATATGTGTATGTAATTTCTTAATTAAAAGTTTAAAAATCGACTTTTTGACACAATATTTTTGTAAATTTATATATATATATATATATATATATATATATATATATATATATATATATATGAGGAAGGATATATTGACTCCAAGAGTAATTCTTTAGAGTTACTCCTCATATCCACTCTTGATTTTGTTTAAATCCAATGGACTAAAATTAATTTTCATTAATAATCATGGACCCCGTCTTTTGTAACTATTCCTCACAACATTTATGATTATTTTGACAACTTTATAGTTTGCTTTTATTATATTCAATATTTATTCTTTCCTAAAATATACTATTATATAACAATCTACCATTAATAATTGGTAAAATAAAAAGAAAAAGGCTTAAATGCAGTTTTACCCCCCCTATTTTGAATAAATCGGAATTTTACCCCCTCTATTTCACTAAAACGGCATTTAATCTCTATGTAAATCCAAATTTAGTGGAGTTTGATTCTATGAAAAGTTAACTCGATTACGGTCATTTTGGTGCCAGTTTGGTGAATTATTGATCAAACTTAAGTTCTGTGCGAAGCTTTGAAGTTGAGGCTCAGAAGCAAGTTGGTACCTCAATTTTGATAACTCGATTTTGATCAATAATTCACCAAACTGGTACCAAAATGACCGTAATCGAGTTAACTTTCTACATAATCAAATTCCACTAAATTTGAAGTTACATAAAGAGATTAATTACCGTTTTAGTGAAATTTGGGGGATAAAATTCCGATTTATTCAAAATAGGGGGGTAAAACTGCATTTAAGCCAAAGAAAAAAAATAAGAAAAATAAAAATCACATATTCTTTCGAATCTCCTGTGCATTGTGTAAGAATGATATCTTAATCATTTGGATTTGAAGATAAACACTGAAAGCAAAAGAATTTGTCAAGTGACATATCATCTCTATGAATAACAAGTTGAATTTGTTGATGATTTTATAAGGACTTGTAACCATTATCAAGAATATCATGTTTCATTCTTAATAGAACTTTTCTCTTCTTCCTAATGATTTTGATCTATATAGGGACACCTATGTCATTCCTTAATAGAATTACTTTGTTGATAAAAGGAAAATCTTGAATAAATTTGGTCCTTGATTGATAGAATAAAATAATTATAATTAAATTTTTAGATAGAGGGTGGAAATTAGAATATTAATTAGAATTAAATTTTATCTCCCTTTTTTTTTGAATGACAAATTATTAGTTGTTAGTATATTACAATATTGTTAGTTTTTCTTCTTGCCAGAACTTGAACCCTGGATCTCCAAACTCCTTTACCTTTAGCTCAACTACAAAAAATAAGATATTTGACTGCGACTATTATATTTTTGTATTAGACAAATACTATATTTAAACTCAACATTTATATATAGTGGAAAAAAACCCATATTATAAAAAAACAAAAGCAAAGGATGGAAAAAAAAGAATTTTATGTGGCCTCCTTACTAAACATGCTAAAGAAGCATATTACAGATTTTTATACTTAAGAGACATTTAATAGTTATTAAAATTTTAAAAAGTCTCTTTACAACTCTCTAAGTGCTAAAAATTATTTTATTGATGTAAAAAAAAATGAGCTTTATAAATTAAAATGTGATAAAATCATGGTTTATTTGATACATGCAAAGAATGGAAAATATGGTTAAAATTGTGAAGTTTATTTTTTTTATGATCATCAGTCTTTCTCTATTTCTTGTTGCAACAAATGGTAAGTATTTTTATCTCTTATGCAAATTTCGTTCTTTACATCATACACAATATTTTATTCCATTTTAGTAACATTAATTCATTTTTCTATTTATCTACATAGTGAAATTAGTCAAATTATCATGTGTTGAAGACGAGGAATGTCCAGAAAACGAACATTGCCCGCCTCCTAGTCGAATTGTGTGTAATAAACAAATTTGTTCGTGTCGTCATACGCTTCATAGATTATAAGCGGCAGACTCAAGATAATACACTTATGCACTGTTAGAATATTTCATAAGTTGTTAAATAGTTACTGTGGTGGCACCAAATAATTTAGTTTTCTTTTAACTTTAAAATTTCAAGGAATTTCTTGGTATTGCATTTTATATGATACAAGTAAAATGAAATAAAGAATCAACGAAGATTATCTATATTTGTCTTGATAATAATTATCCAAGTCTAATTACCAAAAGGAGCAGAAAGCATTCTAATATATAATGAACAATCACTACACTAGAAATGTGATATGCTATCACTCCTTTAACAATATCATTTCCCAAAAGCGCTATTGAACAAAATACTGAGCCCTTAGACAATATTTTTGAATAAAATTGTTGTCTAAGGTACTAACATCATATAAGTCCTAAGACTTCGTGTTTATTTTTGAATAAAATTGTTGTCTAAAGTACTAATATCATGTAAGTCCTAATATTTTGCACCAGTAACGTGTGAAATGTTACTTTTTTTCAATTCACACTATCCTAAATTCACAAACATGTGTCACTGCAAGAAAAACAGGCTTTAGTGGCAACAAAATTTCTCCTTACTGATTTACGCCAAGAAGTGTAAATTTACAGACGGAATCAGTCTGCCAGTAAAATAGGTGCCAATAAATTTTCTGGCAGAAATTTCCCTCACTATATTCAATGAGAACCATGTGTTAGATTCCCTTAATTAACTGACGAAAAATTCCCTCAGTAAGTTGTCTATGTATTCTTATTTTAATATTATAAGTTTGTGAAGAAATATTCCGCCAATAATTTTAATATAGTTTAAAAAAAAAAAAAATTTGTTCTTCCAGGTCCGATTTGTTTATCTTTGTTCTTCCTCTTTCATTTCCATTTGTTCTTCCATTTCCAGGACCGATTTCCACCAGATTCAATTTTAAAAAAAAAAAAAAATTTGCTCTCTTAAGCTTCCATTTCCATCCAGGTTCAATTTAAAAAAAAAAAAAAAAAACTTACTCTCTTAAGGTTCCATTTCCAACTCTAGTGAGGATATATCCAAATCACAAGAATAGAAAAAACTTCTGATTCCTCCAAATAATGTTTCGGCCAGATCCAAATTAAAGGAGAGAAATGAAAATCTTACTCTTCTTTGACATTTCCAACAACACAAAAGTTTAAGCTTGTATAATCCTAGTTCTTGAATGAAAATCAATGCCTAATTAGAAATGAAAAATGTGCAGTCAATAACAAGATAAGAAGATTTAAAATTAAATGAGATTAAATGATAGTGGCTCAAAAGAATACCTTAAATTTTGAGAATTTAATCTCTTGTTGTTGTTGTTTGCTGTGAGAGAGAAAGATGAGAGTGAGAGAAAGAGGAAGAAGACTTTGTTGTTGTTGTACGTGAGGTGTGTGGGAGAGAATATAAAAGGGATGAATTGTTTTACAAAGAGATATTTTTTCACAAATGACCCAATTGGTTAATGTGCTATTATAATAAATAAAAGTCATTTAATGTAAATAAAAAATAAAAAACAAAGAATATATAAGTTGAAAACGAGAAAATAAAGTGTCATGCCAAGTGTCAACTTTTCATTTTCATAAATTTATCATTTATTGGCAGAATTTTCCTTCACTAAGTTATTAGATGAAATTTCCGTCAGTAAGTGAAGCATGAAGTTTCGTCTTTCAAAGTACTGGCGATTATTTCCGTCGGTATGTTTTTGTTTTTTATTTTTCTTTTTTTCATAAATATAATGACAAAATATTTTATATTGTGGTAATGTTTTCTGCCAATAACTCACTGAGAAAAAATTCCGCAAATACGTGATTTAAAAATCTGTTTGTAAATGAGAGATTTTTTATTTCTATATCAAGTTTCTCTAAAACTCGCAACATGTTCAAACAAAATCAAATATGAAAATATTGTCTTTTAAAATATACGTGTTTGTAATTTCTAAATTAAAAGTTTAAAAATTGATTTTTTAACACAATTTTTTTAATAAATTTCTAATAGTAGTACTTTTTATGAACGATGATGATAGTGATCAAACGAAGTTGGAATGAAGGAAGCATGCATGTTTGACTCTGAAGATGCTGAATATTCATAAGTAATTCACATTTTTTTGGAGATAATGCAAAAAGAAAAAACATACAATATGCATTATTAACAGAAAAAGGGATGGTGTAATGCATGTCAGAAACAAAAAAGTATGTTAGGTTGGTCGACAACAAGGACACACCTCTGTTCTTGCATCCTTCCTTCTTCTAATTCATGTGTCTGAATTCTAATGCAGAATACTTTCTTCTTTTCACACCTTTTGACAAAAAATTACTCCCTCGGTCCCATTTTATTTGAGTCAGTTGACTGTCTCATATTTACCAATATAAAACTTTAACGATTAATATCTTTAATTGTATAATAGTAAAAATTATAAAAATTTGATATTTTGAAAATATAAATCGAGGCGAATCTAACAAGATCTTATATGCTAATATTTATTTTTATTTATGAATAGAAAAATAGAGTCAAAACAGGATATATGAATAGTGTCTACAGTCAAAATGGCTCAAATAAAATGGGACGGATGAAGTATATTTTTATAAATTGAATTGGTTTCATGAAAGTAAACATACTCCTCAAGTTCCTTTAACCCCCAGGTTCGTGTTCTATTTTTTTTCTTCACATTTTTAGGTTTTGGAGTAATTAATTTATTCATTATATATATATATATATATATATATATATATATATATATATATGGTATGTTTCAAGTGAGAAATGAGTCTTTATGTGAGAGTGAGAGGAGCTATTATTGACCATTGGATATAAATCAATTGCTATGATTAAAACATTCATTAAGTGAGTCACATGACTTTTTTTCCCACCTCTCTCACTTTTCAGGTGTCCCTTCATTTCTTCCCGCTAACATTTTTCACTCACCACACTTTTCTTCTTCTTTGCAACACCTTTTTGTCTGCTACATACTTTCATGTGCACAAAGGGACAAAACCTAATCAACTTTTCTCTTGTTCACAAAGTGATAAAATATAATCAACTTTTTAGGTAAATCTCCCACCTTATTTTTATAGTAGCTTGTTATTTAACTTATTATTCTTTGATATGTATTTAACATCGACATGCCTGATGCCTGATGTCGCGTAGTGTTAAACTTAGTTGTCTCATGTTACATGTAACCACTTTCTTAGTTTACTGAACCAACAAAATGAGATACCAATAAAATGATATTCCAAACCAGATTGCATTAATCAATAATACACAAAAATACTTGCAATTTTTTTACAATAAGTATCTATTACAATTTGTACCCACTTCATTCTCTTGCCAACAAACAATAATATCAATAGCCAAAATGATAAGAAGTCACTCCACATTAGCTTCAAGTCGAAATTCTCCAAATTCAATTATTTGACGTTGTACCAAATTTTTCTATCACTCGGTTCTATGGGTTTACTTTCAATATAGCAGTAGAATCAATCCCACAAGTGAAAGTAATTTGTATAATTTTCTTTGTCACATTTTATCAAACAGCTTGAGTGTGTAACCAAATCTAGTACTCATTCGAAATTAAATAAGACACTAAGTTGAATCCAAGTTTCAAAAGAAAATGAAGCGTTCAACAAAGGAAGATGAAACAGAGACATCTTCAACCCTTCTCCCAATTTCCATACTAGTAGTATCGGCTCCTCTGGTCACAAGAAGAAGAAATACCAGTCACGAACTCCACCGTAAATCTCCACGAATCCCCATGCTCTAACTCGAAATTGGCTTTTCTTCCGAACTCAAACCGTGATTTTTGAAATCAACAAGACTCCCATTCAATGAAGAAGACGAGTTCGTTATGGCTATGAGAGATTGAAAGCAGACATTTGTGGAATGGTAAAGATGAAAAGTTAAAAGCTGGAGATGCAAAGAAAATAGGAAAAGACAAAGAATGTTGAGGGAAAGAATGTCACGTGGGTTACTTAAACATTGTTTTAATCTTAGCCTTCCATTTTGATCTAAAGGCCAATAATAGCTCCTCTCACTCTCATATAAGGACCCCTTTCTCACTTGAAACATCTCCTATATATATATATATATATCAGTCAGGATCCGTTAACACCAATTAGTTTGACACCAAATATTACACATCTCAATAATATTTTAATCGATATAAATTTTAGGCTTAAATGTACTTTTGATCCCCTTATTTTTGAAAAACTAAAGTTTTAGTCCCCATATTTCAAAAATCAACTTTTTAGTCCCTTTATTTTAAAATTTTTTGAGTATTGATCCCCACCCTATTTTAAAATCAATTTTGCTAATGTGTGAATGTTATTAATGATGTGGCGCTGCACATGTGGCCCATAATAAAATACATGTCATTAATATTTTCCTTTATTTATAATTTTTCACTTCTACATTAGATTATTAAAAGAATTAAATAAATATTAATAAAACCAAAAATCAATCATCATCACCATCCTATCACTATCTTCTACCTTCATAGATCTAAACATCATCATCACCCTTTCATCTTCAGCTTCTACATTTATAAATTCCTAGGATATCACTCTTTGCTTCTCAACCCCAATGAATTTTAGATCTGATGAGGAAATCATAGATTTAATTGTCATCGTTTTAAGCTGAATATTGTTGTTTGGGTTATGGATCTTGTTTGACGTTGTGGGGTTGGGAGCATGCGGCTCCCTCATTCTCCATTCTATATTTGTGGTCCTGTGGAAGATCATCACTCCCACCATCTCAACAACACCCATAATCTAATATATCATCTCTCTAAGTTTTCAATTTTTTAGATTTTCAAAATGGGGCAAAAGAAATTATCATATCTGAAAATTTTCCAGATTTTGCAACAAAATTTTCGATTGGCCTATTCATTTTTGCAATGGAATCAAAGCAAAACATTTGCATGGATTTGACTTTTCACAACTCAGTCTTCAAAATACCATCTTCCACTTTCTGGGTTTGGTGTGTTTTATCTTTGATGAAATTATATGATTGTTGTTTATGATCATGATGAAGGAATTAAAAATAATCCTTTTTTTTTTTACGAAAAAAATAATCCTCTTAATAATTGATAAATATATTATTACAAAATATATAAATCATAATTAATATTATTTGATTGTTTATTTAAAAATTTATTAAATTGGAAAAAAAATATTAATGACATGGCTAATGTTTTAGCCAAATATGTAATGTCATGTCACTATTGACTTTGCCACATAGTAAATTTGAGGTTAAAATAGAGTGGAAGATCAAAACTAAAAAAATATTGAAATTGGGGGATCAAAAACTTCAATTTTAAAATTGCGGGATCAAAACTTCATTTTTTTGAAAATAGGGGGATCAAAAGTGCATTTAAGCCTAAATTTTATAAAATCCACCGTTTGATTGAAAGTTTATATTATATAGATCGTTTTTGTGAACTTTCAGACAAATCTAAAATCATTTGATATGTTATTGAGATACTTCAAAATTAACGGTTTGAACGCTTTTTTTTAAATGCTGTTAATCTTTATGCGTTTCAATAACATATCAAATGATTTTGAATTTGTTTGACAGTTTACACAAATGATCTAAATGATATAAACTTTCAATCCAACGGTGAATTTTATAAAATTTGTATTGATTAAAACGTTATTGAGAGGTGTAACATTTGGTGTCAAACTAATCGGTGTCAACGGATCATGACTCATATATATATATAAAAGATATTTCGGTTATTCAATAAATTTAAAATGTAATTTTTTTAAAAGAGACTGAAAACAATACATCCTTTTTGAAGTTATTTGCGACCAATTATTTTTTATAAACTAAAAAAATTTATTCAACACAAAAGATAGAAAAGTGACTGATGTCAACATATTTAATACTGAAAAAGAAAAAAAAAATTCTTGCGAAAGTTTTCTATCTCTTAGTGTATGTTAGGGACATTCCTGACTTTTTAGAGACGATGCTTGAATTATAAAATGGATCTTTAATAAAAATACAAAAGAATTAAAAAAATATTATCCTCTATCTAAATCATAAATAACATGAAAATAATTTTTTTCCTGCAACATGATCATCCCACTGATAGATAGAAATTGATGTCCTTAAAGAATTTCTTCTTTTGTTGCAAGAATTTGACAATGGAATTAGGGACAAAATGGGAGTTTAGAATGTGGTGATTGACCACCTCTCAAGCCTTGATAACTCCAAGGTAACAAAATAGAGAAAAATATAGTGGAGAAATTCTCAGATGAGCAGTTGTTGGTACTTGGTAGTGATTGAAAGACCATGATTTACGGATATGATAAATTTTAAAGCAGGGAATTTAATCCTAGATGATTTTTCTTGGCAAAAAAGGGAAGAAAAAAAATTAAATTTTTTGAGGACGTTATTTTCTATTTGTGTGATGCTCCGCCATGCAAAAAAAATGCATCGATTTTTCTATAACTCAACTCATTTAACACTTTTTAGTAGACGGAAGAAGTTGCATTGCAATGACATAGAACTATATGCAAATGTTCTCATTAGCCGACTTGAGTCAATAACAAAAACAATCAAATCAATATCTCGAACAAAGTCATTATTTGTCCCCACATCCCTTCAAGATGTTGAATTAATAAGTCATGTTTTCGAGAAAACAGAGCTTCAGAAGTTGGAGAAGCTTCAGAAGATGAGCAGAGCTTTAGAAGTTCTGGTGCTTCAGAAGCTGAGCAGAGCTTCAGAAGTTCTGGTGCTTCAGAAGCTGAGCAGAGCTTCAGAAGTTGAGAAAGTTTCTGAAGCTAGTAATAGTTAGTTAGTTTGTTATAGTTTTTTTTTGATTTGTCTTAGGTAGTTAATATACGAACGCTTGGCAGTGAAGCAAGCCCCCATTTGTATATAAATACCTTTGCCCCATGTGGATGAATGCAATTAACTCTTTTTCCTAATTCTCGTCTCAATTCTCTCGTTCTATTCTCTCTAATTTCTCCCAAAATTATCACATTGTCCCAACAAATTGGTATCAGAGCCTGGTTGTGATTCACGTTTTGCATTGATTCTTTGATCAAGAAACAATGGCGAACAATGGCACAACCTCATCACAATTTCCTGCAAATCTTCCAGTTTTCAAATGTGAAAACTATGATCGTTGGTGTGCGCAGATGAAGGTCATTTTCAGGTTTCAAGATGTTCTTGAAACTGTTAATGATGGAGTACCAGACTTGGCTGCAAATGCTGATGAAGCAGCAAGAGCCTTGCATCGCGAGTTGAAGAAAAAGGATGCAAAAGGTCTGTTCATCATACATCAGTGTGTGGATCCTAATATCTTTGAGAAGATCATTGAGGAAGAGTCTTCTAAAGGTGCTTGGGATACATTGAAAAAGATTTATGGAGGTGATGAAAAACTGAAGGGTATCAAGCTGCAAGCTCTGAGGAGACAATATGAAATGTTGGTGATGAATGATCAAGAAACGATAGCTGAGTATCTTTCAAGAATGTTGAGTATCACTAATTTGATGAAGTCAAATGGTGAAGCTCTGTCAGAGAGGTCCAAGATTGAGAAGGTTTTGAGAACCTTGACTGAGAAATTTGATCACATAGTAGTAGCAATAGAAGAATCAAAGGATTTGGCCACTATGAAGATAGAGGAGCTCCAAGCTTCATTGGAGGCACATGAACTGAGAGTCAAGCAGAGGAGCTCAAATAAAGCTATTGACCAAGCTTTGCAGGCAAAGTTTCAGAAAGGTTCCAAAGGGAAAAACAAGAAAAAGAAAGAAGATTCAGAGAATGATGGCAAGAACCTTAAAGATTCAGAGTCTAGCAAAGGTAACAAGAAAGGTTCAAAGAAAAAGATTAATAAGAAGGATGTGAAGTGTTATAATTGTCAGAAGCTTGGCCATTATGCTAGAGAGTGTCACTCTAAGAAAGTTGAGAGAAGTGACAAGGATGAAGCTCAATTGGCAAAGGGAAATGGTAGTGACTCTGATGATTCCCTGCTCATGGCAATTACAAACACTGACGCTGATAAATCCAACTTGTGGTATCTTGACACTGGTTGTAGCAATCACATGACTGGCAACAAGAAGTGGTTCTTGAAGCTTGATTATTCAGTGAGACGGAATATCAAGTTTGCTAATAGCAGCCAGATCACTAGTGAAGGTATGGGGACAATTCTTGTGCAGAGAAAAGATGGTCAGGAATCCTTCATTAATGAGGTATTGTATGTTCCTTCTATAACAAGTAATTTGATTAGTCTTGGTCAATTACTTGAAAAGGATTATACAGTGACAATGGCTAATAAAGAATTGAAGATTCATGATGCTAAAAGTAGGTTAATCCTAAGAGCTCCATTGTCAAGCAATAGAACCTTTAAGGTTGAAATCAATGTGATTGATTTCAAGTGCTTAGCCTCAGTCACTAGTACAGAAGATAATTGGATATGGCACCACAAGTTTGGACACTTAAACTTCAAAAGTTTAAGCATGTTGAATTCCAAGAAGATGGTTCATGGCTTGCCTCAGATCAGAGCACCAAGTGAAATGTGTGAAGAGTGCTGTGCAGCAAAGCAGGCCAGAAATTCATTCAAGAATGAATTACCTATGAAATCAACTCAGAAGCTAGGAATGGTGTACTCAGATGTGTGTGGTCCATTTGAGGTGAAATCCATTGGAGGCAACAACTATTTTCTGACATTCATAGATGATTGTACTAGGCATGTTTGGCTCTACCTTATCGAAAAGAAAAGTGATGTATTTACCAAGTTCAAGAAATTTAAGACACTAGTTGAAAATCAAAGTGGATTTAGTGTTAAGAAATTGAGAACTGATGGAGGTGGTGAATACACTTCACATGAATTTGCAAAATTCTGTGAAGATGAAGGTATAGAGCATGAAGTCACTGCACCCTACACCCCTCAGCACAATGGTGTAGCTGAGAGGAAAAATAGAAGCATCATGAACATGGCCAGAAGTATGCTTAAAGCTAAGCATATGCCTCATAAGTTTTGGGGTGAAGCAGTCTCTACAGCAGTTTACATCATCAATAGAAGTCCTACAAAGAGGTTACAAGACAAGACTCCTCATGAAGCTTGGACAGGTTTGAAACCAAGTGTTAGTCATTTTAGAATATTTGGCTCACTTTGCTTCAAACATGTTCCTGATCAAGTTAGAAGAAAACTTGATGATAGAAGTCAGACAATGATATTGTTAGGTTATCATCCCACTGGTGCTTACAAATTGTACTCACCTAGAGATAACAAAGTTGTGATTAGCAGAGATATCAGGTTTGATGAATCAAAGGGTTGGGATTGGACTGAAGGCACAAGTGCTGAAGGCACAAGTGCTGAAGGCTCAATGCTCAACAGAAGACTCATGCTTGAAGAAACAAATCAAGAGGAGATAGAAGTTGAAGATGATCAACCTAATGCTGCACCTAATCAACAGTTGAGAAGATCAACCAGAGAAAGGGTACAGTCAATAAGGTTGAATGAGTATGATGTGTTTCCTGATCAAGCAATCACTGAAGATGGAGAACTGGTCAATGAAGCAATGATTGCAGAGTTGGAACCAGTGACTCTAAGTGAAGCTTTGAAAGATTCAAATTGGTTGAATGTTATGAAAGAGGAGCTGAAGTCAATTGAGAAGAATAACACTTGGACATTGATGAACAAAGCTGTAAACAAGAGACCTATTGATGTGAAATGGGTTTTCAAGCTGAAGATGAAACCAAGTGGTGAAATTGCTAAGTACAAAGCAAGGTTAGTAGCTAAGGGTTTTCTTCAGAAGCCTGGACTTGACTTTAATGAAGTGTTTGCACCTGTGGCAAGGCTAGAGACAATTAGGCTAGTTGTTGCAGTAGCTACCTACAAAGGATGGGCTATGCACCAGCTTGATGTGAAATCTGCCTTTTTGAATGGACCATTAGAGGAAGAGGTATATGTGAAGCAGCCACCAGGATTTGAGATTAAAGGTTAAGAACAGAAAGTGTACAAGTTGAACAAAGCTCTCTATGGTTTGAAACAAGCTCCAAGAGCTTGGAACAAGAGAATTGATAGCTTCCTGCTGAATTTGAGTTTCACTAGATGCACATCAGAACATGGAGTATATGTGAAAGGCTCAAGTCATGATGAGATTATAATACTGTGTCTGTATGTTGATGATTTGTTGATCACAGGATCAAACAAAGCTGTGCTAGAGAGATTCAAAGCAGACATAATGAAGGAGTTTGAGATGACTGATCTGGGAGAGCTATCATATTTCCTTGGCATGGAATTTGTGAAAACAGATAGAGGCTATTTCTTGCATCAGAAGAAATATGTCATTGACATATTGAAGAGATTTCACATGAGCAATTGCAACCCTGCAATTACTCCTATGGAAACAGGTGTGAAGCTGAGCAAGAATACTGAGGATGAGTTGGTTGATTCAACACTGTACAGACAGATCATAGGATCATTGAGGTACTTGTGCAATACTAGAATTGATTTATGTCATAGTATTGGTCTGCTGAGCAGATTTATGGATCAACCAAGGATGAATCACTTGACTGCTGCAAAGAGGGTCCTTAGATATGTGAAAGGAACCATTGATCATGGCATTTTAATTCCAAACCAAAGGAACAGTAGCAAGAAGCTAATGGCTTATGGTTACTCAGATTCAGATTGGGGAGGAGATCAAGATGACAGGAAGAGTACTGCAGGATACCTGTTCATGATAGGTAATGCACCAATCTCTTGGTGTTCTAAGAAGCAAGGGATAGTGACACTGTCATCATGTGAAGCTGAGTATGTGGCAGCTTCATTTGCAGCTTGTCAAGCAAATTGGATTGAGATGTTGCTCACTGAATTGAAGGCAGTAGAGACAACAAGGATGAAGCTACTTATTGACAACAAGTCAGCAATTGATTTGGCTAACAACCCAGTTAGTCATGGAAGAAGTAAGCACATTGAGAGGAGGTTTCATTTTTTGAGAGATCAAGTGAACAAAGATAAGCTTGAGGTGGAATATTGCAATACTGAGATCCAACTTGCAGATATTCTAACCAAACCTATGGCTAAGGCAAGGTTTGACACTCTGAAGAAGCTTATAGGAATGAATGCTTTGGAAAACATGCCTTAGGAGGTGTGTTGAATTAATAAGTCATGTTTTCGAGAAAACAGAGCTTCAGAAGTTGGAGAAGCTTCAGAAGATGAGCAGAGCTTCAGAAGCTGAGCAGAGCTTCAGAAGTTCTGGTGCTTCAGAAGCTGAGCAGAGCTTCAGAAGTTCTGGTGCTTCAGAAGCTGAGCAGAGCTTCAGAAGTTGAGAAAATTTCTGAAGCTAGTAATAGTTAGTTAGTTTGTTATAGTTTTTTTTTGATTTGTCTTAGGTAGTTAATATACGAACGCTTGGCAGTGAAGCAAGCCCCCATTTGTATATAAATACCTTTGCCCCATGTGGATGAATGCAATTAACTCTTTTTCCTAATTCTCGTCTCAATTCTCTCGTTCTATTCTCTCTAATTTCTCCCAAAATTATCACATTGTCCCAACACAAGAAGATAAAAACCAACAATATACATATCAAGATATGCATTCGACTGTTTTTTCTTTCTGGTTTCATTATCCCTCAAATCATTTACACGTAGACACTAATACTATATTTTTTAAAATAATATTATTCATTGTAATTGTAAGTGTCAGTGTCGCATTAACATTGCATCAATGTCAAACACCGATATCCACTACATTTACCGAGACACGTATTCATAGATAACCATTTTCTTTTTGTTCTTTTATGCTTTTCCACTGTTTCAATGAAACATGTATTCACTACAGCATGCATATTCACCTCGAGTAATAACCATTGTAGGCAGCTGCAAACTAATAATAGAGACAAGAGACAAACAACACCTAAGGAAACAGCAGAACACGCTCTTCCGACAATAACAGACAAACCAAGTATCCTAAGGCCCCCAACATTCATTCATTCTTCCTTCCACATACTAACACACTGCTTCTTCTCCTTATAAAACCCCCTTTCCCTTTCCTCATTTTTCATCATCACAAACACACACAAAAAACAGAGCAAAAAAACAGAGTTTCATAAAACAGAGTTTTTTCACCTACCCTTTTGTTTACTTTGTTCAATTCCACTAAATTTTTTTAATTTCGGATACCCTTTTGATCAATTTGTTCAATTGTATTGCCAAAATGTTCAATCAAGAGAGGCTGATGCATTACCAAGTGGAGCCAACATGGAACTACTTCATGAGGTTAAGAACAATGGAAGAAGATCAAATGGAGAGAATAATGAGGTTAGTTTCAAAAAGTGCTGTTGTGATATTCAGCATAAGTAGCTGTTGTATGTGTCATGCAATGAAGAGTTTATTCTGTGGAATGGGAGTGAATGCAATGGTTCATGAAGTTGATGAAGATCCTAAAGGAAAAGAAATGGAGAGAGCATTGATTAGGTTACTTGGAAATTCAACTTCACTTCCTGTTGTTTTCATTGGTGGCAAATTAGTTGGTTCTATGGATAGAGTTTTGGCTTTTCATATTAATGGTTCTCTTGTTCCTCTTCTCAAAGATGCTGGTGCTTTGTGGCTTTAGATGATTTTGAATTTAGTTTCTTAGTCATTAGAGTTCGAATTAATTAGTGATAATGTTTACATGCTTAATTAGACAGAGATTAACATAATTAAGTACTGACTTACGAGACTTATAATGTGTTGTAACTTGTTAAGAACTGACAATGATATGTGGAAAATTATATTTGAAACACTGTCAATTTTCTTTTGCTTTATTAGCTTTGTATAATTAATGTTGCACCTCTAATTATATTTGGAAATGAACAAGTTTGATTGATCAATTCTTTTTCTTCTAATCCAATATATATAATTAATGTCACACACTAGTAATTCAAAGATATTATATAATTCTGCAGTTCCAAAAAAAAAAAAATTATATAATTCTGTTGCTGAATAGAAAAACTATATGATTCTAATTTCTAACCAAGTAATAATTTTTTGAAAACATGAATTTAACTCTATAATTCCAAGATAAATCACCTATCAAGTTTTAAAACACTCTTGTGTCAAAAAAAAAGTTTTAGAACACTTAAACAAGCCAGTATGTTTCAACTTTCAAATCAACTCATTTCACAATCACTTTTTTAAAAGATCTTTTGTCAACAATTTGTAATGCAAACTTCCATGCCATAAGCCAATACAAGAATGCTGGAAATGACATTGATATCACATCAAAATATTCAAGACCAAATTTTACTTGTAATTTTGAAGCTAAAAGCTAAGATATTGATTCGGTTGATGACAAAGTTAGAGGGAAGTCATAACTAAACTTTTCAAGAATGCATCACAAGATATCTTCCTCTATGTTCAAAACAAGAAAAAGGAGGATAGAACACATAAAAACCAGTTTAATCAAAAGAGTCCAGTAAATATATGGGTAGCCAAGTTCTCACCAAATTAATAAATTTCATAATTTATCTTAGAATTTGAGTTTGGCCAATTCATCTCTATAAAATAAGTTTGCTAGATATATTTTTTTTAACATAGAAAAGTTTTAGCAAATGAAAACATGTATTTTTTTAGAAAGACAAAAACCAAAATTTGCTAATTTTATAATAGAGAGAAGCATATTTAATCCATATTTTTATGTATTTTAATTAAATTTCTAAATTAATATTAAATTTGAATCAAAATTAGTTAATAAAAAAATATAAATATATGAGGTCAAATTTGGGTTCTTTATAAATAGCTACCATTAAAAATTAAAACTACTCAAATCAACTAATATATTTTGTTTTATTCCTACATAATAATTTGTCAGCACAAAAATTAATTTAGTTTACCCACTTTAATTACTCTTATTAAAGAAGTTCTTATGCGAATGTTTATAGTACTACATGAGAGCTTATATCATAAGCTCTTATAGTCAATAAGTTATTTGTGTTTGTACATGTTATTACATTAACAATTATAAATTTAAGATTGACTTTGTATAAAAGAAATAAAAAAAATTCAAGATTTTGACTCAAAAAGATAAATTTTAAAAGTTAGTGTAGGTTTATCCATCAAAATAAATCGTTGTATTAGTGTTTGATTAATGAAATTGTTTATCATAATTTCATAAGCTACTTATGTCATATTTTAATAAGTTCTCACAACATGCTTAGGGCCCGTTTGACCTATCTTATTTTTTAGCTTATGCAATATAAATTAGGTTTTATGCTATTGTATAAGTTCAAACCAGTGAAAATTGAATTTTTATAAGCTATTTTATCATAAACTACTTTGACAAACTTATAATAATGCATAAAAATTGCATAAGCTGTTTGTATAAGCTCAAAAATAAGCTAAACCAAACGGACCATAATCATTGAACTTAACAAAGAGCTTATGAAAAGTATTCCACTTCAAGGACCCGCTTTAACTAACTGATTTTTGAGTTTATACAAAACAACTTAAGTAAATAAATATTTTTTGGATAAAATATATTTTCAGTCATTACTTTTATAGCGATTTTGGCTTTCGTCCTCGTAAAATAAAATCACTTGTTTTCATCCCTAAAAAAAATAATCTATTTTATGTCTATATCATGATAAACCTAATATTATATTTAAAAAATATTTAAAAATGTCAAAATTGTATCCATTAGGAACTAAAAACAAAAGAAAATATTTTGTTGGGATAAAAATAAGTAGTTTTATTTTACAGGGAAGAAAATAAAAACTTGCTGTGAAATTAGGGACTGAAAACATATTTTACCCAATAGCTTTCATGTATTATTATAAGTTTGTTAAGATGGTTTATAAAAAACAACTTATAAAAATACAATTTTTTTTAACGAAAATTTATAAATTAACATAAAAACTTATATTTATTTACACAAGTTCCACTTGCACCAGTCTACACAATATTAACATTTTATTAAAAAAATAAATACAAAAACAGTTACTCAAACTAATACACTCATTTTTTCAAAAATTCTAGCAACTAAACTAGTACTACTTAAATAACAATTAAAAAAAATCATTATGTTTGGTCCAATAATAGAAAAATTTAGTTACGGTATATGCTAGAAAGCCCAATTTGACATGAGTACCATAGAATTCTCTAGGGGTGGACAAGATTTTTCGAACCGATCCGAATCCGATAAAACCGATAAAAAATTTGAATATTGGATGGTAGTGGGTCGGGTCACGGGTTAATCGGGTGAATACAATTGGATTTGAATGGATTGAGACGGATGGGTTCGGGTCTAAAATTTTCATCCATTGAAATTCAAAACCGACCGAAAGTTTAACAATACTATTTTTATCGGTATAATGGTGCATACCTTCATAGAAGGAAAAAGATTGGCAGGATGAATATTTATTTTTTCTACTACTATTTTCATGTTATCAAAGCAATTTATAACATGTCATTCACAATCTCATCATTATATACTTTTTTTTCTTCTATAATAGTATTGTTCTACAGTTAATTACTCCTATTTTCTACTCCTATTTGAAGGTATAGTAGTATTTGTTTAATTTAATATTTGCTAGATTTTATTTTGCTGTGTCGAAATTGCAGAAAAGAAAATTGAGACTTTGTTCTCTTTTGTGTCTAGAAAGTGTAAATTTTTTTATTTTTTGTATTCAATTTTCATCCGATTCAACTCATCCGACCTACCCGACGAACCATCGAAACCGAATCTGATCAAATCGAAAGTACCAAATGGTCGAAAATAAATATAATATTCTCAACCGTAGATTTATTCGGATAAAGATTTTTCAAACCGAATCCGACCAAATCCGACCGTTGTCCACCCATAGAATTCTCCTTAAAAAAAACTCTGGCCAAAAGAATCGACAACAGTTATTTAGAAGAACGAATAGAAATAAAGTGGAGGGACCCACCCATACCACGTAAGCAGACAATTATCTCGTTCGTTCTCCTTCGCTTCTATTCTTCACTTCTCACGAAACTTCTCGAACATTCATATCAATCTTTTCACTCTTCGCTTCTATTCTTCTCTTCTCATGAAACTTCTGGAACAATCATATCAATCTTCCAAAACTAACAACAACCTCGTACCCATTATAAATTTGCTATATCTTTCTTCCAATAACATCATAAACAACAACCTTAATTCTCTCAAAAATCACAAACATTATTATTAACGCAACAACTGAACATCATGATGCATTTCAACAACAACAACAAGAGAACACCGATACCAGATTTCCCCTTGTACGGAAAGCAATTGAGGAGTTCTCCTCGTTACAACAAGACACCATCGAAGGTGGTTTCAATTCCGGTTCATTTTGTTGGATCAGAGAGAAACAGAGCCGATTCAGCCACGAAGATCCAGAAGGTTGCAAGAGGGTTTATTGCGAGGAAGATTTTGAAGAAGATGTTGAAGATGAAGGTGGAATTGGAGGAGATTGAAAAGAAGGTGAACAATGAAGAAACAGTGAAGATGATGAAGAAGGAACAAAAGGAGAAGGTAAGGATCGGTGAAACTATCATGAATTTGCTTCTTAGGTTGGATTCTGTTAGAGTTTTTCATTGTTGTTATGCTCTTAGGGACTTGAGAAAGTTGCTTATCAAAAGAGCTATTGTTCTTCAAGAATTTGTTGATCAAATTCAGATGGTGGGTTCCACAAATGAGATTGAAGATGGTGAGAGTAAGTTTGTTGGGGTTGAAGAGAATTGTTTGGTGAAAGAAGAAGTGGGGTGTGAAGAGGAGAATGAGGATGGTAAAAAAATTGAAGCTTTGGTGAATGAGGATGATGAGGTGAATGGTATGGAGAAGGAAGAAGGGGGGTGTGATGAGGGAATTGAGGGAGGTGGAAAAATGAATGCTTTGGTGAATGATGTGAACAATGTGGATTATGGTGAGGGTAAATACGTAAAAGAAGAAGAAGAAGAAAATTGTTTGATGGAGGAAATGGAAGAAGAGGGTGAAGATGAGGATGAGGAGAAGGAAGAGAGTGTGGGAACAAGTTTTGTGGAGGAAGGAATTGAGGTGGAAAGTGTGGATGTGAAAGAAGAGAAGGTTGAGGAGGAGAATTGTTGCAAGGAAGAAGATGATGAGAATAGGAAAATGTTGAAAAGAATGATGGATGACAATGAGAAAATGATGGAGATGATGACACAATTGTTTGAGAGAAATGACAAGCAAACAAAACTTCTTACATCTCTCACACAAAGGGTGGATCAACTTGAGAGATCATTTACTTGGGAAAAGTTGAGGAAGAAAAATAAGAGGAGGAATGTTGATGCTAAACATAGATACTTATAATATATGGTAACAAATGATGGGTTTTGATTTGTAATTTTGTTTTTTTTTTTTTTGTTATTCTTTTGTAAAAGTTGTTTTTTTAGGTTCATTGGAGAAGTAATGTATCTAGTCTATATTTAAGACTAGAAGTCTATATTTAAGACTAGATACATGACTTTTTCAATGAACTTAAAAAGTAACTTTTACTTATAAAAAAGGCCAGAGGGAGTATTTTGTTGACAATCGACTGTCTCAAGTTAGTGAGTAAGTATTGTTTATCAATATAACAAACATCAATGAAGTGGCTTGTCAATTAATATTAGGGAGTGTATTGAATTAGGATTTCATGGAATTTTAATAGATTTTTCTATAATAAAAAAGTCTTGTGGTATTGAATCAAGATTTTTATGGAATTTAAAAAAATCTTGTAGTATTCAATTAAGACAAATAAGATTTTTTTTTTCAGGGCAATGAAATCAGTTGGTATTCGATTGAGATTTCTTATGACTTTAAAAATGTCCCTAGGTATTCAAAAGTATACAGATTTTGATGGATTCTTTTGTGGAATGGATTTTGAGAGATTTTTTGTTGAAAGTATAAATACTTTTGTCATCTAACAATTCCACTCAAACCCTTCAGACTTTTCTTTTCTTCTATAGATTTTTTTTCTGCAGGCAAGATTGAAGTTCACGTTCTTCCTTTTACAACCTCTTATACTTTTCAATCGTCTTCTGACTATAACTATCGTATACAATTTCGGATTGTTGAACATATACATCTATACGCTAAAAAAAAAACTAGATATTATTTCATTCTATACCACTTGAAAAATTTGGTAACATAATCTGCAACTTTTGCAACCAAAAGAGATTTGTTGTTGTTAGTATTTTTTTATTGTATATTGATTTATTGAATTTATTTTCATTTTAATTGTAACCAAAAGAATTGCAATTTCTTGTAAACTTTGTTTACGTTGATTCATCACCAAAAGAAGTGCAATTTCTTGTAGAAATGTTTACGTTGATTCATCACCAAAAGAATTGCAATTTCTTTTCTTCATCGTTGTTTTTTTTTTATGATTCATAGTTTTTTTTTAATTTCCTTTTTTATTTTGTTTGATTCATTGATTTTATTTGATATTGATTTTTTTAAGGAATAATTGATTTCCATTGATTATTAATTATTGATTGATTCATTATTTAAAAGTCAATAAAGTCCTATGAAATCTCAAAAGTCTGTGTTATAAAATCTCACAAATTCTTGTGTTAAGAATCATGATTGTAAAAAGTTTTTTAAAAAAATCTTTCAAAATCTCACAATCCCACCAAATCTTTAAAATCCTCAAGATTTTTTTTTATTAAAATTGTCTTTCAAAATCCCAATCCAATACACCCCCCTTAATTACGTTTTGAGATTTATAAACACATTGCATTTTTTTCTTTAATTTCTCTTAATAGAAAATGTGATAATGCTGCAGAAATATAATGCTAAACATTAAGAGTTCAACCAATTGTCTACATTGTACTTTGTGATTTATAGATAGGTATTCTTGATTTGGAATACGATTTTTTTATGTAACTTAGTCCGATTGAAATAAACATATCTGAAATTACTCTCATGTGTGAATCGAGATTTATAACCTAAAAAAACATATATTCGCACTTATTATAAATTTATATTATCATGCTACAATAGTTGTCATATGACAGCATCTTGTACCACAAATTGTAAAACCATGACTAATGGAATTATGTTTGTGTGTTTATTTCATTATACCATAATCAACATACATACAACCATATTGAGTCAAGGTTGACTCATCACAATAATTTCCTAATGAATACAAATAATTGTAGAATCTCCTATAATAATTGTTTTATATTCTAATACACCCCTGTAGTCGAAACTGGAGGTTGACGAATGTTTAGACTATCTCGGAAGTCATCAAATAACTGCAACGGAAGGCCCTTTGTGAAAATATCAGCTATTTGGTAACGAGATGGAACATGTAGAACTCGTACTTGACCTTTAGCAACCTTTTCACGCACAAAATGGATATCCATTTCAATATGTTTGGTGCGTTGATGTTGAATGGGATTACCAGACAAGTAGACAGCACTGACGTTGTCACAGTAGACTAGAGTAGCTTTCGTTACCGGGCATTGGAGTTCTAAAAGTAAGTTTCGAAGCCAACATGATTCAGCAACAACATTTGCAACTCCACGATACTCTGCTTCAGCACTAGAACGTGATAAGGTTGGTTGTCGTTTTGCAGACCAAGAGACCAAATTATCCCCAAGATAAACACAATATCCGGATGTGGATCTTCTAGTATCTGGACACCCTCCCCAGTCAGCATCGGTATATGAAGTGAGTGTATCAACTAGGGATGGAGAGATATGTAGGCCGTGGGTAATTGTACCTTTAAGATACCTAATAATCCGCTTCAAGGCAGTCATGTGCTGTGTCCGTGGATCATGCATAAATAGACACACTTGTTGGACGGCATAAGCTATATCAGGCCTTGTGAAAGTTAAATATTGTAATGCACCTGCAAGACTTCGATATTCAGAGGGGTCATGATATGGATTACCTGAGATTCCACTAAGCTTTGCTTTGGTGTCCACCGGTGTGGAAACAGGTTTGCAAGATGACATGGCAGCTCTCTCAATAATCTCTTCGGCGTATTTATGTTGAGATAGAAATATTCCATCTAAATGTCTAGTAACAGATATACCCAGAAAGTAACTGAGAGGACCCAAATCTTTCATGGCAAATTCAGAATTGAGTTTAGACATGATGGATTGACGAAGAGTATCAGATGAGGCCGTGAGAATGATGTCATCCACATAGAGAAGAATGTATGATGTGTCGTTGCCACAATGATAGATGAATAAAGAATGATCACATATACTATGTGAAAAACCTAAGGTAGCAACAAACTCTGTGAAGCGTTGGTACCAGGCACGAGGAGCTTGTTTAAGACCGTACAAAGACTTCTTCAGTAGGCATACATAATCAGGATGTTGAGGATCACGAAAACCGGGAGGTTGGTGCATGTAGACAGTTTCATTAATATTTCCATGTAAGAAAGCATTTTTGACATCCAATTGATGTAAACACCATGATTTTGATATAGCAATACTAAGAACTGTCCGTATAGTAGCTGGTTTGACCACAGGACTAAATGTTTCACCACAGTCTACGCCAGTTTGTTGGTTAGAGCCATTTCCCACTAGGCGAGCTTTGTATCTTTCAAAGGAACCATCTGATTTCTTTTTATGCCTGAAAATCCACAAACTTCGAATGACATTAGCATTAGCTGGACGTGGTACTAAATCCCACGTCTTATTTGCAATAAGAGCATCATATTCGTCTTTCATAGCCATTTTCCAGTTATGATCTTGTAATGCATTAATAGGATTAGTGGGCAAGGGAGAAATGATGGGTGAAGTAGAGGTGTGGAGGTTAAAAAGTTGGCGTGGTTTAAATATGCCATGTTGAGCTCGAGTGGTCATCTGAGGAGATAATGGAGGATTGGCTAGAGGATGTTGAGGTGTAGTATGCAGAAGGAATAATATGATCAAGAACTTCATATGCTTGAGCATGAATTTTGAACAACTCAGACCATGTGTTGTATTGACTTTTCTCAATATCAAGAGTGATTTTAATGAAGTTTGTGATGTTGGTGACAGTGAGGGCTGGATGAATTGTTTGATTGACGGTGTTGGAAGGAATTTCAGATGCTTTTGGTATTGAGAAAATTTCGGACGATGCTTTTGGTGAGGAAGTGGGGGAGTTTGACGCAGACATGGTGATAGAGGGAGTTTGGCGGTTGAAACAATTAGGAAACAATTTGTTTTCAAAAGTGGGTTACACAATATATGGGGTGGATGATTAAAAGATAATTATGTATAATGAGGATATATAATTTGAGGAACAAACATAGTCATGTGCTGACTATTGAGAAGGAAAAGAATTGCAGGCGGCGCTGCATGTTTGGATGGGAGAAATATGTGACTTAGGGTTGCTAAGAGGGTAGGCTATTGATACCATAATGGAATTATGTTTGTGTGTTTATTTCATTATACCATAATCAACATATATACAACCATATTGAGTCAAGGTTGACTCATCACAATAATTTCCTAATGAATATAAATAAATGTAGAATCTCCTATAATAATTGTTTTATATTCTAATAATGACGATTTAATTCATTTTCAGTATTTGATGATATTTGAAATCTTTTACAAAGTCAAAATTTGCATTTACTAAGTCTACTGAAAGCCAATCCTATGAACGTTCCTTCCAATATTGTAAACTTCCATAGACTTATAATTTACAAACTTCTTGACTAATTGAAGTGATGACAAATGAAAAGAGCAAAGGGGATTATGCCTTGTTTGTATTTAGACACACACATAAGCGGTATAGAAAAGAGGTTACCTACACATTATATTTCATCCGTTTTAAAATATAAGTTATTTTGTCCATATTACACAAATTAAGAAATGTAATCATTGTTGTATAGAAAAGAGAGATTATAAGTAAGTTTACAAAATTGTTCTTCATTAATTGTATGAGAAAAATAAATGAAATAATTGAAAGAAGAGAGAGAAATAAAAATTAAGAGTATAATAAGAAAAATATCATTAAATGCTTCATTGAAATTGTAAAATGACTTATATTTTAGAACAATTTTTTTCTGCAAAACAACTTATATTTTGAAACGAAAAGAATAAATTGGTGCTTAATATATTAATCTCTCTCTAATTAAGCATGTAAACATTATCATTAATTAATTCCAACTTTAATAGTATGACTAAGAAATTAAATTCATAATCATCTAAACCCACAAAGCACCAGCATCTTTAAGTAGAGGAACAAGAGAACCATTAATATGAAAAGCCAAAACTCTATTCATAGAACCAATTAATTTGCCATCAATGCTCTCTCCATTTCTTTCCCTTTAGGATCTTCATCAACTTCATTAACCATTGCATTCACTCCCATTCCACATAACAAATTAACTCTTCATTGCATGACACATACAACAACTACATATGCTGAATATCACAACAATTATTAAATAGCTTTAGTTTTTTTAAAAAAAAAATTATTTTCACTTTTTATTTTTAGATAGTTTCTAAAACCTATAAAAGTCAGATCAAACAATACCTAAAATTACTTCAATTAAAGTGAAATACAACTAAATACAAAGACTGAAACAACTGTTTCTTCTGAAGTCCCGATACTCAAAAAATGGTGACGTATCGTGTTCGATACGTACTCGATACTGATACTCTTTCGATACGTCCCGATACTCGTATCGGTAAAGTATCAGTTAAATCATTATTTTTAAATAAAAAAATAATACCCGATACTCTTCCGATACGTCTCGATATTCGTATCGAAAAAGTATCGGTTAAATAATTATTTTTAAATAAAAAAGTAATACCCGATACATGTCTAATACGTCCCAATACCCAATGTTTGTTTGTATCTTTAGCTCTTCTTATGGTTTTCCTTTGTCAATATAATTTTTTACTTTTCAAAAGAAAAACTATGGTGTCCTACTATATAATAGGTTGTTAAATATTTGAGTTTTTCCCAAAATTCTGATATAAGATTAGATATTTTCTACTTTTAATTATTAATATTGTTGATTTTAGTCATGTTTATATATTGTGTATTTATATATTTAATTTTAAATTTAATTTTTAAATAACGTATCACGGCAGTATCAGATTAGGAATTTTAAATTTTTTTATGTGTCGACGTATCAGTATCGTATCGGTATCGTGTCCCGTATCGGGGCTTCATAGTCTGTTCCAATAAAAGAAACAATGAAAAAAAAATCCTTTTCGCAAACTTATAACAAAACTTACAATTTTTGAATGTAGACATTGATAGACACAATTACATAGGGGTGTACATGAGCCGGTTTGGGTTGGGTTTAGGCAAAACCAAAATCCGAATTATATAGGGTACTTCAGATTGGGTTGAGCAAAATAACCACCCACTTTATAATATTGGGTCGGGTTGGATAAACCCATTTATTTCCGGGTTGGGTTGGGTGGGTTATCCAAATTTTAAATATTTTTATTATTTTTTTAATATTAAATGACTAAATGACGAATAATCATACTTTTTTTATAAAAATGACGCAACTTTTTTATTTTCATAAAAAATAGTGTAACATATTTTCACTACTTTTTTAGCATCATAAAATGATAATATCATCCCCTTATTGTTACTTTTAAATGTGACAAAAAGTAGTGAAAAAGTGAAGATGGGATGATCATAGAATGCGTTAAAATTGTGATGCACGGAAGAGTAATGGGTTTGTCATTTGAACTAAACACGCATACAACTTATTTTGGGAATTTGAGTATTGAACTAGAAGTTTTTCTCTTTTAATGATGGAAAACATTGAATATTAATATGAAAAATATTTTAAAATATCATAGTACTAACGATTTAGTGAGTCAGTGGATTTTTTGAGTATTGGTTGGATTTTGCCCGAAATCCGATTTTATTTATGGATTTTTCATTTTGAAATCCATACAAACTCAATAACCCGACCCAATTCACTTTTTTAGTTTGGATTAAGTGGGTTTAAGTGGGTTAATTGGGTTTGCCCAACCCATATACACCCCTACAATTACATGCAAGCAATGTTGGTCATGAGATTTTTGGTGCCCAAAGATTTTTTGTTAAGCATGTAAGTTACTCAATAATTCGGTTAATTGCTGTCAATAGTGTGATTGTAATTTTTTGTCAAGAGAGATTATACTAAGGAAAAAACTATGTATCTGATTGTATGTTTCTTAACTCATCCAAAGAATGTTGCATAAAAATTGTTTTATTTTTGAGAACTAAACTAGCATAAAATATGTAAATAATAATTGAGGCCCAACATCTCCTTAGCTACAAAATTCAGTCTGATACCACAATTAATTGACGCATATAGTATGTATTTGTGACCATTGTTGAGTATTTAATTATTCTTTAACTTTGAGATCAAATTTAGATACTCCTAATTGAGATCAGGCAGGCTGTGTACTCGCATTTTGCGTCGCATTTTGCGTCGCATTTTAAGGCTCAGCATGTGGAGAGGCCCGGGGTTGATAATCTTCAGTTCAAGCAGTTGAGTCTTTCTGAGAGTGGGAGCCTAACCAAGCCTTTCTTAGAGGCAGAGGTAAAGGCCGCTGTTTGGGATTGTGACAGCTTTAAGAGTCCAGGCCCGGACGGGATAAATTTTGGTTTCTATAAGGATTTTTGGGAGGATCTTCGGGGAGAGGTTATGCGCTTTATCTCGGAGTTCCACCGTAATGGTAGATTAACTAAGGGTTTGAACTCCACCTTCATAGCTCTGATTCCAAAGGTTGATAGCCCTCAACGGCTTAATGACTTCCGGCCTATTTCGCTTGTGAGCAGCCTTTATAAAATCTTGGCAAAAGTTCTAGCAAATAGGTTGCGCCTTGTGATTGGTAGCGTAGTATCTGAGTCTCAAACAGCTTTTGTGAAGGATAGGCATATTTTGGATGGAGTCTTAATTGCTAATGAGGTGGTGGATGAGGCGCGGAGGGCTAAAAAGGAACTCATGCTCTTTAAGGTGGATTTTGAGAAAGCCTACGATTCTGTGGATTGGGGGTATCTGGATGCTGTTATGGAGAAAATGTCCTTCCCGGTGTTGTGGCGTAAGTGGATTAAAGAGTGTGTGAGTACGGTGACTGCATCGATTTTAGTTAATGGAAGCCCAACGGATGAATTCCCCCTTGAGATGGGTCTGAGACAGGGAGATCCGTTATCACCTTTTCTCTTCCTGCTGGCGGCTGAGGGCCTGAATGTGTTGATGGAGGCTGTGGTTTCACAACATCTGTTTACGGGGTACTATATTGGTGGGCAGGATCTGGTGACGGTGTCCCACCTCCAGTTCGCGGATGATACGCTTCTAGTAGGGGGGAAAAAGTTGGGCGAATGTTCGTGCTATGCGGGCGATTCTCGTGCTCTTTGAGACAATGTCGGGGCTGAAGGTGAATTTCAACAAAAGCAAGCTGGTTGGGGTTAACATTCCTGTTTCTTGGTTGGGCGAAGCTGCTTCTGTTCTGCGCTGTAGAGTGGGAAAGATTCCTTTCCTTTACCTAGGACTCCCTATTGGGGGTGATCCTCGTCGCTTGCTTTTTTGGGATCCGGTGTTGACTCGGTTAAAGAATAGACTGTCTGGGTGGAAAAGTCGGTTTTTGTCTTTTGGTGGTCGTTTGGTTCTACTTAAATCTGTCTTGACATCTCTTCCTGTCTATGCCCTTTCCTTCTTCAAAGCTCCCTCAGGTATCATTTCCTCTATTGCATCTCTTTTAATTAATTTTTTTTTTTGTGGGGGGGGGGGGGGGGGGGGGGGGGTGAGGATTCTAGAAAAATTTCCTAGGTTTCGTGGAAATCCATATGGTGTAGGAAGGAGGATGGAGGGTTGGGGGTCAGCCAGTTGAGGGACTTTAACTTGGCTCTTCTAGGTAAGTGGTGTTGGAGGATGTTAGTGGATAGAGAGGGGTTGTGGTTTAAAGTGTTGGCAGCTCGGTATGGGTTGGAGGGAGGCAGACTCCGAGAGGGAGGTTGGAGAGGTTCCTCTTGGTGGAGAGAGATAGCTCGTATTCGAGAGGGAGGTGAGTTAGGGGAGAGGTGGTTTGAGGAGCGTGTTTCAAGGAGGGTGGGGGACGGGTCAGAAACTCTATTCTGGACCCACCCTTGGGTGGACGATATCGCCTTGAGTGAGCGGTTTGGTCGCCTTTTTGACTTAGCGGAGACCAAACAGAGCACGGTGGCAGAGATATGCACGTTAGGATGGGGAGCATCGGGGGAGGCTTGGGTGTGGAGGCGGCAGTTGAGGGAGTGGGAAGCGGAGGAGTTGAGGGAGTGTCAGGATTTATTACTCACCATCTCTTTGCAGGATCAGTCTTCAGATAGGTGGATGTGGACGCCAGACCCCGCTAGAGGCTACACAGTACGGGGAGCCTATCAGATTTTGACTTCTCAGGCTTCAGTTCCCATGAACGAAGCAGATCATCTCATTTGGCATTCTCAGGTTCCGTTGAAGGTCTCCGTCTTTGCTTGGCGTCTTTTGCGTGACAGGTTGCCCACTAAAACCAACCTGGCCGCTCGAGGTGTCTTGCCTACTACAACTCTTTTGTGCGCCGCGGATTGTGGTGAGGCGGAGTCAGCGCATCACTTATTTCTCTCATGCAGTACTTTTGGTTCCCTCTGGGCGTCTTTGCGCTCGTGGATTGGTATCCCAGTGGTGGAGTTTACTTCCTTACGAGATTAGTTGGCTCAGTTTACTTTTTCAGCAGGTGTTTCCCGGGCTAGTCGATCTTTTCTACAGCTTATTTGGCTCGCGTATGTGTGGGTCGTATGGACGGAGAGAAACCACAGGGTATTCCGAGGCTCAGCTTGTTCTATTTCTCAGTTGATGGATAAGATCAAGCTTCTCGCTTATAGGTGGTTGAAGCCGACTTGTGTTACATTAGCTTCCAACTACCATAGCTGGTGGTCTAGTCCTCTATTTTGTTTGGGCCTTGTATGATTCGTTTTGGTTTTATTTTTCTTGTATCTGGTGATGACTCTTTGTAATCTTTGATAGCCTCCCTTGGCACATCTTGTGCTAGGGAGTTTTGCTTTTTATATATATATATATATATATATATATATATCTCATTTTGGCTGGTTCAAAAAAAAAATTTAAGAATTTTACTTTTAATTTAGATATTTAGGTGCTACAAATTTTAATTAAAAATATGATAAAAACACAATAATATAGATGAAGTTTAAATTAAAAAAAATAAATTGAATATTCAATAAATAATACACAATATATTTTTCTTCATTTTCATGTATTAAATATAACACATGTGTACCAAAAAAAATAACACTTGTAATCATGCATCCCAACCACCAAGAACATTACCAATCAACTATGTGCACGACGATGAAACCACATAAATATTATGAAATTCAAAATATTAATAAATCATATACAGTAGATTTTCCTTCATTTTCATGTATTAAATACCGACTTTATGAGTCATACATATCAATCACCTAAGAACACCACCAACCAATTATATTCATAATACCACCAATATATTTTTAAAATAAATCATTCTCCCTAATTTTTAATGTATTGAATGACTCTTATATATTCATACATGTCATATGATAATATATTATATATGTTAGAAAAAGAAAATATTTGTAAATTCTATTTATGTATTTGATATCTAAAACCTATCAAATAATTGATTTTTTTGAAATAATAAAATATACTTTTGTTACATTTCATTATTGTTATGGGCAATTTATAAATTTTAGGAGTCACCATTTTGCATTTAGATAAAAAAAATCATAAACATCAATTATTTCTTTAATATTTTATCTTTAATTTTTTATTTCTCTTTATATGTTATTTTGTATTTTGTCTTTCTTTCTTTTTTTTTTTTCTTAATTTTTTTGCAAATACAGTACCTTACTATTTCAAAAACAAAAGTTAGTACTCATCTAACTATTTAAATCTACTATTATAAAAAGCTATTATAAAAAGTTCATTGCTCTATCCAAATATTTAGACATATACATATTAGTCCATATACAGGTAAATAATTGAAAAGGAGTGAGTGTTTATTTGGATTAACATTTGCGAAGATAAACTTGAAATACTCTTTGTGTATACCGAAATATAAGTCGTTTTAACCGTTTTATACAAATTAAAACATTTAATTAATATTGTATGAAAAAAGAGAAATTATAAATTAGTTTACAAAAGAAAAAAAAAAGGTACCAAATCATTGAATGGAAACTTAATTTATTTGTTCATGCAATAGCTCAAAGTATCGTTGTTAGTTACGATTTACAATTTGTTGTATTTAGTTATTGAGCAATAGTGTTTAATAGTAAACTAGAGTATTAAATTAGGCATATCTCAATATTGTGTATCAAATGTTACGTATATCTTTTTTATAAAACTAAAGATAATATCAAAACACATCTAAGTCGGTACTATTTGCTTATAAATAATTGAATATTTTTAAGATGGATTAATCGATTAACTCAGTTGAAAAGAAAATGGAATATATTGTGCCACTGTCTCCACCAAAACCAACAACATCAAAACCATTGGAATTGGAGCAACAATAATAGTTCAAACCCCAACAAATCATCAAGTTTCATATCTTATAAAAGTTAAATCAGACGTTTATAAAAGCTAAACCAGTAGAATTGGTAATAAGAGTGCTCAAAAGTGTTGATTTAGAGGTCAATAACAATTTCAAAAAATTCTAATAGATTACTGCAATTACTTACATCAGGAGATAATTTCCTTTATTCTCCAAATCAAGGTTTCTCTTTTTCACCTCATTTCCTCTTGAACCCTTTTGTTGTCAAAAAAAGGCATCCACTCTTGCTTGCTCCATAGTGATCAAAGCAAGAACCGACTCCCCGGTCAACTTTTCCTTCAAGTTCTGAAGGAAGATTATAATGTACTGAATATTTTTTATTTAATCATAAATCATAATGATAAATAAATAAAAATTTGTATAAATATTGGTGTGGCGTTATTCATAGTTCAATAAGAACGAAATTACTTTGACATACATTTCACAAAGTTACATTGCAAAATCACATTTGTATCAGAAAAAATGCAATTAATATTAGTAATAAGCAACGCTGTAACAGCCCAGGTCCCACCATCTTAGATGGTCCCGGCACCGTACCTCACGATATTTTCCACCCCTATCTAGTAGAGTTTTTGCCTTCCGTAGAAATCGAACCATGTACCTTGAAGTTCAAGTACATGTTCAATGCATTTCCACTACCAATTGTGCTAGGTGGTAGGAATGCATTGAACATGTACTTAAACCCTATGGTACATGGTTTGATTCCCCGGATAGTGGTTTATATATATAGCGGTTTATATTATCGTGCTACAATAGTTGCTATATGACGCAATTTTGTACTAATTAACGGATAGTAAAATCATGTCAATTTGATTCATTTTCACCGATATTTGATAATATTTGAAATCTTTTACCAGGTGAAAATCTGAATTTTCTAAGTCTACTGAAAGCCAATCCTATGAACGTTCCTTCCAATATTGTAAGCTTCCATAGACTTATAATTTACAAACTTCTTTTGACTAATCAAAGTGATGTAAAATGAAAAGAGCATAGGGAATGCCTTGTTTGTATTTCTTCAGCTTATGCTATGGATAGACACATTCATAAGTGAAACAGAAAAGAGGTTACCTACACATTATAAGTCGGTGCTTAATTATATTAATCTCTCTCTAATTAAGCATGTAAACATACATTATCACTAATTAATTCCAACTCTGATGACTAAGAAACTAAATTCAAAATCATCTAAAGCCACAAAGCACCAGCATCTTTGAGAAGAGGAACAAGAGAACCATTAATATGAAAAGCCAAAACTCTATCCATAGAACCAACTAATTTGCCACCAATGAAAACAACAGGAAGTGAAGTTGAATTTCCAAGTAACCTAATCAATGCTCTCTCCATTTCTTTTCCTTTAGGATCTTCATCAACTTCATGAACCATTGCATTCACTCCCATTCCACAGAATAAACTCTTCATTGCATGACACATACAACAGCTACTTATGCTGAATATCACAACAGCACTTTTTGAAACTAACCTCATTATTCTCTCCATTTGATCTTCTTCCATTGTTCTTAACCTCATGAAGTAGTTCCATGTTGGTTCCACTTGGTAATGCATCAGCCTCTCTTGATTGAACATTTTGGCAATACAATTGAACAAATTGATCAAAAGGGTATCCGAAATTAAAAAACTTTAGTGGAATTGAACAAAGTAAGCAAAAGGGTAGATGAAAAAACTGTGTTTTATGAAACTCTGTTTTTTTGCTCTGTTTTTGTGTGTGTTTGTGATGATGAAAAATTAGGAAAGGGAAAGGGGGTTTTATAAGGAGAAGAAGGGGTGTGATAGTATGTGGAAGGAAGAATGAATGAATGTTGGGGACCTTAGGATACTTGGTTTGTCTGTTATTGTCGGAAGAGCGTGTTCTGCTGTTTCCTTAGGTGTTGTTTGTCTCTTGTCTCTATTATTATATATACTTCTCTGTGTGTTTTTATTTTTGCAGCTACCTATAATGGTTATTACTCGAGGTGAATATGCATGCTGTGGAAGAATGTTGTGGACCTTAGGGTACATTACATGACATGTTTTTCAAACAGTAGAAAAAGTAAAAAAGAACAAAATAAAATGGTTATATATTAGCTAGTTAGTATAAGGTCAGAAGCTGGTTTTCAGCTTGGAAAAGGTGGCTGTGTGTCTAAGATAAGATAAAGGAACGCAGATGAATATTTACTAATATTTACTATTTACTCTTGATGAAACCAATTTAATTTAGGTGATCATTTTAGGGATTTGGATTCCGTCGAAAGTGTATTTGAATCGTCCGATTAAAATTAGACAGTAAAGTATTTATAATCAAATTTTAATTGTTTATAAATAGAAAATTAAAACTGAAATCTTGAATCGTCCGGTCTTAATAGTATGACGGTGGTTATTGTATCAACTGCACTGCTGTCACTATTGGCTGACTGCACACAACCAAACTACCAAGAAATTTATTTGAAACCTAGTGTGTCTTTGGTTTCAATTCTAGAAGAGCTAGAATTGATTTTGGAGGTGTAGAATTGATTCTGATTTGTTTGGTTTCTCAAAAGTAGAATTGATTCTGCCTCCAGAATTGATTCTACTTGAAGCTAAAAATAGTAGCTTCTGGTTTCTAGAATTGATTCTCACACATTTACACTTAAATATTTTGTTTAACTCACTTTTACATGAAATTATTCAAACATAAATCAATTATACTAAAATCAATTATGTTAAAATCAATTATACCAAAATTAATTCTATCAAAATCAATTCTATCTAAAGTGAAACCAAACATACACTTAGTGGCTAATGCTACGGTGGACCACCTTCACAAGTGGTCCACCGTGGAAAGTGAGCTAATCGAATACAAATTTTACAAAATTTATTGATAGATTGAAAGTTTATATTATATATAGCATTCATAAAAAAATTTTAAAAAATTGAAAATAATTTGATATTTTATTGGGATTTATCAAGGTTTACAGTATTTAATAAACCGTTAATCTTGATGGATCTCAATAACATATCAAATGATTTTCAATTTTTCTAAAATTTTCTATAGATGATCTATATAATATAAACTTACAATCCAACGGTGAATTTTATAAAATTCGTATTCGTTATAGGATTTTTTATAAATGATCCACTATGAACCACTTGAAGAAGTGGTCCATATTAAAATTTTCCTACGGTTAATTAGTACCAATGAATTTTGACTATAAAGTAGTATGAATTTTTACAAAGGTAGTATGAAATTGAAAAGTGAAAAGAAGATCAAGTCCTGTAATAGAAGAAGCTGATGTGTCCTTGTTGTCGACCAAAGAAACCTCCTTTATTGTTATTTTTTGTTTGTTACTGACAATGCATTACACCATACGCTTCTGTTAATAGTTGTATTACTGTATTATTTTGTGTTTTGCCTTTGTTCGTATAGTAATCATCTGCAAATGTGAATTCAGCATCTCTAGAGTCAAACATGCTTTCATGCATGCTTCCTTCATTCATACAAATTCGTTTAATCACTATCATCATCATTCACAAAAAGTACAACTAGTACATGGAAAAATATTTCTTTAGTCATTTGTTTTGTAAATCAATAATTCTCTATGCGCAACCACATAAACTAATATTGACATTTATTTTTCAAATTAATATTTTTCAATAAATATTTTTTATACACATTGACCATAAATTTTATGTATGATTTAAAAAATAGTTGAAGTTAAAGTCAAACATTTTTTAAATAATTTGATGGTTGTATGATTTATACGTAGTATTATAAAAAATGTTTAAATTGACCGTTGTATATAAATCAGAGTAACTTTTTATAAATTAGTTGCAGTAAATGTAAAGTTTATATCGTCAATAACAATAATTAATCTCAGTCAAAAATTTATGAAACATTTAAGATAAATTTTAGGTGGCATTTAGAGCATCTCCAATAAGGATATCATAGAGAGTATCATAGACTAATGATCCGTATCTTATTTTTTTTTATCATTGGAGTTCCATGACGTGGCATGAAGGGTATCAAAATTGATGATACCGGTATCTTATTTAAGGTACCGTATCATCAATTTAATGTTACCTTTTTTTGTATAATCGAATTAAATAAAATTAATAACTTGTTAATAATGTATGATACCTAGAGTGGTATCACCATTGGAGCAAAACACGTATGAAATGCATAAATACTATATGGTATTGTAGGGACCACTTTTTAGTGATGTATAATACCCAAAACGGTATCACCATTGGAGATGCTCTTAGTACGAGGAACTATAGTATTTTTCCAGCATGGTCAAGTTATATTTTTATCATTAGATCATGTGACACTATAGATTCTATCGCACATCACATACACCATATCATTTAGTCCATAAATACACAAGAATAGCTAGAAATCTAACAATTACAGAAATTATTGTTTGCTGTTAAAATAATTGGCAACTTGAAGTGATTAATTTGAAATCAATTACTAGTATTGTGAAGACATCTAGCTGCTCTCCTATACAGCTGAGCTATATGGCTAATGAAAGTGTAAATGAAACTCGCAGGAAGCATGCATGCCGTTTGCAGAATTTGTTTATGAAAAATGTGAGTCAACAAACATTTATGTAGCACATACTAAAAATTTACTGTAGCAGAATGGAATCTCAATTAGTCAAGTCCAAACAAAACGATTGAAATAAGTTTCAAGAAATATTAAAACTTAAAAGCATTTACTAGTATTTTAGAAAAAAAATATAGGTTTGAAAGTGATTTGTGTTTGTTACAATATTTGAAGAGTTTAAAGATTACTAAGCAATAACAATTTAAAGAAACTAATCATATTTATATATTTTAGCATGAAAAAATGTGATTGATTGACTATCCGCAAAAATTTGACATCAAACAGATATTTTAATTTATAAGCTATAAAACTACAAATTATAAGTTAATTTTTTATCCTTGTCAAATAAAATTGTTGATAAGTTAACTTAAATAAACTAGTAGATAATTTAATTTAATTTTTTTTTACCGTCAGTTTAATATGGTTCGGGAGTCAATTCTGCCATCAAGTGATTTCAGTCTCTTTTCGATATCAGTTACAGGAGATCGAACTTGAATCATAGTATTTCATACTAAGTTTAGCATTGATCATCACTGAACCAACTAACAATTGATATAAATAATTTAAATTTGATGGGTTTAATCCTAATAGAGAAGTTATTTTTGGATAATATCCAAACCAAACGGGTACAATAGAGATTACCACTAGTAGTATAGAGTAGTATAGAAGGGTGCTTTGTTATGTTATGGAATGTTCACCTAAAGCAGTGACAAAGTGACAGTTGGTGTTTAAGGGCAGTGAAGGCAGGGAAGCAAGCAAGCCAGCAAGGCGTGGCCTTAACTCTTAAACCGCATGCCTGCCTGCCTTCCTACTTTTTCCTCATTCATTCAGGCGGCGGAAACTGTACTAACGTAGCCACACTTTTTAGTTTCATTTGTCTTTTCTGTTGTTATTGTTACATTGGAAATCACACATGTTTTCTTTCCTCTTTCAACACATCTCAACTTTCCTATTATATACTTTTTATTTTTTTATAAATATTTTGGGTTGTTCCACCATTTTCAACGATAGTATCTATTTTTATAAAAATTGATACTCCCTCCGGCCTTATTTATAAGCAAAAGTTATTTTTTAGGTTCATTAGACTAGATACATTACTTCTCCAATGAACCTAAAAAACAACTTTTGCTTATAAATAAGGCCGAAGGGAGTACTTATTAGGTACCTTCATTGAAACAATATACAAATGAGTACCTAATAGGTATTAGTTCTACAATAAGTATTGATTCTATTTTATTTTTGTGGAACACATTTATAATGATGTAGAGTTTTTGATTAAATATGTTATTCATGGGATCTATGTAGAGTTTTTTAAGAAGTGTTGGGTTGGAGAAATTAAGTATTTATTTGATACTTTTATTAAAAAATTATAAAAGAGTGATGTATAGACGTGGAGATACAATTAAATAATAAAATATGAAGAGCTCTATTGTGGATGCACTTATTACTTGTTGAGTCTTTGGTGATTGGCTGCATTTTTGGTAAAATAAACTTTGTAGCAAGATGTGTGATAAGATGCCTCAACATCGTATCACGCCTTTTTGGAAGTGTATGTGCGCGTGTTTTATTTATGAAATGTGTGTTTCTCTTTCATGAATCTTGCATGGCGCCTTTTAATCAGGCTAATTATGAGGATCATCATTCAAAGCTTCAGATCCTTGTCAATAATAGTTTTATGAAGAATCTCCTTGAAGTATATTTTTGGAAAGAATCTCTTTTAATCATTGTGGTTAATTGCTTGGGTCAAACAAGCCCATGTTTAATTCAGGATCAAGGACTTTTGCCTGGAGTATTTAAAGATTGTGCTAAACCTAATTTAGTTGTTGTTCACGCCGTCATTGTGTTTGAGTCTAGCATTCTAGGTTTTTGCGTGTGTGTTAATTTGTGAGCCTTTCTTGTGTCTCATTGATGCAAGCTTAGGACGTTGTGTTTTTGAATTGTAATCTCTGTGATCCTCTCCTAAGCTTTGAAGTACGGAGTTAGGACTTTGTGTGGTTTTAACACTCTAAGCCTTTAGGTACGAGTGTGTAGTTTTTAGGAGTGTGTCTCCAAAACTTATTTGTGTTTTTGTGTTGTTGATATCCTTGCTGTCTGTAAGGGGATCTCAGACTTAGGAGTTCCTAGGTTGAAGAGTCATTGGTAGTTGCTAGGTTATGAGTTGTAAACGTGGCGTATGTTGAGAACTTGCAACTAGGACTATTATAGTGATATTCCTTCCTGAATTGGTATCCCCAGATTAGGGCTTGTTTAAGCGCCGAACTGAGTTTACAAATATTCCGTGTTATTTATTTGCATTTGTTTATTTGCTTACTTTTATATTGTAATAAAAGTATTAAGGTGCTTAGAACATTGTATCGCACATCGTGCTTAGTGTGCCAGGAATTTCATTACTTTTCAACTTTCTTGTCAACAAAAATAAATAAATTTGAATGTATTAATGGTAGGCTTTGCAAAGATAACCCGTGTTAAATTCATCTTGAGTTGTGATTAGTTTTTCTTCTTATCATAATTTCAACTGTAGATTTCTAATTTCTTAACCTTTAATTCAATTAGCTTAATCAATTGAACTATTTATCCCAACCAGTATATGTCCTTGATATATAATGATGTAAAGTTATTTAATGAATCTATTTAGTAGGAAAATTTGAGGTGTTGGATTGAATAATTATTAGAGCATTCACAGTGTTGGACGCTTCATCTATTTAGCATTAAGTTAAATATACATCCTCATTGTGAAGAGGAAATGTTCGGTTATTATGGAACAACCCTAATTATTTTTTAGACTCATTTAATAATTATTTTTGAGATTCTGATTTGAAAAGATTTAGAGCTTATTACATAATAACATTACAAAATTATATGTATATTCACAGCTTAGTTAAGCACCCAAGATTGAGAGTTCAGTTGCGGATCCTCTAAAATGATTATTATGTACCGACTCCTATAAGCTACTTTGGCCAATTACAATTACACACTAACTTTTTGCTATTTGGTTAACTCGGGTAGATTTTCTTCAAACGTGTAACTCGCATACACATATATTGTTTTTGCTCTCCCATGTTGTTTGGTTGAAATGATTTGCGCTTTGTGCCTCTTTTCACTCTCTAATCATGCATTATTTGGACAACCGGTTGATTTCCTTGATTCGAAGTCAATTTGTGCATAAAAATGATTAAAGTGATATAGCAGGTTTTATTAATTGGTTAGTTTAAAAAAGTACCGAGTGAGGTGGAATAGAATCTAAAAATTGAAAACCGCTCTCCCTGTGCCACTTCATTTAAGCGATGCATGAATTTAATTTGGAGCTAATGTGAGAGTAAAACAATTGAACAACAATGCCGTCTTACGATCATTACGAATTAAAACTTATCACTGTAGTTCTTTTCTCTCTTTGTCAATTACTAATCAATTAAATTCAATAAGCACAAATTTCCTTCATCTTGGAGTGATGATCATGCTTGAGAAATGTAAATTGAAGTAGGTTAGACATTATATATGACTTGCTTCTACATGGTCTTTGTTGCTTTTGAAAAATCATATTATTTTTGCATGACATATATTGCTTTTGATGTTCTAATCTCTTAATAATTAGCAAAGCTATATAGCTTGTTTTCCTTGATGTGTTGGAGTACTCTTTACAAATAACATTTTTGCCAATACTTAAAACTTTATTACGATCTTAAATTTAAGTAAAGTTTTAACCACTTTCATTCTTTTAAATGTGAATTTATACCTAAAATACATTTATATATTAGGGTCATGCTAAACAGTGTCCTCAAGACATTTGTTAAGCATGCCAAAAATAAAAATTAATATTAATAAAATAACTTTTTACATTCTTGATGTATTGAATGCACAAGTTTCAAAACATAATTTCCATATTTATATGCTTAATTAGTGTCATCGGATACTGTTTAGTATTTTCCTATATATTAATACAAGTTTTATTTTTCAATAACTCTTGTATTCTTATAGAATGAATCCAAAAAAAAAAAAAAAATTGTACCAAAAAATAAAATAAAAATAAATTCCCATGAATGAAATTGTTGAGAGTGCAGTACTTATAGTAATTTGTTTATGAAATCGAAGTGATTAATCACATTTAATTAAATTTTTCAATAAACACAAAATTAACTACTTTTACTTCATAATAATCAAAATAAACACGGTAATAATCTAAACATATGGCATATAATTATATTCTCAATTGTTAGATTAATCCAACGACTTAATACAAACATAAAAAAAATAAAAAGGGAAAAAAAAACTTTGTGCAAACATGTTTTTGGTTGCTCACCTTACATTTTCTCTTGTATTTTCTTTGATGATTAATTATCTTTAAATGTTAAACCATATAGTATGGTTATGGCTTCTATTCTCCAGCTTCCAAAGGTGCAGGTGCAATTTTGGTGCTACATTGGATTATATAAAGTATACCACAACTAGAAAATACAGCAAATACAATGAAAGCAAAAGCAAATATTACAAATAAAGAAATTCCAAATCCTGTCCACAACACATCTTGATTTTTATTTCGAGTTGGTCTCTTTGATACTTCTGCAAATTCCGTCACAAAATGGATCACTAAAATGCAACAAAAACAAACCATAACTACACTAAAGAAAAGTGAAAGTGCAAGAATTACAATTTTTGATTTTCCATTTAACATTTCTTTTTGGTATCCAAAGATAAATATGAAATGAATTTAAGAGAAAAAGAAAAGAAATTGTTTCAATAGTCTAATTAATTTTTTTCATAGCAAAGGTGTAACAATGTTGAGAATATGATTATATATATATAGGTGGCCTTGGCACTATAGACTTCCTTTTTCTAATGAGAAATTTTTTTATTGAATCAAATAAGTGGAATGTCCCCAACCTCCGTATATATATAATGCAATGTCTTTACCAACTGAGATAAATTCACAAGGACAATATTATTGAGTTTAATATGTATATATTTTATGATATATTTATTTAGTTTAATATATAGTATAATGTATTGAGGGGGCAACACATTATAAGCATTTAACGAAAAGGTGTGATGCAATAATTGTTTTGTGCTTGTGAAACGCCTGATCAAATATATTCAAGAGTTATGAATGATAATTTTTCTAAAAAAAAAGACATACGTAAGAATAATCAATATATACTATGGATTGAGCCACAAAATTTTAATATTACCATTTATTTTTTAAATTACAATGTTTTATATGATATTGAATTCTCATTTGATGTAAGCTTCAAACAGAAGAGTTATAAAACTATGTAGTTAGAGGTTTCCGTGAGCTTAAATTGATAGAGATATCACATTAAAAAAAATTATTTGAATAATGAGGGTTAAAAAAATTAATAGAATCATACTAGTAGGGTAAAACTGTAACATTGGCTAATTAATATTTAAACATGAATTTTTTTTAACACCGCATTTTAATTATTGCCCTGCTGTCAGCCAATGGATAAGATGCAACTATAAACTAAGCATACAAGCATTGCAAAGGTTTCTGATTATAATAATTTTTTTGTCAAGAGATTTTGTATAATAATTTATTTGAAGGCTTTATTGGCTTTTGAATATTGTAAGATTTTAACTAGCATAATTATATGGTACTTTTTGATTGTATAATTGCTATATAAATATACATATTAAAGACTTTTTATGCTTATGAACAATTTATTTGAATTTAAATAATCTACCAACATAAACATTTATGTGAGTGTTTAGAGATCTTATAATTTTTTTTTACCATAAAGCAAGTTAATGTTTACATGCAAGCAATTTAGTCACATTCATCAAATAAAAGTTTGTTCACAAAACAGTTATTAGACATCCAATTACAATATTTTGCATGGGAATTTGACGATCCAGTTAAGCAGTCGTTCTAGAAGTTAATCAATGTGATGATTTTCTTGCAAAGACTGAAGCCTCGAATAACGTTGCTAGAATGAAGATCTACAAGTGAAATGGTCTCACAAGTTAGGAAATCAGCAAAAGGATCCAATCCTCGTTACAACCATTTAGCGAAAAGGTTTGATGCACTAATTGTTGATATCCTAGCAGCTTGTGAGGCCCTTTCACTTACCGAAGATGACTGAAGTGAAGCAGCAATTCTTAACAAATACCATGGTGTTCGGTAACGCCATTGCTTCAACTTCAATTTCGACGGATTTGCAGAACCAGCCGTAGACGTCACCACTACCCTTCCATGCTTGTCAAAGATAAGCACTCCAAAATCCCACACACCCACTTGAGCTAAACAAATATAAGAAATACAACATATTCTTTCAACGGAACCAAATAAATATATATAAGAAATTAATCATGATGTATGTAAATATAAACTTAAATTGACAAACATTTTGTTTATTAATCCAAAATGGATGAATGAATTAGTTATAATTAGCATGAATAATTAACAATCATGCTCGTCATACGCTCCTAAAATAAACAACCGTATGTTACAAAATTAAAACTTGCTTGCTTGGTAGGTAATGAAATAAGAAAACAAATATATTTTATTGTAAATTCTTCATCGTCTTTCGGTCAACTCTCCCGAGGATCCAATCTAATCGAATCAATTTCTTTTTAGTTTTGTACTTCTTCAATCGGAAATTTTAACAGTTTCTCTTTGGATCCTACAAATATATTTCATAGCAAATGAAAATACACTTTCTTTCTTCGATAAATTTTTCACAATTTAAGATCCTATAATTTGAAAGCAAAAATACCTTTTCCCCTCTTATTTCTCCCCACTTTTTTCCTGTCACATTTCTTTCTCTAAGAAATGGCTATAGGAGGACTTAGACATCTAATTTTGTGATTAGAATTTAATAAACTACTAGTAGTACTTTTTTCTTGACAAAATTATATTTATGGTTATTAATTTAATTTCAAACAACGATTTAATCCTTTATTTATTTATTTTTTTTCATTTTTGCTCTTTTAGTCCATTTGTATATGGATTTCAACATTCAAAACTATTATTTTAATTTCTTGTGACCTACTAATCTTCAAATCAATGGTGTTTCATCAATTTTTGCATATGAATAAATTTATACAAATAAATAAATATTTTCATTCTTGTTACCTACTATTTTAATTGATTTATTTTTAAGTTTATATAAGACAACTTATACAAATAAATAAAGATTTATGTAATATTCATAAGTTTGTTGTAATTATCGAAAAAACAACTTATAAAAATACAATTTTTTTAAATAAAAACTTATAACTTAACATAAGAATTTATTTATTTACATAAATTATTTTTTATAAGCTATAAAATATAAGCCAATTGCAATGTATCATTAATCCTTATCCACCGATTCATGATGGTTGGTTTTCAAAAACTTTTGAGCCAAATCATTTTTTATAAAAAAAATTAGATTAATTCAACACGCTTGTTTTAAAAGATAAGCAAATATCAAGTAAGAATTTTTTTTTATTTTTATTTTATAGATGAAGTGGTAAACCACTAAAATTAAATTCAAGATCCCGAATTAGAATCCGAATCGCGACATTTGATCTAGTAATTTCAATATTTATCAGTTGAACTAGGACTTCTAAACAGATAAAAAATTATTTTAATCAAGTTACGAAAACTATATTTACGAAGAGGAAATAAAAAGGAAGTAAATTATAAATGGACGGCTACCGATTGTATTGAATATTGAAGGAGAGGAAAATTCAGAAAGATACGAATGCCCCATAATTTAAAGTCGCAATCAAATTAAGTCGGTGACAATGAGCACACCAAATATTGGTTTTTTTTTTTTTTATTACAATAATTAAGACATTGGTTGAATAGGACTATTTTTTTCTAAACTAACTAGTATGGACACCCGTGCCACAGGCTAGAAATTCATTTTTTTTTTTGTATATATATATATATATAAAATATATAATTCTATTTTGAAACTAATTAATATTTTATAAGTGAAAAATTCCCGCGTTATATATGAGTTAGCTTTCATTCATACAAATATATTGATTTTGGAAATTTTTTGTTAGAATTAATGATTTTAGATTTTAATATGCACATATATTTCTTTTATTCTTATTTTGGTAGAAAATTCAATTAATCTGTCAAAGGGTTTTGTTCTAATAGAAGAGTATAATCTTTTATGGGATGAAGAACTCATTCAAGAGCATTTAACCTTAAGCCTTGTATCTTGACTATTAGGTAAAAAAATTTCTAAATGTATTTGATCTAACGGAAAGAACTAAATCAAGCCGGTGTAAAAAGTAAAACATAATTGAAACCAAAATCTTAAACCTCGCATTATTATTATTTTTTGTAAAAAAGTTCAATTAAAATATTCAAAGAGATATCCCGTCAAACGGAAGTGGCGTAATTGTTAAGAATCATGGAATCATAGGGAGGAAGATCAAATCCATAAGAAAGGTAGAGAGCATAAGAGTATTCATGAGGAAGTAACTCATAGAAATTCATATTGAATGATAAAAGAATGATGAAATATGTACATTAGTGTTCTATTTATAGGACTCAATCAACTAACTAATTGAGTAACCAACTATAACTAATTTCTAACTAACCAACTAATACCAACAATCTCTAACTATCTTAATAGTAATCTTTTAAAGTGTGAAGAACTAAATTAAACTCACATAAAAAATTAAGAAATTGAGACGATATCCTTATATCTCGAATCTTAGTTATTTTTATAAAATGTTCAGTTAAAATATTAAAAGAAGTTTGATATAACAAATGAGGGTTAATCTCTTACGATAGAAAGAACTAAAATCAGGCCTGTGTATAAAAATAAAGCAATTGAGACCATAATCTTATGTCTTCTTAATTGTTTTTGTAAAGAGTTAAATTAAAATTTTAAGCGGGATTACATTTAGCTAATAGAAGAATGTAATTTCTTACAGTGTGAAGAACTAAATTAAGCCTCTATAAAAAGTAAAGCTCGTAATCTTTTACATCTCAGTTGTTCTTGTAAAATGTTAAATTAAATTTTCAAGAGAGATATGAACTAACGGAAGAGTGTAATCTCTTACAGCGTGAAAAACTAAATAATGTCCGTGTTAAAAGTAAAGTAATTGAGATCATAACCTTAGGTCCTGCATCTTAATTATTTTTTTAAAACTTCAATTAAAATATCAAGAAAAATTTATTCTAACGGAAAATTGTAATATCTTAAGGTGTGAAGAAATAAATAAAGACCGTGTAAAAAGTGAAGCAATTGAGACTTTATTCTTAGGTCTTGCGTCTTAAATTTTTATTTTTTAAAAGTTCAAGTGAAATTTCAAGAGGGATTTGATGTAATAGAAGGGAGTAATTTTTTAAGGTGTGAAGAACTAAATCAAACATGTGTAAGACGTAAAACAATTGAGACCATAACCCTAGGTCTCACATTTTAATTATTTTTGTAAATTTTTTTATTAAGATATCAAAATGAATTTCATATAACATAAGAGAATAATCTCTTACAGGTGTGAAGAACTTATTTAATCTTGTGTAAAAAGTAAATCAATTGACACTATAATATAAGGTCTCGCTTTTTTTATAATACTTGTAAAAAGTTCAATTAAAATTTCAAGAGAGATTTGCTCTACAGAAAAGGATAATTTATTACGGTGTGAAGAACTAATCAATCTCGTGTAATAAGTAAAACAACTGGACCATAACCTTAGGCCTCATAACTTATTTATTTATATAAAATGTTCAAGTAAATTATTCAAAGAGATATAATCCAATGGAAGAGGGTAATCGCTCTTACGACTTGATGAACTAAATGAAGTCCGAGTAAAAAGTAAAGCAATTGATATCATAACCTAATGTCTCAATTATTAATTATTTTTGTAAAAACTTCAATTAAAATATCCAGAGAAATTTTTTTCTAACGGAAGACGATAATCTCTTACATTGTGAAGAACTAAACCAAACATGTGTAAAAAGTAAAATAATTGAGATCATAACCCTAGATATCACATTTTAATTATTTTTGTAAATTTTTTATTAAGATATCAAAATGAATTTCATATAACATAAGAGGATAATCTCTTATAGGTGTGAAGAACTTATTCAAGCTTGTGTAAAAAGTAAATCAATTGACACTATAATCTTATGTCTCGCTTTTTTATGATACTTCTAAAAAGTTCAATTAAAATTTCAAGAGAGATTTGCTCTAACAGAAAAAAGTATTTTATTACGGTGTGAAGAACTAATAAATCTTGTGTAATAAGTAAAACAACTGGACCATAACCGTAGGCCTCATAACTTATTTATTTATATAAAATGTTCAAGTAAATTATTCAAAGAGATATGATCCGATGGAAGAGGATAATCGCTCTTACAACTTGAAGAACTAAATGAAGTCCGAGTAAAAAGTAAAACAATTGATATCATAACCTAAGGTCTCAATTATTAATTATTATTGTACAAACTTCAATTAAAATATCCACAGAAATTTGTTCTAACGGAAGATGATAATCTCTTACATTATGAAGAACTAAATCAAACATGTGTAAAAAGTAAAACAATTGAGACCATAACTCTAGGTCTCACATTTTAATTATTTTTGTAATTTTTTTTATCGAGATATCAAAATGAATTTCATATAACAATTCGACCATAACCTTAGGCCTTATAACTTATTTATATATATAAAATGTTCAAGTAAATTATTCAAAGAGATATGATCCAATGAAAGAGGGTAATCGCTCTCACGACTTGAAGAACTAAATGAAGCCCGAGTAAAAAGTAAAGTAGTTGATATCATAACGAAAGATCTAAATGAAGCCCGACCTAAAGATCTCAATTATTAATTATTTTGGTAAAATTTCAATTAAAATATCCAGAGAAATTTGTTCTAACGAAATATGATAATCTCTTACGGCGTAAAGAAATAAATATAGCTGTCAAAAGTAAAACATATGAGACAATATTCTTAGGCATTTCTTGATCAAATAGTTCAATTAAAATATCTTGTAGAAAGTTCAATTAAAATTTTAAGATGAATTTGATCAAATAGAAGAGAGTAATTTCTTGCGCTGTGAAAACAAAATCAAGCCCGTGTAAAAAAGAAAAACAATTGAAACTATAACCTTAGGCCTTACATCTTATTTTTTTTACAAAATTTTCAATTAAAATATCAAAAAGGATTTAATCTAACAGAAAGGGTAGTCTATTACGATGTGAATAATTAAATCAAACGTACGTAAAAAGTAAAGACAATTGAGACTATAATCTTATGTCTCGCGTCTTAATTATATGCATAAAATATTCGGTTAAAATTTCAAGAGATATTTGATCTAATAGGAGAGAGTAATTTCTTATAGTATAAAGAACTAAATCAAACACGTGTAATATATTAAGCAACATGAACATAACTTTAGGTCTCACATCTTAATTATTTTTATAAAATGTTCCATTAAAATATTCAAAGATATATGAACTAACGGAAGAAATTTATTTCTAATTGCTTAAAGAATTAATAAAACTCGTGTAAAAATTAAAATGAAGTTTGATTAAAAGAGGAAAATGTATGTTTTAATATTAGGGGAAGAGGGATGAAATACAAATTTCTTTCGAGGGAGAGAAGAGTAATTTTCTCTAATATATTTTGTATAAGAGGGGAGGAAAATATATATTTTAACATAAGAGGTGAGAATAATGTAATTTAAGCACCTCTCAAGAGAGGGTAATGTAATTTACTATAATATATATTATCTTTTAATTAATTTTTGTTTGTTTTTTATTTTGTAAGATTCATTATTATTTTTTTGGGTAATACATTGAATAATTGGTAAAAAAAAAACAAATCAAGGCAATTCAATTTTTTTGTTTGACAATAGATTCTTTTTTTTGTACTTATCCTATAGAATTCATCTCAATCTTAATATCTATATTATTTTTTTGTTTCACAATAGATTCAATAATCGGTAAAAAAAAATAAAAAGCAAGACAAAACAAGAAAGACAAAAAAAATCATAAAATTAATATTTTGTTGTCAGTGGGAATTGAACCGTGTCCCTATAGGTCGTAAAGAGAAGACACGTAGGCGCCACATAGACGCCACATTATTAAAATAATGCCACATATGAATTTGCTCCTTGAGAAGTAACGTGAGGACGCCAAGTGTACTTTTTACTTTGAGGAAGGCAAATAATAATAGTATAGATATGTTACAAATTTCTTTTTATCAAATTATCCAGCTCATGTGTAAAAATAAAAAAGAATTATCCAACTCATTCAACTTTATCCAATACAAACCGAAAAAACTAAACCATCTATAGCTCAAATAAATAATGAATAGTTAAAATTTTAAAAAATAACAAAACTAAACTCATACTAATAACTAGTGGCTTAAAACCATTGGTTAAAAAAATTAAAAATGATATATTTTATATTAAAAATAATATTATTTATATTTCAAAAATATTAATTACCTAAATTTTAAGACAATTTTTTTCATTTTTTTTCTTAACTCACTAGTTAGCATTTTTCATTTTATTTTACTATCAGAATTTCAGAATTTTCTTTCCTAGAAACTAGAAGGGTCTAAAAAAAATAAATAAATTACAAATTGAAACTAAACAAGGCTTGGCAATGTTAAATTATGAGCTTATGGTTTATAGCTAGTCATTTAAAGAGAAAAAGAAAAACTATTTTGAAAACATATTTTAGAATATAGCCAGTTATTTTTTTCTTCTAATTTTAGCCCTATTATTATACTTGAAAAAAATTAAATATCAACTATATCTCATATATTATTTTATACTATAAATTAGTTCAACTGTATTATAAAAAAGTAAATAAATAAATTAATTAAACCGCTAACTTTATCAAGAAAATTATACAAAACAATGCACCCAATCAACTATATTTGTTCACTATAAATTATAAAGTCATCAATTTATCAACTATCTACTATTAATTAGTAGTAGAATAAAGTAAAAGAACAGACGGAGCTGTGAAAGTGGGGATTGCATCTGGTTGTGGGTGTTGATTCGAGGCAGCCACTATGAATGGCTTGGCGGTTTTGCCAAGTATCTTAGTGTATGTAGCACGTATGTTGTGGAATTATGAGAGTTTCAAAAGGCTTGATTTATGCTAGACAAAGGGACTTTTCTAAGATAGAGTTAAATGTGGACTATAGTGTCGTGGATCGTGTCATTCGTTCGCAAAGGAAAGAGAGTCCGATAGGTGGAGCTTTAATTGACCAAATTTGTAAGATGTTAGTGTTAGATTGGGAGGTTGTGATGAAGCATTCATACCGTGAAACTAATAAATATGTGAATGTGTTAGCTAACATATGATATATGCTTTGTCCTATAAAATGTAGTCTTGTATTACAAGCTGATGTTATGAGGATGACGACTCCCCGTTACATTAATATGTAATTTTCTTCTCTTGGCTTCGGCCCTCTCTTTGATAAAATAAAATAAAAAAAGAATAAAGTGAAAGAATTTTCCATGGAAAAGAAAGAAAAAAAAGTTAACAAAACCCATTCTAATGTATGGATATCTTTGTGGCGCGAAATGCGCAAACAAGACAAACAAACAAACTATTTTGAAGATCCCAATATGACCAAAACAAAATCATATGCTACTAACCCCACTTTGTCATCATTCCATTATTTTAATTTTAATTTTCATTATTATAATCCCAATCATTTTAATTTTTTTAATTCAATTGTACTTATTTCAATCTAAACCCTCAAAAACCAAATCCATCATATTAACGTGTCATTCGATCCATTTGATGTTCTTGTCGGATCTGTCATTTTCCATCATCATATAAAAAATTAAACATAATTACGTTTCAACAATTCATTAATTTAATTATTACCCAAGTTGCTTTCTTTCAAAAGAAAGAAACTTTTATTAGTTTTAATTCATTCAATGAAGATTTTGGATTATGGGCACTATCAATAATCCAAAAAGATCGCATCTTTTATTTTTTGTTGCAGAGAATTGTCAAACAAGGTTCTTTCTTTCACCCCTTCTTTTTATGATTATCATATTTGTTTTTATATCTTGTATTGCTTGTGTTTTGATCAAACCAGGTTTCTATTTTAGTTTTAATTAATTTTTGGTTATATAATGGAATTAGAATGATTTTGTCTCTTTATTGTGTTTATAAATGAATTATAAGAAACTAATCATTTTTTCAATTTTCAATTTCTAATAATCATATCTTGTTTGGTTTGCTTGAGAAATTAGCTCTGTTTCTGTCACTTGATTGCACACAGTTGAGTTCATTGACATGTCAATTTCTAAATCAATATCATATGCTTCTATAATTAATATTATTAGAAATTTATATTTATAATAATAATAATAATAATTAGTATTTTTAGATTATGCTTTTTGGTTTAGCTACTAATTATGAATGGTTGACTACTTTAGTCTTAATCTCCCAATTTATTTAGTTTCTTTCTTATTTCATTTTTCTTCTAATTTTGCACTATATGCATTTGGTTGACCTTATATAAATACGATAAATGATATTTTGACATCAAATTTTCGATGTTTTGTGTATGTGTTTGAAATGTGTGTAAGTAGTAGAAGATAAAATGTAAGTGAGAAATTGAGATAAATATATACAGCGTTTGTATTTTGATGTTCAAATAACACAAATGTATAAATATAATGATGAATATGGTTCATGGTAGAATATAATGTTTCTTAGATTATAGTTTTTTGTTGCAATTGAATTTGCTTTTTCGCGCCTTCCCTCCTTTCTTTGTGCTGATAGAATTTCCAAATCATTTTCAGGTAAGTAGAAGGTGTTGAAGTTTTGCAGTTATCGGTGTTGTATACGTAATCTTCATTGTCTTGGTAAATTGTAGGAGTTGTTTCGATTTGTTGCAGACAGTTTTGCTGATTTTTTAGGGAGTGTTCGAGTTTCTGTTTATCGACTTAATCTTGTAGAATACTTATTGCAAAATGGAGTCGAAAAACGAAACATCGAGCGTAATTTTAAATTTGATGGGACTTAATAAAGTTCCTTCCCAACATCATCCTGTTAGAAATAGACCGAAAGTGTTATCTGAGGATTACCTGCAGAAAGTTGCTTCTATTGGTCTCAGCAAGAAGCGTTCGTCTCATCAGCGTCGCTCTTTTGGAACAAGTACCGGCGAAAAGAAAGAATCCAACAATGTCTTGAAAGTGGTTAAAACAGTAAGTAGAGACGTGAACCATAACGAGTCGCAAATTGTTGTGCATGGAGAAGCAGGATTGTATGAAATGTTGAGGCTTTCAAAATCTCAATTGGATCCAAAGGATGTAACTTCCGACTCAAGAATTGTAGTTTCGAAAGTGAATCGTGGAAAGGAAAGAAATGGTGAGACTAAAAGGAACAATAGATGTAAGGTTGGCTTTGATTATAGCTTTGCTAGAAATATGCCAACGACAAAACCTTTCTCTGATAATTGTGGAACTATGACTAAGGATGACTTGTTTCAGAAATATTGGGGTTTGAGTAAGAATGCATCTGAAAATCGGTTAAACCAAAATTCAAAGAATCAAAATATCAATCAGAAGGATTGTTCAGAAGATATGAACCTAAAGGCTAGCAGTGAGAAATCGCCATCTTTTTCCTCATATTTTAATAGTAATGATACTGAGAATTGTACGGACCTGCATAAGTTGAAGAAGAGATGTTACGGGAATGATTTGTTCGAAAAGGAACATACGCTTTCTCAATTGTCAAGCTCTGACAGTCAGATCTTGCAGCAGACATGCTTAATGAATGAAGACGTGAAGAACAATAAGCATGACGACAGTAGCATGTCTAATAATAATCCAACCACGAGGCAATCCAAATCAACGATCTCTGTAATAATGCGCTGGGACAGTGATTCTTCAAGCCATGCTTCAAAGCAACAGGTACAATTTTCCTTACTCAAAACTGTTAAGATTTGTTAAATTTTTTCATCGATTTGTAGAACATTTAGTCTGTTATGATCATTGTTCTTAATCGTGGATTACAAAAAATAGTACTTTGTCAAATTCCGATATGGAACAATGCTATAGTGCCCGCTATTTGACAATATCTTGTACACAATAGCGTATTGTAGAACCATAGCGATTTGTTCCAATATCGCTATGCTATAGCACCTTATTCGAAATGTGAAATTAGGTTTGATAGTAATTAAAACAATATCTCATATTTATCTCCTAGGATCATTTTTCAATCGTAGCATATCTTTTAGTGAAAAAATCATAGCATATCGTAGATCATCTCTTAAGATTTATTATTATTTGTTTTCTGATTTTCCTATTTATTTTGAATTGAGTCAGTTCGTGAAACTAGTCGTGTTAGATATACCTGCGAAGTAACAATTTTATAGTACATGTTTTCAAGCTTTTTGAGTTTTTCTTGGGAAAATAAATTAAGTAGATCCTATATTATCTCTTGAATTTAACTATAGTTTAGCATATATTGAAAATTAGCAAATCTTAGGAGTTAGGACCATAAACCAGATTGTATCACACTATTCAAATGAGATTGTGAATCCTCCTGAATTCTATTAAATGATCTGTTTTTTTTTAATTAATATCGCTGTAATTTCTAATAGACAATTCATAATTAACTATTTTGTTAATCAACTATTCAATTCATACAGTTAACATAGAATGCAGATGATCTCTTGGTTTTTCATTGTGATTTGTTTTATCCATTGTGTGTGATTGATTACTCATGTTGTTTCGTATGATTCTTAAATTGTAGGAGACATCGGAAATTCGAGAAGATTCTGTTTATTCACTTTGCACCGAGGCTGACACAGATTCACTTGGTACCTCTCAGGAGGCATATGAACCAAGTCCAATTTCAGTTTTGGATACCGCATTTGACGAAGACATTTCAGTAATCTCCGATTGCAGTGGCGGTGCTGCTGGTGTATATGGTACGTCATGATCACCATGAAGCTATTTGTGTGAATTTATCGTTTCACTCTCAGTATCTCGTCCTTTTATTTTGGCATAATTAATTTCCAATGTGTCATCGTTTCTTGATTTCTTCAGATTCCTCGGAAGTGGATGATGAAGGACTTGATTTGAATGTTTCAAGCGATGAAGATTGTGAGAAAGAATCAGTACTTGATTTTGACGAGAAAAAAGATATAGTAGGGTTATCTAGAACAGAAGAAAGTAGGGACTTCTCCTATGTTGTTGAGGTCTTAACCGAGGCAGGTATATCTAACACGAGCCTTTTCAAAGATTTCTCCACATGGCATTCTGCAGAATGTCCTATTAGCCCTTCTGTCTTTGAAACCCTGGAAAAGAAATTCGGCGAGCAGCAACTTTGGAAAAGATCTGAAAGACGGCTTCTCTTTGATCGTATTAATTTTGGGCTGTTAGATATTCTCCATCCTTCTTTATTTATTCCAATATGGGAAAAGCCTGTGTCGAGAAGAATGAACGTTGAACCAAACCAGAACATGATTGAGGATGAGATGTGGGGGTTGCTTGTTTCACAAGAAAAGAAAGCCGGTAAGGAGTCAGCGGACAATATGCTCGGAGGGGAAATTACGTGGATAGAGCTAAGTGACAATGTTGAAGATATTGTTAGAGAGATAGTTAAGTTGTTAATAGAGGAGCTTGTAGATGATATAGTTCGTTAGGTTGGAGAATTTTTTAAAGCTCTAGCGTGCGGTTATAGGATAGTTTTATATTCAAGCAATTCATGTGTCAGTTTGAATTGATGAGTTTGATTTTAAGTCGATTTTGTGAGGTTGATTTGGAGTCGATCTGGAGTTTGAATTTTAGGATATAGGTATTGATTGATTATTGATTCATGTGGTACAATATTGTACTCTTTGATTTGTTTCCAAAAAGAAAAAAGGGAAAATGCTTGTGATTTGTATTTCAGTTTACAACATTACTTTTGTGATGATCTTCTTGCATTGAAAGTTGAAACATTTGAAATGCAAGGTTTATATTAATTTACCAAATTGAAAACCTGAATCCACCAATCATTGTGACTCTTTTATATACTTACATATATAGTACCTCAATTTGTTTGAAAAATTATTATTAAAAAACTTTTACATACTAAAAGGAGGCAAATTAGAATTTCTTATGATTTGTAAGAATGAAGGTATGTGTATAGATAATGGATAAAAAATTTGTAGCCACATTGAACATCATTCCACTAGATAATTGGATTGCAGCATACTAAAAATATCATAGATTTTCCTGAAATATTTGGTATAACAAAGTTGGAAATTAATTAAGTGGTCCTATTTTTGCTAGAAAATGCTCCACATGAGATGTCCTCTTTCTTTTTCTTTTTTTTTTAACGAAATGTCAAAGGTCATTTTCGAAATATATGATTTGGTGTTGATAGTGTTTTGTTTTGAAAATTTAATTAGACATGTTATATTTCAATTATTATAGTAGCTACTTAATTGCTACTTTGCCAGTACTATAAAGAATTAATAGAATAAGAGTACTCATTTGTTAACTCATTGAGGTTAAGTGGTTAATAAAGAAGAATGAATTATTTGGAAAAATTCGAATTTGATTTTTAGGTTGAATAATTTCTTGCTCAGACTTTACTTAACTCTCGTCTAAACTCATGATTACTAGAGCCCCATTTTCTTAAAAACCAGAAGCTTAACACCCAAAAGAAAGAATAAGAGTATTTGTTCACAAATAAGACTTAATACTCGTTTACAAACTTTATTTATTTTCTAAGCAATTTTTAAATTATCACCGGGGATACATTTCCCTAAAAATTAAAAGGGTAACACTCAAAAAATAGTTTGTGTAGTGGGCTTATGATATTGGGTCCTTTAGAATAGTCCAATAGATTTTACTATATATTTACTTGTAACTTTCATTAGGTTAAACTATTGTTATTGAGTAAAACTCTAGCCTCTTTTGTTCTCATTTCTCTTTTGGTATCGCTACTTTAACATGGTATCAAGAGCTTGTTTTGATCCTCCTTGAATGTTTGGTCATTGTTCTGCTGTCGATTTCCCAAGAAATTTGGGAATGTTGTGTAATTGAATTTGGTTTAATTTGTAGCGTATTTCTTTTGAAGAAATTGATTGATGAAAGAGTATGATTTGATTTTGAGATATAGTGTGGTTGTTGGCCGTTTGAACAAAACAGAGGGCTTATTGTTGGTTTTTGTATCAGATTTTGTTCCATCTTTCATGTGGCTCGTGTCATTATGTGTGGATTCTATTTGTTTTTGCTCCAAGAGTGTGTTGGTGTGTGTCGGTTCTCTGTTTGAAATTCTATCAGTTCCTGCACTGTTCCGTTAAAACTCCATTATAAGGTATTGCCATGTTGTCCAATATGATGGTTCTTGTTTGATTTGATCCATGGTTTCTAATTTTGGTAGTTGTTCGGTTTGTTTTGTCTTGTTCTCTTTTGTTAGTCAATAAAATTGGTTTGGTTTTGATTTCTTTTCCGTAACAAAGGCCTAGTGTTGGTATGGTGTATGTTTGCTGTAAGTTAGAGTGATCATGTCTTAGGGGTTAAAGTTTGTATTGGTGTGAAGTCAAATTGCTTGTGGTCTGGATGTGGGGTTTGTTTCATTGTTTGTTTAGAAATGGGATGCTAAGGAAAAGAACAGTGTGCTGTTTGTGTTAGTAAAGTAAGAAAAAAAAAACAGTTTGGTTTGATATTTGTATGTTTTAATTTGATTTCGTTTCATTCGGTTCAGTTTGATTTGGCTTTGTTAGTTTGGTTCTATTTGGTTCAGTTTGATTTGATTTTTTTAGTTTGGTTCTATTTGATTTTGTTTGTTTGGTGAGTCACGATAGTGCTCACAATTTGGTTGTTTGGTGAGCCGAGTGCTCACAATTGTTGTTTGGTGAGTCGAGTGCTCACAATTTGGTTTCTTCTGATTGATTGTCTCTTTATTGGTCTCTTCTGATTGATTGCTTCTTCCCCTTTTGATTCTTCTTTGTTTGATTGGTATTGTGTCTCACTGGCTTCTTCTGTTTAATTGGTACTCTCTCTATTTGGTTCTTCTCTTTGATTGTCTCTCTCTATTGGATCTTCTGTTTGATTGCTTCTTTCTCCCTATTTAGGTTATTTCGTTTGATTGTCTCTTTCTATTTGTTTCTTCTAATTGGTTGTTTCTTTCTATTGATCTTCTATTTTATGATTGCTTCTCTCTCTGTTGACTTCTTTTGATTGATTGCTTATCCCCTGATTAATTCTTCTCTTCTCTCTGTTGGTTTGGATTGAATTGGTTTTGTTTGACGTGGTTCAATTTGGATTGGTACAATTTGGTTTAGTTTGGATTTGTTTGATTGGTTTGGTTTCAGTTCGTTTGAATTGGATTAGTTTGATTTTGGTTCACCTCTCTGTGGTGGTTCTCGCTTTTAGTTGCTAGTTACCGCTCTCTGTTGGTTTGATTCTTCTCTATGATGACTTCTCTCTTTGGATGTTGCTTCTCTTAGTTGGTTATGCTCTTAGTTGGGTTGGTTTATTTCAGTGTTAATTTTGTAACAAGCTGAAAGTTTAGTAAGCTTTAGCTTGAGGGGTAATGTTTAAGTTTATATTTTTCAGTAATGTTTTTCGTTTTCGGTTTGACAAACTCATAATGCTTCTTGTTGATGCATCATGAGTTTGAGGGGGTGTGTTAGATAATAAGTTAGTGGGCTTATGATATTGGGCCCTTTAGGATAGTCCAATAGATTTTACTATATATTTACTTGAAACTTTCATTATGTTAAGCTATTGTTATTGAGTAAAACCCTAGCCTCCTTTGTTCTCATTTCTCTTTTGGTATCGCTACTTTAACAATGTCAAAGGTCATTTTCGAAATATATGATTTGGTGTTGATAGTGTTTTGTTTTGAAAATTTAATTAGACATGTTATATTTCAATTATTATAGTAGCTACTTAATTGCTACTTTGCCAGTACTATAAAGAATGAATAGAATAAGAGTACTCATTTGTTAACTCATTGAGGTCAAGTGGTTAATAAAGAAGAATGAATTATTTGGAAAAATTCGAATTTGATTTTTAGGTTGAATAATTTCTTGCTCAGACTTTACTTAACTCTCGTTTAAACTCATGATTACTAGAGCCCCGTTTTCTTAAAAACCAGAAGCTTAACACCCAAAAGAAAGAATAAGAGTATTTGTTCACAAATAAGACTTAATACTCGTTTACAAACTTTATTTATTTTCTAAGCAATTTTTAAATCATCACCGGGGCTACATTTCCCTAAAAATTAAAAGGGTAACACTCAAAAAATAGTTTGTGTGATGGTTAGAAAAAGAGTTACATTTATTCACAATTATATCTTGAAAATCATATAAAAAATTTGTTTCATCCAAAAATCAAACTTTATTTTTTCGAATTATATATTTATCATTTGCTGAAGTTCATTAACCATTCAAGTTCAATGTTGATTCCTTTTATAATTTGTCTTGTGCTTCTTTCGATGTTACCCTTAGAATCATAGAGTTAATAAAAAGAGTATAAAAAAAATCTCATTATCACGTTTTGGTGAATCTTATAGAGTAGAGACCAGCCTAGGTTTCCATGGTCCATCCTATGTTAGTATATTTTGTCCTGCTATGTCGTATTATGCTGCAGTTATATAGTACTTTATTCGGCTTTATTTATAAGCAAAAATTATTTTTTAGGTTTATTGAAAAAGTAATATATCTAGTTTTAAATTTACTTCTCCAATAAATCTAAAAAACAAATTTTGTTTATAAATAAAGCCGGAGGAATTACATGTCATTTGTATTATGTTGCAGTTATATATAAGTCATTTATTCTATGTTCCTGTATTCTACTTGTTAATTTTTTTGGGTTAGAAACTGTATTTGGCTCGATGGATTCTACTGAATATAAAACATAAAACAATTGAAACAAATTGTGAGAACCCCAAAACCACCTAAACACATCATATCAATTTTCTTCTCATTTTTCATTGTTTCAAAGAAAATAATTAATTCAATACAAAATAAGCTCATGTGGTATGGATTTATGACAAATAGTATAGGAATGCTGGGAGCATATCTGATTTTTGGAGGGTTGAGATTAAAATATTGGAGTTTTTTTAATTTATCCTTATTTAGTAAGTTGAAATTCACATTAAAAAACATCAGCGACGCAGTTTGTTGTCTGTTGCTTTTTATTCATGTGTAATTATTATATATTTATGGGAAAATAGGGCTTTACCCCCTGCAATATAGGCGACATTTGCAATACCACCCTGTAAAAAAAAAATTGGAATTCCCACCTTCCAAAAAAATTTTTATTTGCGTTACCCCCCTGAGTGGCCAACTAGACATAGAATATTCTGTTTTGCTGACGTGGCATGCATATGTGGAATTTTTTTAAATTTTTATTTATTTTTTTCACTGATGACAGGGTAATGTATTTTTTTTTCTTTAAAAAGAAAAAATAAAATTATTTAAAAAATATATGAAAAATTTTATTTAAAAAAAAACTGAAATATTAATGTTTTGAAAAATAAAAATATTTTTAAAAAATCTGTAATATTAATTTTTAAAAAAAAGCGAAAAAATATTACTTTAAAAAAAATCTGAAAAAAAATTAATTTTTTAAAAATCTGAAATATTAATTAAAAAAAACTGAAAAACTGTAAATTATTTATTTTTTCAAAAAAATCTGAAAAAACGAAAAACATATTGGTTTTTTTTAAAAAAATTTGTACTATTAATTTTTAAAAGAAAAAAAAATTTTAAAAAATAGGAAATAAAGATTTTTAAACATCTGAATTATTAATTTAAAAAAAAATTGGAAAAACATAAAATGTTAATTTTTTAAAAAAACTCAAAAATATTATTTTTAAAACTGAAAAAAAAAAACATAATTGTTTTAAAAAAAATAGAAAAAAAAGATTTTTAACCATCTGTAATATAAATAGGAAAATATTTTAAAAAAACAAAAAAATTTAATATATTTTAAAAAATCTGTAATATTAATATTTTAATACTACCTTAATTTTATTTTAATAGTCTCATTACTAAAAATTATGCGTAAAATCTTCTTTGTTTTTTACAAATACTAATTTTCAAACTTTTACATAAAACAAGCTATATATAGTCTATAAAGTCTATTTTACTAATTAAAGATTGTAAAAATTATGTGTAGATGTTTTTCATTTTTCACATAAAAAATAAGCTATGTAAATTATTAAAATGTTTAATTTTTTAGATATTTAAAATAAAATATTAATATTTTAGATTTTTATAAAATTTTGATATATATCATTTTCTAATTTTTTAAAAAAATAATATTTCTGATTTTTTTTTAAAAATTAACATTTTATGTTAAATATTATTCTTTTAGAGATGGTTAAGAATCCTTTTTTCCTATTTTTTTTTTAAAAAATTATTTTAATGTTTTTTCAGTTTTAAAAATAATATTTCTGAGTTTCTTTTTTTAAAATTAACATTTTATGTTTTTTCAATTTTTTGAAAATTAATAATTCAGATGTTTAAAAATCTTTATTTCCTTTTTTTTATTTTTTGTTTTTTCTTTTAAAAATTAATATTACAGATTTTTTTTAAAAAAACCAATATGTTTTTCGTTTTTTCAGATTTTTGAAAAAAATAATATTTCTGATTTTTTTGAAAAAATTAATAATTTACGTTTTTTCAGTTTTCTTTTTAATTAATATTTCAGATTTTAAAAAAATTAATTTTTTTTCAGATTTTTTATAAAGTAATATTTTTTTCATTTTTTTTAAAAAAATTAATATTACAGATTTTTTTAAAAATAATTTTTATTTTTATTTATATTTTTCAAAACATTAATATTTCAGTTTTTTTTAAATAAAATTTTTCATATATTTTTTAAATAATTTTCTTTTTTCTTTTTTTTTTTTTAAAAAAATATACATTACCCAGTCATCGGTAAAAAAAATAAATAAAAATTTAAAAAAATTCCATATATGCATGCCACGTCAGCAAAACAGAATATTCCATGTCTAGTTGGCCACTCAAGGGGGTAACGCAAATAAAAAAAATTTGCAAGGTTGGAATCCCAATTTTTTTTTTACAGGGGTATTGCAAATGTCGCCTATATTGCACGGGGGTAAAGGCCTATTTACCGTATTTTTAATAATGTGAACCCATACCATTCTAGAATAATCATCAATAATGCTAAGAAAATATGAACCTCCCCCATGGGTGGAAACAGACGATGTATCCTAAAGGTCCGAGTGAACATACTCAAATGGTCTACTAGATTTATGCACTCCCACCCCAAACTTCACCTTGTTGCCTAGTGTGCAGTTATCACAAAAATCTAGTTTGTTCAATTTCTCTTTTCCTAGCAAGCCATGTTTAGCTAATTCAACTAAACCTCTCTCCCTGACATGCCCTAACCTCAAATGCCATAGTTTAGTTATGTCCTCAGTTTCTACACTAGCAGGCAATGCATTAGAAATAACAGTGGAACCATCTAAAATATAAAGACCATTAATTTTAGACCCTTTAGCTATTACTAATACACCAAGAGAAATTCTCATCACTCCACGTTCAATTCTAGTGCAATACCCTAGACCATCAAACATGCTTATGGAAATTAAATTTCTCTTAAGTTCAGGGATATACCTCACATTCTTCAAAAGAAAGTCACGGTCATCAAACATTTTCTGTCGGATAGAACCCATACCTTGAACCTTGCACGCCTTATTGTTACCAAGACGCACAACTCCACCTTCTTTCAATTCCAAGGTCTCAAAGTACTCATTTCTCGGACAGATGTGATATGAGCATCTTGAGTCCATGACCCAGCTTTTCTCAGGTTCCCAATTAGTCACAATTAGTGCTCCTGCACTCTCATAACCTTCCTCTTCACTAGCAGCGATCTGAGCTGACGAATTTCCACCATTACCGCCACCGCCCCCTCTCTGAGGACAGTCCTTCTTGAAGTGACCTAGCGTGTGGCAATGATAACACTTGAACTTTGTTGTGTCACCATTACCTTTAGGTCTAGACTTAGACCTGTGCTTCTTCCCCTTTCCCTTGCTGTGACCATCACTTCTGCCCCTTGAGATATTCAAGCCTTCTCCACTATCATCAACCTTCAAGTCTCTAAACCTTGTCAGTTCCTTGGTTCTCATAGTCGATTGGACTTCTTCCAAGGTGATAGTGCCCTCTTTGTCATAAAGCAAAGCATCCTTGAGATTCTCTAGTGACTTTGGAAACGCACACAACAAATGGAAAGTCTTATCCTCATCTTCAAGAACTACATCGATGTTCGCCAAATCGTCGACAATTTTGCCGAACTCCGCCAATTGCTCCACCATTGGCTTATTATCAACCATACGGAAAAAGTATAGTTGTTGTTTCAGTAGTTGCTTATGTGCCAGGGACTTGGTCATATACAATGAGTCAAGTTTGGTCCACATCTCAACCGCAGTCTTCTCCTTGGCAACCTCCCTTAGCACCTTATCACCGAGGCACAAAATAATAGCACTAAGTGTTTTCTCATCCATCTCGGTCTTCTCCACATCAGAGAGAGTTGCCGACATCTGTGTCGCTCCGTTTAACGCCTCTACACATTTTTGTTGAGTTATTATTGCCCTCATCTTTACCTTCCACGGACCGAAGTCGTTACTCCCGGTAAATTTCTCGATGTCCCACTTGGAACCCATGGTACTCAATTCGTTTGATCCTTTGCCCCACGGTGGGCGCCAATTGTTGTGAATTCGGACTGCACCACACCAATAACCTTAGTGTGTGTGTGTGAAGCAAGTAGAATTGAGCAACCAAACAAGCGAGAATAACAATAGTAATCACAAACAATAACAACGGCGAAAAGATAAAAGACACGTTCGTTTGTTTACCCGGTTCGGTGTTAATGAACCTAAGTTCGGGGGAGAGGGCAGCTCTCATTTCTTCCTTATCAATTGAATATCTCAGTTACAATGAAATCCCAACAACAAGGATTACAAGAAATAGTCTTCAAACATATTCTACCCAAGTCCCGAATTTCTTCCCGTGACCAAGAAATTCAATTACAAGTGATTACAAGGTGATAGATATGTTTATCCCAACCCTAGAGTCTTCCAAGATGATTCTCTATTAACCCTAGTCTGTATGTTGGCCTTAGAAACCCTAAAAATCACATTACATTGAACAGAAACGCACTTAGCCTATTTAAGGCGTCGTGCCCGCGCCCCGCGCAGATGGCAGGAGCTAGAGCTCCAATCTTCAAGGTATTGCATGCGCCCCGCGCAGCCAGTCCTGCGCCCAACGCAGGTGGCAGGGGCCAACCTTGTTTTTCCTGCTTCAATTTCAAGGCAAATTTCAACAATTGTATTGCTACTTTATTGAATAATGAAATGCTATAAGTTTATGGTTGCTAAAAAAACAGTTAAGATTGGCCCTAGAAGTCACAAAAGCATATGAGACGGTCTTTACTGCATAATAGAAACCCAATCGCCCATTAAAAATCTCCACCAACGCGTTATCTCCAAAGAAATGATCTCTACCAACCACAATGTCTTCAATCATCCCTCGCAACACTTTGTCAAACAAACTGACGGCCTTCTCCATGTAAATCAGTTGGCATATTCTTAGACCGAAATTCAAAAAGTTTGGCAATATTCAATCATGTCTATTAAAATAACTTTTCATTAATAAATATAGGGTAAATAGGCATTTACCGCCTGCAATACAGGCGACATTTGCAATACCCTCCTGTAAAAAAAAAATTGGGATTCCCACCTTGCAATTTTTTTTTATTTACGTTACCCCCCTGAGTGGCCAACTAGACATTAAATATTTTGTTTTGCTGACGTGACAAGCATATGTGCAATTTTTTTTAATGTTTATTTTTTTTTCACCGATGACTGGGTAATGTATATTTTTTTAAAAAAAAAAGAAAAATAAAATTATTTTAAAAATATATGAAAAATTTTATTTAAAAAAAAACTGAAATATTAATGTCTTGAAAAATAAAAATAAAAAATAATTTTTAAAAAAATCTGTAATATTAATTTTTTTTTAAAACGAAAAAAATATTACTTCATAAAAAATCTGAAAAAGAATTGATTTTTTTAAAATCTGAAATATTAATTAAAAAAAAAACTGAAAAAACGTAAATATTATTTTTTTCAAAAATCTGAAAAAACAAAAAACATATTGGTTTTTTTAAAAAAAAATCTGTAATATTAATTTTTAAAACAAAAAACAAAAAAAATAGGAAATAAAGATTTTTAAACATCTGAATTATTAATTTTAAAAAAACTGAAAAAACATAAAATGTTAATTTTAAAAAAAAGAAAATCAGAAATATTATTTTTAGAACTGAAAAAATATAAAAATAATTTTTAAAAAAACAAATAGGAAAAAATGATTTTTAACCATCTCTAAAAGAATAATATTTAACATAAAATGTTAATTTTTTAAAAAAAACAGAAATATTATTTTTACAAAAATTAGAAAATGATATATATCAAAATTTTATAAAAATCTAAAATATTAATATTTTATTTCAAATATATAAAAAATTAAACATTTTAATAATTTACATAGCTTATTTTTTATGTGAAAAATGAAAAACATCTACACATAATTTTTACAATCTTTAATTAGTAAAATAGACTTTATAGACTATATATAGCTTGTTTTAAGTAAAAGTTTTAAAATTAGTATTTGTAAAAAACAAAGAAGATTTTACACAAAATTTTTAGTACTGAGACTATTAAAATAGAATTAATTTAATATTAAAATATTAATATTATAGATTTTATTAAAAATATTAATTTTTTTTTGTTTTTTTAAAATATTTTCCTATTTATATTACAGATGGTTAAAAATCTTTTTTTTCTATTTTTTTAAAACTATTATGTTTTTTTTTTCAGTTTTAAAAATAATATTTATGAGTTTTTTTAAGAAATTAACATTTTTTGTTTTTCGAATTTTTTTTAAATTAATAATTCAGATGTTTAAAAATTTTTATTTCCTATTTTTTTTTCTTTTAAAAATTAATAGTACATATTTTTTTAAAAAAAACCAATATGTTTCTCGTTTTTTCAGATTTTTGAAAAAAATAATATTTCATATTTTTTTGAAAAAATTAATAATTTACATTTTTTCAGTGTTTTTAATTAATATTTCAGATTTTAAAAAAATTAATTTTTTTTTCTGATTTTTTTTAAAGTAATACTTTTTCGCTTTTTTTAAAAAATTAATATTACAGATTTTTTAAAAATATTTTTATTTATATTTTTCAAAACATTAATATTTCAGTTTTTTTAAATAAAATTTTTCATATATTTTTTAAATAATTTTTTTTTCTTTTTTTTTTTAAAATATACATTACCCAGTCATCAGTGAAAAAAATAAATAAAAATTTTAAAAAATTCCACATATGCATGCCACGTCAGCAAAACAGAATATTTCATGTCTAATTGGCCACTCAGGGGGGTAATGCAAATAAAAAAAAAAATTGCAAGGTGGGAATCCCAAATTTTTTTTTACAGGGGGTATTGCAAATGTCGCCTATATTGCAGGGGGTAAAGCCCTATTTACCCTTAAAAATAAGAGTGACACTTTTGAAAAGTTTAAAGATTGGCATACTCTAATAGAAAATTAAACTGGAACTAAACTGAAAGTTTTGAGAACTGACAATGGCCTAGAGTTTGTTTCAGAGCAGTTTAATGAGTTTTGCAGGAATAAAGGTATAAAGAGGCATAGAACCGTTGCATACACACCGCAACAGAATGATCTTGCTGAAAGAATGAACAAGACCTTGTTGGAGCGGGTGAGGTGTATGTTGTTGGGAGCTGGACTACCGAAAAGTTTCTGGGGAGAAGCTGTTAGTACTGCAACATATTTGATCAACAGATGTCCATCAACAGGTATTGATCTGGAGACACCTATGGAGGTTTGGAGTGGCAGGCCGACAGACTACTCCAACTTGAAAGTCTTTGGAGCTATAGCATATGCACATGTCAGACAAGATAAACTTGATGCTAGGGTTGTAAAGTGTGTGTTGTAACACCCGCATTTATTTATTTTATTTTATTAGACTTATTTTGTTTGGTTAGAGGTTCATTTGTCTTCTTAGAGTAATTTAGTGTAGTTTAGTACATAATTATAGTATTAGCTATAAGAGGAAAGAGTAGAGGATAAGAAGAAGGAAGTTATGAGTGGAGGTATTTTAAGAAAATGTTTGGAGTTTTGTGAATTTGGATTAAGTGAGTAAGGAGGGGCATTATTGTCTTTGGTTAGGCTAGGTTTTGAATTGTATGAGGGAATGAGAAGTAGAGTTCTCATAACATAACAAACATAGAGAGGTAGAGAGAGAGAAACTTGGAGAAGAAGGAGGTAGAGGGGAAGAGAAGGAAAGTTCAAGGGAGAGCTAGAGATTTCATCCACCTTCTAAGGTAAGAGAGTAGTTACTAATTCATAGAGATGATCAAGAGAGGGGAGATGACTATTCTCCACACCCAAACTCTCTCATCTCATTTTGGTGGGGATTGGGTTATGGGAAGGTGTTTTAAATTCTGCAAATGTATTGTTATTTATGAATATGTGTTTATGCATGATTTTAACACGAATTTCCATGACCAATAACATGTTAAGTGTATGAATTGTTGTTGTTTTATTTGAAGAATGAGTTTTTAAGAAAAATATGAAATTATTGTACTTTTAGTTTGAATTGATGCTTGATGATGATAAAGATTGTACTTCTAAGCTTGTTTGAGTTATAAATGCTTAAAGTTGATAGCTTTAGGGATTCACATGTTGAAAAATGGGATTTTTAATGATTTTGAACTTAAACCCGAAAGCAGAGTTTTTCTTCTGTGCTAGCTCGCTAGGGCGAGTATATTGCTCGTTATGGCGAGTATTCATAGTTCTTGGTGTTGCCCAGAAACTAGAAGCTCGCCATGGCGAGTGAGATGGCGAGTTGAGCTCGCCATGGCGAAGTGGTGGCGAGTTGGGGGCGAGCTACAACTGCTGCTCTTTGACTTGAGCTCGCCTTGAGCTCGTCTAGACGAGTCCTGACAGTAATAAAAGTGATTTTTGGGGGATAAAAGACGTATATGTGTATGATATGATTGAGTAATGATCTTATAGTGTATGGTAAGATTAGATTAATTAAAAATTGAAGATACATGCTTGAGATTGCATGGTTGTTTAGTGATTAATTGACATGGAGTATGAAATGAACTTATATATGTGTATATATATATATATATATATGATGTGTGTGTATGTATTGTGTGTATGACCTAGTGATGATATGTTTGAGGTGAATTGGAATGAATATAGGTTGTGTAGTACTATATTTCATTAGGGGAATTGTGGTGATTATCGTCTAGGTATATGTACATACATGCATCATAAGTCTATTTGTGGTGAGTCCTTCATGACTTAAAAATGTAAATGAGGTGAATGGGATATAAGTTTATCCTAAATGAGGTGAATGGTGCCGCATGCATCTAGTGATGTCTAGGGTGACACGACATATAATTGTGGCATTAGTTGCATTAGGGATTACGTGATTATGTGGTAATTGGTAATTGATATTATGCTACTATGGTTATGCTTGATTGACATGAATGTGAATATGATTATGTGTTTAACTAAATGGCGATGAGCATGAGTTATCATTATTTAATGAGTATGAAATGTAAGTTACTAGACAATTTAGGGTCCGTTTGATTTGCAAAACAGAAAGTACTGGACAGAACAGTACAGGACAGAACAAGACAGTACAGGACAGAACAAAACTGTACCGGAGAGAGATAGAGATATGATATTTTTTATATTCGAAAATAAAATGGATGTTTTCGTATTTTTTATAGTTGTACTGTGGACAAAAAGTTGTCATGTGGTTTAGTGGGGGACAAAAAATCTTGTTTTTGTCCTGTCCCTTGCTACCTCTTTTGTCCAGTCCCATAACCAGTTTCTGAATCAAACAGGGTACAAAAAAAATTGTCCAGTCCAGTCCTCTGTTTTTTAGCAGATCAAACGCACCCTTAGTTGTTTAGTCATATTATTGCTATTTCCATAATATAAGTGTACCCTATACTTATGATTATGAACTTGAATTTGTAACTAACTCCCTATTTTGTGTTTGTGTATGGTTTGGGTCCAGATTCTTCGCTTGAGGAGTCTACTTGAGACTTAGGAGATCGCTTTGGTGGCCAATTTAGTCTAGCTTGGTAAGGAGTTGGTGTAGAGTTATCCTAGGTCCCCTAGAGTTTAGGATTGCTCTGATATTGTAACACTGTTGGGATTTAGTGTTATGGTTTCGCTTGTTTGAACTTATGTATTAAAACCTTGCTATTTCATACTTTATTATCTTAAGATTTGTTGAAGTTATGAGTAGGTCTTCTTGTATGAAGAACCTTATGGAGTTGTAATATGTCTTATGACTATGCATGCTTGGATTTGAGCCTTATGAATCTATGTTATATTCATATGAATTATTAAATGTTTCCGTTGCGATACAAATGAATATATATGCATGCTTTGAATGATTTTATTTCTTGTAACGCCTTAATTGCTTGTATTGTATTTATTTTAAGCTAAGTAAATAGTATAAGTGGGTTAGGGTGTTACATGTGTTCATTGGTTATCCTGAAGGTGTGAAAGGTTACAAGCTGTGGAAGATGGAACCTGGAGGATCTAAATTTATTATAAGCAGAGATGTTACTTTTGATGAAACCCGTATGGGAATGAAGTGCAAAGACTTGGAGACTAGACCAGAAACGGGGGTAGAGAGAATTCAGTTTGAGGTGGAGCCTTCCACTGATGAGAGGGAAGAAGAGGAAGATTAGACTCAAGTACCTGTGGAGAGTGGAAGCCAAACAATAACTGCTCCGGACTATCAGCTAGCAAGAGATAGGGAGAGGAGGGTTATTACTCTGCCTAATAGATACGGTTATGCTGACCTTATTTGTTATGCTTTGAATGCAGCTGAAGAGGTGCAAGACTCAGAACCAAAGAATTTCAGGGAAGCATCAGAAAGCATAGATAGTAAAGACTGGCTGAAGGTAATGGAAGAGGAAATGCTTTCATTGGAGAAGAACCAGACTTGGGAGTTTGTTCCACTACCTAAGAACAAAAGGGTAGTTGATAGCAAGTGGGTGTTCAAGAGGAAAGAAGGTATACAACGGGTCGAAGCACCAAGGTATAAAGCAAGACTTGTAGCCAAGGGCTTTACACAAGTGGAAGTAATTGACTATAATGAAATTTTCTCACCTGTGGTGAAGCATTGTTTTATAAGGGTTCTTATGGCAATTGTGAATATGTATGATCTTGAGTTAGAACAGATGAATGTGAAAACCGCTTTCTTGCATGGTGAATTAGAAGAGACAATCTACATGCAACAACCTGAAGGTTTTGTGGAAGACAACTCTAAAGTTTGTTTGTTGAAGAAATCTTTGTATGGGTTGAAGCAGAGTCCAAGGCAGTGGTATCGTCGGTTTGATGATTTCTTATTGAAGACTGGTTTTGTGAGAAGCAACTATGACAGTTGTGTGTACATGATGAAGAGGAATGAGAAAGTCATTCTCTACCTCCTTCTTTATGTAGATGATATTCTTATTGCAAGTTCTAACAAGCATGAGATTCAACAGCTCAAGGTGAAACTTAATGGTGAATTTAAGATGAAGGATATTGGTAATGCGAAGAAGATACTTGGTATGGATATTGTGAGGGATCGGAGTAAAGGTGTGTTGTTCTTATCTCAGCTTGATTATTTGAAGAAAGTGGTGGAGCAGTTTAGAATGAAAGATTATAAGATAGTGAATACTCCACTTGGTCACCATTCGAAGTTGTCAGTCAAGCAGTGTCCTCAATCCGAGGATGAGAAGAGGATGATGGAAAGTACTCCCTATGCAAGTGGGGTTGGAAGCATCATGTATGGCATGGTTTGTAGTAGACCTAATTTATCATATGCAATCAGTGTGGTAAGTCGGTTTATGGCAAATCCCGGTTCGGTTCATTGGCAAGCTTTGAAGTGGGTGTTGAGGTATTTGAATGGAACCTTGAAGGGTGGTCTTAAGTATACTAGGACAGATCCAGGTAGAGATGCTTTGGAGGGTTATGTGGATGCGGACTATGCAGGTAATGTAGACACTAGAAAGTCTCTGTCTGGTTTTGTGTTTACATTGTTTGGTACAGCGGTAACATGGAAGGCAAATTAACAATCAGTTGTAGCCTTGTCGACGACTCAAGCAGAATACATAGCCCTTGTTGAAGGGGTCAAGGAAGCCATATGGTTGAAAGGTATGATTGGAGAAATGGGGATTGGTCAAGGGTGTGTGAAGATACATTGTGACAGTCAGAGCGCCATTCATTTGGCAAATCACCAGGTGTATCATGAAAGGACAAAGCACATCGACATCCGATTGCACTTTGTGAGAGACATGATTGAGACAAAGGAAATCATGGTGGAGAAAATTGCAACGGAGGAGAATCCAGCAGACATGTTCACCAAATCGTTACCAAGAGCTAAGTTCAAGCATTGCTTGGACTTGATTAACTTCGTCGAGGAGTAGACGGAGGTTGGAGAGGGCAGCATGATGGTTGGTGGGAAGTTGACATCACCATCAATTTGAAGGCAAGGTGGAGATTTGTTGAAATTTGCCTTGAAATTGAAGCAGGAAAAACAAGGTTGGCCCTACCACCAGCGTTGGGCGCAGGACTGGCTGCGCGGGGCACAATACCTTAAAGATTGGAGCTCTAGCTCCTGCCATCTGCGTGGGGCGCAGGATGGCTGCGCGGGGCGCGGGCACGACGCCTTAAATAGGCTAAGTGCGTTTCTGTTCAATGTAATGTGATTTTAAGGGTTTCTAAGGCCAACATACAGACTAGGGTTAATAGAGAATCATCTTGGAAGACTCTAGGGTTGGGATAAACATATCTATCACCTTGTAATCACTTGTAATTGAATTTCTTGGTCACGGGAAGAAATTCGGGACTTGGGTAGAATAGGTTTGAAGACTATTTCTTGTAACCCTTGTTGTTGGGATTTCATTGTAACTGAGATATTCAATTGATAAGGAAGAAAGGAGAGCCGCCCTCTCCCCCGGACGTAGGTTCATTAACACCGAACCGAGTAAACAAACGAACGTGTCTTTTATCTTTTCGCCGTTGTTATTGTTTGTGATTACTATTGTTATTCTCGCTTGTTTGGTTGCTCAATTCTATTTGCTTCACACACTAAGGTTATTGGTGTGGTTCAGTCCGACTTCACAACAACAATGATGTGTCATCTCAATAATATTATGGCTAGACCACAACACGGTCGCTCTTGCTAACGAATGGACAACCATGTTTGCTTGCCGTTTAACAAACTTTACCACAAAGTTAGAATTTATTGACAATACATTATTAATATTATGAATAAGAGAGCTAAACTCCAAGGTCCCGACACGTAATGCATGAATAGCATCAACCACACACTTTGAGTCAGTTTCAAAAATAACTTTGTAATACATCTTTGCTCTATCTCCTTCATAGCTTGTAATAATGCAATTGACTCTCCTTCCACGTTCGAGCATTTTCCTTTCTTGTTTCTTCCAATGAGTACCGGCCAACACAAACCTTCCCAAATGGTCTTATAAGCACCATCCCACACTAGTTTTATTCGCCTCATTATAAAACCCCGCATTGTATCATTCGATAAGTGGTTTTCGCCAGTTTTGTTGCCTCGGCTGTTGACTAGTGTGTGATCCTCCTAACTGACAATTTTGCACCGCATTCCACTCTTTCCATAAATGCCGAGATTTGATTCCCAAATTTCAACCAGTTTCTCGTATCATTTCAAACTATGTTGTTTTTATTATTCCACAAAGGGCCAATCTTAACCGTTACAAAATCATATATCTAAAGATAGTGGAGTAAAAACTGAAAAGAGATTGTACCAGAAAAAAAAAATTTGAAAAGAGACTAAAGAGATATTGTTAAATTAAATTGAATGTTCCTTCCTAGACCTAGTACTGCTCAAAATAATATTTGTGGGAATCACTTCACTTCACTTGGATTCATCTAAATATAATGTTGACGTGACATAGAGTTCTGTATTCATGTCGATTGCAGCATATGTACACATATAGACAACATAGTGATTTGTCAACCGAATTTAAAATACGACAACATAGCGAAAAAAACGGTATTTGGTGCATCATCATCATTCATGATTATGTATCATAGCGTTATCTAAGATAAAATTACATAGAAATCCTTATTTGCTCACATGGCATCCTTTTATTTGCTAATCCATGGACATGGATCACTTTGCTTTTACATAAGAAGATAGGCCATAGCTTCGTGCAGCTTCCTTCCTTATAATACATACAAAACACGAGAATCTTAATTATTTGCTTTACATTTTTATTTTTTTTAGAAATACTACTAAAAATATACATATATTAAAGAATAAAATAATGGAAATTTTGTGAGGCTTATTATATTTTTTTATAATTTGAGAGTATTTATTGAACAGCTAATGAGAACGAGCTACATAAGTACATAGGTTTGTATGTGCTACTCACAATTAATTTGTAACAAACTTTTTTTTTCACATACGTATTGGTTGTTGAGTAAATATCTTTAAATTATTAAGGGCGTAGTTTAGAAAAATCTTCGGATTATATTTTGAAAGTTTCGTATTTATTTATTCTTTTACAGTTTAAAAATTATCATTTTTAACACGAATAACTGTGGTCCCTACATTTAGGGTAAATTTTGAAAGGAAAAAAAAAAGAGACAAAGATATGTACATAAGATGAGGAAAAGACCAAAAACACACAAGATAATAGTGAAAAGGTAGAAAATGCAGGTAATTTGAATCTAGGTAATCTTATGCAATGTTCAATCACATTTGGACGATTGCTCTTATCTCGATTATTGATCGAACTTAGTAAGTTCCATCTCAAGGCCTACCAGTAATATTAGAGTTCAGTTCAATTTGATGGAAAGAGCGGAAAAGATTTCTGGTGTTGGGTGTGAAGAGTATATAAGTGAAATGACTCATAAATTCAATATTTCAATATTTATGAGGGTTAACTCCTAGATAATTTTTCAGGAATTATTCGTTCGAAATATATTTAAGTTGACATGTTTTAACATTATTTCAAGGGTTCCTCTAGGTAGTTTTTGAGGAGCGCACAACCTCTGGTTAAAATTTCTCAAGAGCGCAAAACTCTTGAAAAATAATTTATGATTCCAAACCCTTTAAATTTTTCAGAGATGAGTTATTGCATCTTCAAGAAAATTTCCCTTAAAAAATCACGCATTTTTCTTGTTTGTAGTGATAATATTAATTAGGAAATATAATAAAAAATAATAATTAATATTAGAAACTAAAAATGACAACTAGTTTAGGTCAATTTACTTTACAAATCTAACAATAATTAATTATTAAGGGACAAAGAATATAGTTTACAAAATATATTACGATTATTACAACAATATATGCATGCAAAATTAACATTAGTTAATTATTATAGAACAAAGAAAATAATTTACAATTATTCACCTTAATTTGTAACGAACTACATAAGTAGCTGAGAACGAGCTACATAAGTACATAGGTTTGTATGTGGTACTCACAATTAATTTGTAACGAACTTTTTTTTTCACATACGTGGTTGTTGAGTAAATATCTTTAAATTATTAAGGGCGTAGTTTAGAAAAATCTTCGGATTATATTTTGAAAGTTTTGTATTTATTTATTCTTTTACGGTTTAAAAATTATCATTTTCAACACGAATAACTGTGGTCCCTACATTTAGGGTAAATTTTGAAAGAAAAAAAGAAAGAGACAAAGATATATACATAAGATGCAGAAAAGACCAAAAACACACTAGATAATAGTGAAAAAGTCGAAAATACAGGAAATTTGAATCTAGGTAATCTTATGCAATGTTCAATCACATTTGGACGATTGCTCTTATCTCAATTATTGATCCAACTTAGTAAGTTCCATCTCAAGGCCTACCAGTAATATTAGAGTTCAGTTCAACTTGATGGAAAGAGTGGAAAATATTTCTGGTGTTGGGTGTGAAAAGTATCACATTGAGTAAGAGATGTTAGAATATGTTAAGAATTATTTAAAGTCACAATAATATTGGATAAAAAAGTTGAAGTTGAACAGTATATAAGTGAAAAGACTCATAAATTCAATGTTACAATATTTATGAAGGTTAACCCCTAGGTAATTTTTCAGGAATTATTAGTTCGAAATATATTTAAGTTGACATATGTTTTAACATTATTTCAAGGGTTCTTCCAGGTAGATTTTGAGGAGCACACAACCTCTGGTTAAAATTTCTCAAGAGCGCAAAACTCTTGAAAAATAATTTATAATTCCAAACCCTTTAAATTTTTTAGATATGATGAGTTTATTGCATCTTCAAGAAAATTTCCCTTAAAAAATCACACATTTTTCTTGTTTGTAGTGATAATATTAATTAGGGAATATAATTAAAAATAATAATTAATATTAGAAACTAAAAATGACAACTAGTTTAGGTCAATTTACTTTACAAATCTAACAATAAATAATTATTAAGGGACAAAGAAAATAGTTTACAAAAAATATTACGATTATTACTACAACAATATATGCATGCAAAACTAACATTATTTAATTATTATAGAATAAAGAAAATAATTTACAAAATATATTACAATTACAACATAATAACAATATGCATGCAATTATATTACATAGGGACCACATATAAAAGTTGTGCAACCAGAGACATGTTACACTTGAAAAAGTAGCAAGCTATATCATAGAAAAGCCTTAATAATTTTGGCTTGTAGCTAAGAAATTGATGAAATATCATAAAACATATCTAAAAAGATAGAGAATGATCGTTTTCAAGGGGCAAATTAGTAATATTTAGTCATTGGTTGAACCTTTGGAGGAATCTGAGATGATTTTCTGTAGCATCTGGTTTGTCTCTTCCTCGGACATTCGCTCGTCTTTACTCTTTGATTTTGCATACGCCTCAAAAAATTCTTTGTTTTCTTTCTCCAGCTCATTCCAAACTGCATTCATAATTTTATATCATAATTTTTAAATATAATATATTCATTTAATGTACGGATGTAATGTGGTTCATAAATGTGACTGTGATAGGAGTATATATATTTGTAGGCACGTGTATAAATATGTTTGGATGTTTGGATTTGCTTTGTGTGGAAGCTAAGATATCATGTATCATACATAAATCAAACAAACATGCTTACTGTATGCCAAGAAACAAACAAACATGGTTAGGTAACTTAGGTTCATTTTTTTTTCCTTAAACTTTGGAAATAATAAGTGAAACTAAAGATTATAGAGGAATTTAATGTATATATTCAAATCATTACACATAAATGAAAAATAAATAACAACGTTAATTCTTTCATATATTAAAGTAAATATGTAAGTTTGTTTAAGAAGTTTGACATATATTTGATATCACAGTAGATATTAGAATCATGGTAGGTAAGTGTAATTTTAGTATATTCACGGTCAAACATACATTTAGCATATTTTGCACCAAATTTTTAATAATTGTGTTCAAAGGTTCATCTAAATATAATATTTTATTAAAATATATTAGAAATAGAAAGTCCGCACTTTTTTTAATAGCAAATATATTATATATAAATATAGAAACAATACAAAGTACAAGAGAAAGTTCAGAAGAAGAAAAATGATAAGATGTACTAGCAGTACACTCCATCAATTCCTAACAATCTCTAAGGGAAAATAGGAAAATAAATAGGTAAATAAAAATCCAAAGAAAAAGGAGGCACACCACCACCAAAACTAAAGCCTCTCAAAGCCACCACCAAGAGAAGAAGAATACTCCCCGATAAGAGAGAGGCAAAGATCAACCACATGTAGACAAAACAACAAGAAAACCTCCAATCCTCCTGGTCCATCGAGGCCCCAACATCACACCACAACAAACTTTATAGGTTTCAGCATAAAGTATGATGAATACCATACTCGTAAAAAGAACATGGGGGTCAAAAATTTTATCTAAAAATCACTTTCAAGATAAAAATTTCACCCTATCTACCATATACTCAGCAGAAAAGTCCACATCTAAACTAGACCTATACTATATTTTCTTAAGTTTTGCCCTAAAATGAAACTTTTCAAGCTATATACAAAATTGTCACAGTGTGAACTTCTTGCACTCAATAAAACTATATAATATCTCTAATTATATTTATATTATATGGTTTGTACTATAAATTATGGGTGCTTCAGGCATAATATGGATTTCCGAAAACAAAAACTACTTTAAAGATGAATTCTTACATTCTTTTAGTAAATTGGCACATCCTTATAATTTCCCCTTTTCTCTTTTATAAATGGTATAAGATCACTTTTGGGACCCTTTTTTTGGTCATATTAGAAGCACCCATAAATTGTGTGTTGCTTCTTTAAAATGTGTATATTTTAAGAGAAAGAGAAAAGACTTATTTTTAGTGGAGTATAGAGAAGGCCAGCTATCCAAGTAAACACAAATAACCCTATAATAGCTTATAAGATTTTATTGGATGTCTTAGTATGCGTTGAACTATTTCTACTTTAGTCGATTGGTTCAAAGTCAAATATCTCTTACATTTGCTTATAATTTCATTTTGGTTATCATAAAGGAAAACAAAATCCCAAATAGTGCTTCCAAACTCTTTTTTTCTAATTCTCCGTTCTTAGGGAATTAATTGGGAATCTAATAATTTAAGGTCTAGTCAATAATTGATCTATTCAGTAATACTCCCTTTTTTTTGTTGAAAGTAATACTCCCCTTTTCATTTACTTGTTCTTAAAGTTCAATTTAACATTATTAATTACCGATTTGTCAATAAACATTTAGTTATAGAGTAATAGATGAAGTAATATGATAAATTATTAAAGGTATTATAGAAAAAAGAGAAATTAAGGTATAAAAAGTAAGAAAAGTTATTGGTTATCTTGGTATGTGTAAAAAAAAACTACAACAAAAATGGGTTATCTTGGTTCCATGTTTCTTTCTTTTTTTGCAAATTTTTTTTGTCTTTTTAAAAATATATTCATATTTTTCACCTTAGTCATAGTATTAATTTGAAGCCCTAATTTTTTTTAATGGAAATTTGAAGCCTTAAAGTTTGTGGGTTGTGCAAGTTATATATGCGATTGAATACCCTCATCTTATTATTGGAAGTGAAATTCAAACTCATTTAACATTAACAAATATGAATATATTGTTTTTGTTTAGCTAGGATTGCAAATTTTCCAAGATCTTAGAACTTCCAAATGGAGAGTCTTGGTAAACTCTCAATACATGATCAAGCCTTTTGAGGGTTTTAATTAGTTTATCAAGCAAATTGAACTATCTATAGTATAATTAATAGGTCATACATAAATATATGATAACTATATATATAGGCATATATAGGTTAATTTCTTAATTTTTATATGATCATATCTTTCATGCTTCAAAAAAATATCTTATCTCTTCAATTTTGCATGACATGAAATAGAATATTAATTTAATTTCCATGTGTGTAATTAATAACTTAATTAAGAACATATTTTAGCGAAAGTGTTCCAATCAGCCAACTCAGTTGGTGAGTCGAGAGACAACGAAAGAATATTAACCAGAAGTTTCAGTTCAAACTTTGTAAACTAACATAACTTACTAATATTTGTCTATCCAAAAAAAAAATATATACCGGTGGAAGTTATGACAGGCTTAATATTTGCATGCTTTGAGAGAGCTTCCATGCATTCTTCCTTTGTCATGTGAAAGATCAAACACTTCTCAATCAAGTGCTGCACCTAATTTATATACCAAGACATGTCAAACATCCATGAATATGAGTAAATTATAAGATAAAAACAAATAATTAAATATGAAAAGAATACAAAAATTTGAGACTTTAACTCTTAATTAATTACCATATGAATGTATGAAGCTGATGATGAAGAAGAAGGTTCTCCCATGATCACAACACTAACAAAGGTTATTACTTGTTAAGAAAATTAAATGAATATATTAGTGCAAATTAATGTGAAGCTATAGGTAGGTAGCTTAGCTATAGAGAAGGGGTGCAAATATGATTTGATGTATGAATGTAGGATATATATAATAAGATCACCCTAATCTTAATGCAGGCGCAAGACAAATAGGGTACAATATAAAGTAGAGAGGGTGGTAAGGTGGGACCAATAGTCCCACGTGAGAGATAAATGATAAATGGCTGAGAGAGGATTAGAAGAGATTGTAAATGACTATTTTTTGTGTTTTTGTGTTATTTCCACTAGAGGTTTCTGCCTCCTTCACGTGATTTGTAGGACCTCTAAAACACAATTCCTCCAATACAGACAACAAACTTAGATCGTCAACAATTATAGAGTACATGTTATATATATTCTAAGACCTAGTGTGAGTAATTAAATACAGTGTATATAGCTAGCAATTATTTTTTTTATAAAAAAACAGTGATATTTTGGGAAAAAAATAATAGAGAAAGAAATTAAGAGAGATAATAAGAATATAATAAGACTATGAGACAGAAAGTCGTCTAAAAATCGTTTAAAATTGAATGTGCAATAACATTTCTTTAAAAAAAAGATTGGACGGTTTATTTAATTGAACACACAACTGGAATTGGTTTTGATTTTGTCAATCTTAAATACTTTATAAGATCTCCACGCTTTGGGATGCGAAGGTGCAAAGCAGCACGAATGAATAAATGTGAGTGGAACGAAAAAAATCCAGCTCCTTAACCTAATGTGGCATAGGTTCGGACCGCATGGAACCGTAGCATGGGAGGATGTTTAATCCTTTTGTCGTCAGCTCCTTGACAGATTCGGTCAGGTTTTTTTATTTACATATACTTTATATGATCCTTAATATAAGTAACTCTGATGTTTTATACATATATTGAATAATTTGATGTATGTCGCCTATAATCTAGGTCACATGCATTTATTATGGTTTTTCAATTTATTCTTGGTAATTTGGATGTATTTAGCCATCAACCTATAAAAACAAATTATATGAGTTGGTTACTAGTTAGTTGTGGGTCCGACATGCAAATTAATCTTCTTATGTGACTTGTTCTCATTGATTATTAGACAAATACTCTCAAATTATCAAGGGGTAGCCGATAGTAAGCGCCACTTGGTTTTTTTAATTTTCCCCTTGATATAATTTGAAAATATTTACCTATCGATCAATAAGAACAAGATAATAAAAGTTAGTTATAAGTTAATTGTGAGTACCACATGCAAATCTACTTATGTGATTTGTTCTTATTAGTTGTTGGTCAAATATCCTCAAATTATCAAGGGCTAGAGTATATCTCACCAATTAATTTTACACTGACAATCAATTAGAATGATTCAACATTCTATCTCATATATAGCAAATTGAGTTAAGATTGGATAATGTGACGGAAAACATAATTGTGACTGATTAACAGTATAATATTATTTTACACCATTAGTACATATTATTTTTCCTCTCGTTATTCTATATGGATCGATATTTTTTTTATTGTAACAATAATCTCATGCACTTGCGAAATTATCATATACCATACATTAATTATCAGATACCATACATTAAACAAGTTGTATAAAATCTACCCAACAAAATGGTAGAGCACAGAGGAAGCACCAATGCATTTTGAATGTTGGTAGAACTCTTCCTTTTCAATACGTATACAACTTGAAGTAGAGGCACATGGGCATTGGTTTGGTAGACTCAAATTGGTTATTCAAGAATTTGGAATGGTCTGCACCGAACTCGGTCATTTGTTATTAAAGTAGATAACATTGCTCTATCATTTTCAAACCAAGGACTCAGGTCAATTAAATATATAGTGAAATTGAAGCTACTAAGAAATATCTCTACAATATTATAAGCTTCAAAACAAAGTTGGTTGACAACTACCGGAAGCAAAAGATTGTTCTGTATAATTTTATTTTAGATAGTGTAATTCATATATACATAGTCAATTTAAAATACACTTCAATTTTATTGATTGATTTTCTTCACTCCATTTTGAATATGGATGAAAATTGATATTCATGAGACGGATAATATGATATTTGTGCTCACTTCATTAAATAAGTATGATATTTATATCCATGCAATTATCCATTAAGCAAGTATTTAGTATTTACAAATTTTGATTGAAGTACTTATCCATAAAGATTAATTTTTTATTTTTTATTTTTTGACTAAATTAATTATTTTATTTTATTTTTAAAAAGTTATATTTGTAAAAAAAATTAATTACTTGAAATAAATATTAACACATAATAATATTCATAATTTTTTCCTAATAACAAAAAATTCATCACAAAATTCTAATGAATTTAAAGGTCTTCCTAATTTTCATGATTAAAAAAATAACTTAATTAAAACTAATATAATTATCTAATAGTATTAAATTATCATAATTTCATCACTATTTGAGCCACTAAAATATGACTCATAAAGAAATTTTGGGACTTGAATAGGGGGTTGGGTTTGGGAGGCCCGCACATGTGAGTTCTGCAAAGTAAGCAGCGTCAACACACGGCCAGCCTATCACCCCTCCAAAAATTATTGCATCATGTTGTTAGATGCTGCGACCGGCTCCCACCGTTCGCTTTGTTTTCCTTACTCATTAGTTTAAGGCAAGTTTCATTGTTGCTTCTACCTTCTTATTTATAATACTTCATATTCACTCCTATAACAACAATAACCGATGTGGGACTCAAAAACTTCAAAAATTATATACTAGTTGCAGTGGAAACCATAACTCTTATTTGGAGCCAAATTAGCCGATGTGGGACTCTAAAACGTCAAAAGGGTATACTAGTTGCTGTGGAATGCAAATTTTAATAACGCTATTTGGCATATCATATGGATATGGGAACTCTTATTTGGAGCTGCGTTTCTTTTCTTTGCTACAATGGTCTATGTATGGGTAATTTTATTGACGGGGAACAGTATACATGATCATCCCGAATGCAAATACCAATTCCCACCTTATTTCGAGAGTGTGAGAATGAGGCGTCAATACTGCACTTGTAACATCCTGTGCTTGACCTTCATCCACACCATAGGCGGATGACCCGATTACACTATGTTGGTTAAGTTCCGAGCTTGCTAGGCATGCTTCCAACTCGTGAGCGGAATTCTAGCTCTATCACACACCGTCTGATTCATGTCTGTAGCATTATCCCACACTTGGTTGTTTCTTTGTTTCGGTATGCTACATAACATGACATTGAAGAGCTATTGTTGGACTGTGTCAAGCCGCTGCATAATCGAGAACAAATTATCTGTTACTGTTTTATTAATATCAATTCCTTCAGCCACTGTTAACCACAAAGCCTGTATGTTGCCAGCACTGCACTTTCTTATGACAGATAAAAAGAATGGCATGCTGTCCTCGTCCCCTTTGTTACAGACTGCACAATTTACCGGACACTGTCACCTTGATTAATAAGCTTAACATGCGTTGGCAAAACATGACGACCAATATGTCACAGAAGATTTTCACTTTAGGTGGAATTTTTGCGCGCCAGATCAGGTTCCAGCTAACTGTAATGCCGTGCATTTTCCGAATACCAGCATGATTAATGCACAATTTATATGCGCTGTTCCACGAGTACACACCATCGTATTCCAACAACACACATCAGCATATCTTTGTGGACAGAATGCAGCATAGGGTACCAATGCTCCACTTACAACCTCCTTACACCAAGGAGCTTCCTTCAAATGCACATGTTTTTGGATTTGCAAGTATGCTTTCTGTACTGTTTAATTCTGGATCTTGTTATTTTTGGATTCTGATTGCTATCTTTAGTGTCATCATTTTTGGCCCTGCACAAAGGGAATGTGGATAAGAAGGCTCTTAAGAGCTTGAACCTCTTATTCTCATTGTGTTGTGCATCAATGAATTGGTTTTGATGGTGAATTCAAGTTATTGTAATATTCTTCTGTACTTGTTGGATGGGTGTTATTTGCCTCTGCACAAGTTCACTTCTTTGAGTTTGGTACGGTTTTATGGTGAAAGTTGTGCTTCTTCTATTTTTGAACAAGGAAAGTTGCGCTTCTTCGTAATGTTCTGTGCACAATTATCTCATATGATGCCAAATTTTATTACATGGATTAATATGGAAGTGTTGCTAATTTTAAAATAGTGTTGCTGAGGTGCTTTGTGTTGGACATTAATAATAGTGGTTCGTCCAAAGTTTGGTCACATTTCATATCTCTACTATATGCTTGTAGCCATCGTTCATATCCACACACCAAACCCAAAAGTGTTGAGCATGAGAGGGTGTGTTAAGTGGGAGCAATCCTCACTTTATAAATCGATTTTGTAAGATTGAGTTAGACTTAACACAAAATTAGCCAAAGTGATTAGCAAATCTGCTATCTTTAACCAAAATTTGATGCAAGTCATTAGCATACCACTGCCAATAGCCCAAAACATTTTTTATATTAGATAATTCTATACTCTTAAGAACGACAAATCAATGGCATGAAACCAGTGTATGCTGGAGGTGGCAAGGGTGCCCCATTTAAGCCTGTCACTAACTTTTTGGCCAAACCAAATTGATTTTTATGTTTGTCAAACATAATGGAAAGAAAAGTAGCATACCAGAACATAAAATACAGAATATAAATTCATTCACAAAATTTCATTTGGTATATTTTACAACAACTTGCCAAGCAAATATTACACTTTCTTTTTACAAAATATTATTATTGTTTAACATTAGCTTGATTACACTGCATTTCACCTATTCATTGCAAAACTATTTGAAAGAATGGCTAACTACATATTTTTACATTACAAAGCAGACTTCAATTCTCTTTTGACAACAATGGCTCCGATTGGGAATCTCTGATTGGGGCGAGTGGAGGCCTTCCATTACCAGATTCTAAGTCGGTGGGTGCACGACTCTCTTCTCTGTGTTTAAATAATTGTGAGAAGAAGCTTGGTTTGTCGTCTGATGAAGAAGACCGTGATGATTGTGAACTTTCATATCCTGGTTTCAAGCTTTGAACATGCTGCAAGCAAACTTGAACAGCATCGTGTACTCTCACAAAGTACCATTCTTTCCCTATCAACTCCACCAGACCGGCTTTAGACAACGTAAGCAGAATATCTGGGTTTGGATTGGATATAGCAATCTGCAATGAAAAAACCAAAAGTGGATTGGTGCTAAGAACATTAACAGACTTATCGTGATAATTTGATGAATCAAATAGTTGTTGAAATTCCGAAATCTCACTCTACCTGAATGTCACGTAACTTGTACTCCTGATACAAGTCTTTCAAAGCCTGAACAGCACTAGAGTCTATGTAGGTCACAGCTGCAGTCATCATAACCATAGCATAGAACAAAAGAGGCACAATTGTCATCATCATCTTTCATAATTGAGTGTATGGGCAAATATAAATTGGAGCACGGACACAGACACGAACATGTTGACACCAATAATAATTTGAGAAAATAACATAATGTAATATAATCATAAGTGTTGGTGTCGGTGTCGGACACCGACATGTGCCAACACCGGGACATGTCTAATTTGAGGAGTGTTTGTGCTTCATATTATATAATAGAAAACAACAATTAAGAACTTCAATACAATGTTCATATGATTCATCAAACCATGGGAGCTAACATGTAACAATTCAAAATACAGCACAACTTCAAATGCATAGGATCCAACAAACACAAAATTAGAGTAAGTACATTATTAATAAATATATGTAATTATATTCCTTGGGTACCAAAATTACCTTGGAAATCAATAAATGATATGATTAAGTGAGTTGTGAGTTGTGACTACTATATTGCAGGTGTTTTTTAACTAAGATAACATTTCAATAACTACAAAATTAAAAGGAGAGAATAAAAGAGAAAAATAAGTTTCAAGGTGTAAAATCCCAGCATGCTCAGAAATATGTTGGTTCATAACAGTATTCAGACACATAAAAATACATCTTATGCTTCTTTGAACACAGGGTAAGCAGCACTTACGCGCCATCTCTATAATCACAAAATTGATTCTTTCAACCTCAGGACCACGTCTTGTATAACTATCAACAACAACTTCATATTCCCGCAACCTGATATAGTACTCTAAATCAGTTAAACAATAGTCTTGATTGGAAATATGTCAACTACAACTCGTTTATTGTTACCTGTCCTTTATGTAACTGATATTTGCAAAATAAATAGGAGCATCGATACGAACAATTACAATTCCATTGTATGTATATGCTTCGGGATACTGTTTAACATTTCTATAGACAGTTGTCCCTGGCAAACGACCCAAAACAGCTGCAGCACACCACAAACAATAATATTAGCAAACCAACATATTTTACACTACATGCATCTATATATTTACATGCATGTGCACACACATCTATCAACATCCTCAAATCCCATGAGAAACTAACAATGTATGAACTAACACACTGTATCCCTAAGTTTTTATATCTATATGGAGATATCACCTAACTGACACTCTTTTCAACCCGAATATCAAAAAATCGTGTCATCATTGTCATTCAAAAAGATGAAAACCAATTTTGTGTTCTTACTGATGGTTACTTTAAACCTGAAGTGATGTCTCCGTACAGATATAAAAACTTAAAGATATAGTGTGTTAGTCCATACTTTAGCAACAACATACATAATTTCTGTACAAAAAAGAAAAAAAAAACTTACCAATGTGAGGATTTGCTGACTCGTGAATTACAAAAGCAAGTGAAGCTCCAACCTACAATTTCAAAACCCTTATCAAAGTTGTGTGTCTATTAATTATTAACATAACAAAGTTCACGTTGTACTCACCCCAACAAGTACACCAATCTCAATACCAAGGAACAATGTCATACTGCTAGTAAGGGTCCAAAGAAGAAAATCTTTTTTATCTACACGCCACAAAAAAATGGCCTCATGATAATCTACCTGAAAAAAACATGTTGAATTATTAAGGTAAATGCTTTGATGTGGAAAAACTGATAACCACAAACTTGATGAGTTGAGTTTAGACAAACAAGATATGGAAGCTAACTAAAGTTTTCTACAATACATCATTTTGGTTGAATTAGTAAATTATAAAATAATTTGGGGTTGACAACAAGATATTCTATACAAACTAGATATTTTTTAATGAAACATGGAATTTATAAAATGGAGTAACACTTTAAACTAAATAAACGTATTTGTGCAGTTTCACATAGAAACCAGACTCTTTTCCAAAAAACAAAACCTATAAACCAGACTAGATTATTGTATGTTATCAGTACCAAATAAAATATCATAACAATCAGAATAAGAATGGAGTCAAAGCATCAAGAAAGAATCATATTTATGATCTATCATTATTAAGATTTGTGATAGGACATAATGACATTGTTTGGTTATTGATTAATGTAGCCAACCACAACGGTTCAAAAGGGTTATTGTTGTAGCTGTATATTTTCCACTTGCCACCACATAAAACTGATAATATTACCAATTAGTCAATGTTTGGAGAGAACGTAGGGGTTGGAGTGATAAGGAGGTCATGGTTTCAACTCCCTCCACTAACATTTTCTTTTAAAAAAAAACTGCGACATGAAATTAATCACTCAGCACAACAAGTAATGCTTACCAGACCCATCACAGCAGAGATCACGATGGCAGCAAGCGCAGACTGAATTATTGCAATGCAACCAAAAAAGTCAAAATTAGTTTACGTTTGGGTAATATAGTAGAAATAAAGTACACAAATTTAGAATTCAATAAAAACAAATTGAGAAACAGTTTAACAATTTTGTTAGTCTTAATGTCATGTATCCTATTGAATATTTTTGTGTAAATAATCAAATAACTCCTCAATGGATGCTTAAGGTGATATTAAGATGGTTCTCTAAAAGATTTTGGGCATCAATTAAAGGGTTCCTTGGCACAAAGTTTAGAGTTGTTGCCGTGTGACTGGAGGCCATGGGTTTGAGCCATGGAATTAGGCTTTTGAAAATACAAGGTAAAACTGCCTACAAAAGATCCATAATAAATCTGGCCCTTCCCTGGAGCCTATTATGAAGGGAGATCCATAGCACCTGGTTGCCCTTTAACAATTTGGTCCTTAAATCAGTATTTATTTTAAACAGTTAAGGATTAAATTAATCTCCAAAATGGATCAACTTAAACTTAATATTCCAGCTATCTTCAAGAATCAATTTGAGCATTTACTTAAATATCACTGTAGTTTTATGGATTTAATCCCAGGCAGATGTCAGCAGTAAAATATAATAGGTGCAACCAGAACTTCAATTTGAAAAGGAAAAAAATTAGTCCAACACAGATAACACCAGGAAAAACATTTTCAAATGGGACATATGAGCTATAAAGACTTGAAAACAAACCTGAGGTATGCTCTCAAATAATGGCGTCAGAAACAAAAGTGCACAAGTTATTATGATCCCTGAAACTATCGCTGATACTCCAGATTTCGCACCACTTTCATGATTAACAGCTGATCTTGAAAAGGAACCTGCATAACATTTAAAGGGGAAAATCTATTCAAGATATATTTTCATCTCAAGATAAACATAATATTGAATTTGTTGATGCTTTGGAAACAAAAGCCAAGTAGAAGTATGACCTGTAGTAGGGTATGCTGAAAAGAATGAACCAAGAACATTGGAAACACCAAGGCCGAACAACTGTTCATAAACATCCAGAAACAAAGTATGTTTTAAAAACAAAACAAAAAACTGTCTTTCATTTTTCCAGCAACTACAATCAATACTTGTAGCCACTTTTTAGAAAGCCAAACTAGCTACCAATTAGATTCTAGTGCAAATCAAGGGAGCAGATTTATCAATGGCGGATTATAGTGGCCAGCCAAAATCGGCCATATAAATATGGTGTTTTGGCCTATGGCGGCAGGCACATAATATGCCATTCGGTGGAGGAAATTTGGCAACACAGCTAGGGAGGTGCCACTAATAGGTTAGACCAGTTTTACTCAGATTTTCAGGGTGCACAACCTCATAGGATATACTTATATAAGACAGAAACTATCGGGGATTTGTAGATGTAAATATATTTTGGATAGAAATATACCTCTTGATTTGAATCCAACTCATACCCATTCTTTGCTGCTAACGCCTTTGCGATTCCAACTGATTCCTTTATTTTGAAAATTTAGCCAAATTAAGATCAAAGTTACCAATCTATGATTTCAATTAAAGGAAAACTAATTGGGAGGAAACAGAGATCTTACCAGTATAGCCACACCTGTTATAAGAAAAGCAGTTGGAATTAAGGACTCTGCGTACTCAAAAGCTCTCGGAACAGAAAATTTGGGGAGGCCCTGAGGTATCTCTCCCACCTAATTAAAAAAAATAATCTTTATCAAATTAACTTAATTGCTATCAGCGTCATTAAAATGTTAGTGAATTACTGGCCAGAAACAGTTATAGTTGTCATTTACAAAAGAACATCCATGCCAACAAAAGAAGTAGTAACTCAAAGATCAAAGCAATTTTCACAGCTCATAGTACTTACAATATCAAAAACTGAGCGATGACACCAGATAACAAAGCACAGATTTCTCAGTTAGGACGGCAAATTTAGGAGAGTGGATTCTCTCAATTTAAATTTCCTCAATTTTCCTCAATTGTTACACATCCATCATTAAACATGAGAGAGAAAAAGAGAAGTAAAATTATAAAAATATAGAAGAATGAATTGGATGGTGGATGTGTAACAATTGAGGAAAATTGAGGAAATTTAAATTGAGAGAATCCAGTCTCCAAATTTAGGGAGGTAATCAGAGAAAGTGAATGACCGCGACAAATTTTTCAGACCACACAATAACAGTAGACTCAAATGATTTTAAATGTAGGTTAAATGAATGTCTAGAATAATCTTCAATGAAGCTGACTTTTCAAGAAAAACAAAGATAAACTCTAAAAACTCAACTAAAAATAAAATGTGCAAACATAATTTGATACTGGCTTTGTTGGTTCAGTGCTCCGGACATTAATGACATATGATGTGGGAGATAATTTGATGATTTCTATATGCACTAGCACTGTGGCTTCAAAATCATCCTCAATGTCACTGTCAACCAAATATATGCACTAGAAAGCATTCATATTAATATGTAAGTTCCTATTTTGCTGATTTAGTTCCAAATAAAACCTAATTGAACTAATACTTCAAAAAAATTATGAAGGGGTATAAGAACAAAAGGTTTTAATCTTTGTATTATATTTTTTAATCTAGTTTTGTAGCTTCACCAAGATTCATATTAACATGATTGATATATATTAAAAATCCAAAAACACATCTCATCCATTTGATTCTTACCAGAGAAATTGATGCCGGATGAAATATTTTTACAAAGAGTGTTCCCAGAACTACTGCAGTAAGAGGACCTGCAGCTCTCAAGAATCGCAAGTATTTCCTTGATTTTCCCTGGATACATAACATCATACAATGAGCAGGATGTTGATAAGTAATACAAGTATTTCACCAAACATCAGAGATAGATTCATACCAGGTGTTTCATGACAAGAAGTATTGCAAGCATAACTGATCCCAATACAAAAGGGGGCCATGAAAACTACAAAATGGAAAACCACCTCTGTTAAATTAAGGGGTTTAGGTATGGCACCAGAACAACTTCGGAATAAAGAAAAGACAGAAAATGAACATATATATGATGATTTGAAAGTATTAAGAAACAGATCATCCCAGTCTGAATTTCAAAATAAGAATCTTGATTCAAATTAATAAATTATCAATTTTAGAGGGAACTTTAACTTGTTAAATTGAAATTATATACTGAACCTTAACTTGTGAACATGCAGTGTGATAAAGTACATAAAAAATAATGCTTTCCTAAACATCTACTAGAAGATGATAATTGGCATCAGAAGAACTACTCAAAGCTATATTTTCAATCATAAAGAACGGTTCATTTAACTACTAAGTGTATACTATTTACTCTGCAAAATTCTAATTTTAACTTGCCTTTCATGCATACAGATACAGTCGTACAGTTCATTTTTCAATCGACATTACAACTTTACAACTCAAATTGGGTCAATGCAAGGTAAGGCTGCCTGTAATATACTCATAGTGGATACAAGGCTAACCTAGGTGTTGCTATGGCAGGAGCTTTGTAGCCCCAGGTTTCCCTATCTACAACTTCACAACATGAAATGCAGGAAGATACATACATATATATATATATATATATATATATATATATATATATATATGACTCGGTTACAAATTTAAAACCAAGCCATAAACATAGCAAAAGCTTCACTTGTAAACTTATTCTTCTGAAACCTCCACACCGTACAGTGTTTTAGGAGTTTCTTCTCAAACTTCATATATATCTTGAACAACTTAAGTCAAATATTTACGACACAGGATACACAAGGATAAAGAACCCGATTTTTTGTCCTAATAAAACCCAAGTTAACAATTTAATTTACAGGAGCCTATTAAAAAAAATGATGCATGGACATTACAGAACAAGACATCCTGTTCTGTTATTTTCTCTCTGGTTTCACTCTTTTTAGTAGAACTTAAATATATAACTTTTTTTACCTCATGCCCTATTATAGTCATGTTCTGTTCTGTACCCAAAACCATGTGTTATCGAATGGAAAAAAAATGTCCTTCAATTACATTAATAAAATAGATACTAAAAACACAATATATCCATTTCAATCTATTCTGCACCCTATAAAACCTAACTATGTCTATCATCAAACTTTATCCTAATTTCATTAGTCACCTAAATTATTTAGCTATCAGTAACATCTATAAATATTCTGGAATGACAAACATTAGTTTCAATGAGAAAATTTGCTAGTTAATCACAACTAGTAGAAGAAACTTCATTGGATAATTCATTTTTCAAATTTATTGCATACCTTATCAGCTCCAGCTATTATACTTTTAATTAACGGTATAATCTTGCTACTTCTGTCTATATCATATCCCAAAAAGTACTTTGCTTGAGATAAACCAATCACAATAGCTGAAGCAGATGTAAAGCCAGAGATTACAGAATGGCTAATGAAACGGATCAGCCACCCAAGCCTGAAAAAACCAAAGACAGGTACGTATAGGTTATTCATAAAATCCCTTTCATAAGAAAAATCAGGCCTGATGCTGAATGCTAAGTTATCAAAATCATATAACTGCTAGAAGAGTTTTCAACCCCTCCTCTTGGTATTAAAATAAAGCAGTCTTCTTGCAATTTAAGGCATTGCAATTATAATGACAATACTACAGCAATATTTATTGGCATATTAATATAATCATTTGTAAATATGCTTAGATGCATGAACACTGAGGAGAAAGTGCCATTAAACATTAGTTAGAGTATCAGATGCTCTAGGGGACAAAACACAAGGGAGAAAACTGTGTTCCCGTATTCATATCTAAGTTAGAATGCTATACGTATAATGATGAAAATAAGGAATAGCAAAAATACCTCAATAGTCCCATTATGCACTCCAGTATCCCAACCATAAGGGCCAGTAAAATTGCCAACTCTGTGTATAATTCACTGGATGAATCAGCTACACTGCCTAGAACATTAGAGACCAATAGAGAAACCAATGCTACCGGGCCAACTGCAAGCTGGCGAGAAGACCCAAATATGGCATACACAAATATGGGCACAAAACCAGAGTCTTCCTTGCAAAGAGAAAAACATTAATCACCAGATATTATATTACATAGAACTTCAGTATATATAAGGATTAATGACATAGAATTAAACAACATGGAGTGTTAAAAAGGACGATATGAAACTGACAGACAACTGACAAGAACAAAAAGCTAGAATTTCATCGCCATCAACATGGCATAAACAATATTGGTGTTTAGATCAATGAAAGATAAGATTCATAAATATAACTCAAAGACCTGCTAGTTTAGCTGGTTTGGCAAATACTATTTGGCATGATGCAAATCTGAAAATGTCAAAAACCAACAAAGGCATTCTATTGGTCCAGTGCACAGTATCATTTCACTTATCTTGTTTCCCTTAATCCTTTCTTTCAGTTCTTAATAAAAATACTGTTCTTGGCCTCGAGCGTACTTTTCCCATTTACTCAATAGCTTAAAATAAATCAAATCAGTAATCATTGAAAAAAAAAATCACACAGTAAACTTAACTTCACTCTTCAAAATTTTAATGACAAAAGTTCGGAAATTCGCTTTTATCATAAAAGTTAAAAGTAAAGTTAACTCAAATTATATCATGAAAGTTAAAACAAATATACTACAGATTTAATAATCAATCATAATTGTCAGATCAACATTTGATTTTAGTCGTAACTATTTATAAAGTCACATATAATTAACTGTGATTTGCTGACAATATAAAACTCGTGGATTTAATATTTTGTACACTATCAATTAATCATAATCGTCAGTAACTCCTAAAAGAGATTTCAAGATGTAACAGCACTAAAATATGAAGCACAGACACTCTCATATTAGGCGCGTCCGGGTGTCAACACACGTCGGTGCCTAACACGACGCTAACACTTGTGATTACGATGAATTATATCATTTTCTCAAATTATTATCTGTGTCGACATGGCCGTATCTCTTTCGTGTTCGGTATCCATGCTTCATAAAATATACGCATAATCGAAAAAATTCATCAACAGCTTGGAAAATTAAGCAATCTTACAGAGTCCATATATTGGTTGAAGTCCAGCTAATTTTGCATATGACATCGACTGCATGAACAAGAAAGAACTAAATTAGCATAAAAAAATAATTAATTAATTAAAATTAAAAAATGAAAACGGAAACATTTTCAGTTATTTTGTGATCGGAGAAAAAGCGTTACCTGAGGAACAAGCATAACACCGACGGTAATTCCGGCCATTAGATCGACCTGGAAATACTCATGCCATTTATAGATGCGAATCCAACGTAAACAAGGGAGAAAAAACTCGAGCCATTGAAGCCAAGTCATTCCTCGGAGTTTTGAAGCCCATTGAGAAATTGCGATATTCGGCGGCAACGAAGAAGAAGTAGGATTGGTGTTCGGGTGTTGCATAGGAATAACTCTGATAGGACGAGTTGAAGAGGAAGTCGTCGGCATGGTTGCGGCGGAGGGAAGGTCGGAGTAACTGTGCGATGCGAAGGTTATCTCCATGCGCATCGCCGGCGCATTGGTGTTTGATCAGAATTAGCGCGCGTGCGTGGGTGTACGTGACGCGTGGTTGTTGAAGAATCTGAAGTGAATGTGATGGTGGAGATTGTTTTGAAGAGGAACGAGATTGAAGTCTGAAGATATAACAGAATGTGGACCCACTAAAATAAATAGAAAATTATATTCTTTAGTTTTATATTTTTTTTTTATTTATTTTAATGAAATGAATCGGATCCATCGTTAGTTGGTTTAGTGGTGATCGATGCTGAACTTTGTAAGAATGACCACGATTCGATTTCGGTAACTACAATCAAAAAGAAGCTGAAATCACTTAATTTCAGAACTAATGTTTAAATTATATTAAACTGATTGGGAAAAACAAAATTAAATGAATTCATAGAATATATAATATAAATAGGGTCATGTTAAACAGTGCACCTGGTGCACTAGTTAAACATACTCAAAAAAGAAAGAAATAGATAAAATTAATGCTAAAGAGATAATTTTTTACATCTTTAACATATTAAATGCACAAATTCCAAGAAAATGTTTCTATACTAATATGTTTAATCAATGCACCAGATACATTGTTTAGCATTTTCCATATAAATATATATATAAATATGATAATTGAAATGTACAGTTGTAAAAAGGAAAAAGAAGAAACGTGGGGAAACCATGTTTACATTTTATAAATTATATTTTCTTGGTTTAAAACTTTGATTGAGATAGCTAATGCAACGTAAGCATAATTAAAATAATGTGTTTGTTCAATTTTATTTTTTTTGCTACATTGTGTTTGTTCAATTTAATTAGTTTAATCATCACTTAAACTACATTCATATAAATCTAGGACGGTCTAAATGAGATGATATAGTTTTCTATGTAATTTAAACAAAGGTTGGAGTTACATAAATTTTAGATACGCAAATATTTGAAAAATTTGATCCTATATGAGACACGATAAAAAGATAATTAAAAAATTGATAACTCACTCAATTTTATAGTTAATGAAGATGCATATTAAGTTTTCACTCCTTCCATTTTTTATTTTTTAACCCTTTAATTTTTAAGATAGGAAATATGATAATTTAACGTTTAATTATGAGATAAGTAAAGTTTAACCATCAAGAATTATTTTCATCTGAAATGAAACTCAAATTCTTCTAAATAATTCGTTTTAGGGGAAAGCTCGCCAATTTTTGATTTACTTCCTCTGATGATATAAGTAAAAAACACTTTTCTAGATTCATTTTATAAAATAAGTATTTGAACAATAAAATAGTCTAGATGCATATTTTATGTAATAAACATAAAAATATATTTTTTAGATATTCCAATTGAAATATAGTAGTAAAAACAAACAACTCACAATTATTTTATAAGTTTTCTTCTTATTTAAGACGATGTCCTTTGTAATATTCAACGTCTGAATGATATGACTTTTTAAAAATGTATAAGGGATATGTGAGCTGGTGTAACTTAATTTATACAATAACATTTTATAGATAATCTATTTTTCCATGTTATGTTAAAAAATGGAGTTGTAGTGAGATGATATATAGGATAAAATATAAAGTTATTATCTTTTTAATAGTATAAAATTATCTTTTTTTTCTCTCATATATTATGGTATATTTATATTTACATTTACAGTATTTTGAGTCTAATTTTAAAGAAACCTTGTGTTTTCTTAAATAAGAGCATCTCCAATAGTGATACCGCTTTGAGTATTATACATTATTAACAAATTTATTAATTCTATTTAATTTGATTATACAAAAAAAGATAACATTAAATTGATGATACGGTACCTTAAATAAGGTACCGGTATCATTAATTTTGATACCCTCTATGCTATGTCATAGAACTTCAATGATAAAAAAATAAAATACGGATCATTAATCTATAATACTCTCTATGATACTCTTATTGAAGATGCTCTAAGAAAGAGAAATTTTGAAAGTTTAAATTTTGTTGCATCAGCTGTGAATAAAATTAGTTACATAACATTATTCTCTTTTTTTTGTACATATTACATAACATTATTCTATCATATCCCAATGTATTGTTGCCACAATATTAATATCATCTCGCAGTTAAAAAAATATAGCCTCATTCATGTTTTATAAGTGTACTGTAGTTTATATCCGTATTAGTCAAAATTCAAACCTAAACCACTTAGAAAAATTTTAGAGTTTAAAATCACCACGCAAGTGTATATATATATATATATCCCAAAGTGGAGAATAATATATATAATGAAATATTTGACATTCATATCATAAGCTCATGGTGGAGATTTAAAGAGGAACATGATACGTAAAAAAATTATAACGAAACGGGACCCATAATTATTATTTTTTGCATATTTCATAGTTTAAAATTATTAAAGGGTACAGTTTTAATATATATAAGAGGTAATAAAAAACGTGAGAAAACCTAATTTTCATTTTTTTTATTTAAATTTATTTAGGGTACTAGTTTACATTTCTTTAGTAAATTACTATATAGTAATTAAAAGATAATTTATTAATAATACAATGAATCTAAAAAATAATCTTTTCGTATATATTTTTATAATGAAAAGAGTATTTATATAATGAAAGGTAATACTATTTGACCACACGCAGGATGAGTTTCTTTAGTTGATTTGATCATGGTGTCTGTCCGTCGTATTAGTAAAAACTGCAATAAAACATTTATCATTTGTTGACTTGTGGACTGAATGAACCTGGATTTGTTTTTGGACTAGATACAAACTACAATACAGGACGAGATAGGTCATGTCTCAGAGAATCCAATCACACTGTGGGGCTGACGATCATAAAAATACTATTGCACCAATAATTTATTGAGTTACTAGGAATTTTTTTTCTGAATATCCCCCTTTTATAAAAATAACACAAAAATGTCCTCTTTTTTTTTCAAAAATTTTCGGAATATCCATGTGGGCCTTGTGCAGGGATATGGCGCCCAACTAAAGTGTGCCATATATGAAGCAATGACGCCCACCAAGATGGCGCCACCTATATATTATTTTTCTGCGTTTTTGCTTTGGATAGGTAAGGGTTAGGGGTTTAAAGGGTTTAGGGTTATGGGGTTTTGGGGATTTGAATTTTTTTAAAAAAATTTTATATTAAATATATATTATTAAATTCTCATCTTATTTTAAAAATTATGTAAGCCGTGAAATAACTAATGTAATTTTTTTTTGTGCTTTCGTACGAATGTGGACAATTATGGTTGTAATATTTAATATTTATATTGATAGTTATTACATAATAGAAAAAACTAGAAAAAAAGTTCGTAAAAAATAAATAAAATTCTAGCGTTGCGTGGAGGGCCCGCATCATTTGGACAATCCGTACGTGCATGACCCGGCACCCGACATAATCCACAACTGCGCTCACGTTGGTTGAAGTCGTCCATTTCCGTTCTGATTCGTGTACTTTTTGGACGTCCTTTGTTTATTCTTTTCGTGTCTGGATGAGGAAGAACTAAAACGCCTCGATGTTCGGGCCAAAACTGTTCACCTGGAACAACCGGGAATGCGTTGTTGTAGACGCATAATACATTTGATGTTTTGTACACGTCAGAAATGTACACTTGATAGTTTTGATGAACGTAAGAGCAGGCAGCAATTACATGTGAACAAGACAAATGTAAAGCTTGAAATATGCCACAATCACACCACATTTCAAGCAAGTTGACCATGTAATGAGTCATAGGTCGACCTTGGTTGTGATTCAAGCTTTCTCTGACTGAAAATGTGTGTTCATGCCTATCAAAAGCAGTGACTTCATGTGTGTTAGCCTTTTGCACTTCTTCTGCAATTCGTTTCTGACATGCCTCTGTGAAATCCTGTCCATAACCTAAAACAGCTGCCGACTGAGATGATCTTCTTGCAAATAGTGCCCCACACCTATAATAGGTTGCTTTCACCAAAGCTGTTATAGGTTGACTGCGAGTATTCTTAAAAACAGAGTTCATTGATTCTTAAAAACTCGTTGATTGCTGGTGATTCTTCTTCGTTCGCTAACTTATTAAATACTCCATTTCAAGGTCATTGCCCAGCTCCAGACTACTTTCAAAATCAACAAAATAACCAACATGATGAACAATAAGAAAATAGTCATTGTATTGTAATTTTCTTTATTATTTTATGTTTGTAATATATTTATCATTTAATATTTGTTTGTGCCAATTTAATATTATATTATTAATATTATTTATTTAATTATTATAACCCCTAAACCCTTAAAAATAATTTTTTTTAATATTTTTATCATTTAATAATAATATATATTTAATATAATTTTTTTAAAAAAAAATTCAAAACCCCATAACCCTAAACCCTTTAAACCCCTAACCTTACCTATCCAAAGCAAAAACGCAGAAAAATAATATATAGGTGGCGCCATCTTGGTGGGCGCCATTGCTCCATGTATGGCACACTTTAGTTGGGCGCCATACCCCTGCACAAGGCCCACAGGGACATTCCGGAAAATTTTGAAAAAAAGAGGGCATTTTGGTGTTATTTTTGTAAAAGGGGGACATTCAGAAAAAAAAAATCGAGTTACTAGTCTAGTACTACTACTACTAGTATAGTCTACCAAAAATATATTTCACATAGAATTTCGACATTTTCGGTACCATGATTTAATTTGATAGTTTTTCTTTTTTTGGGTACAATTAATTTGATAGTTTTACTTGTAAGAAAAATTTATCAAATCAACTTCAATTAAAGGAGTGATTAATTTTCGAAAAAGTTTTTAGTAAGAAAATTTAAGAAAAAAATTGCAAAAATAGATATTTAACCTTGTTTACATTCATCACTATCCATGATTTTCATAAAATAATGATATTAAATGGCATCATTCTTTAACATTTTGTCATTTGTTAATTCTTGTCTTTCTTTTATAAAAAATTCTTACTAAATAGTAATACTATTTTTTTTTTAAATATAAGTAACCATCAATTATAAGATTCTATAGTTTTTTTAGTTTTTTTTTTTTACTCAAAATAAAAATTCATTCATTCATTCAAATTGAAACATACATAAATCACTACAAATTCAAGATTGCTAAAAACTGAAAAAGGTGAATCTGCAAACAAACTCGCAGCACCTAGGTTAATAGCATACAACAGCATCATGAAATTGCCTACAAATATGACAGAATAAATGTCACCGGAATATTCATAATCTCGGATCTGCAACGTTGATATCCAAGTTTTCATCTTCATCAGATCTGTAATGAGTTTAGGTTGATATGTCAATTTGAATCAACAAAACACAATACTAAAACGAAAAACCAACAAACGCCGCATAATACGACGACAAACACAACGTCGCACAAGACGACGACAAACAAAAAATCACAAAGAAAAACTAAATATATGTGAAAATCATTTATTTAAATAAAAAAAGGAAAGAAAAACAATTTAGAGGGGTGATTTTGGATCAAAAATTGACCATAAAATCACCCCTCTTTTGGTGGATAAAGAAGAAGAGAAACTAAGATTTAAGAGAAAAGGGGGCGGCTGTGTGAGAGAAAGGAGAGGGATAGACATTAATTAATCTTAAATTGTGAATTTGTTGCATTTGCAATAGCGCATATATGTATACTTTTTTAGTTAAAAAGTTATTTTTATGTAATTGTCAAAAAGACTTTAATTTTATGTATACTTTTATTTTTATATCTTTAATCGTTATACATATGATAAAACATTACTAGGGTCAGATTCTAATTGTTGGAACACTTTTATCTGAGAACCTATGAAGTACGGGTACTACATTTAAGATAGAGTACCGGTATCGGGTACATATCGAGTATCGGTACGCATACGGTACTTCTTGAGTATGCACCGATAACGTATTTTATTTTATTTTTTTGTAACGGGTACTTCTGTGGTACACATTCAAAAAATGTAATTTTTTTCCCTTTTTTTATTGGTTTTTTTTATTATAGGAAAATTTGTGTTTTTTATTTGTTTATAATATAAAAGTAGCAGCTCTACTAATAAGCAATAATAAAATAATAGCTGTATTTATTCACCCATTCATTGAAAATAAATATATTCAAACTAATTTTATCCATACAAATCTTCATATGCTCTCGATAATGAGAAATAGTAATACTTATAATGAAGGAGCAACAAAAATATGCGATATTGGTAGAGATAAATGAGATTTATTTGATGTAGCCGGTATTTCTGATGTTGTAATTTTTTCTCGTGAATAATCGGAACTAGATGCCGCTCTTTTTAATGATGATAGAGAAGAAAACAATTTAAATCTTTTTAATTAATTATTTTTTTGAATTACTTGTGTGATAATTTTTATATTTAATTATTTATTTTAATAATATAGTTCTATTATTTTATTTATATAATTATATTAAAAATTATATATATATATATATATATATATATATATATAGACGTACCTGTATCCTAATTTTTTAAAAAATATATATATGAACGTACCCGTATCCTAATTTTTACCAAAAGATAAACTTTAGTAAATATTTCATATTTAATTATTACTTTTGGTGAATAATAATTTTAATAATGAATATTTTACTCATAAAAATCAAAACCTATACATTTTAAACCTTAAGCAAGAACCTGGACTTCTTTTTTGGAAGATCCAACTACAAGATGCAAGATGTGAGAAAGTATATACTCCCTCGTGACTTTTTTTTAAGCAAAAATTCCATTTTGCACATTTATTAAGGAGTTAGCTTTTTATCCTAGTTTTATGTGTAATTTTCAGTGCAATTCTTAAAATGTCATTTTGCCTATTATGAAATCTACTCCTACTTAGATGTAATCATCATTAGTACTACTCCAACATAGATTACTTGTATAAATGAATAAATGCATGTGTAGGGGTGTTGTTGGAAAAAAATATTAATTAGAATTGAATTTAATGACTTTTACTTATATTTAGGGCAAAAAAAATTTGTTCACTTTTACTTATAAATAACGCCGGATAAAAAAAAAATTTAGATATATGCCTCTGTCACCCTTTCAAATCAATAGAAAAAGATTTTAGATGATATAATGACACCAGCACCTTAATGATTTTTGTTAGTGCTAGAAAAGTTTATATGTATTTTAATGAAAATAATATTTAGTTCAATTGGTGAACAAATCTCCTTTAAAAATGAATTGTTTAGAAAAATTTGAGCTCAATAATTGATATAAATTTGTTAGATTTTGTTTATCTCACTGTCGAATTTTATATTATCATTTAGCACCATAATAAGTTGATTTTTAGCCATTAGATTAATTAAAATGCTCAGTTTTATTATAATCTTTTAACGGTGAAATTTCTTAATATAAAAAGTATCAAATTCTGCTCGCACTCTATCTGTTGGACTTAGATTTTTTGTTGTAAGCAGTTCATACAATTTAACGCGATAATAAACTTAAGTCGTTGATTTAAAATCAGACAATTTAAATCACTTATATAACAAAATTATTTCAACTGTCTATTTAAATCGAACGGTTAAAAATAACTGCGTCAGAAAATACAAACCCCTTTCTATTGTTTTTGTCCTTTTTCAATTTTGACTTTTTTATAAATAGAGAAGTTCACTTTTCATATTTTTTACTGACAGTCATATGTTTTCTTCTGTTCTTTTGACTCTTTGAGAGTGGCAGGGGTCAATGGAATAGTGAAACTATTGGCGAAAATTCAAGGTTAGAGATGTCATTAGATTATAACTAATACACCCTCCGATTTTATATATAAGAAAAAGTTAACTTTTTAGATTCATTGTAAAATTGATGTATCTAAACAATAATATAGTCTAAATACATCAATTTTACAATGAATTTAAAAAGTGAAATGTTTCTTATATATAGGACCGAAGGAAGTATTATATTAGATTAGATGTTAACAATATCGTATCACTTTGTCTCAATTTTCTTGTTTCTTTTACCCCAAGCAATTAATTATGCAATATTATTAATAATCAAAGCATGTCCCATTCGTTTGAAGCTTTGCAAGTATATATATAGTGGTTAGTTTTTTTTTTACACAATATAGTGGTTAGTTTATATTTCAAATATTTAACTTTATTTATTGTAAAATTGGTGTATTTAGACTATATTATTATTTAGATAAATCAATTTTATAATATATCTAAAAAGTCAACTTATAAAATTAACTACACAATTCAATTCACACTTATGTTACTAGCAAATAATCAATTTAAATATCATCATATTGACCTTAAGAAAAAATTGATTTTCTCTCTTGTATTAATTAGTTTTCTTAACCAAAATAATATTTGACTATTTCATTAAATTTTTTGTGACGACAAAACATATATTAGACATTTGTAAAATAATAATTTTCTGTTTTTCAATTTTTTAAAAAATAATATGTATCTAATGTCAATATTTGCTAATTGCCATCAACACAACTTTATATATCGAATGATTATTTACTTCAAAATCTTATTAAAAAAAAAATTATTTACTTCAAAATGGGTCAAGGTTATTGAGCCAGCAATAACTAATTAATAAGTTGACCAAATTACTTAATTAGAAGAATTTTCAACATTTCAACCTGTTACATTACACTTTTGTCAACAGCAAAAAAAAAATCCTCTTTTATATATATATATATATATATATATATATGGTGGGTTTGGGATCATCTTCTCCAAGTCCACCGTCCTCTTATGAAGTCATACTTAACATGATGTTGATTTGGAATAAATTTCTTATTATAATCAAGAAGCTTGAAGATGAGATATTGAAGTAGGTGTGTAAATCCTTAATGCACAAGTTGGACCTACATAATCTTGTCCACACAAAAAAAAAATGAATCTAATAGATAATTAATCTAGTAAAAGATTTCATTATCCTCCACCTTTTGTTTTGAATGGATTCCCTCGTGTTAAATTTTGCTCATGTTGAATCTTAACCACTAATTCAATATGTTGATGAGAGAGAGAGAGAGAGAGAGAGAGAGAGAGAGAGAGAGAGAGAGAGAGAGAGAGAGAGAGAGAGAGAGAGTTTAAAAAAATGAGATAGAGGAATTAAATAGTAGAGCTTAAAAACACCCCATTAGTTTCAACATGAGTCCCCATCAAGAGATGTTCATATTTAATTTAATGGATAACAAATGACCCTAGAATTCATCCATGATCTTGGAGCATGTTTGGAAGAAGAACTTTGTGAGGTAATGTAATTTTAGAGGGGATTTTAAATAAAATTTTATTGTTTTTGCATGATGAATTTGGAAAAAATAAAATTAACAAGATAACTTTGGGGGATTTTAAATATCACTTAAACGATAAGAATTTGAAATTTATTCTTTATTTTATTCAATTTGATCCTTATATGTTTTATAAATTTACACATTAGCCCCTATTTAACTTTTTTGTAAATTTGCAAATTGGTCCCTATATGTGTCAAGTTTTGCATATTGATCCCTATTAATTTATAAAAGTGTAAATGTGGTCCCTACAAAATTTTCAATTTTTCCAATAGTCCCTATAAATTTCAAAATTTGAAAATTGGGTCCCTAAATTTTTAAGATTAATGAACCATTTAATTACTCTATCCAAACAAAAAATTTAGAAATAAAAACAATTCAATCGAAGCATTTGAGCTATCCAAAATGTCAATCACCTCATCCGCACATACTTTTAATTTGATTGCTTGCTGAGTTTTAGGTTTAGTGTTAGCCTTAGCGTATGCTAGACCAATGCTAACTTTTTTTTTTAGAAACTTTATTTTTTTATTTTTTAAATACAAGAAAAATGTAGAAATTTTGCATTTTTAAATCATCACTTTGGACAAGATTATGTAGAGAGGTTCCGAATTTGAACACCGCTAGTGCCTTTGGAGGCATGTAAATGTAAACTTAAAACTTTAGTTTTAGAAAATAAACATGATACTGTGACATTAGGTAGGGATGTAGGGTACACATATCGTCTATACACCTCATATAACCCCTGGAACATTAGTAATATATATAGGAGAAATAGAGTGAATTTCGTTACATGATAGGCTTCACAACACATCCCAAATCCATTTCTACAGCTCTCATGAACTTGTCAGTTACTAAGTACACATTCTTATATCTACCTAAAATGGTTCACATTTACATCTGAGACACAGAGACGAAAAGTGCAAATGAAACGCACAAGTCGACACTGCTTTTCCATACTGCTGCTAAGAATGTGCTTGTGCATGCTCAGGTTTGTGACTGAACTCGTAATCAAGATGAACAAAAGCACGCTCAATCTCTGGCAAAAGTTCAAGCTTCTCTTGCAATGATTCCCCAATATCGTGAGCTTCTTGTAAAGGCATGTCTGCTGGAAGGACGATATCAACCTCGACAAAGTAGTGAGACCCAAATGTGTAAGCCCGGACGGTGTCAATGTGCCTTACAGCCTTGTGGTGGTTCCAGCAGAGGTATGTAAGTTTCTGAAGATACTCTGGTGCAGCTGATTTTCCGACCAGGGAATTCACGTTTTCCAACACAGTCATTGACCATGTGCGAATCGTGTACAAAGCCAACTGCAGAAGAAGAATTACATGTAAGTATTACAGGTGCATGTTATATATTAACAGCTTTAAGATGGTGGCAATGTTAAATGTAGAAATAAGAGAAATGTTTCCAGCAAAATAGAGTGCTCAAACGAACCAAATGTTGGTTCCTAAAATTTTAGCAGTGAAGAAAATAGCATACAAAAGATGTATCAAATAATCATATAGTCAGTGTTGTCAAATCTAGAACACAGAAAATAACAGGTTGTTCAATGGCCGTCTTTTGATAATAGTCTAATACTTAATCGCATATCACGGAAGAATAGCAGTTTGCCAACACTGCATATGATGCACAAAGTTTGAGAGGTTGCAGTAATTATGATAAGCTACTTAGATAGTTACAACCATCTAACACTGATCTCCTGCAGCGAGAGATTTCTTCATAAAGAATTTAAAATATAGATTTTTCAAAATATAAGAGCATCCCAGAGGCTAAGAGAAATATGGCCGGCTAAAATTGTTAATGGATGAGATTACTGGAAATACTATTTGCATACTTCGGTTCATTCCCATCAATCCCTACGAATGAATCCCACTCGTCTATTGTTAATTAAAGACCAATAGGTAGCAGCAGACAAATATATCCTTTTCAAGTAGGTACGACAATGAACAGCGTCCAAAAAGGATAGTAATATATTTGTACCCTAATATACCCATATGTTAGTATTGTTTGTATCCTTGCCTCTGAATACCAGCAGACCTCAGACCTCTATACCCTGGACCCATTACCTACAGTCTAGTTAACTTGAATATGGTTCCCCACTAAATCCTAATACATTTTTGATAAACTAGTAAAACATTAATGCTATTCCAAAATGCAATGCATAAGGAAATATTTATGTGCATGTGTCAAGTATGCAGCAGAGTAGATACTATAATACCCGCGTATTCCCATCCCAATAGGTTTAAGCAAGTTCCTAATTAGTATAGCAAGTGAATATCCAACACGACATGGAACATGGATGAGTAAGTGAATATACCAATTGACGTTCATATTTAATTGGGGTATAAATTAGCACAAGGAAAGTATTTACTTACAATGATGGCACCGACAGGATCCATCCAATCATCAAAATAGTTGGCCAAAAGTGCAGCAATGAGGCCAATGACATTTGTGATCACATCAAAAAAGTGATCTTGAGCATAGGCCTTAACAATCTCATTAGTAAAAGAGCGGCAATAAATCATCAGCATGAATTTCACCAAAGTCACTGAAAGCATAATACCCACAACCCAGCGCTCTTGTTCCTTGGTCAAGTTGAAGGTATTATCCTGGAAATGTCATTAAGACAAGCATCAGGGCTGGTTACCAAGAAATTAATGAGGCGAAAAAATGTTGTTTTAACTTATAACTGTTTACGTGTCAATTTTGCCTTATGAAATGTAGAAAAATCAACTTACAGAGTATATTAATGTGCGGAGAGACTCCAAAATTATCTGCAGTCCCAGAGTCGCCATGACAGAGGCAAAAACAAGAATTCCCTGCACGCAATTTTGAATGTCAAATATCAGCACCAAGATGCATTTATAATTAATCATTAGGTCATTAACTATTTAACAATAAACTTTGAATATATACTAATCAATCGAACATATTGATAATTAATTAATTAAACTGAAAGCTAAGTATTTTTACTTCTTGTTATTTGATTTGACTGCAAGATAAATCCCAATAGTAAGTAAAGCTCAGCAACAAAGAAGCACCATCTCTTAATAAGACGACAAGAATACAAAGATGATTCAGAAAAGTTCAAACAGAAAATTAATAAGAGGACTGACCAAAGGTTGCATCCGCTTCTTTCCGATAGGGTACTGATATGGGTTTGGTGTTTGCATGGAAAATGCAGTGAACCATAAGATGAACCCAGAAAGAAGGTCCAGAAGAGAGTCTAAAGTCGACGCAATGATGGCTAGGGAACCGCTTCTGACCGATGCATAAACTTTGGCAGCAAAAAGAATCATGTTTGCTATGTTTGATATTCTGATAGCAAATGTCTCACTCTTAGCTAACTTGTCTCGCTCCTCCTGCAAACAACAGTGGATATTCAGCCAAGGAATTTGACTATAGGATTTGATTTATATTTTACACACACACTGACACTGTTAGTGTATATAACGTATCAGTCAATCATAATTATCAAATTGCTAAAAGCATTTAACTTAAAACACAATTACTTCTGAAGTCACAAATATAATTGCTTGTGTTTACTAAAAGAGTAAAACATTTTACAAGAACAGTGTATCAAAATTAAATTCTATGACCATTTATCAATCTTTACTTAGTTCTAGAAAGCATAAACGAGAAAATGAAATAGAAACCTTTGACATTCCAGGAATAAAACCACGCTCTGTTAAGGCATCCATTTCAGTAAAGCCCTCAAGCACTTCAACCTGCTGCTGATAGTATTCGGCAATATTATCTTCTTGACCTAAGGAAATACAAAACAGGAAAGAGAAAGAAATTTAAAATTGTAGTCAAAAAGTTACCTTTCCCATCAAATAACAAAGATATCAGCACTAAAAGAACACAATCAAAATAGATCGCTAACCTTACTGAAAAAGAAAACTAGACAAACATTTGTAGATTGATAAATTGCATTTTGAGTCACATTATGCTTAGAACTTCCACAGTTTTTAATACCAGTTGATTTCACATTTCTTTGATAATTGAACTTCATTCCACGAACCATAAAAATTTCACGAAAAGATTCACAAACACAACACAGTCAAGGTGATAAGCAAACATAAAATTAGAAAGCATATGATATAACAAGATCAAGGGCCTAACAAACAAGCAACAAACAAACAACTCCATTTCAAGAAAGGAAGCAAAAGTCCAGATGCATTCAACAAAAATGAAAATCTAATTAACCCAATATTTTCAACTTCTTACACATACAAATCGGAGAAAAAATGAACTAATCAACAATCACCAAAAAATATATTAGTTCATGGTTCAAAAGTTTTGCCTCTAGTGACTAAAAGAGCGTGCAAAAACTCCCTTAACTTAAATACAGCTTCCGATACACCAAAAACAAACATTAAAACTAAGATACAAAATTTTCAACCCCAAAAGCCCAAAATTCTCAACAATTGCAACAAAAAAAAAAACACCGTTTCTACCTACCCAACTTCTAAATTCAAATACTTACTAAACCCGGTAGAAAAAAAGGAACCACAAAACATATCATCCTACTCACCATGAATTACATTCATTGATAACATCCTTCAAAAAACTAAAACAAGTTTTAGCTTGATAACAAAGGGAAACACAAAAGATGCTACATATATATAAAGAACCAAAAAAAAAATTAAGGAACTCAAAAAACACCAAAACTGAAAAATTCCAACAGCACTTTCCTCATAATCAACCACAACCATTGATACAAAACAAATTGCAGATTCCCATTCCAATAAACAAAGATTCTCAACTAAAAAACAAATCAGATTCCAAATAAAAAAGTAACAATTAATCAAACAAACAAAAAAAACAAAAGGAAGAATAATTTCCCGAGTAAATATCTGATTTGTCCCGAAAAGTATAGGAATAGATCAGCTTAGTATATGTCTGTATTCACAGGTGAGCTTGACAGAATCACAGAGCGCCAATGTGATTTCGCAAAAGCTACATTTTGTTGCTTCAACCAAATCACAGTGCGTCATTACAACCATGATTTCAGAAAACTCACCGCGATACCAAAAATGCACTTAGTCACTTAAGTTGACATAAAATTACAAAAAAACATTAATCAAATTTGTCCCTCAATTTACTATTTGTAACGCGCATGACAAAATTAAGTTGATAATATAAAAAATGCATTTGAAACAAAGTGAATAATATATTAATACTCAGCATGTCCCAATGTTGAACATGAGTCAGTGTCGGACACCGACATGACACCAACACGTATGATGACATTAAATTACAATATTTTTTCAAATTATTGTCACTGTCAACATGTTGGAGTCCGTGACTCCGTGTTGTGTCATGTGTTCGTGTCTGTGTCCGTGCTTCATATATAATAATATGAGAGATGCATTTGATAACAGATCCAAAATCTACGAATCTAATAAATACTTTACAATTCTAGAAATAATGTAGAAACTAAGCTGATACTACACTTTCAAAGATTCTAGCATAATATATTATCTAATATTATAATTATTTACCAATCTTGAGCTGAGACAAAATGTATACTACAAAAAATATTTAAAAATGGTAAAAATATAAGTAAATAAAATGAAAATGGTAAGAAATTGTGAAATTACCAAGAACACCGTAACAGTCATGGATACCACGAGAGGGTTTGGGTGTCTTTTCCTTATGTTCAGAAGATAACTGAAAAGAGTCGAAGTTCAACCGCCATGACCGGTCACCATTATCGGAAATTGACAGCAAAGAAAGTTCTTCTTCGTTCTGAAGCTCCACCGTTTCCGCCATTTTCCTGTTCATTCAAAAAACGTCGTCGTTTTAAGTTTGACTGAAAGAAGAAGAAAAAAAATGTTGGTTATTTTTTTTGGTTGGTGTAATGCAGTTGTGTGTTGTTGTTGTTATAGTAGCGAGTTCCGTATCAGTTTTTATTTTTGTGGTTTTTTTTGGGTTTATTTTTGAACCGGAAAAGTTGGAAACGGAGTGAATTTAGTGAGAGAGTGTGTGGAGTGGACGTGGAGGTTTTATTGGTGGAGATTGGTGCGTGATGTGATGAGAAGGGAAGAGCGCGTGAGAATGGTGTGATTTGGAGGATATTTTTGTGTGACGGAAAGTGTTTTGTATATAGGAGCCACATGAATCTGAACCGGTGGGGGACCTGAGTTCCATAAAACGAAAAGGAGAAAAAATAACAACCTGGCATCATAATCAACCATTTTGGTGAATGTAAGTAAATTAGAAAATAAATTTAAATCACATTGTTGAGTTGAGTTTCGAGTTAAAAATAAATTAAATTTAATGAGTTGAATTGAACTGCTTGTGAATTTTAAATAAGTCGAACGCGAATTAAAAAAAGTGTTTGTATCAAATTCAAGTCAAATTTCGAGCCAAATCAATTTTTATCGAGTCGAGCTCAAATAAATTTGACCCGATTCATTTTCAATTCTATATATAATAGTGAAACTATTAGAATTAATAATTAAATTTTCAAATACCGTGTCAAGAGCATTCAGTATTCCATTATTATCTACTTATAAAAAAAAAAAACATATTTCATTAAGATTTTTTTTTCCTTCTCACATATCGTGCGAGTCCTATCTTAGTTGCATACAGGAGACAAAGCCATATTGTTTTGATCAATTGAGTTAAGTTTACGTAGACTTAATTTCTATTTTTTAACTTGATCTTAAACAACTTTTGGATTTTTGTTAATATCTTGAAGGTTAAATGCTATTTCAGTCTTTTAATTTTATTTGTTGAGTTATTTTTGTTTCCTAACTGGTTTTTGTTCTGTTTTAGTCACTTAACTATATTTTCGTTAGTCATTTGGTCATTTATGTTAATTTTATGCTAAAAATATTAATTTTCATATTCTTCACATGAATTTTTCATTTTCTTCATCTAAATTTGGAAAAGTAAGAAGAGTTAATTTTTGTTAAGCGATCAAAAAGACAACTTAGCCTATCTTAAATTAATTATTGTCTATGTTAAATATTTTTCTATTTGGGTCTTCTGTTGACATCCATTTTTTAACAGAGCTAAATGGACTAATGTCCAAATGTTGTATCATGTGGATAATGATATTACACAATTTTAATGTCACTTAGTCAATAATCAAATTTTTTTTAGGTTAACATAACTTTCATTTAACTAGAAGTTGTGAACATAGCAGAATTACAAAGGGCAGCAGTTAAAGAGTTTGGAACTACTCCCATCTACATTTTAGTACCAACATTTCTTGAGAAACCTGCTAAAACATGGGCTACACGATTTAAGTGATGCCTAACATGAGTCACAACTACTCTATCTAATTGTTCAATACATAATTTACAATCTTGAATCGCAAGATCAATCACAGCTAGCTACAACAGAACTTGTCTTAATGCATTTAACTACAGTGGCAGCATCAGAAATTATGACAATATCTTTCATATTAAAAGCAATAGTTTGTTGTAATGTAAACACCAAAAAACTCTCATAGCCTCTGCCAAAACAGGTTCAACAACAATTGCTTCCCATCCAGTGGCAGTACCTGAAAAACAACTAGCATCAATATAAAAAGTATTTGGAGCTGATGGTAAAGAGTGCTCGCTAACAAGATCATCTAACAGAGAGATCGAATTTATAGCATGGTTATGTGGTAACAATTCTTGCACAAAGCTCATCGCATCTTGTGCAACGTTGATGGGGTTCACCGGCTTATTGTTAAAAATCAGATTATTTCGAGCCCCACATCTTCCATAACATAACACAAAACAGTTTTGCCCCCCGTGGTCTCTTCACAAGTTAAACCTTGCAATAACCATTGGTTGAGAGGCATGTTTTGAGGGACATGAACACCAATTTGTGAGGCAAACCAAGTAAGTCGAGCGATTTGACAGTGAAGGAAAATACGGTCAACAGTTTCAAGTTCAGCATTACAAAGAGGGCAAAGATTTTCAATTTGAACACCTTCTTAGACAAATTATCTCTGGTTGGGAGGATATTTTTTGAGTTCCTGAATAACAAACTTTTCTTCTTCATTCTTGAGTTTCATTTCACTCACTTCATTATCTAACTTGTCGATTTCAGCTTGCATTTTTGTAGCTTCCTGTCTTTGCTTTAGTGAATCTATAGCCGACAATTGCTTGGTAAGAATTTTTAACAAAATTTGGATCTTCATTTTCTTTCAGCACATTCCCTTTAGTTTTTCTTGAAGCCACTGAAAAAGACATGACATCAATATCTAATTCTATATTTTCCAAGAATCAAAATCAACATTAGTAAGATTAATCATATGATATACATGCCTTGTCACTAACCTATTACAGGAGACATAGGTCTTGTCTTCTTACTGTGATTAATTTGTCTTAAAGCTAAAGGATCGTAAGGATCCCTTCGTGATTCGACGATTGCAGCAGGAGCAATTCCTACTTCTTTCAATCCAATGAAGTGTTGTGGAAATGAATGAGAATCCACTATTTGTGTATCATGCAATTCATGATTTTCTCCTCCAGAAAACAAGCCTCTATATGCCTATCATTTCCAAGCACAAATATCATCATCAAGACTATTGAAAAAAATTCATTAAACTTTAATAAACACAAACACAACAAAATTCATAAAATCAAAATTTTGAAAACTTGTTACTATAATTGCTAAATCAAGGTGAAGTAGCTACCCAAGATGGCTGAGCTGCCTCCACAAGATACTAACAAAGATTTTAGCATTTGTTGTTTGGTTTAGCCTTTGGATCAATGATTGGAAACATCTCATCCAAAAAACTTGCTCTTTCAAACTAATTAAAAACATTAACAAATCCAACCCAGTTAAAGAAATCAATGACCCAGATCAGTTTTTACCTTGAAGATTCAATTTTTAACATGAAAACAAAGAAATAACAAATGGGGTACCTCATCTTCCTGTAAATCATAAGGAAGAAAAGTGAATGGAGGACCATAGCTATAAGGAGTGAAACCACGGTCACGACAGAGTTCTGTTCGGCCAAACAATTTCTACATTTTGCGAGTTGAACTACAAGTTCTAGACACTAATTGGTCTATTATATGCCTTGATGGCATGGCAGTTAATCCCAGATCCCGAAACGGCCAGCACCAAAATTGGTATAGCGGCATCCAAGGAAGCGAGATAGCTCTGGGATGCCGCTATTTATTTATTTTTTAATTATATAAATAATACTAAGTATAAACATAATTAATGTAAAATTAAACAAACATTTCAAAATTCATGAAACATTCATAAATAAAAAATTCAAAACACAAATCTCAAATCTTAAATATTACATCCAAATTACAAACAAAATTCAAACAAAAGACAAGTCTTCAACACTTAGATTAATAAAGTAACTAAAAATTAAAATTCAATTCCGAGTTTTATGATGATACTGTTGCAGATGATGATATCAGGCCAATGCTATGGTGGACCACCTCATCAAGTGGTCCACCGTGGACAAGTGGTCAATACTACTATAACGAATACGAATTTTACAAAATCGACCGTTGGATTGAAAGTTTATATCATATAGATCATCCATAAAAAAAAATTAGAAAAATTGAAAATCATTTGATATGTTATTGAGATCCATAAAGATTAACGGTTTATCAAATACTGTAAATCTTAATGAGTCCCAAAAACATATCAAATGATTTTCAATTTTTCTAATTTTTTCTGTGGATGATCTATATGATATAAACTTTCAATCCAACGATCGATTTTGTAAAATTCGTATTCGTTATAGCGTTGGTCCACCATGGACCACTTAAATAAGTGGTCCATATTAGAATTGGCCGATGATATCATAGTTCACAGATTTCATCCTGAATGAGGAAGTAAGACTTTGATGGAACAAGCATGCAAAGACTTTGATGGACACATAGGGTCTTTTCCTTTCTATCTCATTAATTTTATTAATTTTATTAAATGTCCAATAAACATACAGCCGCCATAAGTTAGGTCTGGATCCTGACTGATATCAATGGTGGGAGGTGGTGAAGAACTTTGAAGTAGAATTTTTACCATTACTCTTACATCCTCATCAGACATCCATGGGTAAGATTCCACTTTCACTGACTTTAATTTAACAAAACTAGGAACTTGAGTTCTCATTGAACAATTATTTATCAGAAGCTGCATATTATACGTATAAAATTAGAGTGAATTGTATACATTTAAATAAATACATATAACATGATAAAAAATATGAAGAGGAGAAAAAATGCTAAAGTAACTTACACGAGACATCAAATGAAGGAACATTAAACTGAGAGTCATTCTGTTGACTTTAGCAATCAAATGCAACCAACCAAGAAAGATATCTTCTCCAATAGTAGAACCATTCATACATTCAAATTTTAGTTCTTCCAACAAAGTTAAATTGCATGTATCAGGGGCTGCGAAAGTAGTACAAATATCTTTGATAGTGAGAGAAGTCACTTTTGGAGTACAAAGTATGAATTTGTAAACCTTGGATGGAGGGTAGAATGAACCTATGGCCAAATTAGAAACTTGAGAATTGGATATGCAAATGCCTTTCGCATCATCCTGTAATCTACACTTGAAAAAGGCCAACTCGCGCAACATATTACATGTTGAAAAGGGCTCGGCATAGCCATTGTCACTAGTAAAGAAAGTGAAACACGAAAGTTTTAAAGTTTTCAATTCGGGCAAGTTCAAAGTTTTTGGAAACATTATGGTATACGGTTTAGCTACATCCCACAAGCAAAGAGTAAGAGATGTCAAAGAAGCACAATTAAAAATGGAAATGGGCAACTCAAAATTACTTATGTGGTCTGTTTGAGAATTGATTTCCAGTTGTTGCACGTCATGTGACGCAGCATATTCCATGATTTCTACCGGAATATTACTTTCGGTGGGAAATGGATAATTCATACATCCATTGGCATATGATATGGTATGAAGGGGAATAGAGTTGTCACGGCTAGATAGAAACTGAGATACAAACTTATCGAAGATAACACCATTGTATAGATCAAAGTGATTCAACTCGATATTAGTGACAGATTTCCAAAGGTTTTTCCATCTTCTAGACAAAATGCAAGTCTGGGCAGATTGTTTTGTGGTCAAAAATTGAATTATATGCAAAAGGAGGTGGTCGGGTAAGACACTGAGTCTGTCTGTGTCACTATCCATTCTTCTTCTTTTTTGTAAGGGTGGGTCTGTGTCACTATCCATTGCTGTGACCTAACAAAGTAACACAAAGCCGTTAATAAAAAACAAGTTAAATTACACAAGGTCTGTCTTTTTTTTTTTTAGAAAAAATCACTTTTTTACAAAACTGATCACTTTTAAAAATATTGTATAAAAGCTAAAAATAAGAACTTTGTCAAGGGTAGCTTCTCAAATAATATATTTTTGGGTAAACATTTTGGTCCCTAAAAGTGTAAATCTTTGTCGCTCTGGTCTTGAATATATCGAAATTGTAAATATGTCCCTAATAAACAAACAGTAAATTCTAGTTTCCTATAAAATCTCTACAAAGTAATTCTAGTTTTCTATAAAATCTCTAAAAAGTTAAATTATAGAAAAGTAGAAACAAAATGCAGGGAAAGCCATTAAACTCTCAAGATTGGGAATTAAAATTAGAAACATACTTGATTGAAGTGTTTCGATTGCATCGTTCAACAAAAGTGTGAGAAACCACCGAGGGAGACGGATTCCTTAACTTTGCTTTTAGTGTTAAGTAAATTGTTTCTTTTCTTTCTTCTTTTATAGATTTTTTATGAATTTGGCTGCACGCCACTATTTTTCGCCTTTGGATTAATCTAAGGGCACCACTATAAGTAAAAATATTTTATTTTTCTCTTCTGTAATCTTTATCTTTATATTTTAATTTCTCAAGTAATCTATCAAACTAACCCTAATAAATAATCTCATTCTAACCCAATTATCTTCATAGTACTATCTCTTATTATTTCTATTTTCTGTTTCCTTCCTAATTACTTAGATAGAAAAATAGAGTTTTTTTTTTTTTTTTTTGTTACAAGAAAAATAGAGTTTTATACCAATATATAAATTGATGTTTTATAACTTCAATCCTATTAGACTTGGTTAGGTAGTTAGGAGGTGGTTACATAACTACCTTGAGTTAGTTAGTTATGGTTACTTGTGTTACAAGTAATAGATGGGTTAGGAGTTTTCCTTATAAATAAGCGTGTACCACATGCATTGTATACAACTCATTCTCTATTTTTTTTCTTATCAATAAAATCTTAACACTTTCATCCTAGTTTTCTCTCTAGTTCTTACTTGTTATCTTCTTCCTCTTATCTTGGATTACCCTAACAAATTGGTATCCAGAGCCCTTTGGTTCTTAGTGTAGAAAGCACAAAGATTCAGTCTTGTTTGGTGTTTACATTTTCCTTCATTCAGAAACAATGTCAGGGAATGGTTTACCAAACAATCTTCCAATTCTTGAGGGCAAGAATTGGGAAAGATGGAGCAAACAGATGAAGTCTCTCTTTGGTTTTCAAGATACATGGGAAGTGGTGGTTAATGGTGTGCAAGACTTGGTGGGGAATGCCACTGAAGCTCAGAGATCAGCACACAAAGACTTAAAGAAGAAGGATTGCAAGGCAATGTATGCAATTCAAGCTGCAGTAGATTCTGCAAATTTTGACAAGATATCTAGTGCTGAATCCTCTAAGGCAGCCTGGGATATTTTGGTGAAATATTATGAAGAAGGAGAAAAGGTGAAGGGAGTGAAGTTGCAGTCTCTGAGAAGGCAATATGAGCTTCTGCAGATGGATAAGAGTGAATCCATTGGAGCCTATGTGTCGAAGGTTCAAAGCATTGTCCATACAATGAAGAGCTGTGGTGAGGTGATGACAGATAGGATGATTGTAGAGAAGGTAATGAGAACTCTAACTCCAAATTTTGATCATGTCATTGTTGCCATCCAAGAAACTGGGAATGTAGCTACATTACAGTTGGAGGATCTTGTCGGATCTTTAGAAGCACATGAGTTGATGATAAATGAAAGGAAAGGGGTTCAAGAATCTGTACAAGCCTTACAAGTTCAGGCTTACAAGAAAGCTAACAGTCACAAAGAAAAAAAACAAGATAAGGGAAAGAATGGCTCTCAGAAAAAATTTGATGGAAAATCTGAATCCTTCAAGAAAGGAGGAGGAACATCAAATTCAAAGAAAGGGAAAGGCAAGGACAAGAGTCACATTCAGTGCTATAACTGTGAGAAATGGGGACACTATGCTTCAGATTGTTGGTTCAAGAAAGGCAAAGAAAAGGGCCAAGACTCTGATGATGAAGCAAAACTTGTGCAAGAAAAGGTTGAAGACAAAGCTGTGACTTTCATGGCTGCATTATCAGAGGTAGAATCACAAGACAAAGTTGATGCTGAGACTTGGTTCTTAAACACGTGGTGTTCCAATCACATGACTGGTCACAAATACTGGTTAGTGAAGTTTGATTCTGGAAAGAAAAGTAAAGTGAAGCTGGCCAATAGCAGTTCATTGCAGTCAGAAGGCATTGGTAACATGGTTATCAAGAGAAGCAATGGAAGCTCTGCAGTAATTGAAGATGTGATGTTTGTACCAGGTATGGACTGTAATCTTCTGAGTGTTGGACAGTTAGCAGAAAAAGGTTTTTCAGTTATCATTAAGAATGAGAAATTTGAACTTTATGATCCTGCAAATAACCTAATTCTGAGGACTCCTTTGGCCAAGAATAGAACTTTCAGAACTTTGATTCACACAAACACTGTTCAGTGTATGAAGGTAGTAACAAATGAGAAGTTGAATTGGCTATGGCACCTGAGATTTGGACATTTGAATTTCAAATATCTAAATCAGCTAGGGAGCAAAGGAATGGTACTTGGCCTACCTAAGATTGAAGCTTCAGAAAGAGTATGTGAAGGTTGCTTAGTTGGTAAACAACCTAGAAATGCTTTCAGCAAGAGTTTGCCTATGAGATCATCAAGTGTACTAGGTGTTGTGCATTCTGATGTGTGTGGTCCCTTTGATGTGAATTCACTTGGTGGTAATAGATATTTTGTTACCTTTGTTGATGAGTATAGCAGGAAGATGTGGATATACTTGATTCAAACCAAGGATGCAGTATTTGATGTCTTCAGAAATTTTAAGGCATTAGTTGAAAATCAAAGTGGAAAGAAGATCATAGCTCTCAGAACAGATGGTGGAGGTGAGTATACTTCCAAGAAGTTTGAGTCATTTTGTGTTGAACAAGGTATAGAACATGAAGTCACAGCTCCCTATACACCTCAACACAATGGCTTAGCTGAAAGAAGGAACAGGACTATTCTTGATATGGCAAGGTGTATGGTGAAGCATAGGAACCTGCCTAAAGCTTTCTGGGGTGAAGCAGTTCACACTGCTGTGTATGTGTTGAACAGGTGTCCAACCAAGAAGCTGAAAGACAAAGTACCTGAGGAAGTGTGGAGTGGTAGAAAACCTAGTGTAAGTCACTTCAGGATTTTTGGTGCTTTATGTCACAAGCATGTGCCTGAAGCAAAAAGGAAGAAGCTTGATGACAGAAGTGAAGTCATGATCTTGGTAGGATACCATGTCACAGGTGCTTACAAGCTGTATGATCCTGTCACAAAGAAAATGATCTACAGTAGAGATGTTGTAATTGATGAAGAGAAATCCTGGGATTGGATTGCTGGTTGTAGTTCAAGCAGAGCTCATTTGAATCCAATCATGAATGAAGAAGATAGTGATTCTAGTGATGAGAATGAAGCACCTGCTGCTGTGACTAGAGACAGGCCTGCCAGAACAAGGAACATTCCTGCTAGATTGCAGGATTGTGAAATTGTTAATGATAATGAGGTAAATGCAGATGGTGACTTAGTTCATATTGCATTGATGGCTGGTTCTGAGCCTATCAATTACACAGAAGCCTTGAAACACAAGAAATGGAAGAAAGCTATGGAGGAGGAGTTGGCTTCAATTGAGAGAAATCAAACTTGGGAGTTAGTTAAACTTCCATCAGATAAGAAGGCAATTGAAGTAAAATGGGTGTTCAAGCTGAAGCTAAATCCTGACAATTCTATAGCAAAATATAAGGCAAGGCTGGTGGCAAGAGGTTTTCTGCAGAGGGAAGGAATAGATTACTCAGAAATCTACTCACCTGTGGCAAGAATTGAGACTGTGAGACTTGTCATAGCTGTAGCTAATGCAAGGAAATGGCCTATGTTCCACATGGATGTTAAGTCAGCCTTTCTTAATGGTCCATTAGAAGAACTTGTCTTTGTAACTCAGCCACCTGGATTCATGATTGAAGGGAAGAAAGACATGGTCTACAGATTGAACAAAGCTCTATATGGTTTGAAACAAGCTCCAAGAGCTTGGAATAAAAGGATAGATGGATTTCTTGTGAAACAAGGTTTCAGGAAATGCAAGTCAGAATATGGAGTATATGTGCAGGAAGCAGCTTCAAGCATCATTCTGATATGTTTGTATGTTGATGATCTGCTAGTAACTGGAAGTGTCACAGCTGAGATAGAGAAATTCAAAGAAGTAATGAAAACTGAATTTGAGATGACAGATTTGGGAGAAGTGTCTTACTTCTTAGGATTTGAACTTCTGAAGAATGGTAAAGGTCTATTGTTGCATCAGAGAAAATATGCAGGAGAAATTCTAAAGAGGTTCAACATGATTGAGTGTACCTATGCTGCAACTCCTATGGAGGTGAACTTGAAGTTAGAAAAGAATGAGACAGAAGAGATTGTGGATCCTACAATTTTCAAGCAAATTGTTGGATCATTGAGATATCTTTGCAACAGCAGGCCAGATATATGTTTTGCAGTTGGGCTTGTAAGTAGATTCATGGATAAGCCCAGAAGGTCACACATGAATGCAGCTAGAAGAATACTTAGGTATATAGCAGGCACAATGGAGTTTGGAATTCTTTTTCCAAAGTCAGTTCTGAATGAGAAATTTGAGATTGTGTGCTACTCTGATGCTGATTGGTGTGGTGACAAAGTAGATAGAAGGAGTACTACTGGGTATTTCTTCAGATTTATGGAGGCTCCTGTTGCTTGGTGTTCTAAGAAACAACCAGTTGTTGCATTGTCTTCGTGTGAAGCTGAGTACATAGCAGGTGCATATGCAGCATGCCAAGCTTTGTGGATTGTGACTGTGTTGAAGGAGCTAGGAATTGAAGCAGAGAAACCTGTGGTTCTGCAGATTGATAACAAGTCTGCTATAAACTTAGCCAAGAATCCAGTTTTGCATGGTAGAAGCAAACACATAGAGGCTAGGTTTCATTTCTTGAGGGAGCAGGTGAATCAAGGTAGCTTAGATGTCAGGCATTGTGCAACAGATTCTCAGGTTGCAGATGCTCTAACTAAGAGTTTGAAAACAGACAGGTTTTTGAAGCTCAGAAGTGAACTTGGTGTGTATCAGGCGCGCGCGCCCAGCATGGCAAGTTCTGAAGCAGTTCTGAAGCAGTTCTGAAGGACAGACAAGTTTGAAGTTCTGAAGCAGTTCTGAATCAGTTCTGAAGGACAAACAAGTTTGAAGTTCTGAAGGACAGACAAGTTCTGAATCAGTTCTGAAGGACGGACAAGTTTGCAGTTCTGAAGGAGTTCTGAATGACAGATAAGGATTTCTGAAGGACAGACAAGCTTGCAGTTCTGAAGGATTTCTGAAGGACAGACAAGGTTGCAGTTCTGAAGGATTTCTGAAGGACAGACAAGTTTGCTTAGGCTTGAAGTTAAGGGAGCATGATGTTTTATAACTTCAATCCTATTAGACTTGGTTAGGTAGTTAGGAGGTGGTTACATAACTACCTTGAGTTAGTTAGTTATGGTTACTTGTGTTACAAGTAATAGATGGGTTAGGAGTTTTCCTTATAAATAAGCGTGTACCACATGCATTGTATACAACTCATTCTCTATTTTTTTTCTTATCAATAAAATCTTAACACTTTCCTCCTAGTTTTCTCTCTAGTTCTTACTTGTTATCTTCTTCCTCTTATCTTGGATTACCCTAACATAAATGGAATATCATTTTTTATGTAAATTTTTTATATTGTCTTTTTTACTCTTCATTCTATTTAAATGTTTGTTTACTTACAATATATTAAAAGTAACTACTATTAAAAATTTAAATTTATCTTTATTACTTTTACCGGTGTTTCAAATTTTACACCCTAAGACAAAAGCTATAAGCTAGTTTTTTGTGCTTGCCAAACAAAGTCTAATATAAGTTAAAGTATACTAGTAAGAGGTATAAGCTGTTTGTATCAGCTATTAGAGTTATAGAAATCCTAAATTGTTTCTATAAGCACTCTTTTAAATATTCTCACAAATAATCAGTTTAAATAATGCAATTCAAACAGTCATTACATTACATTAGATTTGTTAGCAATTCTTCTGGTGGCATGTTGAACTGGATGGTTGAGTGCAAACATTATTTTTTTACTTTTTTGAACTTTCAAGGGTTCATGGATATGCTTGGCCCTCTTTAAGGTATTCAGTTCAAGTAGTGTCAAGGAAAAAACATAACCAAAAAATTATCTAATTTAGTTGTTTGAAAAAGACGATTTGTAATTCTACTTTGTCTCTCGTAAACTATTTTTAGAAAAATCAAAACATAATACTATACCCCTCTATTAATATCATGCAGTACAAATTATTTGTATCAATGATACACACCGGAGTGATTAGCACAAATTATCTGCACTATAGCTGGCAAAAGAGGTGAACATTCTTATATCAATAACAATACTATGATATGTTATTTGTAATAATCTTGTCTAAACTGCAAACCCGAATCCGTAAAAACCGTTGTCCATTTTTTAGGTGGATTAGACCTTATTTTTTTACTATGCGGTTTGACCATGGATGACAACTTTAGACTCAAACCCACCCACTGTCCACTCCATAATGTATTAACATTGCTGCCACTATACTATGCAAAAATTATAAGCTAAAACTATAGCAGTTTATTTTATTTTTGGCTACAACATAGTTTATTTTCTTGATATAATATATGCATTAATAGAGTATTGTCGTTGATGGGTTGGGTTATGGTGCATAAGCCCAAAGCTTATGCACCGTGCATAATTGCTATGCGCCCCCCCCCCCCCCCCCCATATTGCTACGCGCGCCCCCCACCTGCTACTCCCCCTCTCAAATTGCTACGCGCGTCCCCCATTTCTAGCCCCCCTCCCAATTTATTTTTTTTATTTTTATTTTTTTAAAATTTCTAGCGCACCCCTCAGTTTTTTTTATCACGCTTTTAATTTTGATTGATTGAATTTTATTTTATTTTATTGATTAGGGATAAAATTCAGAGTATTATGTATGGTTAATTATTTTAGTAGGTAGTTTTAAACTAAAATCATGCCAAAACCATTTCTGCTGTAGAATGGTTTCAAAGATGTGTACTCCTAAACCATTTGTGCTGTGGAATGGTTTCAGAGATCTGTACTACAAAACTATTTAATTAAAATCATTTTAATTTAGTATGATTTTAACTGAAACCATAAGTATAACTTAATGGTGTCACTGGTGTTGTATCTGAAAACCAAAGTAGCTTCTTTATGGTTTCAAATAAAACATTTATATTTAATTTAAAATAAATATTATAACTGAAACCATAAGTGTGACATAATGGTTTCATTAGTTTTGTATCTGAAACCAAAATAGTCCTCTTATGGTTTCTAATAAAATATTCATATTTAATTTAAAATAAATATTTTAATCGAAACCATAAGTATAACTTAATGGTGTCACTAGTGTTGTATCTGAAAACCAAAGTAGCTCTCTTATGGTTTCAAATAAAATATTTATATTTAATTTAAAATAAATATTATAACTAAAACCATATTTTATTCATAATGATTTTCAAAATAATATTTCATAAATAACCAATGATTTTGTAACAAATCTAGGGGAGAAAAAGAATAAATCTGGGGGTGTAAACTGGGTAAAAAAAAACAACAAACAAAAAAGGAACTGTGCTTTCAGGCCCAGCAGGCTAAAAAAAACAAAACAGAATGTGTGTGTATCAGCAGAACAGGGGGTGGGAAAAGCGAGTCTGTAGGGGGGCTGGGGGGCGCGCGTGAGTAATTTTAGGGGGGGGGCATGAGAAATTCTGAGCTTCTGAGATTATAACACGTGTCAATGCAATCTGATGGTGCTGCTTTACTTATGCACCGTGCATAAGTATGAGACTTATGCATAATATCCTTTGCAGTCGTTGATTAATATGGTGTTGTGAGAGTTGGTACATGACTCCTCTAAAAAAGAATCTGGATTTTATTCCTAAAGTTGTTTATCACCAAGAATGAATGTTTTGTTGCCGACTCGAGAATTAGTCTCATAACATGTTCAAATAGCTTATTTAAAAATACCTTGAGGCGCCTACTAAAGTCAAAGATTCTAATTATGATTGGTTGAAAAGAAAAGAATACTACCAGAGTCGATGGTGGGGCTGGGGCACATGTAATCTTATGATTTTCTTTTTATTAGATTATGATTATTTTATCATCAAGAAATAAATCTGCATTTTACAAGTATCAAGTAGGACTAATATTTATTATAAATATTTTTCATGTCATTTTATATTTATCGACTAATATTCAACATCAAGTTTATCGACGTGAATTTTTCCGGGCAGAGACTTAATAACCCTTGATTAGTTGACAGTAACTGTTGCAGAATATAAGATCTATGTCTCTCTCTCCACATGATAGAAGGGTATGCTGTGGAAGATATAAAGGAAAACAAGCAGATCCACATGTTTAGTAGTTTAAAAGGTGACTCGTGTGTTGTGGCCAAATCATGTGGTCTATATCTGATTAAACATAATATTAATGATTAAAAAACAGTAATACTATAAAACATTAGGACAAGATATGAGTTTAGTTTTGGCTTTAAGAATTTGAATGGAAATCGTAGTGTAATCACCATTCACCTACTCTTAATATAGTAGTTAGTTGACAATTAGGGGCCAGGATCAATAACAAAACCATTTGAAGGATCCAATTAACAAAGCGTGCCACTAACTGAAAGGTACATGACTACATGGTACATCGTACTAATAATATAAGATTCAAATCCAAGTTTTTTTTTTTTTTGACGGATCAAATCCAAGTTAAATTTATGTGGATGTTTTAAAAAAAATCAAAAATTAAATAAAAATGTAGTACTAATAATAAATCGGTCAAAATGTCAAGAATATTTGGTCGATTGTTAACTCCTATGTTTGAAAAAAGTTTGATTGGAAAATAATTCTTTCGATCCCATATATAAGAAATAAAAAAATAATTTAAAAAGTCTTAATTATAAGCAAAAACAACTACAATAATTATATTTATTTTGAATATTTCAATTTTACCCTTGGTTTTACTTTTCAAATAATTTTTCATATAAGCCTATAATCTTTACTTAATTTACTTTGTAGTTTTCAAGACTTTTGTAGCTTGCTTGTAAGAGTAAAATTGAAAATGACATTATTTTTCTACTACTTTGATCACTTTCTTAAAGGGTGTGTGTGCCTTTTTCTTTTGTTGCTTATAATCAAGACTAGCGGGAGTAACTCATTTTATGTGTTCCGTAGAATTATGAAATTAGACATCAACTTAATAAAAATTTCGTATCTTTTTTCTTTATAAGTAGAAATTTCGTATCAATATTATATTATAGTAAAAAAAATATGTGGTTTTTTTTTTCTAATTAGAAAATGTTACAGAAAAATGAGGAGCTATAAGCAAGGCCGGTTCCGAGATTTTAGAGGTTCGGAACAAATAATAAAAGTGGACCCCTAATAAAAAATATTTTATTTTAAAAAAAAGTACATTATTTATTTAAATTATAAATAGTATTAACAACATAAAAATAATTATTTATCTGTGTGACTAATATAAAGAAAAGGTCATTCCACAATGTTCAAATTAAATCGATAAATAAAATATTAAGTGATATATCATTAAAATGTAAACAACATCAATAATGTAAAAAATATAATCACTTTCAAATCAATAATAACAAAATACACCTTCAAGCTAATATCATTAAAAATTGATAGTGTTTTTAACAAAAATTGCAACTCAATTTTAGGGGGTTGTATTGAGTTAGGATTTTGAAAGACAATTTTTTGCATAAAAATATCTTGTGGATTTCAAAAGATTGTACAAGATTTGAATGACTTTTAGGATTTTAAAAAACTATTAAGATTTATAATTTGAATTTCAATGGATTTAAATGATAAGATTTTCTAGAATTTGATTGACTTTGTGGAATTATAAGATTTCAAAAGACATTGAATTATAAATTAAATGCAGCAATTATGTTTTAAAAAATCCCTAATTTTTCTCTTTTTTGTTATATGCAGTGAGTTTTCAATATTTTTGTTCGACCTTGCTATTGTGTTCTTATATGTTCCTATGATTTTTGTAGTTTATTTTGACGTGATGATTTATACCAATTGAAAAGATAAAAATTATGGATGTGATATAACACTGAGAAGAAATTGAAAAGAAAAAAAAATGGAGAAAGAAAAAAGAAAAAAAACAAATTCATTACAATGACACATAAACCACGTTTGAGAAGTAAATTCATAACAACTTGTGTATTTGCCCATAAAATTACGTTTTTGTAATAAAAAAAGTTATTAACAATAACGTGATTAATAAAAAAGAATCACGTTAAAATCTGACAAAGAGGAATAAAAAATATGGAAATGTGAGTGATAGGTACAAAGGTTTTGTATTTGCTTATGAGTATTGGAGCAGATTATAATGTAATGAGTGAATATTTGAGATTCAACATAATGGATTGAGTGAATTTCTGAGTAGCACAATACTTGAAGGTTATCCTTTTACATCGCATTAGAATTATGATAATGAGTGGGGGTTATGTCAAAAGTGTAATAATTAGCAAAAGTCTCATGAAATCTCACATATTTTGGTGAGATTGTTGATGGAGTGTTTGATGTGTAATTTTAACTAAAAAGTCCATCAAAATCCATTTTATCAAATAATCTATCAAAATCGGTAGACTTTGAATACCACAAGACATTTTATAAATGAAATCCATTGGTATTCAATTGAGATTTCATTTAAAAAAAATCTTGATTGAATACTACAAGATTTTTTTGTCAAAAAAATGTCTTTTAAAATCCTTTGAAATCTCAATTGAATACATGCCCTTCAAAAATTAATTTTTCATTTTCAAAGAAATAATAAAATGTAGTTTTTCTTAAAAAAATAAATAAAGTTATAGAGTTGGACTTGAACTCACAACCTGTGAGCCTTCAAGATTAACACGCAAACCACCAGAGTAAACTGCATATCATGTTTCGAGTTTGCAGAAAATATATTTAAGTACTGTTTTAACATGATGGGCTTAAAAAAAAAGTGAGCCCCCCCAAAATTTGGAGGCCTAGCTATAAGCTATCATCATTTTATCTTTCTTATATGCCAATTATTTATTTTAAAATATTAATGAATCACTAATTAAAGAGACTTAAAAAAATATCTTGAAATTTTTATAGTCAATATCAAATTTACTCTTATTTAGTTCTATATGCCTTATTTATTATTGAAAAGCCTACCAAAAATTCCACAGCACAATATACATCCGTGTGCTACAAATACTGAGTAATTACAAATTTCTATATCATCCTAACCAAAAGCTAAACAGACCCGTGTCATTCTGTCTCCTTCTTCACTAGCATTCTCCTTTTAGTCTACAATAGAAAAAAAATACCAAGTTCAAAATTTGTATTGCATGCAAGTCTAAACACAAATAATTTTTAAGTCTAAATAAGCACTTACATTGTCCTGAACTGAACGATCTCTTCATCATGGAGACAATCTTGGGCCGCTTGCATCCATTTAAGCTTCTCCTTTATGTCTAAATTAGCCCACTTGGCATCCATATCATTAGCAACAATAAACTTTTCTTCAAATATGGTTACCGGTTTCTTACCATAGTTAGCAGCCTCCAATCTTAGTTCTTCCATTTGCTGAGAAGTTAAGGATTCCCAAGCTTTACGCTCCATATGCCTCCTAAAATTGAAACCAATATAGTAGTCAATAAAATAGTAACTATGTTCTGTTTTAGCACAGAGCAAAGTGTCAGAAAATGATGCACTGGAAGATGGGGTGGATCACCTCATGTCTCAATCAGTAAATGTCTTCTAACCATTAGTTGTTAAATTATTAGTGCAAATATCTAAAGTATTGTACTAAGTGTCTAACAAATAAGTTTATAGTTACTACATCATACACTAACACTACAATAGTATTTTTGGAAAACAATCCTACAAATAAATTTAGATAAAATATGCTCCATGATGCTTAAAACTGGTTGAACCAAAATATAAAAAATGCTTAAATTTAAAAATTAAAATAAACTCAAAATCATTGGTTGAATACTAGTGGCCACATACATATCTTGAATAAAATCACAAGTAAACATGATCATTACCGATCAACAAGAATCATCAAGCTAGAGCTATGGGCGAAAAACAAACTATTAAAAAGTTTATGTCACCTACAACCACATAACCAACAACTCTAGTTATCATGATCATCAAACAAGTGTATTAGTATAATACACATCGTAGTATAATTTGTGATCATTACATACTACTGTGTACAATTGTGTCTTCTAAAAAACACAACAAATCCCTTAAAGAGATTCATGTTTCAAATGAAACACCATTCCACATAGGAAACCAGAGATAAAATCTCAATTAAAAATTTCCAGCAAGAAACAAAATTGCATGCTAAGTATAATAGTAATAATTAAAAAGAAAATGAGAATAACTTTCAAAATAATGACAATTGACAAGGATTCACGTAAGATCATTACTATGCTAGTAATTACCAAACACTACTAATTAACATTAAGTAAATAAAATCAACCATTAACTAAGTGTAACAAGAAACAATTTTTTTTAATAATAACGGTTAAGTACAAGATGATAGAAAGAATCATTGAAATGAGAAACCCTAAAAGAATCACTTACATGAGAAGAAAAATTCCCTTGTTTTCCAAGTCTAGATTTTTATTTTTGAGTTCATCCCACTTGCGGCTCTCTTCCACCATTTCCCTAATGCAATGCGGACACCCACTCTTGTTTCCAAAGAGAGAGAAACAAGTACAAATCCCAATATCGATCATATTCTCAACTTCTGAAAAAAAGAACAAGAATTAATTAAACCTATGATTAATTTATTAATCAAGAAGAAAAAAAGATTCGAACTTTACTGCGATCGGGCGCCATTATTGAAGAAAGTGGATAATCATAGGTTCAATTGTTTGGAAAAGATTGTTTTTTAATTCAAAATAGTATAGATTTACCAAAAAAAAAGTTCTTACATATGCTTCCTCTAACGGTCTAACCCCTAGAGAATATTAATAAAATAAATGTAACAGGTGGATAATTATTGGAAAAAAGTGGATAATAAGTTTTTTTGTTATAAAAATAGGGGATGATTAATTTATTTCTTGTTATTTTATCAGTTTTGAATTTATTTTTTTCTATTTTAGTAATTTTATAAAATTAATATCTTTGAAATTATAAATAAAAACATAATAGTATTTATAACATTTAATTAGTAATATTTTTAAAAAGGCAAATGCTAAAGGGTGCACTCTTTAAGCCCTTTAAATAGTAAGTTTGTGTAAATTTTTTATAAAAATATGTAAAGTTAACGCATTGAAAATTGTGTTGTTTAATTTTTTGATTAAAACGTTTCTTTAAATAGTATGCTTAAAGAGTGCACCGGGTGCACTTGTTAGCAAGACCCTTTTAAAAATAAAACAAACAAGGATAAATTTGGAGTGAAATGCCAAATACACTCTGCAATTTTAAAATTCGTCAAATACCCCTTGCAATTTCAAAATAGACAAATATCCACTGTAATTGTAAATCGTCAATCAAATATCCTCCTCCAAATTGATGTTTTATAACTTCAATCCTATTAGACTTGGTTAGGTAGTTAGGAGGTGGTTACATAACTACCTTGAGTTAGTTAGTTATGGTTACTTGTGTTACAAGTAATAGATGGGTTAGGAGTTTTCCTTATAAATAAGCGTGTACCACATGCATTGTATACAACTCATTCTCTATTTTTTTCTTATCAATAAAATCTTAACACTTTCCTCCTAGTTTTCTCTCTAGTTCTTACTTGTTATCTTCTTCCTCTTATCTTGGATTACCCTAACAAATTGGTATCCAGAGCCCTTTGGTTCTTAGTGTAGAAAGCACAAAGATTCAGTCTTGTTTGGTGTTTACATTTTCCTTTATTCAGAAACAATGTCAGGGAATGGTTTACCAAACAATCTTCCAATTCTTGAGGGCAAGAATTGGGAAAGATGGAGCAAACAGATGAAGTCTCTCTTTGGTTTTCAAGATACATGGGAAGTGGTGGTTAATGGTGTGCAAGACTTGGTGGGGAATGCCACTGAAGCTCAGAGATCAGCACACAAAGACTTAAAGAAGAAGGATTGCAAGGCAATGTATGCAATTCAAGCTGCAATAGATTCTGCAAATTTTGACAAGATATCTAGTGCTGAATCCTCTAAGGCAGCCTGGGATATTTTGGTGAAATATTATGAAGGAAGAGAAAAGGTGAAGGGAGTGAAGTTGCAGTCTCTGAGAAGGCAATATGAGCTTCTGCAGATGGATAAGAGTGAATCCATTGGAGCCTATGTGTCGAAGGTTCAAAGCATTGTCCATACAATGAAGAGCTGTGGTGAGGTGATGACAGATAGGATGATTGTAGAGAAGGTAATGAGAACTCTAACTCCAAATTTTGATCATGTCATTGTTGCCATCCAAGAAACTGGGAATGTAGCTACATTACAGTTGGAGGATCTTGTCGGATCTTTAGAAGCACATGAGTTGATGATAAATGAAAGGAAAGGGGTTCAACAATCTGTACAAGCCTTACAAGTTCAGGCTTACAAGAAAGCTAACAGTCACAAAGAAAAAAAACAAGATAAGGGAAAGAATGGCTCTCAGAAAAAATTTGATGGAAAATCTGAATCCTTCAAGAAAGGAGGAGGAACATCAAATTCAAAGAAAGGGAAAGGCAAGGACAAGAGTCACATTCAGTGCTATAACTGTGAGAAATGGGGACACTATGCTTCAGATTGTTGGTTCAAGAAAGGCAAAGAAAAGGGCCAAGACTCTGATGATGAAGCAAAACTTGTGCAAGAAAAGGTTGAAGACAAAGCTGTGACTTTCATGGCTACATTATCACAAGACAAAGTTGATGCTGAGACTTGGTTCTTAGACACGGGGTGTTCCAATCACATGACTGGTCACAAAAACTGGTTAGTGAAGTTTGATTCTGGAAAGAAAAGTAAAGTGAAGCTGGCCAATAGCAGTTCATTGCAGTCAGAAGACATTGGTAACATGGTTATCAAGAGAAGCAATGGAAGCTCTGCAGTAATTGAAGATGTGATGTTTGTACCAGGTATGGACTGTAATCTTCTGAGTGTTGGACAGTTAGCAGAAAAAGGTTTTTCAGTTATCATTAAGAATGAGAAATTTGAACTTTATGATCCTGCAAATAACCTAATTCTGAGGACTCCTTTGGCCAAGAATAGAAATTTCAGAACTTTGATTCACACAAACACTGTTCAGTGTATGAAGGTAGTAACAGATGAGAAGTTGAATTGGCTATGGCACCTGAGATTTGGACATTTGAATTTCAAATATCTAAATCAGCTAGGGAGCAAAGGAATGGTACTTGGCCTACCTAAGATTGAAGCTTCAGAAAGAGTATGTGAAGGTTGCTTAGTTGGTAAACAACCTAGAAATGCTTTCAGCAAGAGTTTGCCTATGAGATCATCAAGTGTACTAGGTGTTGTGCATTCTGATGTGTGTGGTCCCTTTGATGTGAATTCACTTGGTGGTAATAGATATTTTGTTACCTTTGTTGATGAGTATAGCAGGAAGATGTGGATATACTTGATTCAAACCAAGGATGCAGTATTTGATGTCTTCAGAAATTTTAAGGCATTAGTTGAAAATCAAAGTGGAAAGAAGATCATAGCTCTCAGAACAGATGGTGGAGGTGAGTATACTTCCAAGAAGTTTGAGTCATTTTGTGTTGAACAAGGTATAGAACATGAAGTCACAGCTCCCTATACACCTCAACACAATGGCTTAGCTGAAAGAAGGAACAAGACTATTCTTGATATGGCAAGGTGTATGGTGAAGCATAGGAACCTGCCTAAAGCTTTCTGGGGTGAAGCAGTTCACACTGCTGTGTATGTGTTGAACAGGTGTCCAACCAAGAAGCTGAAAGACAAAGTACCTGAGGAAGTGTGGAGTGGTAGAAAACCTAGTGTAAGTCACTTCAGGATTTTTGGTGCTTTATGTCACAAGCATGTGCCTGAAGCAAAAAGGAAGAAGCTTGATGACAGAAGTGAAGTCATGATCTTGGTAGGATACCATGTCACAGGTGCTTACAAGCTGTATGATCCTGTCACAAAGAAAATGATCTACAGTAGAGATGTTGTAATTGATGAAGAGAAATCCTGGGATTGGATTGCTGGTTGTAGTTCAAGCAGAGCTCAATTGAATCCAATCATGAATGAAGAAGATAGTGATTCTAGTGATGAGAATGAAGCACCTGCTGCTGTGACTAGAGACAGGCCTGCCAGAACAAGGAACATTCCTGCTAGATTGCAGGATTGTGAAATTGTTAATGATAATGAGGTAAATGCAGATGGTGACTTAGTTCATATTGCATTGATGGCTGGTTCTGAGCCTATCAATTACACAGAAGCCTTGAAACACAAGAAATGGAAGAAAGCTATGGAGGAGGAGTTGGCTTCAATTGAGAGAAATCAAACTTGGGAGTTAGTTAAACTTCCATCAGATAAGAAGGCAATTGAAGTAAAATGGGTGTTCAAGCTGAAGCTAAATCCTGACAATTCTATAGCAAAATATAAGGCAAGGCTGGTGGCAAGAGGTTTTCTGCAGAGGGAAGGAATAGATTACTCAGAAATATACTCACCTGTGGCAAGAATTGAGACTGTGAGACTTGTCATAGCTGTAGCTAATGCAAGGAAATGGCCTATGTTCCACATGGATGTTAAGTCAGCCTTTCTTAATGGTCCATTAGAAGAACTTGTCTTTGTAACTCAGCCACCTGGATTCATGATTGAAGGGAAGAAAGACATGGTCTACAGATTGAACAAAGCTCTATATGGTTTGAAACAAGCTCCAAGAGCTTGGAATAAAAGGATAGATGGATTTCTTGTGAAACAAGGTTTCAGGAAATGCAAGTCAGAATATGGAGTATATGTGCAGGAAGCAGCTTCAAGCATCATTCTGATATGTTTGTATGTTGATGATCTGCTAGTAACTGGAAGTGTCACAGCTGAGATAGAGAAATTCAAAGAAGTAATGAAAACTGAATTTGAGATGACAGATTTGGGAGAAGTGTCTTACTTCTTAGGATTTGAACTTCTGAAGAATGGTAAAGGTCTATTGTTGCATCAGAGAAAATATGCAGGAGAAATTCTAAAGAGGTTCAACATGATTGAGTGTACCTATGCTGCAACTCCTATGGAGGTGAACTTGAAGTTAGAAAAGAATGAGACAGAAGAGATTGTGGATCCTACAATTTTCAAGCAAATTGTTGGATCATTGAGATATCTTTGCAACAGCAGGCCAGATATATGCTTTGCAGTTGGGCTTGTAAGTAGATTCATGGATAAGCCCAGAAGGTCACACATGAATGCAGCTAGAAGAATACTTAGGTATATAGCAGGCACAATGGAGTTTGGAATTCTTTTTCCAAAGTCAGTTCTGAATGAGAAATTTGAGATTGTGTGCTACTCTGATGCTGATTGGTGTGGTGACAAAGTAGATAGAAGGAGTACTACTGGGTATTTCTTCAGATTTATGGAGGCTCCTGTTGCTTGGTGTTCTAAGAAACAACCAGTTGTTGCATTGTCTTCGTGTGAAGCTGAGTACATAGCAGGTGCATATGCAGCATGCCAAGCTTTGTGGATTGTGACTGTGTTGAAGGAGCTAGGAATTGAAGCAGAGAAACCTGTGGTTCTGCAGATTGATAACAAGTCTGCTATAAACTTAGCCAAGAATCCAGTTTTGCATGGTAGAAGCAAACACATAGAGGCTAGGTTTCATTTCTTGAGGGAGCAGGTGAATCAAGGTAGCTTAGATGTCAGGCATTGTGCAACAGATACTCAGGTTGCAGATGCTCTAACTAAGAGTTTGAAAACAGACAGGTTTTTGAAGCTCAGAAGTGAACTTGGTGTGTATCAGGCGCGCGCGCCCAGCATGGCAAGTTCTGAAGCAGTTCTGAAGGACAGACAAGTTTGAAGTTCTGAAGCAGTTCTGAAGCAGTTCTGAAGGACAGACAAGTTTGAAGTTCTGAAGCAGTTCTGAAGGACAGACAAGTTTGAAGTTCTGAAGCAGTTCTGAAGGACAGACAAGTTTGAAGTTCCGAAGCAGTTCTGAAGCAGTTCTGAAGGACAGACAAGTTGCAGTTCTGAAGGATTTCTGAAGGACAGACAAGGTTGCAGTTCTGAAGGATTTCTGAAGGACAGACAAGTTTGCTTAGGCTTGAAGTTAAGGGAGCATGATGTTTTATAACTTCAATCCTATTAGACTTGGTTAGGTAGTTAGGAGGTGGTTACATAACTACCTTGAGTTAGTTAGTTATGGTTACTTGTGTTACAAGTAATAGATGGGTTAGGAGTTTTCCTTATAAATAAGCGTGTACCACATGCATTGTATACAACTCATTCTCTATTTTTTCCTTATCAATAAAATCTTAACACTTTCCTCCTAGTTTTCTCTCTAGTTCTTACTTGTTATCTTCTTCCTCTTATCTTGGATTACCCTAACACAAATGACGTTATCCTTACCGTTCATGTCTTCTCCTGTTTCTACCACTCCACTGGAGTCATCGTCCCCGATGGTTCAGTCGCTGAGTAAATCTCTCGGATCGAGTTCGATCAACGAGATGATGGTTTTTTTATTTAATCTGCAGCTCGGAAAACTAAAATATATACCTTCTATGCCGGTTAATAGAAACATTTAACCGTGATCAACGAGATGTTGGCTTATTTACGTAAGTTGCAGCTCGGAAAATCAAAATTTTTCGGCTTGAGTTCGATCGACGATAATTTATCGTTACGGAGGACGGTATTTGATTGACGTTTTACAATTACATGAGGTATTTGCCTATTTCAAAATTGGAGAGAAGGTATTTGACGTTTTACAATTACATGGGGTATTTGCCTATTTCAAAATTGGAGTGAGGGTATTTGACGAACTTTGAAATTGCAGGGGGTGTTTGACATTTTACTCGATAAATTAGTCATTTTCTTTTTCTTTTTTTTCATTTATTTTTGCACTTATTAAAAAAGTGAAAATTAATTTTGGTATTTTCTTCTCATGTATTTCTATTCATTCAAACAACGCTTAATTTCTAATCTATTTATTGGCTATTTATCTCTTTTATATTTCTCTTTTTCCTATTTCTTCTTTTTCTATTTCTCTTGACATCCAAGCATAGTGTAATTTCTCATACATTGATTCATACATAAAAAAATGATTTTTTTTTATAAATTTTTTGGATTAGCCCTCCAATCTACTCCCTCCATCCCATATTATAAGGGAAAAATGACCTTCTTTGGTCTCAAACTATAAGGGAAAAAAACAATTTCAAGAATTTTTTTTATTTATTCTTATAAAATTAAATGCAAATTATATTTATTTTTTTTCTCTCCTTTTCTCAATAAACAACAACCAATCAAATTTGCTTTTACATCTTTTCATGTAATTTATTTTAAAAAAACCCACAAAAGCATATTTCAAATTCTCAAGTTTTGGTTTTCTTAATAAATATGTTCTTTTTCTTTATAGAACGGAGAGAGTAGAGTTTAATAATTTATAAATATGTGTGATTTGTTGCATCTAATAATTAGTATTTAGGTGTGGACTCACGAAACAATTTCTCAAATTATGCAACTTGTTGAAATAATGATGAGAAATATATAGAAAAGGAAAGCATATTGGTGTTGAAATGCAATGTTTATGAAAGCAATAAAAGGAAACCAGAATTTTTGAAAGCAATAAAAGGAACAACATAAAACCAATAGCCATAGCCCATAGGAGCTGAACATTGCGGCAAATAATAATGACACGGAGGAGAAGCTAGAGGATCGTAGCAAATCAATTGTTGCCTTGGATGGAGAAAACCCAATTGAGCATAGGAATGTTGATATTCGAATCAATATAAAAGTAAAATTGTAAATCGAATATTATAAAAATCGTATTTTGTTTGAATGTATTTGAATCACTTTTTCATTAAACCGCGAATCTCAAAATTGCGAACCGCAAAAATCACAAACACCACGGTTAACCGCATTAAGTTTCTATTATATTCCAATATCAGTAAAACTATATTAAGTTTTTATTATATTTCAATATACATAGTCAAATAACAATTGACAAATATATCATTTAAACAAAGTTCATTATTCAATTATTTATTACCTTATGAGTATACATGACAATAGAGAAAGTCTAACCTAGGCACAAACCCAACACCTCATTGTTAGACACACTCACAATAAAAGATAAAAATTAAAGAAAAATTGAATAAAGTGATAGTGATTGATGTGACCATTTTATTTTTATTTTAATTTTTTTAATTTATGTGTGTGTGTCTAAATTTGTGTCTAAATATCTTGTGTCTATCAAAGACTTTCTCCATGACAATAAAACTCAGACACATGGGTACCCATCCTAATCATACCCACTTTGATGGGGAAAATCCAAATTGACTGAGTGTGAGTTTGGGTGTTCGCTGATTTTAATGAATATTTTTGCTGTTAAAAAAAAGCATTTAAATCGCAATCATTCTTTGTGTTTAATTTAATTTCAATACATTTTAATTATTGTGTAAACCGCAATCACCGCATTAATTTTGTTAGGATGATTTTTTAAAAATCAACCGAACTAAATCAAACTACATACAATTTTATCTAGCGGTTAAAATGACTTTAGACTCAAAACCGAACATAACCACACCGCGAACACCCTTATTTGAACACAAACTCAATTGTAGTTTAATTTTAATTTAAAGTCAAAATATTTTGTTATATTTTAAATTAAACTTCTATATAAATAAAATTAATGATTTGTTTTATATAAATTCAAATAATTTTCCATTGCCAAAATTACCTTTTCAACCCTTCCAAAATCAGCCCCAATTATTACAAAAATATAAAAATAAAAAATAAATCAATTTTCCTATTTTCTCCTGATATCTCTCTCAGTCTCACACACATACACCATCCTCAGACCCAAAAAAAAAACAAAAAACACATAACAGAACTGAAACAAAAAACACAGTACCATGATGCTGTTTCAATCCAAACCCAGAACCCTCTTTTCACCCCTTTTATCACTTTTCTTCTTATTCTTCTTCTTGTTAATTTCATTTGCTTCTAAAATCAAACATCATCATAATCATCATCTTCATGATGAATCCCTCACATATCTATGGCCACTTCCTTCACAATTCACTTCAGGAAATCACTCTCTCTCCGTTGACCCTTCACTCACTGTTTCAGTCATTGGAAATGGCGGTGTTGGTGATTTTTCTATTGTTAATTCTGCTTTTGATAGATACAAAGAAATCATTTTTAAGCACACTGGTTATGGATTTGGTAAAGGGTTGGTTAGAAAGTTAAGAGAAAGGATTGGTTTCACTCCTTATCATATTGTTCTTTTGAATATCATTGTACATTCAAATATTGAAGAGGTGATTTTGTTTGACTTTGTTTTTTGATCAATTTTGTTTCTTTTTGGTTTTTCATTTCTGGGTTTTTGATGGGTGGAATTTTAGTTGAGCTGTGTTCTTTTGAAAAAATCATTTGGATTGTTAATTTTTTAATGCAGTTTAAGTGTATGTTAAAATGTTTTCAGTTGATGGTTAATGGATTCGACAAGATTTTGTAACTCTTTAACTATCTGCTGAACATGGTTAACCACGATTTTTAGTGTGTATATTTGAGCATGAATCGTGGTTAATAGATATCGTGCTTGTTGAACATCGAGAATCATGTATATTTGAACACAATTAGGAGGGTTAATGGATATTTGAACATTTGAAAATTGTGGTTAATTAGGCTTAGTGGATTGTTATTGAGTTGCAATAGCTTGTTATATTCATTAATCTTCTATTGAACTTGATTAACAACATATTTTGAACTACATTAATCATCCAATTTGTTGTCGAAGTATCATTTCTGATTTTTTTTCTTTGCAGCTTAAACTTGGTGTGGATGAAAGCTATACCTTACAAGTTTCTACAGCCAATGAGTCTTCTGTTGCTGGGGATGCCACCATTGAGGTGTGTTATTAACATGTACTATCTTATATATGCTGGCATTAACGATTTAATAAAGTACTCATTACTCAAAAAGAAGAATAAATTTAATCGAGAGGAAAAAGAAGAATGAGACAGGGTTCACTTTGTTTATTACTTTTGGACTCAACAAATTTAAGTAAAATTGAATACAATGTGTGGTTTTCTCATTCTAGATAGTTGTTATTTATCTTATTTTGTGATTTTACTTATTGTAGGCAAATACCGTTTTTGGTGCATTGCGTGGATTAGAGGTATGTATAAAATTTGCAACTCAATCATAGAGAGCAGTTAGTTAATGCTTGACACTTAAAATTGTCATGCTTGATGGCTTTATTTCTTGTCTGAGTACTGGAACTTTCGATACCAGATATATATTTCTGGATTAACTAAGACAGTTTACTGAGTTTTAACATTTATCTGCATTTCCATTTTCATATTTTAGGTCTGTTTTTCTCTATAGGAGTGATTGGTTATTCTATAATCTGCTCTGTCATTGCATAATAGCGAAAATGTTAGAAATTCATTGAAGCGCTGTTTGGATAAACAACTTAATCAATCGTTTATCATATATGTACTTATGTATTAGCTATTTCTATAACAAAAGATAAAATAAAGAATTTGTTGTCTTATAAACTATAGTTGTTTTCATAAGTTATCCTGGAGAGCTTATGGAAATAAGCTGAAAATAGCCTATGGACATATCATAACTTGTTTTCATTTATTTTTGGTCTTAACCCTCTGATTGCTAGTGAAAGGATCCCTTGGTAGTCCTCTGGTTCAACCAAGGGGTAAGTAAAACCTTGTCAAGGGCTGTTTCAGCCGGGATTTTAACTTGAGTTCTCCCAAACAACTCGTTCTTAACTGAAGTTCATTAACCACTTGAGCCCAACTACTTGGTTCATAAGTTGTTTCAAGAAGCTTTTCCAAACAGTCCCACAAGTGTGTATTCCATAGATAAGCTCAAATAATTCACAATCCAAACAGGCCCTGAAGTGTCTTTCCTTCTTATTCTTATACCTTTACATTGCTAACTTGATGTTGTAGAAGTATGCAACATAAAATGTACTTAAAGTGAGTTTATCTTCTTTACTTTGAAAATTGTAAACTGAACTATTGTTGTCTTTTCATGGTGCACCAGACATTCAGCCAGCTTTGTTCTTTTGATTATACAACTAAAACAGTAAAAATACACAAGGCACCTTGGTCCATCCAAGACAAACCTAGATTTGCATACCGTGGTCTTATGTTAGGTGAGGCACAATATTTACAATGAGAAAATTTAATATTCAGTCAATGATATTATAATATGGTCAAAAGATTTTGATACATAATATGATTTTTTATTTATCTACTTTTTTCAGATACATCGAGGCACTACTTACCAATCAACGTAATTAAGCAAGTTATCGAATCTATGTCCTATGCCAAATTTGTAAGATAAATGCCACAAGTTTCTTTCTTTTTCCTTCCATGTTTTTTTTTTCTTTCACACTTGGTAACCAATGATGTGTCACCTAACTAGCATGTCTTGCTGTTTTGTTTCATGCAATGCTGAATATATAAAAAAAATTATACTTCATAGAATGTTCTACATTGGCACATCATAGATGAACAGTCCTTTCCTCTCGAGATACCTACATATCCAAATTTATGGAAAGGTTCATATACCAAGTGGGAGCGTTACACAGTAGAGGATGCATATGAAATTGTGAAGTAAGACTCTCCCTATCCAAATCATCTTTGTTTCAAATTCTCCAGCTTAAATAATCCCGAACATGGTTCTAAATTGCGGTCTGCAACAGCAATTGCAGGCCCAACATAATTGTTTTAGAGGTCCTTCCAACGGCATTGCAACCGCAAGTGTAGCCACATCGGCCACATTTGCCCAGATTTTACCGCAACTGCAACCGCAAATTAGAACCATGATCCTAATATTGTAAATGCATTGCTAACTTTTCTATGTCAACCAATTTTGAACTGGAAATTTGTTATCTGTAAAATTGTATTAACAACTGAAGAGATGAGGAAACAAGTATTATCTGGAAAATATGTTGTTATAATCCTAAATGATTAATCTTTAAATTCGCTTTATTTATCTATCACTGACAAATATTGTGATTTCTTTTCATGTTTCATCATGTGGTGATCTAAAGCTTTGCCAAAATGAGAGGTAAGGTATTTTGAAGCTTCTGCTGCATAGTATCCTCGGCATCTTGCTTCATATTTTTCAGTTTGTCTCTTTCATCTTCTTTATATCATGCAAAATAAAATAGGTTTATTATAAGAATAAAAGTAACTGTCATACTTTTATACGGCTATTTCTGATGGCTATTTAAAATATCAATGGTCATATGTTTAATGAGTATTTGCATATTTTATCACAGGCATAAATGTGATGGCAGAAATAGACGTCCCTGGGCATGCAGAGTCATGGTAAAACACACACCTTGGTCATTTTTTCCCCATAAGTATAGCATGATAATATGATAATCATTGGTACCGACGTATCTGTGTCATTGTTGTGTCTGGTGTCGGTGTCAGTGGCGGTGGTTCATAGTTTTTGTTTTCTGTGCAGGGGTGCTGGGTATCCCGACCTTTGGCCATCACCTTCCTGCCGGGAGCCACTAGATGTTTCAAAGAAATATACTTTTGATGTCATTTCCGGTATTCTGTCAGGTGAATTTCCTATAAACCTTAATCCCTACACAACATTTAATAGTTACTTCTCTAATGAACATTATTGATGATTTCTTGAATTAATGGTAAAGGTCTTAGAAAGATTATGCTGAAAACAAGTTGAATGTTGTCAGTAACTTGAGATTCTTACAGTCTGGTAGAGAGTGGAGATCATTAGACCGACAATCCTAAGTATATAACAATTATTAAATAGCCAAGCCACAAGTTAACTATATTGTTTTCTTTCTCTTCTAAATTTTGCAGATATGAGAAAGATTTTCCCGTTTGAGCTATTTCACCTAGGTGGCGATGAAGTAAATACAGGTCAGTATCAGTGGTTCTTTCTTGCAACTTGCCAAAGAGTAATTCGATTTTAAAGCTTAAGCTGTTACATAAGGATTTAAAAATGATATATTTTTTATTTTTTATTTATCATTATCACAACCTAAAAGTTGCAACAAATCTTTGATAATATGAAACAGTAAAAAAGGTAACATTTTTGTAATTATTAGCTGGAATAGGAAATGAAGTTATAAATCTGTGAAGCAAGTTACCTCGTTTCGTTTAGTTTTCATATGCATATTTTTTCCCTATACATAGAAAGTGTAAAACTTAGAGGCCTCTTGCAGTTCACTCAAATTTTCTATGAACTTGATGTGCTGTGTTCCTTAATATCAGTATTTTGTCTCTTTGGAAGGGATTTTATAACCGTGGCCATGTGTGCGACTTCATAACGAAATGTATTAATACAATAATTATAGTGAAAAGTAAACTTTAACTGATTAATGTATTTTGAAGCCATTTATATTGATACTAATTAATGCGATTTTTTTGTCAAAAAAAAAAAGTAATGCGAATTTATGTTTTGTTTTGACAGATTGCTGGAGAGAGACTTCTCATGTAAAGGAATGGTACTGATTCTAACCTGTTATATTAATATATTACCTTCTATGATGACTATTTTTATTGCTAAAGATATTAACTTACCTTCAATTTTGGATATTCAAGTAAAATCTGTATGCTTAATGAGTAATGACTTGGCAACAATTTTGACTATTTATTGCAGGCTTCAGAAACAAAACATGACCACTAAAGATGCCTATGAATACTTTGTGCTGAAGGCTCAAGAAATAGCCCTTTCAAAAAATTGGAGTCCAGTGAACTGGTATGATCCATACATATGCATGTCTGACTAAAGAAACTTTTTTATGCCCTTATTTTGTCCTTGATGGTCATTTCACCTGAATAACCTCCTTGCCCTTCCTGTTGAAAACTGGCTATCAAATGTCATTTAAGCTAAAAAGGTGAATTTTGCTTACATTTTGTCACAAAGGGATCAGGCAATATGTAGCACTTACACTTCAGATTGAATGCGTATCCCAGTGCTCGACACTGATATGATACAAAACACTTGTGATTACATATCACTTCTATTTTCTCAAATTATTATTAGTGTCATGTCCGTGTCGATATCGGTGCTTCATAGGGTCACAGTATAATATCTGAGCATATCAAGGACTATAACTATTCTATTCAGTATTTACAATATCACATTCTTAAAATTATATATACATATTTTCAGTTTATCAAAAAAATAAAAGTAAAGTTCATATACATATTTTCGATGTGACATTTTTTTTTGTAACTTTTCAGGGAAGAAACCTTCAACACATTTCCATCAAAGCTTCATCCTGAAACAGTAGTGCATAACTGGTGAGTTTCCATTTATACAAGAAGTTTTATCATGGTATGAAACTCAAATGTCCGAGTTGCAGAATATAATATTTAACCTAAATACTGCAGGTTGGGCCCTGGTGTTTGTCCAAAGGCTGTTGCAAAGGGTTTCAGATGCATTTTCAGTAACCAAGGTGTCTGGTATCTTGACCATCTAGATGTACCTTGGGATGAGGTTTATACTGCTGAGCCACTAGAAGGTATACAGAAAGATGCAGAACAAAAGCTTGTACTTGGAGGAGAAGTTTGTATGTGGGGTGAGACAGCTGATGCATCTGATGTTCAACAAACAATTTGGCCTCGAGCTGCCGCAGCTGCAGGTAAGCATGTCGTTTAATATATATTGCAAAATGTGGGCCGCTAGATTTGATTATGCAAAACTAACTGCATGTTGTTTCTGACAGAACGCTTGTGGAGTCCAAGAGATTCAACTTCTGCACGAAATGCTACCTTAACGGCATTGCCACGGCTGCAACACTTCAGATGTCTATTAAATGGACGAGGGATTGCGGCTGCTCCTGTGACAAACTATTATGCTAGAAGGGCACCTGATGGTCCAGGCTCATGCTATGACCAATAATCTGTATCATTATCATGTTTTATATGTCTTTGTGTAGCTTGTTGTGAAAGTAACTGGTATGTGTCTACAATGCTTGTTGTAATGCTTATTGTAATATTAATATCATATGAAATGAATTCAAAGGCTACAAGGTCACAAAGTTAGAAATATATTGCACATCATGATAATAACATGTAATGATCATTGATATCGATTCAGTTGCACGAATTTAGGACTATGGATATCAATCTATTATGTGATATCCAATATATATCTATTGATAAAAAGATTAATATTCAGAGTCTAAAATATGATCCATCCAATGTTGTATAAATCTATTGAGGGGACTCGACCTACAATGTCGAGTTCAAGTCTTTCGGTCCTAGCAAGTCATTCCGATGGTCCACCAACGATCAAATTGTAAGCATGTTTGAGTGAAGTGTTGATTATGCACTCATTTGATTTTGTGTTGGATCTGTAAATCTCACGTTCTAATACTATTTTCACCGCAATTTCAAGAAGCCATACGACATATTCAAACTTCCATCTCAGTATCTCACTGTGCAGCCATATTCAAACCACCGTTGTAACAAACATGCACTACACAAATTTGACTAAAATTGAAGTGAAATAATTCAAGTTTGTATATTTTTACTGAAAAGGTAAATTTGATTTTTGAGAGTTATTTTAAATATCATGCAAGAGTTACTCCACATGCATAATAAATTATTGACAAAATTTTGGTGAGGATATGCTTTACATTGCTCTACTTCCTTAAAAACCTTATACTACATATTAATTATAGTTCAACACTTTGGATGAAAAATCTTTTGATTTATTGACATTGCTAGATTTTTAAAGATCTAGAGTAGAGAATAGAAATCTTGTTATTATTGCAACATATTAATTAAGAACCATCCACAACCCGTGAATAGATAAGAGGACCTACCCTACAGTATATGTATATCTGAGAGTGGATCAAACATTTAAGGAGTGTTCCAACTATAGTTAACTCAGCTTCAAGACACACTAGGGAAGTAGTATTTAGTACAATTTCTGACTCATTAGGTGTGTCACATTCACATAGACCACATGTTATACAATGTTCATACCCCTTATATTCTTTAACAATTTGTACTACATTTGGCTTGGCTTGTAGGTGAAAAACATCACTTACATATATTTTTTAGGTCAACAACCGAACTTGTGTCTAGCGAAATAAATTAGACTCTTACAGGTCACAATATAGTAAATTATGTTTAAATTTCGGTTGAAAGACATATTCATATTTAGCGTCTGATAATGCTTTAAATAAAATTATCTTCGGTCGAGTGAAAATATGATGAAAAAATAACACATTCTTTATGTCATATCTCATTTAATTGAAGATTCTTAATACACAGCTTTTTCACTGATTGTATTGAGAATTGTAAGGTGGATGATCTCTTCTATTTATAAACATATTTTAGGTCATATTTCAGTTCAACATATTCTCACTAGTTGTATTGTCTCCATATAAAAGCTTCATTTTTATCTTTTCTAGTTGGCTATTACCATTGTTTAAAATTTTGAATTCAGAACTGTGATATAAATGTAGTGAAGTTATTTTTCAGCTTGTACACCCAGCATGATTAAGTTTTTAAAGGAGTTGGTTGGATCCTTTGCTACCCTTGTGCTTGAGGCTAAAATAGCTCAAGTCAGGACAATGTTAATTTATAGACATGAATATCAATGAGTAAGTTTTTAAGAAAAATTAAATTATCAATAGGAAAATGCTAAATAGTTAAGCTCACACATAAGAAAATTTTGTCTTAAAACTGGTGCATTCAATACATTAAAAATGTAAAAAGTTATTTTTATCAATATTATTTTAATTGCGTACACATTAAACAATTAAAACAAGGGTTTTAGTTAAGAAAAATGCTCTACATAACGAATTGATAAATCGTAAAATATAGCGAATGTGCATATGTTACATAAATTTTCAATTATCCTCCCATGTTTTCCGCTAACAAGAGATGTTGAAAATTTGACTACTAATTAAAAAGCAACATGTGTTATTTCGAGAGGTTCATGATGCTATACCTTCGCTGCATATAGCACTACTCTTTAGTTAAAACTGAAATTAAAAATTGGAGTGCTAGCAAAATAAAATTCAATACATACATTTTTATTGATTAAAATTCATATGACTCACCAAATCATGTTAAATCTGATGGGGAATTAACACACAATAATAATAACAGAGCAATATGCAGCGGAAATAAAATTCCCCAAACTTGTAAGAACCTTTGAGGATCAACAACAAATAATATGGCAGTCAATAGAACAAAATAAAAGCACAAAAGAACACCTCAATTTTAACGTGGAAAACCCTCAATGTGAGAGTGAAAAACCACGGGTCGTCCAGACCAAAGAAATAGTTCCACTATGATCAAATATGGGTACAATAGAGTCTCAAAGTGATGCACAAACAAGTGCTAACAACCAATTAAACAACAAAGCACTAGAGCTTACAAACCAAGAACAAGAAGTTGAAAATTCTCCCCCTAAAACCTGATGCACTGCAGACACGATTTCTCCCAAACCAGAACTGATTTCGACGATCCGAACGGTGAAACTGTAGCCCCTGGAGCTGCGAACCTGCCCTCCAAATTTGGGCAAAATCCAACGGTTAACGAATCGGGAAACTGCGTTTTAGTGAGGCTGCTGTGTGAAATACGGGATTTTCTTTCACTCTTCTTTTCTCTCTTTTGAAAGGTTGTTCTCTCACAAAATTTACTCACTTGGTAACCCTAGTATGACCACTCTCCACTTACATAAGTGAGACCTAATGGACTATCAATCTTGGACTTTTATCCACATAGGAAGGGAGCCCAAAACCCAACAAATCTCCCCCTCACAACTATGTGGAGGAAATCGCCAAACCGGCGATATCACAACATGCTTCAAATTTCCCTCTTGGTAAAGCTTTGGTCATCATATCTGAACCATTATCATCCGTATGAACCTTATCTAGCTCCAACAACTTATCATCCAAAACATCACGTATCCAATGATACCTCACGTCAATATGTTTGGATCTATTATGGAAAGTCGGATTCTTACCAAGATGGATAGCACTTTGACTATCAACAAATAACACATATTTGTCTTGAACAAAACCAAGCTCCTGCAAAAATTTCTTCAACCATAACAATTCTTTGCATGCTTCGGTAATGGCAATGAACTCTGCCTCTGTAGTAGACAATGCTACACACTTTTGCAATCTGGATTGCCAAGCGACAGCTCCACCTGCAAATTTAATCATGTAACCAGAAGTGGACTTCCTGGAATCAATGTCACCAGCCATATCTGAGTCAGAATATCCTTCTAAAGTAGGCTTATCTCCTCCAAAGCAAAGCCTCATACTAGTAGTACCACGAAGATACCTTAAAATCCATTTTACAGCATTCCAATGCTCTCTACCTGGATTTGACAAAAATCTACTGACTGTACCAACAACATGTGCTATATCTGGTCTTGTACACACCATTGCATACATCAAACTACCCACAGCAGACGCATAAGGAACACATTTCATATCAACTGCTTCATCTTTACTTGAAGGACTTTGTTTAGAACTCAACTTGAAATGAGTAGCAAGAGGAGTGCTTACCGCCTTAGAATTTTCCATCTGGAATCTCTGCAACACTCTTTTGATATAGTGCTCTTGTGACATCCAAAGTTTCCTCTCCTTTCTGTCACGCATGATTCTTATGCCAAGAATCTGTTTAGCTGCTCCCATGTCTTTCATGGCAAATGACTCGCCCAATTGCTTCTTTAACCTGTCAATGTTAGAAATATTTTTCCCTACAATAAGCATATCATCAACATATAACAACAGGATAATGAAGTCATCGTTAGAAAATTTTCTAACAAAGACGCAATGATCTGAAGTAGTCTTCTTGTATCCTTGATCCGACATAACAGACTCAAACTTCTTGTACCACTGCCTTGGAGCTTGCTTCAGCCCATACAGACTCTTTCTCAATCTACACACATAGTCTTCTTGGCCTTTAACTTGAAAACCATCAGGTTGCTTCATGTAGATCTCTTCCTCCAAATCACCATGAAGGAAAGCCGTTTTCACATCCATTTGCTCAACCTCTAGATCAAGAGTAGCAGCCAAACCCAACACGGTTCTAATTGATGACATCTTCACAACAGGTGAGAAAATCTCATTAAAATCAACACCCTTTCTTTGACGGAAACCTTTCACCACTAATCTGGCTTTATACCTTGGAGACTCAGAGTTACTCTCATGTTTGACTCTATATATCCACCTGTTTTCCAAAGCCTTTTTGCCTTTAGGCAACTTCACTAAATCATAAGTGTGATTGTCATGCAAGGATTTCATCTCATCATTCATTGCTTCCAACCACTTTTGATTTTCATCACTTTCCATGGCCTCTTGAAAACACTCAGGTTCACCCTCATCAGTCAAAGTCACATAGTCATCAGAATTATACCTTGTAGAAGGTTGTCTCTGTCTGTTGGACCTCCTAAGTTGAACTTGAGATGATTCTGGAGCTTCACCAAGATTATCATCTTGTGACATATCATTCTCCTCATCATTATCGCCTGGAATATTTACTTCATCTCCAAGTTGTTGATCATCAACATAATCATGTGGCTCACCATTCTGAACATCTCCACCAGTAGTATCCAGATTATGAACAGGTAACCGAACTGGATCAACATTAGACAAACTGATATCTTTCTCGAGTGTAGTCTTCTCCACCTTATCAATGTCTTCAATAGTTTGGTCTTCCATAAACACAACATCGCGGCTTCTGATAACTTTCTTCCCAATAGGATCATACAATTTGTAACCAAACTCATCCTGCCCATAGCCGATGAAGATACATTGTTTTGACTTTGCATCCAACTTGGATCTTTCATCCTTTGGAACATGCACAAAAGCCTTACAACCAAAGACCCTCAAATGATCATACTTGACATTCTTACCAAACCAAATTTTGTCTGGAACTTCACTGTTCAAAGCAACAGTAGGAGTGAGATTAAGAACATGCACCGCCGTGTACAGTGCCTCACCCCAATAATGTTTAGGCAACTTAGCTTCAGAGAGCATACATCTAACTCTCTCAACAAGTGTTCGATTCATCCTCTCTGCTAAACCATTCAGCTGAGGAGTTTTAGGAGGAGTCTTCTCATGTGAAATACCATGTTGCTTGCAATAGACGTCAAAAGGACCACAATACTCACCACCGTTGTCAGAACGAACACATTTCGGCTTTTTGCCTGTCTGTCTCTCAACCAAAGCATGGAATTCTTTGAACTTCTCCAACACTTGGTCTTTCGTCTTCAAAGCATATACCCATAGTTTCCTGGAACAATCATCAATAAAAGTAACAAAATAAAGTGCACCACTAAAAGATTTTACCTTTAATGGACCACAAACATCAGAATGTACCAATTGAAGCAACTCTGACTTCCTTGAGGGAGGATGCTTCTTGAAGGATACTCTAGTCTGTTTACCAGCCATGCAATGAGAACATTTCTCCAAATCAGCATTCTTTAATCCTGGAAGCACATCCTTTTTGGCTAAAACATTCAGCCCCTTTTCACTGATATGACTAAGCCTTCGGTGCCACAAAGATGCTTCCATGTCGATAGCATTCACACTGTCTCTAGCAACCAAAGCTTTTGTCCAATACAATTTAGAATTTTTCTCCCCTCTAGCAACAACCAAGTTACCTTTGCTGAGTTTCCACTTTCCAGAACCAAAGTGGTTATCATAACCACAATCATCTAGCATATGCACAGAGATCAAATTAAAGCGGACATCAGGAGCATGTTTGACATCTCTAAGCAACAATTGCATTCCCATGTTGGTTTGCAAACAAACATCACCAACACCAATTACCTTAGATACACCATCATTACCCATCTTCAACACTCCAAAGTCACCGGAAGTATAAGATGTGAAGAACTCCTTCCTCGGTGTAACATGCAATGTAGCACCACTGTCAACAATCCACATGCTCTCATCTGATACAAGATTAATAGACTCATGATCACGAAGAATAACAAGATCATCATTGGTAGCAGTAGTAACACGATCATCATCATGATCTTCATTATTTCTTTGTTTATGCTTACCCTTCTTGCCTTTGTTATCCCTTTTCCACTTGAAACAATTCTTTTGTATATGTCCTGACATATGACAATAATGACAATCTACATTCTTGTATCTCCCTTTGGACTTGCTTCTGCTATTCTCTCTACCACCCTTCGGTTCCTTTTTCTGACTTCTCCCCCTATTTTCAGTGACAAGTACCTCGGATTGAGATGAAGTACCTTGTGCCTTCCTTCTCATCTCCTCATTAAGAATACCACCCTTAGCCGTTTCCAAAGAAACAACACCTTTAGGAGCAGAACTTGTAATAGAAACCCGAAACGTCTCCCAAGACTCTGGTAAAGATAGCAATAGAAATAGTCCCAAAAGTTCATCTTCAAATTTGATACCCATTCCAGACATCTAATCAAGGAGCCCCTGAAATTCACTCAAGTGATCTGAAATAGAAGTCCCCTCTTTATACTTCAAACTTATGAAGCTATTCAGCAAGAACAATTTATTATTCCCTGATTTAGAGGCATACAAGGACTCTATCTTCTCCCATAAAGTTTTTGCATGAGTCTCATTAGCAATATGATTATAAACATTATCTTCTACATATTGTCTAATAAAACCACATACCTGTAAGTGTTCAAACTCCCATTCTTCATCAGACAAAGAATCCGGCTTTGTGGAACTAAATACCGGTAAATGCAATTTCTTCACAAATAGTAAGTCTTTCATCTTGCCCTTCCACAAATGGTAATTAGAACCATTCAACAATACCATCTTCATATTTGTATTTGACTCCATCATTCAAACAAGTAAATTTGCCCTCAACCTAGAGCTCTGATACCACTCTGATGGGGAATTAACACACAATAATAATAACAGAGCAATATGCAGCGGAAATAAAATTCCCCAAACTTGTAAGAACCTTTGAGGATCAACAACAAATAATATGGCAGTCAATAGAACAAAATAAAAGCACAAAAGAACACCTCAATTTTAACGTGGAAAACCCTCAATGTGAGAGTGAAAAACCACGGGTCGTCCAGACCAAAGAAATAGTTCCACTATGATCAAATATGGGTACAATAGAGTCTCAAAGTGATGCACAAACAAGTGCTAACAACCAATTAAACAACAAAGCACTAGAGCTTACAAACCAAGAACAAGAAGTTGAAAATTCTCCCCCTAAAACCTGATGCACTGCAGACACGATTTCTCCCAAACCAGAACTGATTTCGACGATCCGAACGGTGAAACTGTAGCCCCTGGAGCTGCGAACCTGCCCTCCAAATTTGGGCAAAATCCAACGGTTAACGAATCGGGAAACTGCGTTTTAGTGAGGCTGCTGTGTGAAATACGGGATTTTCTTTCACTCTTCTTTTCTCTCTTTTGAAAGGTTGTTCTCTCACAAAATTTACTCACTTGGTAACCCTAGTATGACCACTCTCCACTTACATAAGTGAGACCTAATGGACTATCAATCTTGGACTTTTATCCACATAGGAAGGGAGCCCAAAACCCAACAAAATCCATATGAATTTTGAACAATATATATAAGAGACTAAGTTGAAAATTATGTCTTAGAAAATGTATTGTTCCTTTTGTTCAAAAATGAAATAGACAAAGGTACAATGACCCATCATCCTATCGTTTCTTAATCATGAATTTCATGTGAATATAGAATTTGTAGTTCGTGATGACAAGATCAAGATGCCATGAAAGTCAAAACTCAATCAATATTGTATTTGGAAATACTAACTTCTAGTACACACTACTATAGTACAATAGTTGTAAACTTGATGATTAATACCCTCTCTATTTCATTTTAGTTGTCATATTATGACTTTATAAATAAAATATTTAATTAGTATATTTTTTTTAAACTATTTATCTTCTTTTATAATAACTATAACTATTTACTATTTTATTTATTTCTCTATCGATGATAAATAATTAAAAATAATATTGACAAATAATAGCTAAAGGAAAAATAAAAAAAAATCATAAAAATACTAAAGAATCAAATTCAAAATATTATACTTTCTTCAATCTTAAATGTAATTAAAAATCAAAATATATTTAATTTGTATTTGTAGTAAAATACATTTTAATTTTTGTATAAAATTAAGATCAAAATAGTAAGTTCAATTTCTTGCTTCAAATCGTAGACTTGGAGATTGAAATTTTGGTTGTCCTTGGTGACTATGGTCATCATGTGGACCTCTCTATCCCTTTGTGATACGTAACTAGCAAATGAGATTTCTTTTGGATAAAACCTCAATGGCTAATAAGAGTTAAGATACACTTCACAATTGGTACAAAAATTTATGTATTGATCGAATCAGTCTCAATCATTTTTCATTGTCCACTGTTTGTCTTATTTATAATGTTTGGTAATGGAAGACTTTTGAAGCCATAATGTGAAAACGTTGTATAAATTATTAATGCATTGGGTCCCTAATTTTAAATATAAACATACTATATAGTTTTTTTTTTAGGAAGTAATTGCGATTTCATTTTTAATATTACGTTGAACTTCAAGCTATTTCTCATAGTTTTAATATTGCTTGGAATCATGGTTTTAGAAATATGATTTGTGAGTTTGATTCTCAAACGGCTCTGAAGTTTATTTAAGAGGGTGTGATTTCTACTCATTCTTATTCGCCTTTGATTGATTATATTCAATCTCTTATACATAAGGAGTGACATCTTGTCCTTGTTCTTACATTACATTACGCAAATGCAATGTTAGTGCTGATTGACTTGCTAAGTTGAGAGCATCGCTTGTACAGGAACCGAAAGTGTTTCCAATTTATTATTCTCTCTTGTCTAATAATTTTTTATTCTGCCTTTTTTTTTTTCCATTGATGAAAATAAACATTGTAGAGTATTAAAGTTGGATGGTTGTACTTCATTTTATTTAATAGCATTTTTTTACTCTTCGATATATTATCTATTGGTTACATTATTTTTCTTGACTGTTATCATAATCAACATTTTACAATCTAAAAATATCATTACGAATATATGTTTCAAAGACTTACTACAAGTCAACCTAATTAAGTTTCATATGTCTTGTGCATGAACAAATAAATAATAATTTTTGAAGAACTCTATGCTTTATATTTATAAATTTTTTTTAGATAGCACTTTGTTACTTCGAGATTTACAAAAAATAAGACAAAGTAATGATAATATTGATGTTTTTCATGATCAATCAACTTTGGAAGAAACCCAAATCTTATTGAAAGACATGTTTAAAAAGGTTCGCTGCTTCAACTATTTTCTTCAAATATTTCTTTTTATTAGAGATGATTTTTTTTTTTTTGGGGTACAATATTAAAGATGATTTTATTTGAAAGATATCAAATATTAAATATACGAATATTATTCTCAATTAAACAAACAGAAGACATACCTAAAAAAACAAAACATAAAAAATATAAAGATAATTCAACCTAACCAAAATGACAAGAAAACAACATCATCAACTAAACATACCAAATACTGTACAAGCTTTAAGGATTAATAGTTCACTATCATATTATTATTTTCCATTTTAATAATTTCTTTTTTCCAACACCAATCAATTAATAAGAAAACAATTCATAAGAAATACTATCCATGTAAAGCAAGATTTTTTTTGGTTACAATACAAGTAAGTAAGATTCATGTTTGACTATTTATAAGGAAAATATGAATCATATTTGACTATGACTTGATTGACTTCCTATATCAAATTATAAAATTATTTTTATATTCCATATATATATAGCTTAGTTAAATTTTGGATTTGGATTGCAAGATCACCCTCCAAAACACAAAAGGAATAACATTTAATTACTTTTGACCAAAAAAATTTAATTAGTCAAATTTAATTACTTTTGACCAAAAAAATTTAATTAGTCAAATTTAATTACTTTTGACTAAAAAATATGACAAAAAAATAATAACACTATCTTACACAACTATACAGTATGACTCAACCTTTCTCTTCCCTCCTATAAACCACTTCCTCTTCCTTACTCATTCAACAACTCAACATCCCTTCCTTTCCCAATTCCAATTCCCTTCAAAAAAATCAAAAAACCCATATATCAAATCCTAAAAATCACCCATCTTCAAAAATTCTAAAATTACAAAATAAAATTTAAAAAATCTCATTTTTTCTTTCTTTTCATTTCTATTGATTTTATTTATTTTTCTTCATAATGTTTTTTTTTTTTTTCACTTCAAAAGATTCCCAACACCTATTTGCATAAAAATAATCACTATATTTCTCTATCAATTTATTTATTTTCTTTCTCTTTCAAATGCTTCATCCTTAGATTGCTTCAATTTCACAAAATTCTCCTTAATGCGCACCGTTTAGTTTCTAGGGTTAGGGTTCATAAAATCTCCTCCACTTCTCTCTTTTCTTTCAACAAGTTTACATCTTTATTCAAAACCCATTGAATTGTTGTGATTACGAACCGATTTGGCATGGTGGGTAACGACGATGCTCGAGCTCCATGCCACCTTTCAAATTCCCGGAAAATGTTTTGGCGCTCTGCTTCGTGGTCTTCCGCTCGTTCCTCCGCCGCAAACCCTTCTGGAGAATCGGAATCGAATTTCTCAGATCCCAATTCTGGTGTTGAGAATACCAACCGGAGATTCCCTCCGCCACCGTTGACGCCTAGGTCGCAGCAAAATTGTAAGGCACGGTCGTCGTGTTTGCCGCCTCTTCAGCCGCTTTCGATTGCTCGCCGGAGTTTGGATGAGTGGCCGAAAGCGAGTTCCGATGATATCGGGGAGTGGCCACAACCACCTATTACTCCTGGTGGGAGAGGTAATGGTAGTAACAATAGTATTAGTAATAACAATGGTGAAAGGTTGAAACTTGATTTGTCTACAATTCAGCAGAATAATAATCCTGATAGTAGGAATAATGGTGGACTTGTGAAGAGAGATAAAATTGCTTTTTTTGATAAGGAATGTTCTAAAGTTGCTGAACATGTTTATCTTGGTGGTGATGCTGTTGCTAAAGATAGGGAAATTTTGAAAAGAAATGGGATTACTCATATTTTGAATTGTGTAGGTTTTGTGTGTCCTGAGTATTTCAAAGCTGATTTTGTGTATAGGACTTTGTGGCTACAAGATAGTCCTAGTGAGGATATTACTAGTATTTTGTATGATGTGTTTGATTATTTTGAGGATGTTAGGGAAAAGAATGGCAGGGTGTTTGTTCATTGTTGTCAAGGGGTGTCTAGGTCGACGTCTCTTGTTATTGCTTACCTTATGTGGAGGGAAGGGCAGAGTTTCGATGATGCTTTTCAGTTTGTGAAGGCAGCGAGAGGTATTGCTGATCCGAATATGGGTTTTGCTTGTCAGTTGTTGCAGTGTCAGAAAAGGGTTCATGCATTCCCTCTTAGTCCTAGCTCTTTGTTGAGAATGTATAGAATTGCTCCTCACTCGCCGTATGATCCTTTGCATCTTGTTCCGAAGATGTTGACGGATCCGTCTTCGTCTGCTTTGGACTCTAGGGGTGCGTTTATTGTGCATATTCCTTCGGCGATATATGTTTGGATTGGTAAGAATTGTGAAGCTATCATGGAAAGGGATGCTAGAGGGGCTGCGGGTCAGATTGTCCGGTATGAGAGAGTGCAAGGATCGGTTATCATGATTAAGGAAGGTGAGGAACCATCTTCTTTTTGGGATGCTTTTTCGAAGTTTTTGCCTTTGATGGAGATGAGTGGTGGCAGTAAAGTAGAAAGTAGCAAATCAAGTGTTGAATATTTTCCTGGTCAGAGGAAAGTTGATGCATATGATGTGGATTTTGAAGTTTTCGGAAAAGCCATTGTGGGAGGTTTTGTGCCTCCATTTGCATCATCGGAGAATGAACATGAAACCCATCTTCCTGCAAGAGAGAGTAGTTGGAGTGTTTTAAGGCGGAAAAGTTCCTGTCCTAATGTGAAGGAATTTGTCTCTGCCCCTAAGTTATCCCTCCCGCGGGTTTATTCAGATTCCATGTTGTGTATTCATACATCACAAATTCAACAATTTCCATCACCCACAATGTCGTCAACATCATCAACTTTATCGTCATCCTCTTCACCCTCTTTTGTCTCTCCAGATTCCGTTTCTTCTGATTCTAGCACTCACTCAAAGTTTTTGTTAGATTTGTCCCCAGATTCCTCCTCTCTGGTTTTTGCTCCTATTCCAGTATCTTCATCTTTGTCTAGCTTCTCTAATTTGTCCCTCTCGTCAAATTCTACTTCTCAACCAGCATCTAATTGTACAGATATTGATGGTGTCAAGTCATCACATCCATGTTCTCAGTCTGCCTCCTTACCATTGAAAAAACCATCTACTTCCATTGCTGAACGCAGAGGTAGTTTATCCAAGTCTTTGAAGTTGCCGCCTCTAACGAATAATAACACAAAAGTAATGGATAAACCATCAACTATTCGTTCCAGTGGGGAACATGGTGTTCTTGCTAACAACAACTTTAGCTGCGTGCAAGATTCAGACTGTATAGAATATTTGTTTGATTCTACCAACCATGTCAAAGGTGGAGGTACGAATTCAGTCCAACAGTGTGAGCTGGCATCATGTCCAGGCACTGTTGATAGTGCAGGCTGCAAGGAATCATCACTTCTCAGGAACTGTGTTGAGCCTTTGAGAGATAGTTTGTCAAGAGAAGATTTGAACTGTACCTCATCAGAGGGAGCTAATGAGAGTGGCTCATTGCAATGTAGTAAGACACAAACTTTAGTATATCGCTGGCCCAGTTTAGAAAAGATCGAGACTTTCGGTGCAAATCATTTGGGCTCGGAGGCTGCTTTTGTCATTTTCTCTCCAAGCATACATATGCATACAGGAAACATTTTTTATATTTGGGTAGGGAGTTCTTTCAAACTGGATGCTTCACGGGCGCAGTTAGATAGTGATAGACAGTCTGATTTTCTTGGAGCAGTTGACTGGAACCGAATTGGTTGTGATCTCCTTGCTCAGTTTGATTTGCCGAAGAATACAGTCACTAAGGTATACTATCCGATCTCCCTTTTATCACATCATACTATAATCAATTTGCATCAATCATGACATGCATCTCATATATAATATAAATGGACTGCTCCGATGTTCTTGTATAAATGTCTGACAGTTCAAATTGTATGAAATGGAATTGATTTCATGCATTTTTGGTAAAAATTTTGTAGTATTTTCTTCGGCTCCCAAAACAGAAAGTCTCTTTTTCCCTCTTTCAGAGTGGGATTGATAAATTAATGTAAGAGGCAGTGAATTCTCCAACTCTGCGATTCTTTATATTGAAGTGTCTAGTGTCGCTGTGTCGGACTCATGTATTCAATTATTTTATTTTCTTAAATTATTACTTTTGTTGTTGTGTCAGTGTCATGAACGCTATGTGTCTGGGTCAGTGCTTCAATCATCTTTTAAGATTTTTGATTGGCCTGCTTTTGGAATGTATTTATCTACAAACCACATTCATTTTTTTACTTTTTGAAGAAAAACTCAAAAAAGGGTGAAATTGGTATTAGCTTTAATAATTTTAAAGGGGATAATTGTAGTTCACAATCTGCCTTACTTATTGCGGTAAAGACTTGGAAAACGAAAACCCTTCAGCATCCTTCCTTCCCTTGTGTTAGCCTGTGTTGATTTATGTTATATTCTTCCATTCGTTTTTTTTTCTCTATTTTCACTGAAGATTGAATTAAGCTTCATCCACTGGATTGTTGCAATGTTTTCAATTCTCATATTGATGATTATTCTCTTGTGGAATAGATTGTTAAAGAGAATGAAGAACCGCAAGAGTTCCTTGCGTTGCTAAGTTCATTGTAGCACAAGTAGTACTAGGAGAAACCTGGGTTCAAGTAAATTTCGTAACCTTCCCTTCATCTGCAGCTGTCTCTATGTATGTCAATTTTGAAGGCTCTAATATGATTTCCCCTGGGAAAAGAAATCCAGCGAGGTAACAAATGGTTTCCTCCTAGCAGTTATTATTATTTCTGAGCATTTAGTTTACTTATATTGCTGATAAAAGTTGGTTATTTATACATTCCTACTGTTTGTATCAACTGTTAATAACATCTTTACACATTTTTCCTCTATTGAACCAGTTGCATAAATGTCATGTTGAACAATTTGTTCTGTTTCATGTTTTTCTTTAGTATCCACAATTTTTACACATTGCTTCAGTTATTTGCACATTGTACTTGCAGAAAATCTATGTTGGATATTACTCTCAGAAGTATACAGTTGCATTAATCTTAGTTTTTTGTTGTCTATACTTAAATTGGTTTATTAGTTTTGGAAATAATACATTAAATCTCTATGGAAAAGGAAAACCTTTTAAAATGTTGCTTATTGTTATGGTATCTACTCACTTTATCTCATATTTGTCACTTCAAAATATCAGTAGAGTATTAACTGCACTTTTCTGATTATGTCTTCATTTATTTATATTTCAACTACCTACTTTAATTGGTCATTCTCCACCCAACTCCTACTGCAATAAAGACAATTCTGGTTTAAGAGTTATTTTGCCTTGTAAATGAAGTAATTGATGATTTTCTTTAGACATCTATATCTATATAAGCATTAAGAGTGTGTTTGGATGGATGAATGTTTTGAGGTAAAGTAATTTTAAATTTGACCCAAAATGTTCACAATGAAACTTCTTACTAATCTATTATAAAAAACAAATTTTTATTACTCTATCCAAACACACATTTAAAAATGAAGATAATTCAAATACAATAATTTGAATTGCTCAGAATTTCAATTCCTCTAAAATTTTTAATTACTCCATCCAAACATAATCTTAAGGAAAATATTTCACTTTCCAAAGTAAGCGATTCATAAATAACAATAAACAACATATTGAACAAACATAAGTCATCAATTGAATTGCAAGTGACAAAATGGACACTTGTATTTATTGATGCCCTCAGCCATGGTCACCCCTGCCATCGCCAAGGGCATTAATAAATACAAGTGTCCGTTTTGTCAGCTGCAATTCAGTTGATGACTTCTTATGTTTGTTCAATCTGTTGTTTATTGTTACTTATGAATTGCTAACTTTGTAAAGTTAAATATTTTTCTTAGAATATGTTTGGATGGAATAATTAGAAATTTTGGGGGATTTGAAATTCAAGCAATTTGAATTATCTTCATTTGTAGGGACCAATTTGCAAATTAGGCCATTGTGTGTCACATATGCATGCCTTATGACTAACCATTTTGTATGTTACTTGCAGGAGGTTGCCATTCAATGGGTCCATTGTAGCTTGGCTGGTTTTACAATGCTTTAACACTTTCAACCTAGACATTTATTTGCAACATTCTGATTTTTATTTAAATATTCTCATGTTATTTAAGTAGGAAAAAAAATCTCATGAAATGTATCCCTTATTGAGAATTTATAAATTGATAGAACAGCTCGATGTTGTATAAGTCCTTCATTATAACAAAATTACATAGTTTTAGTTGCACATTGTATATTACTGAAACATGCTTGTATGATAGACATCTATGGCAATTATTATTTTAGAAGTACATTACCATGGCAATTATATATTATGAGATAATAATTTGACCAAAGATCTTAGTTTTATATGAATATGAAGTTGCGTAAAAAAAAAAGAATATGAAGTTGGGTTTGATTCATTTGATACAATTTGAAGTTTGAACTCAAAAATAAAACATAAAGAAAGAGAGTCAATTTAAATTGGATATCCAGGTTCATAGAATCTTTGATTTTATCTATTTTTTATTAATAGTTTAATTCCAATTCATACATGAAATAAAAGAAAGTATTTTAATTCCTAATTTTGATTTGGGCAGTTTTACTAAGAAGGACATCCAACATCGTTCTCCTTAAATTCTAATATGTTTTGGCACGTATTTTGTTTGATAAAATTGTTCACAACATGAAAGTTAAGTTTTAATATGAGCACAAGATAGATGATAATATATGGGTGTTTGCAAGCAGCACATACTCATGATTTTTTTTCTTGCTATTCTTATTGTTGATTAGGCCAACATATATCACCGGCTAGGTATCGTACTATTCTTATATATCGTCTCATGATTCTATTGATGAGATTTGCTTTGTCTGCCGTAACGCATGCCTATGTTACTTTGAGGAGCATGCATTACATTGTAGAAAACTTTCAAGCTTCAAGTACAGACACAACTTTGTCCGAGATGTCCTTTTTTTATATTTTTAAGTGCGCGGAAATATCTGCGAAAAAACACATGAACTTTTTGATCGATCCATAAGAAGGACGGGACGATCAACTCTCAAATCGACAAATATTATGGTGTATGAGTGAGTAGGCAGAAAATATGCACATGTGGATTTGACAGGAGTTTCACCACTTGTTGGATTAAGGGCTGAGACTTTTACTTGGGGGACAAACAGTCTTCGAAGTTTGTTTCATGTAAAGTAGCCAAACATGAGAAAACATGTTCTGACAAGCAACATGCTTTCATACGACACTTTTGGATTCCTTAACACCTGAGGCTATTCAAAGGGCGGATGCAGTTTATTGCTCGTTTGCACCCTTTTATTTTTTTGGTTTACAAAATCTGCCAATGAGAACTGAACCTAAGACCTCATGCATACTATCCAAATTCCTCACCACTAGACCAAACCTGATGGGTTACGTTTGTCTTCTATTCATATGTAATTACCTTATGGGTGTGTTTTATCTGTTAAAAAATAAGGACTGGACAGAACAACTTCAGTTGTACTGTGTTTGATTCGAAAACTGTTCATGCTACTGAACAAACTGGAGACCAAGAGACTGGACAAAAACCGAAACTCTTGTCCCTAATGTTCATGCAATTTTTTGTTCTCTGCACAAGTTGTCTAAAATACCAAAATAACATTTTGTCCACCAAACATCGTAGAACACAAAATTTGTTCAATAACTTAAACGGTTGTCTTGTGATGTTCTCTCTTATACTGTCATGCATTGTTCTGCCTAGTACTTACATTTTGCAGGTCAAACACACTCTATATTTATTAATATATATTTTGTTTTTAACAAAAAATTGAAAAACAAAAAAAACCTTCAGTCAAAAGTCAAAACTCAAAACACCGAAAAAGACACCATAGCTTAGAAAAGGTTATTCCCGTAATTTTCGCATTCCATATAAATGACCAGCCACCTTCTTCCTCAATCCGAAACCCCACTTTCTGCCGCTGCACTTCACCTGTATGCCATTTTCAAGGTTTCTCATTTTCTTCAATTTTCTTTTTATCAATTTATAGTTACATAATCGAATTCGTTACTGAATCATAATTCTAACGCTTGTTACTACAGGTAACAAGTGTGGGAGAGGGTTTACAATGGCTCCTACAAAGGTTCAGTTTTTCGTTTTAACTACACAATTTATTCATCTGTCCATGTAATTATTGTTAGAATTTCTGGTTTCTTTAGTAATACGTTAAATTCTAGAAATGCACTCTTTTTTGGTACTAAAATGTTGTTTTTTATGCTACTCTTGTATATTTGGTTCGCCTGTAAATGCACAATAGCTTCAGGGATTTAGGGTCTGTTTGGATAAATAACTTATTTGCAGCTTATAGCACAAGTGCTTATCATGTATAAGCGTACGTAGGTTATTTTTATAGCAAAAAATATATTAAAGTTAGATTGTTTTATATATATGCTATAAGCTGTTTTTGTAAGATATATTTGGGGAACGTATAAATTTAGGGTAACGGCCAATGAGAAAAAATCACATAAGTAGAATTACATGCGGTACTCACAACTAAAAACTTTTAACCAACTTTTACTTTTGCATGTGAGTTATTCTTATTGGTTTTTATTAAATACCACCAAATTATCTAGGGCAGTGTAGAAAAAATCTTCCTTAACATATTGTGTTGTGATTGTGCAGTAAATGAATTTTGGCTATGGTAACAAGTAACAACGTTTAGCATCATTGTCGTCAATGAGCAGAATCAGAGTTTCAAAGCTTCATGGATTTCTCAAAAGCATGTTCGTTCCTTCTCCTTCCACAAAAACCATTCATTCCCTTTGTCAACGACAATGCATACAATCAACTTCAAACAAACCCATCACTCCATTTCGCAGCAACACTGCTAAGAAACCACCATCGACGAAGAAGAAGAAGAAGGATGGTTCCACTTATTCTCTTGTTCCCACAGAGTACATGAGGCACGTAATTGGGAGTATTTACAGAACCCTAAAATATTCATCTTGGGATACCGCTGAGCGAGAGCTTAAAAATCTCCCTTTGAAATGGGACTCGTATACGGTGAATCAGGTTTTGAAGTCACACCCTCCAATGGAGAAAGCGTGGTTGTTCTTCAACTGGGCTTCTCGTATCAAAGGGTTCAAACACGATCAATTCACTTACACAACCATGCTCAATATTTTTGGTGAAGCTAGGAGAATTTCCTCCATGAAACACGTTTTCAATCATATGCAAGAGAAAGGGATTAGGATTGATTCTGTTACTTACACTTCCATGATGCATTGGCTTTCGAGTTCTGGGAATGTGGACGAGGCAATTGCGTTGTGGGATGAAATGAAATCAAAGGGTTGCCACCCAACTGTTGTTTCTTATACTGCTTTTATCAAGATTCTGTTTGATAATCACAGAGTGAAGGAAGCTACTGGTGTTTACAAGGAGATGATTCATTCTGGTTCTGTCCCAAATTGCTATACTTATACAGTTCTTATGGACCATCTTATTGCCTCTGGTCAGTGCTGCCGTCAACCTGTTTGTTATATTGTCTACGAGGATACAAGTTTCATTTTTTGTTGTTTCTTTTTGATAAGTTGAATTGAAAAACTTCTAACTGCTATACTTTATGATATTCCCTTTGTTGTTTAGTCTTTTGTTTATGTAAAGCTCAGTTCTTGCTTTTATGCATTTTAGGAAAATGCAATGACGCTCTTGAGATTTTCGAAAGGATGCAAGAGGCTGGAGTTCAACCTGATAAAGCTGCATGTAATATTCTGATTGAGAAGTGTTCTAAAGTTGCTGGTACTGTGTTCATGACCCATATACTTCAGTATATGAAAGAAAACAGTCTTGTTCTTCGTTACAATGTTTTTTTGGTAGCAATGGAAGCTTTGAAAATTGCTGGTGAGAGCAATACCCTTCTAAGGCAAGTCAATCCACACTTTCATTTGGATTGTAGCTTTAGGAAGAAGGCAAATGACAGTAACACAGTCATTGCTGATTCTTCTGCTAGTATCGATGAGGAGCTTTTATATGTTCTCGTGAAAAGTAAGAATGTTGTTGCTATTGACCACTTACTTCAAGGGATGATGGATAAGAAAATATCTGTAGATAATAAGGTTATCTCAACCATTATAGAGGTAAACTGTAACTGTTGTCGACCTGATGGTGCTTTGTTAGCTTTCAAGTACAGTGTAACAATGGGAATAAGTATAGAGAGAACAGGATATCTTTCCTTAGTGGGCTTGTTAACCAGATCAAATAAGTTTCCCAAACTGGTAGAAATTGTTGTGGAAATGACTAGAGCAGGGCATTCTCTCGGAATCTATCTGGCTTCACTTTTAATTTATAGGCTTGGTTGTGCTAGGCAGCCAACTATTGCCATGAAGATTTTCAATTTATTACCTGATAATCATAAGTGCACTGCTACATACACTGCTTTAATTAGCATTTACTTCTCTGCTAGGAGAGTTAATAAGGCACTTGAAATTTATAAAATCATGTGTCAAAAAGGAATTCGTCCAACGTCAGGCACATATAATATATTAGTATCTGGTTTAGAAAAAAATGGCAGATATTCTGAAGCAGAACTTCATAGGAAAGCAAAGAAGAGCCTACATTCTTATATTGGTTCTCAGGAAAATCTTTCCGCAGAGGGAAAGATATGTGACCTTCTCTTTGCTGGGGGTGTAATACTTTGATTTTGATGCACTGAGAATCCTCATTGCTGATTCAAGCTTGAGGTAATGGTGAATAGTTGCTACCGCAGAGTGACATGTGCCTGTATGGCACCTGCTGTTTTCTTTTCTCAATAAATCATGGATGTTTTGATTCAAGATCATGTTTATGAGAGATCGATGCCAACACGGTCTAATTGTGTACATGTCTATCTTCATTTGGAACACCTTGCAATAAATGCTTTGGAACAGATAAACTTGAGCTTTATGTCCTTTAGGAGGACAGTCATATGTTGCATAAAATAAGAACTCTATAAAGAACGTCCCCATGCAGGATGCTTTTCGGATGTGTGTATAAGGAAGCTGGTCTTGAGGCTATGGCTAAGGAAGCTGCTCTTGAGACTAAGGCTAAGGAAGCTGCTCTTGAAGCTAAGGCTAAGGAAGCTGCTCTTGAGGCTAAGGACATGGAAGATGACTGGATGGATGATGCACCTGTGTTCCAAGATAGGACAGAAGATGTTGCATTGCTTGAAGATGACTGGATGGATAATGCAATACAGGTGACCGGATGGACAATGCAATACAGGTGATCGGATGGATTTTTTTTTTTCTGTTGTAAAATGTTATTTTTATTATGTTAATGTTGTATATTTGGTTCACATGTTGATGCACAATAGCTTTAGGGATTTATTTGTTTGCTTTTGTTTACACTCTTTGGTTTAGCTTTCAGTGTGTAGTTATAACACTGAAGATCTAAAATTAATGTGGACTAATTTAAAGAAAATGTGTGTTATGTTGTGCCTTTTTTCTACAATTTCTGCATGAGTGAAGAGTGTTTTCATTTTTTTTGTTCTGATCAGTTTGTTTTGAGTGTTTGCTGAGACATTGGCTAAACTAAAATGATTGCTTTTTTGTGAATTCTGTAGAATTGAATTGGATTGCATAAGTACTGCATTTTGCGTATTATGTTATACGCTGTCAAGAGTATTTTCACCTTTTAATCACTCATTTATAAGTCATGTACTGTATTTCTTAATCAATTTCGGATAAAAATGTATCACCCCATTTCTGTTAGTTTGATGTTCTGATCTCTAATTATATAAATTTGATAGATATAATTGTAGAAGTTTATGCCCCGTTTATTTTCTAACAATAATTTCACTTTTCATTTTCATATCTTACTTTGATTGTGGGTGGCTGTGATGGCATTTGGATATGTATTTTTTTATTTTTAAAACAAGCCCTTAGATGACAACTATATTGGGTTCATGGAAATGATTGTGTTTTTATCATTATTGTGCAGTGGACAATGCAAAAAAAAGTCATCCCAAGCTAAGGCCTTGAAGACGGCCAAGGCTATGAAATCAGGTTGGCCAGTGATTAAGAAGAAAGCAAAGAAGATCGTAACAACAGTCACATTTCACCGGCCAAAGACATTGTCGAAGATAACAATACACTAGTCTTTATTGTCGATCTCTGTGCTGATAAAAAGAAAATTAAAGATGCTGTGAAGAAAATGCATGACATTCAGGCTAAGAAAGTGAACACTTTAATCAGGTAATGGACATGACATGGTTAGTTCTTCAAAATGTAAATTTTAATTATTGAACTCGTTCCCCGGTTAACCAAGATGAATGTAGACTGTAGAGCAATGCAACTAGTTGCTTTACCTGTTGGTTTTGTCTAGTAGTTACTGAATCCATTTACTTGTATACTTAGACATGAGTATGCTAAAAACTATGAAAAGAAGCAAAAAAGAAAAGTGTTTCTATTACATTTTGAATTTAGAGTGCTTCAGTATATAATATCAGTATTGTACACAGTATATAATACTAAACAGTTTACCTTTGATATACTAACCTCATTTCTTCTTTTTTGCAGGCCTGACGGTACTAAGAAAGCCTATGTCCGGTTAACTTCAGATTATGATGCATTGGATGTTGCCAACAAAATTAGTATCATCTAAGTTGTACTGCTTATTTGAGCAGAGTTAATCCTTCGATTCTAAGATAGTTGATATACATATCCTGTGTTAGGACTCCTTTTTCATCTTTATACATTACTCTGGTGTATTCAATTTTGACAACATTTTCATGACATCAGTTTATATTTTGAAGTTACTTGTGACTGATTTCTCATTACATTTGCTTTCTAATATAATTACTGTTTTGGTATGCAAGTTGTAAGAATTCTATTTACACCGTATTGTTCAAAGTTCTCATGTGGTCAAAATCTGAGGATTGAATAATTTGCTAGGTTTTTACTAATATATTTATTGAACTCATTTATTAGGAACGTCTGTTTTGTGATGGCATATAAGGAAAACAGGTCATAAGCCATTCAGTCATGACTTAATGCCTTTTTTTTGGTCTTTTTATAGTTTGAAAAACCAGACATAGTCAAGTGCCTACCATGTTTGTAAATTTGGTAGGGACCGTTACATGTCTAGGACATAATACTCGGGAGATGTTGTCTGATGAATATGGGTTTCTCATGTTGTCTGATAACATCTCTTGGAACGGTGTTCATCGTTGCCCAGTAATATACTTTATTATTATTCGAGCTACATCTGGACGCCACATTACAAATCCTGTCTCTGTCACTTATCCTTTTCCTTTTAACCTTTAGAATAGCAAAACGAGAGTTATGTTTGTTGTTTGTTAGAAACTATTTTGCACTAGTTATGCAGTTAGGATTTATGATTGTTTTCATATATGCACACAAACAATATGTAAGATTTTGCTCATGGACTCATATTGAGCTTTAGGCAGACTTTTCTCAACTTATGGATTCAGTAGAATTTTAGCATGAAATATTTTACTTCTGGTTTAGGTTGTTATGTTCATAATTAATATTATTTTGTTTGTTTTGTATGCTGGATTAAACAATTTCTTAAACCAGAATAATAATGACTTGGCTTGAAAATCCAACAATTTATCGACATATCCGTCTTTCTAAAAAAAGAGCAAAATAATGGTTCAAAAGTGATTTAAGAAAGAGCAACTTCAATAGATGGGACAAAAGTGATTAATCCAATACATTAGTCCAATACAAAGGATTAAGGATTAATCCAATACATTAGTAAGTAAAAGAGCAACAAAAGTGATTTTATCTTTCATTTTTATCTTTTGGAAAGAGTTCTATTTACCTTGGCAGAAGGGTATGCCGTGATATATTCAATCATAACATCGATGAATGGAATCTCTGTAGTTAAGATTGATCAGAATTGCTATTTAGATGTAATTAACAATTGTTTAGTCTGATTATATTTACTTTCTAAACTGCAATTCTGAAATAACAATCATAATCACAAAGACTCCATTGATGTATGAATAGCTATAAAAAAATTACAAACAGATAACAGCTCAAAAATAAACATTCTTTGCCGATTGAAGAGTTTATTATCTCTAATAGTACAATAATTGATTGTCATCAAAGATTGAATAGTTTGAAGGATTCTACTATGATCTGCAATCTGTCTTTCATCTTCCCCCATCTTCTCTCATTTGCTCCTGTAGTTAAGGTGTAAAACCTACCTGTAATCAATAATTAAATTTTCGTTTAACGACTTCATGCACTTGAAACATTTAAAATGAGAATCCAAAACCATACCATTGCCAACGGAGACTGCACTGAGAGCGTGACGAGTGTAGTTCGGAGCCTGAGCAACAAACTCAAATCGATAATATATTTTTCCGTCAACGTCATGCTGGCGCGTTACACAGATGGAAAAGCTATGATCAGTGTTTGTTATAATCATATATACACAGTGCACATATTTCCTCTTAACAGCTCATTTTCATGTCATCATCTTAGTTGACACATAAATATCTTGCTTGCCGGATTACAAAAAATCAGTCCAAAATGCATAGGTCGGGAAAATGTCGGACATTTTCCAGACTAGGGGACTAAAACTGTAGATTTGAAAATGGAGGGAAATGATAATAATTAATGACTACAAAACAGTAGAAGAGATGTAATACATCACACCTCAGTTGCTTGAATTATCTTTGTTTTCTGGTTTGGAGGTGCCAAAACCTTTTTTATTAGAGTTGCAGCAACCTGTGAACAAATTAAGAAACACGATTGAAAACAACATTTCTCCTCGTTCTAGAATCAATGAAACTCGTACTGATATAAGCCTCTAACCTGTTCAGGGGACCCAAATTCTTTAATATCTTGTTTTCCAGTTTGGATCATAGTAACGCTAACGTTTTCCAGCGGTTCAATAACATCTTTGAACACCTTATCTTGACCTGCAATCACTACTTCCTGCCAACTCCCCATAAGAAAAGAAAAAGGAGCTAACCTTAACTTCCATTTTATCCTTTTATTGATAAATCATTTAATTATTCATTTAGTCCCTGAAAATATAGCAAACTTTGATTTTCGTTCCTGTGGTGAACACTCCAGTACACACCTTATTTGGATATGTATGAGTACATTGCTGAGGTAGATAATTCTGATAGGTTTAAATAAGATGTGTACCAAAGAATTCACATTTTGATATTGCAGTGTTAAAAAAATTGGAGGAACTAAAATCAAAGTTCGCTATATTTGTAGAGGAAATTGTTCAACAAACTACATATATGATTTCACACCGATGTAGATGGTATATAACAATGCTCACCTGCCACCCGAAAGGGTAGACAAACGAATATCCATCTTTTCTATCCACAACTGGCTGAAATCCTTTCGTATTGTCTGCGACAACTGGCTGAAATGCTGTCTTACTTTCTTCGGCAACTGATCCATATCAAAGGTATATTCTCAAGGTGTCAGGAATCAGTATTCAGGAAAGTCAGCAAGTGGTAAATAACTGCTTAAATTGCAATCTTACAAGAAATTGAGGGTTGGTTGAACAGAAAAACTAATGGGGCAGCTGTCCCGATGGCAATCACTTGGCGCCTTCCCGGTATATCTATCGAAGTATCACAATTGATTAAAAACAAAATAGATGATTCTCTAATTAAGTTGTTTACAACATGTATGACAATGATTAGAACTGTTGTTTACAATTCACAGTACTTGCATTGCACCTGACGCCCCGACCGAACTGTTCTTCAGTATTCTCGTTTCTCAAAATGTTTTTCTATTACTGTTTGTTCGAAAATACAAACAGGTATTAGCCAAGATCGTTTACAGGTAGTTTATATGATATTTGCTAGGGTCAATATTTGATTAAGAAAGCATTTGGAAGAGTTTAGTGAGAGCCTATTTGTGTGTATGTCATGACAGAAGTACTTGTTTCGTAGATGTGTTCAGAAAAACTTATATAAGTAACTTATTTTTCCTCAAGCTAGTTTTAATAAATTCCTTGTGGTAGCTGTCAGAAACTGCTTATGCAACATTTTCCAACTCTCATTGAATTTTGTGTATGCATGGCAAAAACTGCTTATCCAAATTTCTATTGAAAACAAATATTGAGTATGCAAATAGCTTTTCAATATGCATATCCAAATACAACTAATTTAATGAACTTAAGCACTTTTTTATAGGCAAATGTTAGTGGTTAATTTGTTAGGAGAAGCAAAAATGATAGTAGCAGGCAGGGATCAAACCCTCTGGGGACTCATGAATTAAGCACTTATGACATGCACTTATTGAACTAATCATCCAAACACCCCATTAAACAACAAGATGCATATTTCACAATGCATCTTCATCAAGAGTTGATTTGCCTACTTTAATGACCATGGATGCAAGCAGGTTCAATGAGCTCTTGGCAAATACTTTACCTTTTTTTAACCAAAGAATCAAAGACCAACAAAGTACTACATTTCTACTATAGCACAATTAAAGTCCCTATAGAGAGCACTAACACTCACACAAACATAGACACCAGATACGATACACGATACTCACACAAACACACCATAATGATTTGATAAAATGAAAGTGATTGATTACATATAATAATTATAGATTCTAATTCACACAGAAAATGTAATAACACAGGTTAGTGTTCGATACTGACACATATCAAACACCGGACACACGTTCAATCTGAAGTGTCAGTGTTGTATAATGCATATATATAACAATCAATTCAAGCTCAATAAACAAAAGAAAAGTTACACAAAAAAACCTTGAGAAAGCAACTCTATTGAAGAAGGTGAAGGTTCTTGTTCAGCTTTGACAATAAAGGAAATGCCATCTCTTCTAGATGAACGAAAAGTACTACTACCATGCTTCTGCAACACAAACTTTTTGTCAGAAACATAGAAGAATGAATGAAAAAAACTACCAACTTAAAACATGAGAAAGTACCCTAGGGAAAGAGTTGTGAAAGAGTGTCCGGTGAAGTGTAGGTGAATTCTGCAGGGACGCCATTGTTGGCTTGGATTTTGCTAAGAAAATGAAACTTCGTTTCTTATTGTTTTGTTCTATCTATGTGGTTGGAGGACACTCCTCTGAATTTGACTTATCCATTATGCTAAAAGTGCAACCACAATCTATCTTCTACTTAATATTTGTCCCAATAATAATGCTAGTGATGTAATTTAGAATAAGATATTATTAGATTCATTATTTTTTGAAAAAGCTGTTAGGATTAATTTTTGACAGGACATTTAATTTTATATGTAGGAGGTCGAGACCGGGAGAGTCTCATTCATGATTTATTGGATCACACATGTTATTACATTTTTGATATCGAATCAACTACCATTTATATTTGAATATGATGCATTAAGTCCAATAGTGGGCATGAGAGTGTGTTGAAAGTCTCACATTAATTTAAAAATGACTTGAAAATATGTTTATAAATAGTGAAAATTTTTACTCTACTACTTCAATTTTGTAAGGTTAAGTTATGCTTAATATAAAATTATAGAATTTAGTTCTTTTGTAGCACATGTTAGCCTTTGTTATTAAAAGTTTCGAAAGTTTTTGTTTTAATTTAATTTATAATTTTTAGTTTGGTTTAATTTAAATTGTTATTGTTTTAATTTTAATTAAACATGCAAGTTTAATATGAGTCTAGACTCTAGAGAATTAGTCTCATAGTCCATTGTTCTTTCTTTGAATACTATTATAAGACTATGATTTTGAAACTTTGAAATGAAATACAAATATTTTTTAATGAAATTTTGAGTCCATGTGACTCATCCTTAAGTTAATACTTTTTCTTTGTTGATAATCTAATATGTTTTTTCTTTTGCTGTAGTTTGAACTCATAACTTGCAACTCTTTAACTTTTTAGTTCAAATTAGTTGAGCAATCCATCTTACTCAAAAAATTAAATTGATTTGATAGTGATTTTTAAAAGAAACAAAAACACACTATTAAAAATAAATATATATTAATCAATTACAAAGATTGTTTTATCTCCATCGGCGTGCTTGCAAATGCTTCAAGAATTTGCTTTTGTTTTTTTACACAAGAATCTGCTTTTCTAAAAACTATTAGGAGTTGTTTTCGTGTATTTTTTCAAATAACTAAAATTAATAATTAATTGTTAATAAATATTTTTTTGCCCTTTACTAAAATTTGAATCTTAGTGCCGTTTGTTTTTCACGGTAGAATACTCCGTCCACCATGCTTTTATCCATAGTTTCAAATTAAAACTTCTATATTTTCACGTTTAGATAATCTTAAAATGTGAGATTATGAATGTCACTGCTAAACAAAACATAGTAATAATCTTTAACTCCTTTAACTTTTTTAATCCTCGATTCTTTTTCTTTTGTTACAACAAAACTATATTAATTAATTATAATTAAGCATATTAATTATCAAAATATATAAGAGGTGTCACCTTTACAACTATAATAATCAAGCTCATCGAAGACATTTCATAGTGAAACAAACATACAAGTATACGAGAATGGATCCTCTCAATTTTATACAACCATCATTATTGACCATGACTTTGCCAAACACCTTTTTTATTTTCTTTAGTTTTTCCAGCTTTGCATGCATAGCATTGTTGTCACAACGCACTCTCACTGTTTTATTTGACTTGTCGTCCTTCTAAAACCATAAAGCCATAATAAACAAATAAATTATTATTATTTTTTTATAATTTAAATATGATTTTAGTTCTTAAGATATAACATGTTTTGATTTTAATTTTATAAGGTTTTTTATTTAAAGATTTTCATTTAATTATAATATCTATAAATTTAAAATCATTAGTTTTAATATTTAACATAAGTTTATTGGTCAGGTAGCATACCATAATTATATTTGAGGTCAAGAAATCATTTTTTTATTTTTCTTTAATTTTGTTAAACACAAACGATATTTATAGAGTAGAAAAACACAATACCATGAGTCAAAAATCTAAACATGTTCAGTCGGTGAGATACATCATACAGCCAACCAACTGCATATTGGAGACAAGCACAATATTTAATTTATAGATTAGAAAAATACTTTAATTGCATAATAAAATTAGACTTAATTTAACCAAGAAAATAGAATAATAAAATTATTTTAGTTTTCACATTTTTTTAATTGTTCAATATGGTGCTGACAAAAATGAAATTCAAATTATAAGTCTCCATTATTTTATTTATCAAGTAAACTATAATTTCGCATTTAAGGTGAAAAAATAAAACGCGTGAGTTTCAAATTTTAATTTCTACATATAAAATATGATGTATCTATCAACTAAGTTATGTTCACGTGAATAATCTCAATTATTTTTATACTTGGCACGACTCTCTCTCTCTCTCTCTTTTTTGGTCAAGGTACATATATATATATATATATATATTATTTTTTTAAACAAACAAAAATGAAACTTTATTAATATTGTACAAAATGGTCTTGTAACAATAAAGGACCAGTCGATGAAATATTAGCCCAAGATCGAATCAAGCTCCACAAAGGTGCAAAAACGGAACAGGAAAGAAACAAATGTTGAGGTGTTTCTACTCCTCCGCACCGAATCACACAAGGATGTGAATCAGGCGCAATGATACAACGCCTCACCAAATTATCTCTGGTTGGTAGCCTGTTACGGTGCAGCCGTCAAACTAACACAGACACCTTTATCGGTACCTGTTTGTGCCACAATAATATTGTTGTCGCCGCCTCTTTCGGCGCTTCCGTCGAAGTAAGCAAACAATACGCACCCTGCCATCTCTTGGATCATGCCGCCACATCCACTGATCGACAACATTAGCCTCTGAAACAAAATCAGAAAGTAAGGTCCTACATTCCCGTAAAAGCTCGTCCTCCCACACTTACAGTCAACGGCGCCATGCCCACACGCACCTCCAGACTCCCACTCTAAGTTCCTCATCGCCGCAACCATGTTGGATCGATAAAGAGGCAAGTTGAACAGTCGCTGGTACCTCACACTTTACGGGACACCAGCCAACCACGGATCTGACCAGAACAACGTATCCTCCCGTTACAAATAATCTCTTTATTCTTATAAAGAATTAAATATTGTTTTATCTTCAATATAAAAATGACCAAGATTTAATTGAATTTTATTCTTTTCAAGAGTCAAAGTAGGTCATAAAAAAATTAGGGTTAATAGGTCTTTACCCCCTGTAAAGTAGGCGAGTTTTGCTTTACCCCCCTGTAATTTTTTTTTTTAGATTACCCCCCTGTAAAATTTATTTTTTTGATTTACCCCCTTCAATGCACTTTTTAAATCGGTTATTTTGTTCAACCGATTTAAAAAGTGTTGTTTTTAAATCGGTTATTCTATTTTTTTCCTGCCACGTCAGCAATAGGGGGGTAAGTCAAAAAAATAAATTTTATAGGGGGTAATCTAAAAAAAAAATATTACAGGAGGTAACGCAAAACTCGCCTACTTTGCGGGGGGTAAAAGCCTATTAACCCAAAAAATTATGAGGGCAAAATTGTATATTAATATTATATATATTTTGGTCAAACTCTTAAAAAAAATAATTTATATTTTATACCTTAAAAAACTAAATCAAAATTCTAAATAGTTTTTTCTTCCGGTAAAAAACACCTAACTATTTTCTTTAACTAATAAAAAAAAGACAGCTTAAAGCATGTAAACGCCGGCGTTTGACCGTTAAACCTAACAAACAGCACAAAAACCCAAACCCAAATCAAAGTGGAACGGTTCATTCACAATTTCCGTGTGCCACACCGTTAACTCTTTAATCTCTCTTTCTCTCTCTCTCTCTTCTTTTCTAAATTCTAACCGTTTTTCATCTTTGAGATTCTGCATAGCGAAACGGCGACGACGGTGCCGGCGAAGGCCAGGACGACGTCGTTCGCCGGAAAACCTAAAAAATAAACAAAACAAAGCAACAATTATTAATTCATTATTTATTATTACCAATAGCTTGAAGAATTTTTAGAATTTTCATTGGATCTGTTGAATTGAGAATTTTCTATTCTGAGAAAGAAGAAGGAAGAGAAGATGATGATTTCGAGAGGTTTGTTCGGGTGGTCCCCACCGCACGTACAACCGCTCACACCGGTTTCGGAGGTATCGGAGCCACCGGAATCTCCGTCACCGTATGTAGACCCCGGAGCTGATGCCTCCGCGTCGCAACAGGTGGAAGTTGAAGAGGAAATGGAGCAGGAGGAGGATATGGAACCTGCGCCAGCTGCGGTTCCTTTCTCGAAGCTTTTCGCCTGTGCTGATCGGTTTGATTGGTTTCTCATGGCGGTTGGTTCTGTTGCTGCTGCCGCTCATGGAACCGCTCTTGTAGTTTACTTGCATTACTTTGCTAAGATTATTCATGTTATGCGGATGGATGATCAGCCGGTTACGTCGCAGGAGCGGTTTGATAGGTTCACTGAGGTTAGATTGTGAAATTTCTATGCATTAAACCCTACTTATTGCTTTGATTTTGATTTTTGTTTTTGGTTTGCATAATGCTTTGCTGTTTAAGATGTAATTGATACTTGAATTTTGAAATTCGGTTGAAATCATCGAATAGTTTTGGTGATGATATTGATACTTGTAGGCATAACTTGTAGATGAAGGTTGTTGTCGTTTACGTTAGTTGATTTCACTCATGTGATTTTGAATTGTAGACGTAGGTTGTTGTTTATGATAGTTCGATTTTGCTCACGTGATTTTAAATTGTAGATGTAGGTTGTCGTTTATAATAGTGTGATTTCGCTCACATGATTTGAAATTGTAGACATAGTTTGTCGTTTATGATAGTTTGATTTCGCTCACGTGATGCAAATGTGATTTTAAATTGTAGTTGCGGTTACGCTTCAAACCTTTATAATGTGGTAAAATGTGGGTAAATGCATCTGATGCGGCTGCGATCGCGGTTGTGGACTATATTTTGGGAAAGTTATACATAATGATGTTATTCATGTTGTCCTATAGGCAACATGCATTGCTTAGTTAGTTAGTTTTTCAGCTTAAAAACATCTCCAAGCCAGATTATCTAAGCACCATGGAGTATAATTTGGTGGTTAGAGAATCTTAATAAAACTGTTCATCTTTTTAAAGCAAAAAAAAAAAAAAAAAGCTTTTGCAACTTTTCAAATAGGCCTCTTATACCAATAAGACTCACCAAGGCTAAGGAGTCAAGTCCTAATCCTCTAAGGCTTTAGATCTCTTACTATTACTGGAAAGGATATCAAAATAAGATTTAATTATGCTAAATAACATAGTCCTAATCAACACAAGACCATGAGACAAATATCAAAATCCAATTGACTAGCAATCAGGAAGTATTTAACTAAATTTTATTTTTCTGGCTGGTAGTTTGAATTGTCTGTTTGTAATATGTCTAATGAATAGATTCCTGATTTTTTTCATTTTGATTTTTGTAACGGATAGTTATTATTGTTACGGTGCTACTGCTTACAATTCCGTTTCTCCTTGTCGCGATATAAAGAGTGAAACACAAGGAAACATTATTATGTAAGGTAGAGGATATGTATCAAATTGACAGTTTAGACTATACTGACTGTACTCCTCTTTGTATCAATGATATGGTTATTTGTTTCACGATGAGCCAATGCAACAACTATCACAAACCACAACACTTGTGAATTGCCAAACTGTATGGAGACTTAATTGATATACAATTTGCGTGGCTAATAATTGCCTCTTTTATCATCAGATATCTTCTGTTTATAGAACTGATACATTCCTTTTAAGGAATTTCAATACTATCATATTTTTCTAGATTTCACATTCTTTTCTACTTTTTGAAATTGTAATATTCTTACCGGGTCTGTCTGCTTTGAGATAAGCATATGACTATTGGACCTACTTGCCATTGGGCTTCTTATAAGCTACTTACTACATTTAGCTGCTTTTGTGAGAGATTGGCATGGAAGCTTCATACTTGTGTTAACGATATCTAGGATTATTGCATTGTAACTGTGTAAAGTTTTGAAAAACATTCTGTTTTTATTTGGCCTTTTGAGTTTCTGAAGTAGACAATAGAAATTGTGGAGGCTTTTTTATACATATTTGATTTATCTACTACTTTGGGGACCTTTGAAATAGTCGAGTATAAAATGCTTGAATTCAGGGGAACTCTCTTATCCTCCAACTCTTTCTATGATTTGTCTATCTGGTTTTTTAGTGGTCTACTTTTGATATAACTGAAATTTTTTAGAAGAGGATATTATCAGATGAGAAATGACTCAAGTGTTCTGTAAAGCATTCAATTTGTAAACCAGTGGATTTATGCTAACTTCCCTCTTTTTATTCTTTTGCAGCTTGCTTTAACCATTGTTTACATTGCAGCAGGAGTTTTCGCTGCTGGTTGGATTGGTATAATTCTATGCATTGAAATTAATCATGAGAAATGTGTTCAATTAGATATTTCATTTAATTCTCTTGCCATACTAATGCTGTATTTTCCCTGTTCAATAGAGGTTTCATGTTGGATTTTGACTGGAGAACGACAAACTGCTGTCATCAGGTCCAAATATGTCCAAGTATTGCTAAATCAGGATATGAGTTTTTTCGATACTTACGGGAATAATGGAGACATTGTGAGTCAAGTATTGAGTGATGTGCTGCTTATCCAGTCTGCTCTTAGCGAAAAAGTATGTCTTGGTTCAATCATGTGTATAAATTTCTCCAGTATGTGAAAATGTTTACTTCTGTACATGTAATATCTCTAGTCCGTATATCACATGTAACTTGTTTTCATGATACAGGTTGGAAATTACATTCATAATATGGCTACATTCTTCAGTGGTCTTGTCATTGGCATTATCAATTGTTGGCAGATTGCTTTGATAACATTAGCAACAGGTCCTTTCATTGTTGCTGCTGGAGGAGTATCAAATATATTCCTCCATAGACTCGCAGAGAATATCCAAGATGCATATGCTGAAGCAGCTAGCGTTGCTGAACAGGTGATTTGTTGTTTGAATTTCAAATATATTTTTCACGGATCCAAGTATTTTCCTTTTTTTAATTCGATTGCTTTTACCCAAGAAAAATTAACAATATTCTTGGGTTAAATATGTCTGATTAACTTTAAACGAATATTATATGTTCCTTAAGAGTCTTATTGTTTCAGACTTTCTGGCTAGGATAAAAGTGTCTCACTTTGGTAACTCAGTGGAATATCTTTCGTCTGTTAATTACTTTATATAGTTTTTGTTAGCTTTATTATTTACTTATATTCTTGGTTTTGCAAATATTTGTGTGTTTGGGAGGGGAGGGGGTCATCATTGGGCTCATTCCACGTCATGGTTGGGTCATGTAAGATCATTAGTTGCCAGAGAAGATTCTCTAGTTTACTGCTAGCATGTGGCTTCTCATGAAGCCTATCTGTGCATATCCCCTTTAATTAGCTGTTGATACAACAAATCTCGTAAATGTGTTTTCTGCTTTAAGAATTCGCAAACATAGAATGTTCTAATTTGTTAATTTTAATTAATATATTATATAGTCGGTTATGACAACACACACAACTTGAAAAGTATAAACAATTGAATATATTATATAGTATTAAGAATAATTCTATGTTCTAATTTCTAACATATAATTTTATATTAATTTAAAATAAGTATACACAACTTGACAAGTATAAACAATTGAATATGTTTCAAGTTTACTTCGTTAGGAATGAAATGAATATGATTCCTAAGTGTTAGTAAGATAAGAAACACTTTAATTTGATCCTAAGTTTTTATTTAATATTTTGAATTTACAAAGTAAAACAAATGGTGAAGTTCTCTTTGTTTGCTGAAATATTTTAGCACTGCTGATTCTCAGTGTAGTTCATATCTTGTGATGCAGGCAGTTTCCTATGTAAGGACATTGTATGCATTTACAAATGAAACGTTGGCCAAGTACTCATATGCAACATCACTGCAAGCTACTCTTAGATATGGCATATTAATAAGTCTTGTTCAAGGGCTAGGTCTTGGATTCACGTATGGACTTGCAATATGTTCTTGTGCATTACAACTCTGGATTGGAAGATTCTTGGTTATTCACGGAAAAGCGCATGGCGGTGAAATAGTAACGGCTCTTTTTGCTGTAATTCTAAGTGGCCTGTGAGTATCTTTTCCCAACTTATATATTTTCATTATTTATTCATTATTTTACTGTTTTAATCTTTGTTACTTTGATTCAGGGGATTGAATCAAGCAGCAACAAATTTCTACTCCTTTGAACAAGGGCGGATAGCTGCTTATAGATTATATGAGATGATAAGCCGGTCATCCTCATCTGTTAATGATGATGGCACCTCCCTTGACTCCGTGCAAGGAAATATAGTGTTTCGGAATGTTTATTTCAGCTATCTGTCTCGTCCCGAAATTCCTATCTTGAGTGGATTTTATCTCACTGTACCTTCTAAGAAAGCTGTAGCACTTGTTGGCAGAAATGGCTCTGGAAAAAGTAGCATTATTCCACTCATGGAGCGTTTTTATGATCCTACATTAGGTAATTACTTTCCCTTTGACACTGTATAATTAATTTTATATTGCATTCAAAGCAGCACTTTATTGATCATGTGCAAATTTTACTTGATTTGTCAATCTTTGATTCAGGAGAAGTTCTTTTAGATGGTGAAAATATCAAGAATTTGAATTTGGAATGGCTAAGGAGCCAGATAGGACTAGTTACCCAGGAGCCTGCTTTGCTCAGTTTGAGTATAAGAGATAACATTGCTTATGGGAGGGATGTCACCATGGATCAAATTGAAGAGGCTGCTAAAATTGCTCATGCACATACATTTATCAGCTCATTGAAGAAAGGTTATGACACACAGGTGAAGCTTGGTTGACATGATCGTTTGTTTATTGCTTTTTTTTTGTTTTTTTTTTTGTGTGTGTGTGTGGAGGGAGGGGTGTATTTTCAGTTTACATTCAAGTGCTTTCATATTTTAATATCCAAAACTGGTGTTCCTGTCTTTCAGGTTGGCAGGGCAGGTTTAACTTTGACTGAAGAGCAGAAAATAAAACTTTCTATTGCAAGAGCTGTGCTTCTAAATCCATCAATTCTTCTGCTTGATGAAGTAACTGGTGGACTTGATTTTGAGGCTGAGAGGGCTGTTCACGAGGCTCTGGATATGCTTATGTTGGGACGCTCAACAATAATAATTGCTCGAAGGCTTAGTCTCATAAGAAATGCTGATTATATAGCTGTTATGGAGGAGGGTCAACTCGTTGAAATGGGTACTCATGATGAATTGTTGAACCTGAATGGCTTATATGCAGAGCTTCTACGGGGTGAAGAGGCAGCAAAACTTCCCAAGCGGTACTTGAACAAATCATACTCCTTTCTTTGCCATGGATTTTTGTTTGTATTTTGTTAAAAAAAACAAATATAAGGATGGAGAAGTGGCAAGACATAGAATAATAAACTAATAATATTTACATATTCTTTAGTGTTAACTACCCACAAGAGTGGACTACACCATTTAATGTTGTGATTTTAATAATGTAATAGACTTCCTCCCTTGCATGATGATCACTTACATTTTTCTTTTTAATGATCACCTAGGATGCCTACTCGAAACTACAAGGAGACTGCATCATTTCAAATTGAGAATGATTCTTCAGCGAGCCATAGCTTGAATGAACCATCATCCCCCAAAATGAAGAAGTCACCCTCTCTTCAAAGAATTTCTAATGTATCACATTCACGCCCTTCAGATGTCATCTATAACTTTCAAGAATTGCCTAAAGTCCCGAGTCCATCATCCGAGAAGGTGTTGGAAAATGGTCAAGCTCCGGATGCAGATGATAAGGAGCCATCCATAAGAAGGCAGGACAGTTTTGAAATGAGACTGCCGGAGTTACCCAAGATTGATATACAGTCTGTGCCTCGGCAAAAATCAAATGGTTCTGACCCAGAATCCCCCATTTCACCATTTTTAACATCTGATCCTAAGAAAGAACGTTCCCATTCACAATCTTTTAGTAGACCACATAGTCATTCTGATGATGCTTCAGTTACAATGAGAGAAGAAAGGGAAGCACGGAAGCGGAAACCACCATCACTTCAGAAGTTGATCGAGCTTAGTTTTGCCGAGTGGCTTTATGCTCTGCTAGGAAGCATTGGCGCTGCTGCCTTTGGTTCATTCAATCCCCTTCTAGCTTATGTTGTTGGCCTTGTGGTGGCAGCTTACTATAGAATTGATGATCAACATCACTTAGCACAGGAGGTAAACAAGTGGTGCTTGATCATTGGCTGTATGGGTATTGTAACAGTTATTGCCAACTTTTTGCAGCATTTCTATTTTGGTATTATGGGAGAGAAAATGACAGAAAGAGTTAGGAGAATGATGTTCTCAGGTGCGTAACTCATCCTTTTTCTATTTTTTAGTTTAAAAAATGGGACTTATGAACATTTTCATCTGTTTCATTAACATGGCAGCCATGCTAAGGAATGAAGTAGGATGGTTTGATGATGAGGAAAACAGTGCTGACAATTTATCCATGAGATTGGCCAATGATGCTACTTTTGTAAGAGCTGCTTTTAGCAATCGACTTTCCATATTTATACAGGACAGTGCTGCTGTTATTGTTGGCCTTCTCATTGGTGCTGTGCTACACTGGCGGTTAGCACTGTTGGCTTTTGCAACCCTTCCAATTCTCTGTATTTCTGCAGTTGCCCAGGTTTGCACCTGCTCTTTTGGTTTACCATAAATAACTATTTTCCCTTTCTATGTATGTACCAAATATTCTAGAAGCTTAAGTTGTTGGGTGAAAACATGCTGACATACCTGTTGATTGGAACTATTTTTTTGCTGTCATGTGCCAATGGCATTTGTGGAAATTTATGCCTCTAGTAAAATCCAGTGATTTTAAAATTTAATAATTTAAATAAAATTTTAAATTGTGAATGAAGCATGAATGCTGATCCAAAATTGTGTGGTTTTATTCCGCTGATATCATTTCTTTCATTCAATTCATCCATCATTGTAATAAATAGGTGTAAATGTAGAGTTGGTGTCTCCTCTACATCAAGATTATGGTGACTTTTGGGAGAAACAATAAATACTTAAAAATTCAGTACAAAACCAGTGATTTTCCTTTGAATATTGCAGAAGGATAAATTCAGGATAATATATTATATGAATGACTTGCTAAAGATAGCTAAGACTAATGAGAGTTTAGTTGATTTACTTTAATCTTTTGCATAAAATATATATATTCAATACAACCTGCTTGAATATTGCAGAAATTGTGGCTAGCTGGATTTTCAAGGGGCATACAAGAAATGCACAGAAAAGCATCTTTGGTTCTTGAAGACGCAGTTAGAAATATATACACTGTTGTTGCCTTTTGTGCTGGCAATAAGGTAATGGAGCTCTATAGGATGCAATTAAAAAAAATATTTACAAAGAGCTTTCTTCATGGGATGGCGATTGGTTTTGCATTCGGCTTTTCACAGTTTCTACTTTTTGCCTGTAATGCCCTTCTACTTTGGTACACTGGAGTATGTATTAAAAATGGTTACATAAATCCATCCACTGCACTGAGGGAGTACATGGTTTTCTCATTTGCCACATTTGCCCTAGTGGAGCCTTTTGGATTGGCTCCTTACATACTTAAACGGCGAAAATCCCTTATACCAGTGTTTGACATTATAGACCGTGAGCCTAAAATTGATCCTGATGACAACACAGCGTTGAAGCCACCCAATGTATATGGAAGCATTGAGTTAAAACATGTTGATTTTTGTTACCCTTCTCGTCCTGAAGTGTTGGTATTGAGCAATTTTAGTCTCAAAGTGAATGGGGGCCAAACAATTGCTGTTGTTGGAGTTTCAGGGTCAGGAAAGAGCACTATAATATCTTTGATTGAGAGATTTTATGATCCAGTTGCGGGGCAAATTTTACTCGATGGGAAGGATTTAAAGCTCTATAACTTGAGATGGTTAAGGAGCCACCTCGGTTTGATTCAACAGGAACCTATTATCTTCTCATCAACCATAAGGGAAAACATTATATATGCAAGGCACAATGCTAGTGAAGCTGAGATGAAAGAGGCAGCGAGAATAGCAAATGCTCATCATTTTATTAGCAGCTTGCCTCATGGTTATGACACTCATATTGGGATGAGAGGCGTTGACTTAACCCCAGGACAGAAGCAGAGAATTGCAATTGCAAGGGTAGTGCTGAAAAACGCACCTATCTTGTTGTTGGATGAAGCAAGTTCATCAGTTGAATCCGAGTCTAGCCGAGTGATACAAGAAGCTCTAGACACACTAATAATGGGAAACAAGACCACTGTTTTAATAGCGCATAGAGCTGCAATGATGAGACACGTGGACAATATTGTAGTGCTTAATGGAGGACGAATAGTGGAAGAGGGAAGTCATGATTCGCTGGTGGCAAAGAATGGTCTGTATGTCCAATTGATGCAACCTCATTTTGGTAAGGCTATACGTCAGCATCGGCTTGTTTAGTAAGGGAGTATATGATGAGTGATTGTTAATTTGCTACAAATGTTCATGAGCATAGTTTGATTTTCTGATTGAGATGAACCACTGACGACTTCTGCACATGAGGGATTTTTCCAAGAATATCTGGTGGAAATATGATTGGGCTTGAATTAGCACTCGGCATTGATAGAGGCATAGGAGAGATACTGTAGAGGAATAGATATGTAGGGTTTAAGTGTATAGGATTTTTGAGTTTGGTTGGTTTGCGATATTCGGGTGATATTCGAGCTGGATTCTTTTGGAGGCAACTGAGAGGGTGTTTTCTATCCACGTTATTGATTTACTTTTCAATAGAGGGTGGAATCAACACCAATTCTGATGAGGTGACTGCTTCTCTGGACTTCTTTTTCACTCTCCCTAACCCATGCATAAAAAATAAACTTATTCATTACTGTAATTTTTCTTCTTTTTCAACTTGTGATAATTGTAGAAAATTCTAATCAAAGAGCTGTAACATTTGTATATATATAGCAATAGTTTAGAAGGCATTGTTTTTTCTGCTTGAATCTTGAGCGTTTCTTCGTATATAATGGCTGCAAATTTCCAACAATGTTAACTGCATTTTATGACCTTTAATTTTATTTAAACCATTTTTACTTGTATAAAGTATAAATAAATCGTCAAAGTGCCGGAGAAACGTAGAAAACAAATAGAACCAAAAAGGCCATCATTAATGCGAACAAGGCAATAGCCTTTGTTAGAGCAAAGCCCATGATTGCATGTCCGAATAACTGTTTTGCCGGTGGACGTCATGTCCCATATAAGCGTACGGCTTATAGAGAATTTCATGACCTGTTTTGCATCTTTGAATTCATCTTATATTTTACTGTAGTCGAATTTTGCGAGGAACAACTCTGCACTGTTATACTTAGTTCGAAACTCTCCTTATGGATTAATCTCAATAACTCAACACTTTTTCCAGTTTACAACCTTATAATATAATACACTTTGCATAAATAAAGGAACACAGGTTTCTTTGGTGAGTAGTGCAATGTGAATTTTAGAAAATTTTGTAGTTCTGACTTTAGAGAATAAGTTATTGTCAAAACTAAATCAATATTTTAGTTAGTAAGGTAGAAAAATTCTGTTAAAATATAAATTGCATTTTTCAAAAGAATAAATATTTTTGAGTAATATTCAGATGTAATGCGGCATATATTGACGTAAATGATCATCGTTGTTCATAATATACTTTTGTCTAGGAGCTTAACGTGCATGCATTTATAATTTTTGGCCAAAAATATTTAAGTTTTTATTGAAATGTGTCCAACTAAAAAACTCCTGTGCAATTGTTTTTACCAAAACATGAAAATTAATACAAAAATATTTCTGATTAAAAAGTTGAAGGGGTAAGATAACTGACTAATAAAAGAAAACCATCTTAACCAATTCATATCCTATGCCATTTCTGTTTGTCCTCAAATGTTAGGCTACCCTTAACTTTCGGTGAAAATATTACACAATCATAATCAACAAATGTCTTTAATTAGTTTATATAATCCCCAATTTCAGATTCAGCTATATCACATCACAGCCACATAAGTGGCTCACTAATCACTTCACTATAGTTGCATGCATTCTCACACACTGACCGTTTCCTTAGCCGTTTATTTTGGTATTTAAAGACCAAACAAAACTGTTATAGTTTTCCCTCACTTAATTTCAACCAAATTATTATAGAAAAAAATAAAATCAACAAACACATAAATAAGAATTTGATCTTCTGTGTTTCTTTAGGTTCTGATTCTTGTGAGATAATTAACTAATAATGCCAATCTATAGAATTGCAATTGGTTCTCCTGGTGAGGCTGGTCAACCTGATGCAATTAGAGCTGCATTTGCTGAATTCTTCTCCATGCTTATTTTTGTTTTTGCTGGCCAAGGCTCTGGCATGGCTTATAGTGAGCACCACTCTCACTAATTTATCATTTAAGTTATAATTTTCAAACTATGGTTCAAGAGTTTTTATTTAATTTTTCATCGATTTTGATGCATTAATATTAGGATGATAGTAAAATAACAGATTGTTGGTTATTTTTGTCAGGCAAGCTTACAAATAATGGACCTGCAACACCTGCTGGTCTCATAGCTGCATCACTATCTCATGCATTTGGACTATTTGTTGCTGTTTCTGTGGGAGCAAACATCTCTGGTGGTCATGTGAACCCTGCAGTCACATTTGGTGCCTTTATTGGAGGAAACATTACACTTTTGAGAAGTATTTTATATTGGATTGCACAGTTACTTGGTTCAGTTGTTGCTTGTATTCTTCTCAAATCTGCTACTGGTGGAATGGTAACCATTAATCTTTATCTTTAAAAACTACTACTTATGGTTTCCTATGAAGCATCGACACATATACGACGAATAGACACAACATTGACACATAAGAGATTTATAATAATTTAAGAAAGTATAAGTGATTGAATGGCCATTTTAATGGCTGCGATTTGCTCAGTTGATTTAAATACGCGATGAATGTTGTAAGTGGTAGAGTAACCTTGCTACCACAATCCACTGAGATTTAGCCATTGTTGCTTTAATTCGTCTCTCTAAAGGTTTTTCCTGAGGCACAATCCCCTCACCTTAATTTTCTTATACAGACTTTACTTACCTCCCCCCGACCAAATTTCAGATTACTAGACCATTCTCTTGGACACTATCATTGACCCATATTTTAGGTTAGACTGAACTCTTTAATTACATGCCTAAAAATTTGACCATGTTGGCGTACTTGCCCTTTTTTATGCATCTTTTTAAAAAAGTAAAATAGCTAATCGGTTAAAAATTTAAGCTTGGTTTATTTCGACCTGATATGTTTTAGGATGGGGTGGGCCACCCTTTAACCAAATGAAATTATGGGCTGGTGCGTTTCAACCCAATTTTTCAATTTGACGAGTTAGACTAGGGCAACATGTCGGCCTAATGTGACAGTTATATGTGTCCTAAGCTTACACTCAATATATCATTCATCGATATGAAGTGTTGGTGCTATAAAAATTTATAATGACCTTGTGCATTCTATTCATGATTGAATTTTTATGTATAGTTTTTGCATATTGCAGGAGACATCAGCTTTTGGTTTATCTTCAAATGTATCAGTATGGAATGCACTAGCATTTGAAATTGTGATGACATTTGGATTGGTATACACAGTTTATGCAACAGCAGTAGATCCAAAGAAAGGGAATATAGGAATTATTGCTCCACTTGCAATTGGAATTATTGTTGGTGCAAATATCTTAGCTGGTGGAGCATTTGATGGTGCATCAATGAATCCAGCTGTGTCTTTTGGGCCTGCTGTTGTTAGTTGGACATGGACTCATCATTGGGTCTATTGGGTTGGCCCATTTATTGGTGCAGCAATTGCAGCAATAATTTATGATAATATATTCATTGGTGAGGATGGTCATGAATCTCTAAGTGATTTCTAGAAGGAAAATGCTAGGGTTTAGGAAAACATTGTTAACGAAAGAATGCGAATAAATCCGATCCGTCAAGTATCAACCACAAGAAATGTGTTTTGCGCGCCAAAAGTAGAATTACTGTGGTTTCATCCTTCCAAATAGTTACACATAATGTTTTCGTGTGTTTTGTATGTTACATCCATCTATCGTACTAAATAGCATTGGTCTTTTTAGAATTTATAAATATTTTTTTAATTAATGTATGGCTATTTTCTCCATATTGTGTAGGGAATAAACCGTTGAAGATTTTTCAACTTGTTTTCTAGAGATTGTTAGGAATTAAAAAGATTGAGCATATTGGAGACAGAATTATCCGTCTCTGAATTCAAATAATTCTGTGTCTAAAATTCCGTCTCTAAGCATAAAATTTTGTCTCCATAGAGACAACACATTTTCCGTCTCTAATATGTCAATATTTTTGTCTATTGAGCAATTAAATGCTTATACAATTTTTCAAATATTAATTTTTATTTACTAATGTAATTCATATAATTCTACAATGTGAAATTTCGATTGACACTAAATTTGAAACATTATCATAAAAATGTATGTCATTCATACAAAGTATCAATATCAAACTTATGATTCTACAATGTTGATCGCATCTCTCTAAGTAAACTCTTTGCTGCCTCCCTCTCCTGAAAGAATAATTTTGATCATTAAATGATTCAGTATGAACAAATTGTTTCAAATTGAAAGTGTTTTTATTATTATAAAATAAATTCAAAGTGTGGTTAAATATTTGACTCACAGGGCCAGTATAATCAAGAAGACGGGTACAATAAACCTCTGCTTCTTCAAATCTTTTCGTCGATTTGTAATATTTCGCAAGATAGATCCAAGCCTCAACCATGTTAGGTCCATCCCTCTCTTCAGATTCCATCTTCTCTAAATCCTTTCTGTAGTAGAATGCTGCTTTTTCAGGGCACCCCAGCTCTGAATGCAGCTTTGCTAGTTGGTGCAGAGCAATTGCTTCGCTGTCATTATAATTTGCTGCCCTTTCGTAACACTTAATTGCCTTATCAAGCATGCGAAACTGGTCATTTTCATAGCATTTAGCCATTGCAATCCACAATCGGGGATCATTTGGCTGGCGGGAAACCGATTCTTTATAGTACTTAAGTGCAAATAAAGGCATACCCGTTAACTCATAAGCTTGTCCAAGTCCATACCAAGCACGGTAATCACCCTCGTCTATTTCAACAGCCTGACGATAGGCATTCACAGCAGCGGAAATGTTTTTGAGCTCTATAAACTCATGACCCATAAGCGTCCAAGCGGAGGCATAATTTTTGTTCAGTTTAAGGGCTCTGCTAAAATATTTAACTGATTCTTCATGTTTCCCCTTTGAACTGTAATAATTCCCAATAATACAACAAGATTCAGGAGAGTATTTATCAATCATTAATACTCTATGGGCCAAGCAACTCAAAGCAGAAAAGCATTCCTTGGTATACAACACATTAGAGTACATGTCCATGTCTTCCACTCTGTAAGGATCAGTCCTCAACAGTTGATCAAATATACGTTCAACTTGATCAAATTCTCTCAAACTGTAATGGCCTTTAGCAATTTGAGCTTGGATGTAATTACTATAACCAAAAATTCCAAGTAGATATTCATATTTTGACCGAGACTCTTTATGCATCCTTAATTTTTGGTAGACACTGGCAAGAAAAAAGTCCTTCATCCAGTGACTCCTGAGATTAAGACTATTCAAGATATCAACTGAAGTGTACAAGGATTGCAGCTCAGTCCAGGCATTCCAATTCCAAGGGTAGTAATTTACAGATTCCACAAGAACTGTACGTGCCAAATTTGCATTGTTTTTCTGTGTCAGTATAAGACCATATAAGTACAAACCAAAGGGATCAACTGTGCCATTCTTGCGAAGTGCAGACAACTCCCTCTCTAAAGAAACCAATTCCCGATTCACAGCACCACCCTTACCCAGAGGTCCATCAATTTCAATCATCTCTTCCTCTTTTCGCTTTTCTCCCGCCTGTTACAAGTACAAAGTGCGCACATAATATTTAACAGACATGCGAAATTCCAAGTAAAAAATACAGGTTCTTTCAAATTTAGAAGGAAAATGCACTATCACGAGTCGTTTATACAATTAGCATGCGACAGTGCCCAATGCATTATCTCCTAATTGATGGAAAGAAGGGAACAAAAGGAAAACTAACCAAATAGAGAGCGTAAAAACGCAAAAAGAGTGATTTCATATCAATTTGATGACGAAGAACATGAGCAGCTCTCCTATACTGACGGCAATGGAAGAAAAACTTAGCAAAACGGTAAACAGCACTGTCAGCATATTCATCACTGTCAGCATGTTTTCGGAACTTGGACGACGGATCTTGTTCGAGCGCTAACAATTGCTCCGCTGCCCTGCATATTCATCACCGTTTAAGGGTGGGGGAATAGAGTTTCATCCTCATCGATAACAAGAGTAGAAACTTACTAATTGGAAGCGGAATAGAGACATCTATCGTTAAGTTCTTCGAATGCAATGCTAAGTTCGCTTCCGTAACTCTCTCGAGAATAATTCATTTCCAAAACAGCGTTGTGTTGTGTTGAGAGCGATTAGGGTTTCAAGTTTTACAGTCTGCTTGGTTTAAGTGAAAAGGGGACGAGAGAGAAAGAGAAGAGAGAAACTTAGTGTGTGTTTGGTTGCGCGTTCAAACACCGTAAACGCACGTTTTGCAGTCTAAACGTGATTTCTCTGTTTTACGGGATATTTGGTAAAATGGTAGAGAATCAATTTTACTTTCTCAAACTTGATTATGGATGAAGCTACTATTTGGAGCTTCTGCGGTGACTAAAATTGATTTTGAAAAATTAAAAGTGTGTGTAGCATGTATATTTTTCCATCTTCCTCTAGTGCCCTTCATTTCCTTGTTTCTCTTAGCGGAGGCTGATTTTGTTTTGAAGATTTCTTTTCCCACCCCCCAGGAATCTTTTTCACCTCCCGGGTTTCCGTTTTTAACCTTTGACTTTTTGGAAAAATTGGTTCGGTAAACGCGTACCGAACTCGCATGTAAATTTTCACCCCTTTGACACCCCTCACATGTAACCAAAGTTCAGTGGACGCGTACTGAACTTTTGCGTCTTCTTTACCTCTTAGTTCAGTACGCGTCCACCGAACTCTTTTTAAAAGGAGTTCGGTACGCGTCCACCGAACTGTTTCTGTATAGAAACAGAACGTTCGCTTCTTCTCCCATTCATGCAGAAACAGTTTATTAGAAAGGGGAAGGGGGAAAAACGAACCTAGGGCGAAAATCTTCAACAATCTTGCGTTTTTGAGTTAATCTTCCACAAAGTTCATCAATTTCTACTCCATCAAGTAAGTTTATGTTGATTTTACTTCTTCATTTTCATTCAAATTTCTTCACATCTCTTAAATTCGTTTTTGATTATTTATGTCAATGTTAATCTCTAATTCGTGATTTTGTGTTAATTATGTTGTTGAAATTGTTGATTAGAGGTTTATTGTTGATTTTGGATGATTGCATGTTAGGTTTGATGTGAAATATGATTATGTTTAGGTTTTGGTTAAATTTAGAATTTAGAGTTGGTTTGAATGATAAATGAATGTTGATTAATAGTTATCTAGATTGTTGATTATTGCTTATTATGGTGAATGTTAAATTTAATTTATATATTTTGGTTAAATTTTGAATATGGAAAATGGTTAGACATAGGTTTTGGTTTAATTTGAATACGGTTAAATTTTGATTACGACTGATGTTTGAATATGCGTTATTGTTTTGTGTAGATATGGATGAAGAAGTTGCAAGAGGGCGACACGGCAGGGAGAGCAGGGCTCATGGCTCGGCACGTAGAGAAGTGCCGCCTGCGCCTAAAAGAGGTCGTCGCAAGAAAGGACAACCTCTTGTTGTGGAAGGAACTCATGATGCTGAAGCTAGTGGATCACGCTCCCGCACACGCCCATCACAGGATGAGGCAGCTGATGTTGATCAATACCTGGACGACAATGCAAATTGGTCCGAGCAAGACCAAACGCAAGGGTCAGAACAACAACATCAGCAACCACCAGTGGCAGAAGAGGTAGTTGTGTATGGAGGAGGGCCCTCAGATTTGTCCCTATTATCGCTTTACTATAAGCATAGGGCAAATTCGATTTGGCTTGCAGGATCTGGTTCTGAGGTATAATATTAAATGATTACAAATTATCGTATTTTTATTTTTTGTTACCTATAAACGACTAACACATTTTAATCCGTTTGTTTCAGGTTTTGACTGATACTATGCGTTCGATTGCCAATGCTAGAAGGTTGATAGAAATCCCAAAACCTAATGCTAATGCGTTGTGGTTTTGGGATACTTTGAGGGAGACTGGTTTGGCAGGGCTATGCGAAACCAACTTTGGCAAGCTAAATCATGGAGTGCTTACTGCATTTGCGGAAAGATGGCATCCGGAAACCAGTACATTCCATCTTCCTGTTGGAGAGGTTGGCATCACACTTGATGATGTGCAGTGCCTACTGCATATCCCTATTCAAGGGAAGTTTCTTAACCATCACAGAATGAGTAGAAGTGATGTGGGTGACATTGTGAGTGACTGTCTGGGTGTTGACAAGGATGAAATTATGGCGGAATTCAAAAGGAATAAGGGGCCAAGTCTGCGGTTTAACTACCTACAGGGTATATACAACCAGTTGAAGGAGACTTGTGAGAGGATGGAGACTGAGGAAGCAGAGTTAGAGGAGATGATGCCGGTCAGGGAGAGTTGTGTTAAAGCCTTTTTGCTGTTTATGGTGAGCTGTACACTTTTCACCAACAAAAGCACGTTCTACATGGATGCTTCATACATGCAGTATTTTCAAGATCTGTCTACCGTCCATGAGTGGAACTGGGGTGCTGCATGTCTGGTTTATTTGCAAAGTTATATGGACGATGCGTCTGAGGAGGGCACTGGTCAGATTGCGGGTTACTTATCCTTTGTTATGGTATATAATTTCGTTTAATTAATTCGTTTAATTATACTTTAATTCTATCCGTCACAAAATGGTCCCTTGTATCCACTCTTATTGGCGATACGTGAGGCTCCGCCGCTACTATTGCTTTGCACTCGTCCGGAGGTTTAGCTTCATCGGCCATAACTAAAACAAACGATAAAAATAAATTCATAAGTCATTTGAGTCCATCAATAATGCAATCCTTAATTTAAGCAACTATAAATCATACTATGCTCACTAATTCATGCAATAACAATTAATATGAGTGAATTCCTAAACAAACCAAGCATACAATGCATAAAACATCATTTAAAACCATTTTCTGCAAGTTACAGAGGCTACTGCATATCCTGTTCTGTTTCGCAATAGTTCGGTATACATCCACCGAACTAATGCTCTTCATTTTCCAGAACAGTTCAGTACGCGTCTACTGAATTTTTCAAATAGTTCAGTAGACGTCTACTGAACGAAACTGTGTCAGAAACCTACTAACCTAGCAGCTATGGTTGCGTGAAATAAACGGTGGAGTTCGAAATTTACCTTGTTTTTAAGCTTCCAATGCGTGTAGAATCAGTTTGCCAAGCTTCCAATGTTGATTTTAACCCCCAAATGACCGGAATCGCGCGTTTTACTCGTATGGAGATTTTGATTGTGTGTGTGAGAAGATGAAGAAATGAGGAAGAAACCTGGTGTTGCAGGTTTATATTGATATAGTTCGGTAGACGTCTACTGAACGACTTCATAGTTCAGTACGCGTCTACTGAACTTTTAAAATAGTTCAGTACGCGTCTACTGAACTATTGTTTACAAATTTTCGAAAGTCAAGGGGCAAACTGAGATTTCAGGGGGGTGAAAAAGAGTCCAGGGGGGTGGGAAGAGAAATCTTCTTTTGTTTTACTGAAGGTTGAAGACAAGTATATTGGGGCTTACTATCTTTGCAACCCGGCCCAATTAAATTTATCTACTATCTTAGTTTTTTTTTTTTTTTTTACGTTTATTGTTGTATACATTACTAGTGGCTGCTTCTACTAAAATATACTGTAATATACTGATTGGAATAGGGTAGAAACAGAGAAGAGAGTCTCCGTGAGCTTGGCTCAGTTGGTAGAGACATCGCACTATATATGCAGGAGCTCGGGTTCGAACCCGGAATATTCCACTTATTCACTAGACTACTTGACAAAAAAAAAAAAAAAATAGAGAAGAGAGATTAACTAATGGTGGGTCCTACCACCTTTTTCTTTCTCTCCCAATCTGCTAAGAAAGTAAAAAAAGCAACATCTTTTTTTTCTGATTTCCATTTATGCCCTTTACTTCACTAGAAAATGAAGCTATGTGTTTCACCGTAGCAACACTTCACTTACATGTAATAGAACTCCAATACAATTATTTTACATAAGATCCATAGAGTTTGAAGGTTTAGTTTTAGTTACTCACTCCCACTTCCTTTCTATTTATTTATTTATTTATTATTTATTTACTAAACTTTGACGCGTGGCATCGCGGGTATTTTAATATATCATCGATATGAAGTGTTGGTGCTATAAAAATTTATAATGACCTTGTGCATTCTATTCATGATTGAATTTTTATGTATAGTTTTTGCATAATGCAGGAGACATCAGCTTTTGGTTTATCTTCAAATGTATCAGTATGGAATGCACTAGTATTTGAAATTGTGATGACATTTGGATTGGTATACACAGTTTATGCAACACCAGTAGATCCAGAGAAAGGGAATATAGGAATTATTGCTCCACTTGCAATTGGAATTATTGTTGGTGCAAATATCTTAGCTGGTGGAGCATTTGATAGTGCATCAATGAATCCAGAAAGATTCTCTTCTCATCCCCTATGACTCTTTTTAACCCCCCAATATTTCAATTTTATTCCTGTATAAAAACTTCGGAACGTGTTTTCCGAAGTTTTTTCAGTTAAAATTTGTCGAAAATTTCGGAAAATACATTCTAAAGTTAGAATTTATTCATTGGCGAGGATGGTCATGAATCTCTAAGTGATTTCTAGAAGGAAAATGCTAGGGTTTAGGAAAACATTGTTAACGAAAGAATGCGAATAAATCTGATCCGTCAAGTATCAACCACAAGAAATGTGTTTTGCGCACCAAAAGTAGAATTACTGTGGTTTCATCCTTCCAAATAGTTACACATAATGTTTTCGTGTGTTTTGTATGTTACATCCATCTATCGTACTAAATAGCATTGGTCTTTTTAAAATTTATAAATATTTTTTTAATTAATGTATGACTATTTTCTCCATATTGTGTAGGGAATAAACCGTTGAAGATTTTTCAACTTGTTTTCTAGAGATTGTTAGGAATTAAAAAGATTGAGTACTTTGATATTAAAAAAAAAATGATTGAGTACTCATTTCTGTGTGTGTAGAAATTAAGATTTTTCTTCCTTTAAGATGTAATAGAGATGAACAAGGCATGCATGGGATGGATCAATAAGGTAGATATTTGAGATCCCTTTTAAGATACTTTGAAATCCTTAGAAATAAATTGTACATTTACCTTAATTCTATCTCTCAACGATATGAGTTTATACAATAAAGATTCTCTAACCGGAAAATAATTGTATAGGCACAAATATAAATAAAAGGTATTATGTACATTAAAAAAAATTAAAGAAAAAGGAGTTAAAGTGATATAAATTGATATGACAATTTTTTTTTAATTTTATTAATTCATGTGAGCATACGTAGATAATTGTGTCTATGTAAGACTTTCTCTCCCTAATTTTGTTCTTGTGTAAAGAAAAGATCAAACATTTTAGACATGAATTTGTTGGATATTTGAGAATGATAAACATTATCATTTTTAACATTTTTGTTCTAATTTACAACAAATGTAATAAAATGTCACAATTCTTCAAAACGTGATTTCAAACATAAAGGTGCATCAGTTTATGATATTATTGACAAAATGTGATTTCCTTAATACCCTCCAAAACGGATTTGAATATAAGAAAACTTGTATCTTTTGTTATCTTATTTCATCTATTTTTCTCTCTATAATAAATGATTAAAGATATTATTGACAAAACAATAATTTTAATATTACATTAAAATTTAAAAACAACAAGTAAATACACACAAAATTTTCCTAGGTATGCCGTGTGACTAGCTAGTAGCTACATACATCGATGATCGATCAACTTACACATTCAAAAGTCATGAGCAACAATTCAGCCACTAAAACCGTAAAAATATGAATTGCATTCTATCTATAAGAAACCAATTCCAAAAGGAGTACTAAAGCCTCAAAGTTTATTCCCTTCCATTACTTTGACCTCAATACTTTTACTAGTCTCTAGAACAAGGCACAATTAAGCTTTTCGAAGGAATGAAAAAAAAAATTATGTAGTAAAAAACCTATGTAGGAATGAGGTCATCATATAGCTACAAGTTTTACTTCAATTAAAATCGAATGATTAAACTCATATGATTAACAAGTTTTAATTAAAAAGGAATTATACAAAATAATTTGAATTCAAATTTTAATCGAAATAATTATTGATCAAATTTTACTGAATTACTAAAATTCACTTTCTATGAAATTTGAAGGTTAAAAAACTAAAATCAATTGAATGCTAACCAATTGAAACTTATTTAGGTACATTAAAAAATCTTGACTCTTTTTGGTGTGATATGGAAGCATCACATTTTTTTTTTTTATGAAAATTCAACCCTACTTTTTGCGTATAAATTTTTTTTAGTTGAAAGAGAATAAATATTTTCTCATGTCTTATATATTTTATGATGAAAATTAATCATCACTAAATATGCATAAACTTTGCACTATTATAATATGGAAACAAAAAATATCATGACTTTTTTTTAAAATGCAATATCATGACTATTTTTTTTTCTTTGACGAAATATGATGACTCTTATTAACATTAACAAATTTGCAAAAGTAAAATAATTACATGTGCTAAAAGAGTCACTCAGTCACCACTCACCATACCCTACATAATGCATTACGGTTAGTAGTTATTTGTAGCCACAATGAATGCATGAGTAGCACTTAATAGCCTCCCAAACGGATTTGAATATAGGAAAACTTGTATCTTTTGTTATATTTTCAAATCTATTATAAAAGGAAAAAACAAAAAGAGTTGTTTTGATGAAAAATTCTCTCAATAAAAAAAATTTAGTAGTACTATGATTAACTCAATTGGTATATATGTAAGAACATTCAATTATGTAGATGCAAAAAAATAAAAATAAAACAATATAAATTGCAAAGTGATATAAGCCCAATCTTATTGAATCATGGCAGCAAGAGTGCAAGACTACGAGATAAACAAAGTCTGACAAAAAATTATTCCCATAAAAAATTAAACTTGAATGCTCCTTTACAATTCGTCTTAAGAGAAACTTATTAATCATTAGAATCCAACGTATTGGTTAACACTTACAATATTTTGTTGCATACTAACTACCGAGTAACATTTGTAGTTCCCTAATTACGGTTAATGCAAGACTTACTTAACCTACATTTAATTATTATTTTCTATAAACCAAATATCTCGATTAGCAATCGTAAAAATTCATTCCTTTAACAACCAAGTATAATAAATTGGTTTAGATAATAAGAGACTTGACTTGAATACACCATTTAAAAAAATGGTCACAAGTTCGATTACTAAATGACGGTGAAAACTACGTATATACTTATATCATTGAATTATATAGTTGTATTCTTATAGTTGAATCTATAATTGAAACTATTAATTAGGCATAAACTATCTCATGCATACATTATTAGATTTATTTATTTTGTATTTAAGTTATTAATATAGATGTCATTCTATATCTTAGCTGATTAGAAAAGACATAAAATTAACTTTCTACCAACAAAAGAAAAGACATAAAACCACATTGAAACAGCAGTTTCCATGGAAAATGACAATACATCAAAGGATTTCTTTAGCAATTTACCAAAAGAAATTCTTGGTCACATAGTTTCTTTTCTACCAAATGAATCATCAATGGAAACAATCCTCATTTCTACAAGATGGAGAGACTTATGGAATGAAGCTATTATTAGATATGGAACAAAACAAGACATCAATAGTGCTTTGGCAAAATTTCTTACAAATTTTGATGATTTTGATCCATTAAAGCATCCAAGAAAGCTTCAATTCCACTATGGTGAAGATAATGTATTATTAGCTACTATTGCAAATAATAGTAAGCTTCTACTAGATTTCTCTCCTTTGAAGAAAGAGTTCATTGAAAATGTTCAAATGCATTATGAACTTCAATTCAAGCTCAATAAGCAACAAAAGCTAAGCTACAAATCTTTTACTTCCAATATTTTCTCACTCAAATCTCTTTATTTGAAGTCAATAAGCTATTTGACTAGTGATGTAGCTTCATCTATTATTTCAAGTTTGGATCATCTTGAGAATTTGGTAATTATTTCATGCAATGGATTGAAATCTTTGAGCATAGACTCTAATTTTGAGCTTAAAAAGTTAACTATCTTGGATTGCTTGCAATTGAAGTCTCTTCATCTTAAAACTTCTAAACTCAAATCATTTCATTATAGAGGACCTCTTCCTTGGATTTTGCCTGAATTTCATTTTAACCTTACTTATGCCATGCTTGATTTTAGACTAGGACCAAGTTGTGGTGACATAACAACTAAGGATTTTGATGCAACTTTATTAACAATAAAGAATTCCCAAGTTCTTACACTTTGCAGATGGACTTTTGAGGTATGGCCTTTATAGCAATAATTTTTTTTTTTATATTGAGAAATTGTGACATGATTAATTTGAGTCTAGTAGGACTTTTTTATTAAAAGGTTTCTCACACCTAGCTAATATTGATTAGTCAAAATCACGACCCGAGATTGTGTGCAATCAATGAATCTCAACATTCCCGCTAATCACTTTGTCGCCATTGGATTTGTTTCACTCACACTCTCTTATCCATATTCTTTGTTGTAAAAATATCACGCAGTTATACACGGTAATCAATTCCAATAAGTAATTTGAAATCGAAAGATCGAGATTTATTAGTCTTAAAATATAAGTTTTTTTTGTTTTTTTTTAAATAGAGAGATATAGTGATGGATGAGCTCAAAATATAAACATACCAAAAGCATATATATGTTAGATGTCACATATTTTCAATGAAGAGTTTAATAATATTTTCCTTAGTTTAACCCTACAAAATTTTACTTGCAGGAATTAATATGGCCATCAATTTCTCCTCCATATGGATGCTTTAATTTCTATGAATTAAGAGAGTTATGGTGGATTGATAGCTATTATAAAGATGAGTATTCCATGGATGCATTAGTCACTTTCTTGAAATTATGTCCTTCCTTGGAGAAACTTTTTGTGACCGTATGTTTCCTTTCTTGGGGAGTAGTTCACTAATTCTATTAGTTTTCTTGCTACCCTACAATTTTTGTAGTCATAATTAATTTAAAATTAAAGTTCATTTTATAATAATCAAATATAAAAAATGACATGAAATTGAATGTTAAGTACCGTGCCCAACAAAATTAGGTAAATACATATATAGTGAGTGTTCATTTTTTTTGCATAGCTAGATTTTTTAATTACATTTTTTTCTTTTTTGTTTCACTAATTGGGCTGCAGATTGATGCTGAAAGTTATTCAGCTGGAAAGTCCAATTCATGCTTAATCCAAGCAAATAAATGCACAAAACTAGAGCATTTAAAATTGATAAAGTTTATGGGGTTTACAAGTAGAAAAGATGAAATTTTATTGGCAAAATGTTTGATTCATCTAATCAAGGGAAAGCTTCCAAAGATAAACACTTCAGATGGAAGTTGTTTGGATTTAGAGTTTATTGAGTGAAGTCTTGCATCTACCACAGCTTCAAGTACAAAAGAAAGGAGAATAATAAATTTATTAATTGTGAAAGGTAAGGTAAATAAATTGATTTGATCAATTATGAGGAGAAACAGAGCAAGTGATGTATTAATCTAAACAATTTTCTTGTAATATATTCTTATTGTTTCATTCAAAAGTCTAACTTAATTTATTTTGATCAATATCTAAAGGAAATAATTAGGATGTAATAGAGGATGAAATTATATTAAATAAATAATTTAAGAATTAAAGTTAATTTAGAATTTATATTAGTTGATTTTTTGTTCAAAGTATTTTTTTAGTTGGACTTTTTAATCATTCTGGCCTTGCAGCCTGTAGGTAATTATTTATTACAAACATTATATGTAGTGTCTTTGTGACTCTATGTAAAGATACCCAAAATTAATGAAAATGTTTTATTTTATTTACTTTAGTTTGTCTTTCCTTTAGTTTTTTTCAAAGCTTTCATCATATTAGGTTTCTTTGTGAGTAATTTAGTGGTTAGAATTTTACCGTTAAGATGAAAATATTAGAGTAGTTTTAACATTGGTATTTTCATACCACTAGTAAAAAATTCTTTTTAAGTCTGTTAAAAAGGACATTTTAAGAACATAAAAGATATATTTGATGATGAAATATACAACCATCATACCTTGATGCAAGAAGGAATCATAAGTGATAAATCTTTCTCCATATTTTCTCAAACAATTCCCATGGCAAATCCTCTCATTCCCATGGCAAATCCTATCTATAATATCTCACTATACGCTTGTGAGGACGGATAATTTTTTAGTTAATTTTCTTAAATTTGAGATTATTTTCTTTTGTATTAAACTTTTATTCAATAATGATATGAATTAATTTTGCTTTGGTAAAAAAAAAACATGAACAATAATTTTATTCAAATTGTTCTTCGACTCTTGCATTTTACTAAAGTTGTTAGATTCCAACCAACATAGTGTGTAATATGTGGTAGATACTCGAGTACACATAAGTATAACAATTATTTCATTATACATGTATAAAATGAATTAAAATAAATAATTTAGGATAACAAAAAGTTCATACGCATGGTTGGTTGTAGATAAAATCTATCGTAGGCACGAGACAAATAGTTTAATAGATACTCGTAAATGTTGGGGATGAATCAAAACAAAGAGAACAACGTAGAGAAAAAGTTTTAGGTAATTGAAAAGAATTGAGAAAAATGAAAAGTATATTTTTATTGATTGGATGGGGTGTATATATACACGAGTTTCCTAACTACCTAGGACAAAAAAAACTAACTGAAAATACAGCTGTACAGCTCACTGAAGCAGAGCTTCAGAAAAGCAAAGCTTCAGAACACACTAAGCTTCAGAAGATGCGAAGCTTCAGAAGTTGCTGAGCTTCAGAAGTTGCTGAGCTTCAGAAGTTGCTGAGCTTCAGAAGTTGCGAAGCTTCAGAAGTTGCTGAGCTTCAGAAGTTGCGAAGCTTCAGAAATTGCTGAGCTTCAGAACCTGAGACACTTCAGAAGCTTGTGAGCTTCAGAAGCTAGGAGCTTTCAGAAGCTGCAACCATGTTTCAGAGCTTGGCTTACAAAACCAATACTCCTCCTTAAGACAAGCTATCGAAACATACAATTCCTATTTCCCTCCTGAGCTTGAGGAACTGATCTCTCTTCACAGCCTTGGTCATTAGATCAGCTTGTTGGTTCTCAGTGGGGCAATACTCCAGGATCAACTTCGCCTTATTAACTTGGTCTCTGAGAAAATGAAACCGAGTTTCAATGTGTTTGCTCTTGCCATGACTAACAGGATTCTTAGCCAAATTGATTGCTGATTTGTTGTCAAGCTTCAGCACCACTGTGATGTCTTCAACAATCCCTATCTCACTGAGAAGTGATTGTAACCAGTTAGCTTGACAAGCTGCTAAAGACCCTGCTACATACTCTGCTTCACAGCTTGAGAGAGCTATGACTGACTGTTTCTTGGAGCACCAAGACACAGGTGCATTTTGAAATTTAAACAAGTATCCACTGGTGCTCTTCCTTTCTATCTTATCACCACACCAGTCAGCATCAGAAAATCCACACAACTCTAGCTTTCCATTACCCGTAGAGTATGGAAACAGCACACCATAGTGGATTGTACCATTGATGTATCTCAGTATCCTCTTTGCTGCTAGCAAATGACACTTCAATGGTTTGCTCATAAACCTGCTAACATAACCTAGTGCATAGCTTATGTCAGGCCTGGTTTGACACAAGTATCTCAATGAACCAACTAGCTGCCTGAACATAGTTGGATCAACATTGTCACCACCTGCCTCTTCCTCAAGCTTGACCTTAGTATCTGCAGGTGTGACTGAGGAGTTGCAGTCAAGCATCTCAAACTTCTTCAGAATCTCAGTAGCATACTTGGATTGATGTAGTATCATTCCCTTTGGAGTTTCCAAGAGCTCCATGCCTAGGAAGTAGGTCAACTTCCCTAGGTCAGTCATTTCAAATTCACACTTCATCTGTGATTTGAACTCCTCTATTTCTATAGGTGAGCTACCTGTCACCAACAGGTCATCAACATACAAGCATATGATCAACATATGCTTGCCATCACTGCCTTTTACATAAACACCATACTCTACACTGCATTTCTTGAAACCTTGCATAACAAGAAAGTTGTCAATTCTCTTGTTCCATGCTCTTGGTGCTTGTTTCAAGCCATACAATGCCTTGTGCAGTTTCAACACCTTGTCCTCTTTTCCCTTTAGCTCAAAACCTGGAGGTTGTTTCACATAAACATCTTCCTCTAGGGGTCCATTCAGAAATGCTGACTTCACATCTAAATGAAATAGGGGCCATCTTCTACTACAAGCTAGAGCAATCACTAGCCTAATAGTTTCATGCCTTGCCACTGGAGAAAATACTTCATCATAATCCAACCCTTGCCTCTGCAGGAAACCTTTAGCTACAAGCCTTGCTTTGTACTTGATTATCTTGCCTTCAGGGTTTTGCTTTGCCTTATACACCCACTTCACATCAATTGCTTTCTTGTCTGATGGTAGATTACACAAATCCCAGGTCCTGTTCTTCTCAATTGACCTTAACTCTTCATTCATAGCTTCCATCCAGACCTTGCTCTTCAGTGCAGCCTTCACATTAATAGGCTCAGTATCAGCTAGCATAGCATAATGCACAATTTCTCCTTCATTGTCTACCATGTTATCTGAAGCCATCTCACAATCAGCTAGTCTTCTAGGAATTTGAACTTGTCTCTGAGGTCTAATTGATTGAACTCTGTCATCATCATCACTTGAAGTTTGCATATCTTCATCAAGGCCTGTACCATGATTCTGATTCACAAATGTGGTTGGTTCATTGTTCTGATCTGAATCATCAACTAAGTCCACTTCACAAGCTTTCTTAGATGTTGATTTTTGTTTCCAATCCCAGTTATCATTCTCAATAACCTTCACATCTCTACTGATTTCAACCTTATCAGTGATGGGATTGTACAATCTATAAGCACCTGTTCTATGATATCCTACCAATATCATAGCTTCACTCTTGTCATCCAGCTTCTTTCTCTTGGCATCAGGGATGTGCTTATAGCATAGGGAACCAAACACCTTCAGATGTGACACACTTGGCTTGACTTCTGACCAAACCTCCTCTGGAACTTTGTCTACCAATCTCTTTGTAGGTGATATGTTGAGGATGTATACTGCAGTAGCCACTGCTTCTCCCCAAAACCTCTTTGGCAGCTGCTTCTGCTTAACCATGCTTCTAGCCATGTTAAGTATACTTCTGTTTCTCCTTTCAGCAAGACCATTGTGTTGAGGAGTGTATGGTGCTGTAACTTCATGAATTATGCCTTGACTCTTGCAATAATTCTCAAATTCTGTTGAAGTATACTCACCTCCACCATCAGTTCTCAACACTTTGATTGGCTTTCCACTTTGCTTCTCAACCAGTGCCTTAAATTTTTTGAACACATCAAAGACTTCACTCTTAGCCTTTATGTGATACAGCCATGTCATTCTAGAGAACTCATCTACAAATGTTATGAAATATTTGTTTCCACCAGTAGATAACACATCTATCGGTCCACAAACATCTGAGTGTACAACGTTCAACACCTCACTAGACCTTATTGGTAGATGATTTTTGAATGAATCCCTAGGCTGTTTTCCAAGTAGACAGGTAGTACAGGTCTCTACAGGAGCTATTACACTAGGCAGACCTAACACCATGTTCTTTGAATTCAATAGTGACAAGCTTTTGAAATTCAAATGGCCATACCTCTTGTGCCATAGTTCACTTTCCTTGATCTCAGTTGATGCAGCTAAACACTCATGTTCAATTGCTTTCAGCTGTGTCTTGAAAGTCCTGTTCTTGCTTTGAATTGACTTAAGGATCAAATTCTGTTTTGAATCAAACAACTTCAGTGTTCCATCTTCCAAAACCACCTTGAATCCTTTGTCAAGTAACTGACCTACACTCATCAAGTTACACTGCATCCCAGGCACATACAAGACCTTCTCAATCAATGACTTTCTTCCATTCTTCCTCTGAATGACTACATTGCCAATTCCCTTAGCATCAATGGATTTACTGTTGGCAAGTTTAATTTTTGTGTTGAGACAACTATCAAAATCAGTCAAAATGTTCCTGTTTCCAGTCATATGGTTTGAACAACCTGTATCAAAGTACCATTCCATAGATTCTGCAGTCTCATCAGTGATAGTCACCATGAAACTTACATCATCATCTGAATCCTTGTTCTCAGCCAAATTTGCTTCTTCACCATTTTTCTGATTCTTGATTTTCTTCTCATTCCCACATTCACTTGCATAGTGTCCAAACTTTGAACACTTGAAGCATTGAATGTGACTCTTGTCTTTCTTCTTTGAGTTGCTCTTCTGTTTCCCTCCTCCTCCATTAGAGGATTCAGGTTTGTCTTCAACACTTTCTTTGCCATTCTTGCTCTTCTGCCAATTTTTCTTATTGTTTTGGAACTTCTTGAATTTTGCATACAAGGCTTGCTCATCTTCCTTGACCTGGTCCTTATCACCATGCTTCATCTCATGAGCCTCCAATGTACTCTGCAAATCTTCAAGCTTCACCTCACTTAGATCTTTAGTCTCTTCAATTGTCACCACTATGTGATCAAACTTTGAAGTTAAAGTCCTAAGCACTTTCTCTACAGTTTCTTGTTCTTCAAGATTACTTCCACAATTCTTCATCTGATTAGTGAGTGTCACTAATCTTGTGAAATAATCTGAGATCTTTTCATCACCCTTCATCTGCATTAATTCATATTGCCTCTTTAATGCTTGTAATTTGACCTTCTTTACCTTAGCATCACCACCATAACACTTCTGCAATATGTCCCATGCACCTTTTGAAGTCTCTGCATCTGCTATCTTTTCAAAAACCTTTGAATCCACACACTGATGAATCAAGAACAAGGCTTTGTTGTCTTTTCTCTTGGCTTCTCTGTGAGTTGTTCTTTGTTCTTCATTTGCATTTGCTGGGAGTGGAGCAACCTCTGCATTCACTTGATCATACACCTCTTGAAAAGTGAATATCACCTTCATTTGCTTCACCCAAGTATCCCAATTTTTCCCATCAAACACTGGCAGGTTTGCATGAAAATTGTTGTTTCCAGCCATGGTTGATTGTAGTGATCAACCAACAAATCCTTCTACACCAGAAAGACTTGGTAAAGATCAAGTCTTGATCACTTCTTGATCAAGGTCCCTTGGATCATACAATGCTCTAGATACCACTATGTTGGGGATGAATCAAAACAAAGAGAACAACGTAGAGAAAAAGTTTTAGGTAATTGAAAAGAATTGAGAAAAATGAAAAGTATATTTTTATTGATTGGATGGGGTGTATATATACACGAGTTTCCTAACTACCTAGGACAAAAAAAACTAACTGAAAATACAGCTGTACAGCTCACTGAAGCAGAGCTTCAGAAAAGCAAAGCTTCAGAACACACTGAGCTTCAGAAGATGCGAAGCTTCAGAAGTTGCTGAGCTTCAGAAGTTGCTGAGCTTCAGAAGTTGCGAAGCTTCAGAAGTTGCTGAGCTTCAGAAGTTGCGAAGCTTCAGAAATTGCTGAGCTTCAGAACCTGAGACACTTCAGAAGCTTGTGAGCTTCAGAAGCTAGGAGCTTTCAGAAGCTGCAACCATGTTTCAGAGCTTGGCTTACAAAACCAATAGTAAATAATGCCAGCCTTAAACACGGTTCGAGATGGATGTGTAAGATAATTGGAATGCTTGCCTTTCTCATTATTTGTATATGATATATATACATGAGAGTCTCATTATGATATAACACACTACAAGAAATTCACTCTTTTGTGGCGGCCAAAAACCCTCCCTAACAAGGAAAAGCCGTCGCTAACTGCATAATTACTGACGGCCACTGGGCGTCAGGAAAACGGACGTAGGTAAATTTTGTGACGTCGGTAAAGGATGTGACGAATTTTGTGACGACCACGTCCGTCACTACACAACAACGGTCACATGCAAACCTTATGGATAGCGACGGCTTAGGCCGTCAGTAATTTTGAGTTAGAGACGGCTCAGGCCGTCACATAATGATGACGGACCTGCGTGTACTAACACGCTTGGACTTCGTAGCGACGGCTTAGGCCGACACAAAAATCTGGCGTATTTTTTTTTTTTAAATATTATATGTTTTAATTGTTTTCTTAATTTTTTTTAAAAAACATATTTATTTATTATTTTTTAAAAACAAATTTATTTATTATTTTGAAAAATAAAAATTAACATAACATTATTTTTAATATATACGAAATAACGAAATACGATAATTGTCTCGAATTACAAACAAAGTACGATAATTGTCATGAAATTACAAACATAATACGATAATTGTCTTCAAATTACATAATAATTAAAATAGTTCCACAACTCTACCAAAATAAAATACGACAACTCTAGCAAATTATTACAAACATTCATTAACCGCTTCTTCCCCTTGCGCTTGTTCTTCCGCTGCTTGTCCTTCCGACACTTTCATTGTTCATTATGTTTTGATTTCTACCACCGCCTTGAAAATTCACAGCACACTACTAGAAAAAGTTGAAATACCGACGGAATTTAGAGACAGAATATATTTCTTCTCTAATAGAGATGAAACTAGAGACAGAAAAAACAGTTAGAGACAAATATTTTTATTTTAGAGACAGATATTTTTATTTTAGAGACAAATATTTTCATGTGAGATTTCTCAATAGACACAATTACCAACATACCATATGCATAATCCTTAGATTTGAAAAAGCAAGTGTGAAAATCTAATTAAGCATAAGGTCAGCTTGAGACCAAACTAATTAGACCAAACTAGCTACTACCTTACCTACTTTGTAATTTTGTTCCCATTCTAGTCATGGCTACACACTACGTAGCATGGTTAACCATTTAGTCTACAAGGCACATGCATGTAGTACATATTATAATTAATGACAAAAGTAATTTAACTTAACTTAATGATCAAACCAATTGCTGCAACCTTAATTTTCAGGATAAAACCACAGAACTTCATTCTAGCATGCATGTTAAAAAAATAAAAAAACTTTTGCGAAATATTAGGTAAATTAAGGATCATATATCTATCTGAAAACAAATAGAAGGGATTGTCAGCTCAGTTGTATAAAAGATTGTTAATGTTATTATTTATTTTTGCACTTAAATAGTTAATAAACTCTCTTTAAGAAGAACTGTGTAAAAAAATTCAAATTTAATTCTTGATAAAAATAATTTTTTGTCAGACTTTATTTACTTTATAACTGAATTTTTTTTTTTTTTTATAAAACAAAGAGATAGCTTAGTTAAGAAGGTAAAGACATCATAACTAGGTTGGCACCCCTTTACAAACTTAACAAAACAAGCTAACTCCAACTCATATATAAATAAAAAAGATAGAAGAGTACAAACTTGGGGGGACTAGACCAAAACCCAAGTGGGAGCCAACAAATGACAACTGCCTCATTAAAAACCTTACCCGTAAAACCCAAAGGGAAAAACCAGGTGAAGGGAAAAAGAGTGCAGTGCTCCAGAGATAAATACATCAAAATGAAAACCAACATTAAGATAAACACACCCTAAAACTAGGTAGGCCCAGTTTATTCTTCAACAAAAAATCCTGAGAGAACGACGGAGGATCACTCTAACAAGTAAGGGAGTTCAAAGAAAGACCATGATTGGCAAAGAGATCCGCCACTTGATTTCCTTCTCTACAAATATGAGTAACCCTGAAATTAAGACTAGAAACCTTCACCAAAACATTTTTCCACCGGTTTCTTAACGCCCAAGGAATAAGCTGAGGGTTAGAATTAAAAGCAAGAACCACTAAGGTTGAGTCAGTCTTCAACCAAAGATTCTTCCAATTTCTACGAAAAGTTATATCAACAGCCTGCATGGCACCACAAAGTTCAGCATGATAGGAAGAGGCAAACCCAAGAGGTTCCGCAAAAGCATAAAGGTAATTAGCTTGATAATTCCGAAAAACACCGCCACAAGAAGCAGGCCCAGGGTTGCCATGAGAAGCACCATCAATATTGCATTTAATCCAGTTGAGCAAAGGGGGATGCCAATGAATTTCCTTCACAGTAGTGACTCTAGGAGGATTCATTCTAATATCAAACTTCTTTAAGAGGGTGAAATCCATGATCGAATTGGAGGAGGGCTTATGAGTATTGCTTCCCGTCAAGAAAGTGTTAGACATAATGAGAGCTATAGCAGATTTCCAAGAAACTTGATTATTTTGAAATCTAGCCTGATTCCGAGCATACCAAATGGTATTAAAGAGGTGAATAATGGCAGCAGTAAGAGTCAGCTTGCACTGGGGAGATCTATTAGAATTACAAAGATCCCAAATGTCGTCAATAGTGGAGAATTGAAGAGTAGTATCCAAGCAACCTGCCAACCAAGACCACAATCTAATAGCAAAATCACAGTTAAAAAAAAGATGAAAAGAAGATTCTTCCTGTTTGTGACAAAGGCTACAAACAGAAGGAAAGTGACAGCCCCTGAGCCTGAGATTATCGTCAGTCGGCATCTTCTCGTGCATGAGTCTCCAAACAAGCAAAGATTTTGAAGGAGGGATGTCAGCACTCCAAATGCACTTGGCCCAAGTCAGATCTTGCCAAGATTGAACCTTAGATAAATAGGCTTGTTTAAGAGTCAGAGTACCATCATCAAAATTAACCAAATCAAAGTGTCAACACTTGGCTCCAGAGGAATGGACACTTGTTGAACAATGCGATTAAGGTCAGGAAAAAGATGAGAAAGATAATCAGGAATGTGCCATTGACCATTAGTAATATAGTCACTAACTCTAGAAGTAAGCAGACGACTAATCGGAGGAGGAATATTAAATTGATGAGCAAGGGAGTCTCCACACCATTTGTCAGTCCAGAAATTTATCTGCTCACCATTACCTATAAGCCAAGCAGAGTTACTGTCAATCTCTCCGACTTCTTCTTTAACACTACTCCAGATGGAGGAAGAGATATGGTGATGAATATAAGTGTGATTCTTGCAAACTCTATCTCTAATCAAATTAGCCCAAGAGCACTGTGAAGTGAGAAGCTTCCAACACAGATGGAGATTAGTAGCTTTATTCAAATTGATAAGGGATCTAATATTAAGACCACCCTGGGCATAAGGCCTGCAAACTTTCTTCCAAGAAACAGTAACCAATTTCCTCTTCTCAGGATCCCCACTCCAAATAAAATTCCTAATGCATCTTTCGATATCCTTCAACAAACTGATAGGCCAAGAATAAAGAGATATACTATAAAGAAGCATACTTTGAATAACAGAGTTAACAAGCTGAACTCTTCCATTTTTTCTGAATTTATCAATACCATTTTTTCTGAAAACTAGAGAGTTAATATAAAAATAAAAATCACAATATTAATTTGAGGTTAATTGGAATGATATAATATTTAAATCGCCGTCACTCTTTGTATTTAATTTAATTTAATTTCAGTATATTTTTATTATTGTATAAACCGCAACCACCGAACCGATCCTAACCGCATTGGTTTTGTTTGGTTTGTATGACTTTTTAAAAATCAACCGAACCAAACCGAACCGCATGAAATTTTATCTCGCGGTTAGAATGATTTTTTGACTCAAAATCGAACCTAACCGCACCGCGAACAACCCTATGTGAAACCCTAAGTATTAAACCATACACATTACATATCACACCATAAATTCAAATCCAAATCCTAATCCTAATCCTAATTAATAAAATAGAAAAGAAAGAATATTTCATAATTGTTGGAATGATATAATATTTAAATGAATGTTCTAGATCTTAGCTAGCCGACATAATTTAGTAATCAATAATCTCAATTTCTTTTTCCCTCTTTGACTAAAATGTTTAGCGAGTCATGAAATTGATATAATAGTTCAAACATTGTTTTTTTGGTAGATAGTTCAAACTTTTTTTGTTATTTTTGTACATTAGTTCAAAAATATTTTATTACTTCCAATTTGATTTTTTCCTTTGTGATAGTGTGAATCAATATTAATTATCACTAAAAGATATTCTTTCGAATTAGTGCAATAAAAATTTCCTAAAATATTTAGTATCTGCTAGCTATATTTTAAAAACTGAATTCGCGCTCAAGAATTCTAATTAAATTTTAAAAAATAATTTGATTTATATATTGTTGTGGTAAATATAAAGTGAGATAATTCATAAATATAATGCCTTAAATTTTTTGGTTAAGATTTGATGTTCACTACTTACGTAGTTGCTCTGAGCCCAATGTGGATGGTTCACCTGGCCACCCCTTGAACCCAACAATATATTATATTAGAGTTAATGATTTGACGGTACAATGTAACAAGCTGTTTTTCGGTGGAAAAAGTTTCCGCTTGAGATAAACATAAAGAATTGATGATGAGCATAAAGAATTGATAACTACACTTTATGGAAAGATTGTTGTGACAAGTATGAAGTGAGTTAAGTTCCACTTATTGAGAATAAATTCTCTCAAGTGGAAACAAAAATTGAAAAAATAATATAGACAGTAGATCATTGAATTATAAATATAAATCAATATTTAATTCTAAAAAAATGAAAAAAATTTATTGATAGTTGAGGGAAAAAATTAACATGATCCATTCTCCACAGTGCTTAGTGTTATATAAGTGAGAGAACCCATATATTTAACGTCTTAAGGTTTTAAGTTTAAATAGTGTCCAATTTATGTAATTGTTCTAAGTTTAATGTAGATGATCTCATGACCGTTTTCTCGTGACCCATCAATTACTAAACTACCCTAAAAAGTAAAACTAAAAATAAAATATAAAAATGAGATGAAATATTTCGCTAATATTTTTATCATTAAATTTAGAGAAAATAAATTCACATTTCCTCTCTCGCTAAGTTTTCTCCACCAATTTAAAATTTGATATATAGTGGTGTAGAAAATTCCAAAGAAAAGCTTTTTTGTTCAATTTTGCATTTGCTTGTTGCTTGCTGGGGTCCAGTGACATTTTCATATTTAAATTTGTCAACCAAATTAAGTCTCGAATTGGACTTGACTAAACAATGGAAATTGCTATATGTTGAGAATCTTTGACAGTTAATTACTATATATGAGGTGGCGATAACGATGCTGACTGTGATCACAAAAGTCTACTTTAATTAGCTACGCAATTATCCATAAAATAGTTTATATTTTTCTTATTAACCAAGTAAACTTTAAAAAAAAATAAAAAAATCTATTCTACCTCATAATTCATGAGTATTTATCGAATAAATAATAATAAAAAATTATATAAACAATTAAGTTTATGCGTAATATCAACAATTAATTTGTAATCAATTTTTATTTCATATACATATGATTTATTTTGATGATCATGAATCAATTTTTTATTAACTAGTAGTTAGTTGGACAATTAATGAAAAGCACATTTTTTCCAAGATAATTTGGTGTCTCTATATCTAGCTAGTGTGTAACTTGTAGTATAGTATAACTTCATGTCACAATCGCCCGTGGGAAATGAAAATTTTATCCACACAAATTCTAACTCGTTTGGACAATATGTATGACTAATACACATGTTTTTTATTTTCTATTTTTTTATCAATATGAAATAAATATTTATTGAGCATAGCTCATAAACATAAAAGGTGGGCAAGAGTTGGCGGGGAGCGGAGCGAGCATAGCAAGTTAAATTTAGTGGCTTAAAAAAATAGCGATACATTTATTTTCAATTGCTTATCGAAAACGGTGGCTTAAACCTAACACCTAAAAATTTAGGCAATAATTTTTAGAGTTTGTGACTAAAACAAAAAATAACCATTCCCAATTTTAATCAACATTGACCGCATACTAGCTATATGCCTAAATCAACATTAAATACGTTTAACACAAATAATAATACCCACATATATTTTAAACAAATTTATTATTCCAACAATTTTACGTAAGTGAAGAATTTTTATAATTAGGGACCGAGTATTAAAACCTAGAAAACACTTGTGAAGCACATGCTTTGTTGGTCTATGTCTTTTTGTCAAGTTATGTGGTCCATCCCCAAACATACTCTCAACTAACTAACATACTCAACTAACTCTGTCTACCAACAAATGTTTAGGTTGTTGTCCTTTATTTCACTTTAGAAATTTTATTTATTTTCTTGACTTTTAATTGATCCAAATTATCTCATTTTGGGAAAGAGAACTACATCCTCAATAAATTGTCAGCAGCAAGGTGATTTGCATAATGGCCTACCAGTACCAAGTTCAAAAAATGTAAAACACACAAAGGACAAAGCAAGAATAAATAAATGATGTTAATATGTGTCATAAGAATATATGTTAATAATTTAAAAATAATTTTTTTTATAAATTTTGTGTAATTAATTTATAAAAAAGTTTAAAAAATGAATTAGATTCATGAATAATAATTAAATATTTACTTTTTTGAATTATTAACATGTATTCTTAGAATACATATTAATTTTTTCTGTAAAATTTTCATGGAGTATGACTTTGCCGGTAATACTTTCAATGTAGGCGGAGATCCTATATTCCATGAATCTTCATTACCTAAAAATTTAGATAACTCTTAATGTGGGATGCCTTGGAATTTTATAAGGCCAACCATTAATATTTATGTTATATACAATATCTATAGACAATTTGCTAATTAATTGTTAATCTTTACAATTTTCTATCTAAAAAATATTTATCAACACATAATAATATTTTATATATTTATTTCATAAAAAATAACTATATTACTAATACATTTAATTGACTGCTGGCCTTATAAATTCCTTATAACTAATTGTTATTGTTGATAATTTATGGTTTTGATGGTGAATATAATAGAAACATTAATAAATAAATAATTAGTGTGAGATCTCAAAAAGTTATTAAAAAATAAACTTCAATATATATATATATATATATATATATATATATATATATATATATGCCAACATCAAAATGATGAGAAAAAAATTGTAACAAGAAAAAAAGAAGAGAAAATTTGACAATCAAAAGTTATAATGTAAAATGAAAGACAAATTTATATGTCAGAAAGTGCTCTAGTGACAACATTAAAATATGAAATGTAGAATAGCAAAAGAATGCAATAGTGACATGAATGTAAAGTGCATGATGAGAATTGAGAAGTATAAATTTAAAATGTAAAGCTGTTAAAAAAAATGTAAATATACAATGAAGAAAAATGACATGATCTTCGAAAAGTAAATTGCGTGAAACTAAAAAAACGTTCAAAGAAAATTGTAGGAAGTTAATTAAATCAAGAATTTTTCTAAAGGAAAATTAAAATCCTTTGACAATAATATAAGTTGAAAATGTTACACTAAGTGCATAAAATGTAAGTGAGGGAAATTAAGACAAAGATGTGAGAAAGACAAAACTTTCAATATATATTTCAACATTGAGATAATTTTGGTAATAACCGTAGGGTTAAAACTATTTGTAACACATTTTTTTTTGGTGGTGTAACTATTTGTAACACATTGACAAGTTGGTTAGAATAATATAATAATTTATATATCCTCTAAAAAAACTATAATAATTTCTAGAGAAAGACTATTGCCTTTCTTTCAATAAAGGCATAACACATTTATTTGGAAATTTCCTTTTAGAATTTATGACCAAACACTTTAATGTATTCCCTTCTTCATCTCATTTTATTTGTTGAATAAGATTATATGAGTAAATATTCAGAAAAAAAAATTAAGTTATGTATAATGAAGCATATAATTGTGTATATACGTATAAAGGAAGGGAAAAATTATTGGTTTCTTGCCTTATTTTTGACTCAAAGTAATGAACAATATTTCATATAGTATGGAAACAAAAAAGTATACATAAGTATATATAGACTACAAATTATAAAAAAGAAAAAAAATGTAATATATCTATGATATTACACTAACTAACTATGAAATCAACTAATTAAAGTATTCAATAACATTCAATTCAAATAATCAATCAAATTAGCAGTTGCCTTTCCAATCTTCAGAATCTCCAAATCATTCTCAAAGGGAGTCAAGTTCAAATCAAGATCCAAAACCAAAACTCTCTTGTTTCTACCTTTCATATTTTGTGAAGAATCAAGACTACTACCATATTCACCCCCACTACTACAACTCATAGTATTATTAGAATTGTGCATATTGTTATTTCCATTCAAATTTGAAGCTCTATGTCTCCTCATATGTCCACCTAAAGCTTGTCCTATTGCAAACTCCAATCCACAAATAGAACACTCATGTGTTTTAGGCTTTGGGGGTGTATTTAGCAATTGACCATCAATATTTTCACCCATCAACCTTGGTTTTTTGTGACTTGCCCTATGGCCACCAAGTGCTTGAAATGAAGAGAATTGTCTATTACATGTTTTGCATTCAAACACACGATTATTTGAAATTATGGTAGATGAATATGTGGCATCAAATTGATCACTTCCACGAGAAAGTAACATCAAACAATTTGCCATAGTCATGCTATCAACCTCTCTTTCCCTCTTCATAGCTCAAGAATTTTTATATATATATATACCAAGAACTCAACAAAACAAAATTGAGATGTTATAAGGTGTGAAAATAGTTGTGAAAATATGAAATGGAATATTGAAACTCTAGGAGAATTGGCAAGGTGGTATTTATAAAAGATATAACTTGTGAGTGTTGAACACTTTTGCTTATAGTTGACATTTTGTGATAAGAATATATGTACACGTAGGTCTATGCTTAGCTTGTTAAATACTTTTTTTGATATACTCTAGAATACACTCTTTATAATATGGCTGGTTTATCTTGAAAAAAAAACCTCTAAAATTAATTGCCTTGAAAATTAATCACCTATTAAAAAAAGTGTGGACTTTAATTTATAGATTATATTATCCACATGGTGTGGTAAGTGGAGGTATATACTTAGATTTATTAAGCATATGGTTTGTGTGGTTAAATTTCTTGACCTTGAATGTGAAAAAAGATTAGTAGCAAAATATTAAATTACAGTTATCACATTGTAAATAATAGTCCATCATGCATTATGGATGATGTAAACAATATTTTGCACTTATAAGAGCATTTTCAATTGTGAATTAATTGCATATATTATTTATGCAACTCATAAATATTTTGTTCTAATAGTGATATCATTTTAAATATCATACATTATTAACAAGTTATTAATTCTATTTAATTTAATATTAAAAAAAATGGTAAAATTAAATTAATGATACGGTACCTTAAATAAAGTATCGTATCATCAATTTTGATATTTTCTATGTCACGTCATGTAACTTCTATTTTGGCTTGTTCAAAAAAAAACTTCAATGATAAAAAAGAATAAGAGAATAAGGTATGAATCATTGGTCTATGATACTCTCTTTGATACATTTATTGAAACTATTTGATACTCTCATTAGCTAAGGGTTTGATTTATTTTTTTTGTCAAGTAGTTTAGTGGCTAGAAACTTCATTTTAGGGTGAACAAATAGGATGACGGAGTTCGAACTCCGACCCCTGCATATAAAATGCAATATCCTACCAATTGAGGTAGTCTCACGGGACCAGGTTTGATTCTTTATCAGTGTGTATAGAGAAAAATATCGAGAGTGATTTATCCTTCTTCGGATTAATTTATGGAGTTATTCATTAGTATTTTTAGTTTATTAATTTAGTGGTTATACTCACACCAAATATGAATTTCGGGATTCAAATCTCGACCAATCTAATAATGTTAATTGAACTATATACTGTACAAAATTATCTCATCTAAAAATATTGTCTAAATATTTTAGAAAATAGTGTTAAAATTAATAAAGCACACTATGATGAAAATAAGATAGAATTTTTCTATAAAAAATTGATGCTATCAATTTATAGTTATTAAATTAGTCATTTAAAATGTGGCAATGAAAAGGTTGTTACTAGTAAAGTACTATTGCTTGTAGGGACAATTAATGTTAAATCACTATTATTGCGACTTTGATTTCTTGTGAAATAAGTTAGTGTGACTACTAACCAGCTGCAGCAATAAAAGTAATTAATTTGACTTCTTTGAACTAAGGGGAACTTACTTAGGAGTTGTTTGGTGTGAAAGGAAGCTGTGTGGTTGAACGTAAGCATGACACATTTGCTTAGCCAAACAAAGCAGAACAAGTCGCAACAAAAGAGAGAAAGGCATGTATTGTATGTTTTGGGCGGCGGCACTACTTGAATTTTGTTTGATTAATGTTCAAACCATATGGTATGAACTATAGGATAGTATTTATTTTTTAAAATAACTTCCAAATTTTGAAATTAAATGCAAGGATCATGTTCAAGGATGTTTTTGTTGATTGAATGGTATGAAAAAGGAAGCAGCAGAGGACTTGAGTTAGAAGTTGGTTTAGTATAATCTGACCAACATGTTAAGCTCGACTTCTAAACATCTAGAAACCATTTAATTTTATTTTTTTGACAATCTAGAAACCATGTGTTAAGGTTGAATATGATGAAGTATTTAAATAAAATTAATATTATAAAATTAAATTACATTATCCAAGAAAATAATTGTTTCTTTTGTTAAATACATTTTCAGTTATAAACTTTTTGTTCAAGTTTTAGTCATCACAAAATATTTTTCTTCATTTGATCATTTTAGAGTTTTGCGCATGAATTAAGAAATAACAAATATTGATAAGTAAAATTGTTTTTATCCTTATTTTATTAAGAAAAAGAAAATCCATTTAATTAATATTTTAGTTTTTGTAAAAATACAAATGGTAAAACATCATTAATTATACTTTACATTTTTTTAAAAGAATCAAAGTTTTGAGACAGATGAAGTATATAAACCAAAATAAATTGAGGTTTTTAAGTAATAGTAGAAGTTTATGCGTAAAATGAGCTCAAAGTTTAATTTTTAAATATAAATTTTCTTGTATTGATTTTATTATATATGGGTGTAGGCCTATTAAAGAAAATCAATTAAATCGAAGATTCAAATCAACTCAAACAACAACGATAAAATTGAATGTTTTGGTTTGGTTTAAAAACTGAAACATACCTATAAAAAATGACATAGTTTGGTCCTTTTTTGGGTTTTGTTTTTAGGAATCGAAGAACTAATGGCATGAACCAATGTGTATAATAATCTTACTATTATTATTTTTTTACTCATTGTTGGTGTCAAAAAGTGAGCTTAGAAGGAGTTTCTCCCCTCTTTTTTCCTTTTTTTCAAAAAACGAACCAAACACATAAAATTTAAAATATTCCGTCACCTCTTTTTCCCACCGCTCCAAAAATGTCCTTTTGAGTTAAAGCTAATTTAACTTGGGAGATTACTTGTAATAGTATTTTAAATGCTTTTAATTTCATAACAATCCCATAATCTATAGTAATTTTGTGAATATACTTGAGTTACTGAAAAATTTTATGCAAGCACTTCATACCACATTTTCTTCAACATAATGAATGGGATGAGTTACCACTGGATAAATAGACACTGCTAGCCTAATATTGAATATAGAGATAGATCCTCTCAAAGATTCACAAAGAAACATGATTTGTAAGGAAATCAACAAAGGAGACAATATATTGGCGAATTGTGAAAGAAAGAAATGACACTAAACCATGAAACAGACATCTTCATTTTCATAAATAAAACAATCAAGTTCTTACAAGAAAAACCAACTAAAATTTTTTCAATTACAAATTCATAAACTTTAATGCTGTCATTCATACACAGAAGAAATTACATATCTACGACTGTTCTGAACTTGCAAGAAGATAACTGAACTTAAGACGGTATGGCTGCATCATCATCCTTTCCATAGATGCGCTGAAGCTCACGAGTAGCAGCTTGGTACGATGCTGAAAAAAGGAAAATCATTAAAATTAAAAGTAGAAAAGATTGAATGATCAATATTTTAACTTTAAATATCTAAGCATGAACAATTGAGGCAAGGGTGTGTTTTGTGACTTTGTCATGCAAACTGAAAATTCTCTTTACCTTTCCAAATACGAAAGTTCCTTTGGTTTATGGTGGTGCCAGCCACAGTTTGAATGGCATAAAAAAGCATCTCCTGAGGACTGTTTTTCAGCTCTTGAACACCACCATATATTGATTTTCCATTCTCAAAGAATATATGATTGTTAGGATGTTTTGACTTGCCCCCGGCATGACGCTCAAATTCATATGCATTAAGAGCCTTCATGAAAAGAATTTAGTACATAAGCACTTTTGCTAGGATTATGCAGATTATTAGAACGTCAAAAAGTGCTTATGTAATATACTAACCTTTTGCCCCTTGCAGACATCACATGAACACAAGTAACCAGTTCCTTTTATGACTCCTTGAAGATATCTCTGCCGATAAGAACATCAAAAGTTTTTAAAACTTTAGTATAAACAACTACAGCAGCTGAAAAGTAAGGCACGATAAAATTAAAACACGGTTTACCTCCCTTGACCATGTACAATATTTAACCGGAAGGCCATCAAAAATACCGGTTGACAACAAACTTTTGACATTTGTAGGGAAATTGTTAGAAGTCTTCTTAGTAGGATTTGGCTCTTTATTCTTAACAACGGTATCATTTTTAGCATTGTGTTTTTGAGTAATATTTACAAGCGGATCAGAGTTTGATTCAGTCAAATCCTTCTGCCTATCTACACCTTGAGCCGAGTTCTGGTTGCTTATTAATGGATTGGAACTATTAATGATTCCACCAGAGGGAATCGGTTCATGGTCAACATGAAAACCTACAAATGAGCTAGAGTTTCCGGCGTCGAACGATGGAACAGTTGTGAAAGTTTCTCCTGATTTACCAAAGGTTGGACCAATTGATGTAAAGCTCGCATTCCCCTTGGAATATGACGTTCCTAGAGATATCAAATTGCCATCTTCCTTTCCATATGTCTGACCCATTGTTACGAAATTTACATCTCCTCTATCAAACGGCCGATCAATTGATAAGACACTTTCATCTCCTTTGCCATAATTGTGACCCATCAACAAAAAACTCCTATCCCCTTTATTGAAGATGTGACCGGTTGAAAAGAGATTCTCATCAGGCTTGCTTATCCCTATAGCAAGGGTGTTGTCACTTACATTGTTATAAGTTGAGCCCGATGTAGTATTTCCGTCATTCTTATTGTAATCAGAACCAATTGAAAATGCATTGTTATCAGACATACTATACGAGTGCCCTACTGATGCAGCTGGCATGTCATGGTCAGAATCTCTGACTTGATTAACTTTAACTTTCCTGATACCGCCAAAATTCAGACATGAAGAAGATATTGACAGTCCGACAGATGGATCAATACCATACTGATTACCAAAATCCTTTATTCCCATGTTCAGAATTCCACTTCTAACTGACGGTGTGTTTTTATCGACTGAATTAACAGACCGTATAAGATCAGATCCAAAGAGACGGTGAGAAAATTGTCCTGTTACTGAGTGAAATCCGGAACACGTGTCCCATTGCGAAATATTCACTGCTGAAACTGGTCGGTCACTAACTGCTTCAACTGCTTGTTTCTTGTTGCTGAATATTCTTGGTTCACCGGTATCCATAAGCCATTGATGACTTCGCTTTTGTTCGATTCTTGAAGAATTCTCATAGCCAATATTTTCTTCAGTTAAGCAACCACCATCCCGGGGCATCCAAGAGCCTTTATTCTGAAAAGACTGCAAAAAATCATAGCGTAGAATACTTATCTTACGTGATATATCACAACAAGAGCTTAGATTCATCCGATGCATTTTAAAACAAGACATTGTATTCCATGCATAAAGTTCGAAATCAAATATTACTTATTTCAAGCCATAAACTAGTTAAAAATAACATACCTAAAAACACACAAATCAGAAGTCCACCATCAAGTAAGACATTAAAAGAAATTTAAAACAAGAATGAAACACATTTACTGAAGTATCTGTTTTATGAATCTTCATCCAAATTTCCTAAACTGGAAATATCTAAATCAAACTCTACATTCCAATTAAAAGCACTTTGTAGAAATAACCGAGCAAAATTTTTTCGTCAAAATGAAATCCAGAATCCATTTCTAGCATGCAAACAAGTCACATTAGTATCACTTCAGTGTTAACATTACATATTTAGAATAAAAATTTATGCATCAGTATAAAAATAGGTCGTTAGTAAGCTCCCAGCACAGTACCAAAGTAATAAAATTATCTACCTCATCCTCATCCAAGTCAGTTTTTCTTTTGTCGGAATTTTTTATTAATCAGTGGCACTAATGACTATTTTACAATTGTCTCTAAGGGAATTTGAACTCAGTAACTTGAGATTATAAAGCTAAACTCTTACCACGGAGCTAGCACTTTAAGTGTATAGATAACATCAATGAAAATATAATATTTCATCAAAATTCAGTTAATAAATTCTCCACACTAATAAATCAAGAAGGTCTAGTCACAATTTATTAAATAAACTTACTAATCATCAACTACACATGACAACATCCAATCTATTTTAACTCAAAAATGAATGTATGAAATTGAAAGCATGCTTTTCAAAATATCCAAACACAATGACAAACACAGACACTGACACGTCAACACCGAAAATAATTTGAAGCACAGAGACAAACATAGAAAGTGTCGTGTCAGTGTCGAACAAGTATGTGTGCAACCCGAGTCGAACATGTATGCGTGCGACCCGACACTGACACTAGGACACGCCTAATCCGAGTAGAGTCGGTGCTTCATAGATACAATTACTATCACAATACAACTGATCAAGAAAAACCAAGCAACAACAAAATCACATATCAAACTCAGCATTTGCATGAAACAATTAAATTTCTACAAATTCAGAAACATTACCATATCTCTATGATGTTGACGATTAATCAAACTCACTGAATAGTGCAAAAACCTTCAAACTCGATCAACTACACCATCAAATCAAAATCTACAACCACGATCAAATCAATACAAACATAAATATAATTAAATAATTATATATTAAAAAAAAAAAGAGTATTAACAAAAAGAAGAGAATGAAACCTAGAATAAGAAGAAAATGGAATCCAATAATAGAAGATAAAATCTCTTAAGAAACAAGTTTGAAGCACCAAACTGGAAATAAGGTCGGAATTTTTTACGGCGGTGGTGCTCCGCCGTGGACGGTGAGGAAATGAAACGAAGTGTTTTGTGATTGCAATGGGTTTTTGTGGATGGATCAAAGATATAATGCGGTGCTCTGTAGAGTTATAAAACTTGTGAAGCTCATCTGGACGTACAAGTGGCGTGGTTTGATGTGTTTGCATGAAAGTTAGTGTTAACTGGATAATCTGGACGGTTAAAGTGTGTGCCTTTGCATGAAACTGAGTACTAAGCGCATAGTGGGGTGTTGCATTTGGTTTTTGTGATGACGTGGCGTGTTGTTATTGGTAGAATTGATCAACACTTGTGAATAAGATACTAACTGAGGTTTGGGATCGATTTTAACAATGTCTTCAACAGTTTTTTGTGTTTTTTTTTACGTGCATTGTCTTCAACAATTGTTTCTTATTATGTGTGTTCAGTAAGACCAAGACTATTGCATGAGTGTCTCAAGCAGGTAACAAAGTCCTCGATAATCAGCGGCTCAAGCAATTCTATCTTATTGCATGAGTGTTTTCTTAATTCCAACATCTATATATGATAAAATTGAGAAGGAGGACCATTAATATTTACTTCATGTTCGTAATGTATTTGCCAACAGGATCAATGGTTCTTACCTTTTAATCAATTCTGGTGGTGATAAAACTGGTTAGGAAGGAAAAGTAGACAACTCTTCCCCACACCTGAAATACTTTTTCAACTCTTCCCTGCACCTGGAGTAGTTAGTCAGAAGAGTAACTTAGAAATTAAACAATCATATAAATAAAAAATATTAAAAGACAGCAACATGTGGAGATGCATACTACAGGTGCTTATTTATTTCATATAACACAACACACACACGCACACGCACACACGTACTTGACTGATGAATATGCATGGTCATCGATGACATAAAAATGCCTCTCTAGAATAGATTGGTCATTGGTTAGACTAACATGTATCAACCAATGTCATCGGCCCTTGTGAAAACTAAATTTTCAATAAAATTATTGGCCTCTCCGCGGGAACACAAACCATCCTTAACAGCTGGTTCAAGGTTGAGTCATTCATCTCACCAATAGTCCCCACAAGAACACAAACCATCTTTGAAATGATGAAACCGATTTGCATCCCTTACAATGATCTCCCTTTCGACAAGCTTTGATATAAGCTTTATTGCTGAATGGCAATTTACACATGCTCGAAGATTCTTCGTTATTCTAAGAGTAGTTCCAGGAGCAGTACTAATAAGCCCAAAAGCAACTGCTATTCTCTCACTGTGTATACAGAGACTCTCCTCCTTCTCTTCATAATTCAGATTATGCAAAACAGATTCTGTATGTGGGACAAACCCAACCTCCTTTAACCGTCTTTCTTGCCTTTGAAGCTCATCGAAAATCTCCTTAGCTTGTGGATGTGACATGTCGCCTGCATGAAATGTATGTAGCTTCCCATTGATTTCAATAACACTATAACCAAGGTACTTAATCAATCCTTTCTCCTTCATCAAAACTCGAACATAAGCAACACGGTCCCACATGTGAGATGAAGCATAGAGATTAGACAATTGTACATAGTGCCCTGTATTATATGGATCTAATGAGAATAGCTTTTTTGCAGCATATTCTCCCAATGTTACACAACGAGAAATCTTGCATGCACTAAGAAGTGCTCCCCATACACTCACACCCGGTTCAATCGGAATTTTCATGATAAAAACAAAAGCCTGATCCAAATAACCTGCACGCCCCAAGAGATCAACAACACAAGAATAATGTTCATTGCGAGGCTTAATTCCAAAGTCTCTCATGCAATGGAATAGCTCCCATCCTTGTTTTACAAGACCACAATGACTGCATGCTGTGAGAAGGCCAATAAAGGTGACATCATTTGGGCAAACCCCTTCTTGTTTCATTGCATGATAAAGATGAATGGCTTCCCAAGCTTGACCATGCAATCCATATCCCATAATCATGGCACTCCACATAACAACGTGCTTAACAGAAGCACGGTCGAATACCCCACGGGCAGATTCGATGCTTCCACATTTTGCATACATATCAATGAGTGTTGTAATAACGAATATATCGTCTCTGTATTTGCTCTTTGTGACAAAGTCATCCATCCATTGTGCTAGTTTGAGGGAACCAACTTGTGCAGAAGCTAAAACTGCAGACCTTACAGTGATAGAATCTGGTTGAATGTTTCTCAAAATCATACAACGAAATAGATCTACCGCCTCCTCGGCATGACCATTTTTTGCATAACCAGATATCATTGCGTTCCACATCATCACATTATTTGGTGTCTTCATTTGATCAAAGAAAGATCTCGCAACTGTCACCAGCCCAGATTTTGCATAAAGCACTGTAAGTGAGATGAGCAAATCAGGCTCGTCTTCAAGACCCGTTTTGATGACACAACCATGAAGACATTTTCCTTGCTCCAAGTCATCTTCATCAGTATAAGCCCTCATAACGCTTACCAGAGAAATCCAATCCGGTTTCACATCAGTGTTTCTCATTTGATTGAACAGTCTCAATGCTTCCAAAGCTTCCCCATTCTGTGAATATCCGGAAATGATGGCAGTCCACGAAACAATTGTTCTATCATATAACCTATCAAACACCAGTCTTGCCATACCAATGTGACCACATTTAGCATACAATGCCACAAGACCATTCTGTACAAATAAATGTGACCCAAATCCATAAACAGTTATATGTGCATGAACTAAGCAACTCAAACTGAAATCCAACAACTCACTACAAGCTTTAAGCACACAAGGAAAAGTGAACTTATCTGGATGCAATCCTACCCATCTCATCCACCTATACATATCAATAACACTCCTATACATATTGTTTCTCGAATAACTTCTAATAATGGCATTCCACATAAACAAATCCGGGTCGGGAAATTCATCAAACAGCTTGCGTGCATAAAAAATTTGTCCAAGATTTGAACATCCATTAACAAGTTTAGTTATGAGAAACCTATTATGTTGCAATCCAGTGACAATTAGCTGGTCATGTATTTGATAAAGATGTGTAATGTGGGTAGAATTATCAATAAGAGATTCATAAAAAGAATTTGATTTCATACAATGGTCAAGTTCATGAGGTTGATAAACTAATGAAGAACAAAGATGTTTAATAAACTTGAGGTTTAAGTAAGTGTTTATTTCAAAAGGTGTAACCCTTTTGTGTTTTGTAATATGAGAAGGTAAGTTAAAAATCCAAGCCATAGAGTATTAGAAGGTAAGTTAAATCTCAAAACAACGCATTGGTATATAAATAAACATGCATAGATTGTACGCAACCAAAGTACAAAAATAAACTATTGATTTAGTACTTAAAGTATCACTATTCACTATATCACCAATTTAATCTATTAATTATAGAAATATACTAAGCTATTATTAATTCATCAAATTAGTCTCTTATTTTCTAGAGAAATTTTAAGGACTATTTTGATGGTTTAATAGTTTAATGGGTATTTACATTTGTATAGTTTAGGTAACTAAATTGGTTATCAAAACCAGCACAAAACCACACTATGAGTTCTTTACCACCAATCACAGTCATCAGAAGTAACAGCGAATGTTAACCTTCCATGTTCTTGTTCTCAGGTGCGTCCAAATTTTCAACAAGATAATCGTTGCTCCCTGCAAAAATTAATATACGGTGAAATAAAAGTCTTGATTATCAATTACGATCGAGTAAAAAATCATTTTAATCCTCGAATGTGTAGTCAATGAACGTATCCAAATTACAAAAATATGCCTAAATGTGTTTTTTTTAGTGAAGTTTGATCCTCGAATGTGTCTTTCGCTAGTTAGTTTGATCCTCAAATGTCTCTTCCGTTAGTCAGTTTACTCAAAGAATTGAAATTACTAACAAAAGACATACTCAGGAATGTTTTTGTAATTTGAATACATATTAGAACTATGGTGACACCGCCTCAGACATTTAAAGACCAAAAATGACGATTTACTTCTCGATTTCTTATTGAAGTCATCTTTGAGCAAAGTATAGTTTAGTTTAACCTTACTAGGACTAAATTGCAACTCATCACATTCTTAAAATACTAATCTTACATACAGAAACATAGAAACGTGTAAAGGAAGAAAACACAATATAAGCAACATATACTAGAGTTTGATAGCGTACCATCGATAGCAGCCTCATGATCAAAGTTTTTAGAGGATTCCAAACTGTCTAATTCTGGAGTTAAGTACTGCCAGCAAGAGGACACCTGAGAGTTTTTGCGGCACAAATTTTCAGCAGACTGAGACGCAACAAACTCATCCGGTTTGGTATTCTTATCATTAGAATCAACATTGGTCTCAACTTCTGCGTCAGTATTAACACTAGAAGGCGTCAAATTCTGATGCTTTCTCCTTGATCTAGCACGCCTATTCTGAAACCAATTATATACATTGGTCTCAGAAATCGGCCCATGCTTGGTTAAATTAGCGGTTATCTCCTTTATCGTTTCCTTGCTTGGAGTCCCCGTTTCAGCATCAAATATTCGCTCCAGAGTTTGAAGCTGCAAACGGGTTGGTGTCCAACGCTGCCTCGAACCTATTTTGGTGATCATTGGGTCAAAATACATACCTCCCAGCCTATCCCCTGACAATCAAAACAAAACACCAATTTATAAATCATCATTAAATGTTGATTAAAATTATTTTAATCTAAATTTAATAGTGAGAACCACCAATTTAGTCCTGACAATGGCAGATGCCTGGCAACTTGGACTTCTAAATCAGTTAAATTTCAAACTATTAGTGAAATTATCATCTTTGAACACCTTAAAAATTGTTTTAGTTCGGTTAATTTAGTCCTCAAATACTCAATTTGATCGAAGATGTTAGAGGACTATTTTAAAATTTTGCTCATAATTAAACAAGAGCTTATTAATTTATCACTTCATATAATCATAATCAATTCCAATACACTTAGGATGATCCATCAAACAATAACCTCTCATCACATACAAAGTAAAAGTGTATGTAGACTATATTATAAGTCAAATATATTAATAATTCAATATATCTTGTAAGTGTATATGATACAAAGCCTGTATTAGATATTATCTAGGGGTTAACTACCCATCTGTATTGTCTTAACTACAGTTAAGCTAAGTGGTTAAGAGATAGTTAGAATGTGTGTTAGTCACAATGTTAAGACTAACACACCTTAGCTCTATAAATATACATATTGTAACTACCTTTCACAATCAATGAAATCAGTAACTGAACTAACAGAATCAGTTACAACAGTTATGAACATTCTCTAAAATCTAATATGGTATCAGATTAGCTCCGGTACCGTCCACGGCTTCTCCGAGCACTGAAACGCCTACAATGGCGTCGCCGGAGCACGAATTTGATGACGGCATCCTCCGTCCTCCTCCGCTGCAAGCTTTTCGAGCAGACGATCATTCTGATCGGTCAGATCTGAATTTCACATTACGCATAACTGAGAAACTCACTGAGAAGAATTTCCATCTCTGGAAACAGCAAGTTGAACCCTATGTGAACGCGCACGATCTTGAGGAATTTCTCACTCCTTCCGCCGTTCCGCCGCGATTCCTCAACGCCACCGATCGCGCCACCGCAACTCTTAATCCAGCTTATCGCAAATGGCGTCAACGCGATCAAATGCTCCTCTCGTGGTTACAATCCACGATTTCTTGGTTCACAGCACACGCATGTTCTTTGGGGCAAGATTGTTGCGTATTTTCAAAAACAATTGCGTGCAAAGGCACGCCAACTACGCGTTGAATTGCAAGCTACCACACTTGAAAACAGCACAGTTCAAGAATATCTGTTGCGAATTCGACTCTTGATTGATAATTTGGCCTTAATTGGTGATCCTCTTCCCCTTTCTCAACATCTTGATGTAATCTTGGAAGGTCTTCCTACAGAATTCAATTCTGTTATTTCAGTGGTTGAAAGCAAGTTTGACTTCATTGACATGGATGAAGTTGAAGCACTTCTTCTTGCTCATGAGGCTCGTCTGCAAAAATCAAAGAAGAAGACTATTGATGATGCTGCTTCCATCAATCTTGCTCAACAATCTAACACTGAAACTCCTCCTCCAGATCAAGCTGAGCCTCCTCCACCTACTGTTAACTCTTCTCAAGGTACCTACTCCAATTATCATCCTTATTTTGGGGCCAACCGTGGTAGAGGAGGTAGAAATGGTAAGGGACGTGGAAGGTCTATGGGTGCAAGGCCTAACCCCAATAGCAACACTCAATGTCAGATCTGTTTTAAGCCAAATCACACTGCCATTGATTGCTGGCACAGACTCAACCAACAGTTTCAACCTACAAACCCTTCAGCTCCTCAAGCACCACCTCAAGGGTATTTTCAAGAAGCTTATGGTCCTTACTCTGGACAGAACTTTCCACCAGGCTTTGGAAGGGGTTATGGTTACTCTCATCCAAATTACAATCCTTGGACACCTGCAAATCCTTCTCTCAGACCTCCTGCACCCTCTAATGCATTACCTTCAGCTATGATTGCACATGGATCCACCTCAAACCAGTCAAATACTTGGTATCCAGATTCAGGAGCTTCCTATCATGTCACTGCTGATGCTAGAAACATTCAGGAACACTCACCATTCACTGCTGCTGATCACATATACATGGGTAATGGTCAAAGTTTATCTATCATGTCTAATGGTTCTAGTACCTTTATCCCACCTAATCATACTCAAACCCAATTAGCCTTAAATAATCTACTTCATGTCCCCTCCATTACCAAAAATCTAATAAGTGTGAGTCAGTTTGCAAAAGATAATGCAGTTTTCTTTGAATTTTACCCTAACCATTGTGTTGTAAAATCACAGGCCACTAAGGAAATCTTGCTTCAAGGGAATGTCGGTGCAGATGGACTGTATTCCTTCTCCAACATCTCTATTAATCCTGCTAAGTCTACTAGACTACCCTCTGTTTCTAATCCTTCTGTTTGTAGCATTACTTCAAATTCAAAAAAATTGTAATTCTAGCCTGTCTTTAAATTCACAATACTTGTGGCACTTGAGACTTGGCCATCCTAATAGCCAAACACTCAAATCTGCCCTAAAACTTTGTAATATTCCCTTTTCCAATAATGAAAATGATATTTCCAGTTTTTGTACTGCTTGTTGTATGGGAAAAGCACATAGATTGCACTCTACCCAATCTCAAACTACCTATTCTCATCCCTTAGAACTTGTTTTTAGTGACTTATGGGGTCCTGCCCCCTCTACATCTTCTTTAGGTTTTCACTACTATATTTCCTTCATTGATGCCTACTCTAGGTATACTTGGGTCTATTTGCTTAAATCAAAAAGTGAAGCCTTTACTATATTCAAACAGTTCAAACAAATGGCAGAATTACAACTAGGACACCCCCTAAAAGTGTTACAGTCTGATTGAGGGGGTGAATTTAGGCCCTTCACCAAGTACCTAACTGAACTTGGTATCATTCATAGATTAATTTGTCCTCACACACACCACCAAAATGGGGTTGTGGAGAGAAAACACAGACACATTGTTGACATGGGTCTCACTCTATTGAGTCAATCTAGTCTCCCTCTCACCTATTGGGATCATGCCTTTCTTACTGCTGTTCACCTAATCAATAGACTACCAACAGCATCTCTAAACTTCAAAATTCCATATAGTGTTCTGTTTCACAAAAGTCCAGATTACACCTTCTTTAAAGTTTTTGGTAGTGCTTGCTTTCCCTTACTTAGACCTTATAATGCTTACAAATTTGATTTTCGTTCTCATGAGTGCATTTTCTTAGGCTATTCTAACACTCATAAGGGCTATAAATGCCTTTCACCTAATGGTCGTATATTTGTGTCAAAGGATGTTTTATTCAATGAAGCAAGATTCCCTTATCCACACTTGTTTCCTGACTCCACTAGACCCTCCCCCAGTCCTGTACCAGATGTACCTATATCTACTTTACCCATTGACAGTCACAGCCCTCATAACCTAACTACTATCAACACAGCTAATCTCCCTGAACCAACCCAACCATCAGCATCTGCTGTGCCAATTAATAGTGCACCACAACAAAATTCTGACTCTAACAGTCCTTCTTCATCTCTTATCTCTGACACAGAGCCTATCCCAAATAACAACCCTTCCAATCTTCAATCTACATCTACTAGACCTGTTAACAATCATTCCATGCAAACTAGAGCCAAAAAAGGTATTGTATTACCAAGACAAAATCCCACTCTTCTCTTATCTCACACTGAACCTAAGACTGCCAAACAAGCATTGCTTGATCCTAAATGGCATACAGCCATGAAAGAGGAGTATGAAGCCCTTCAGAAAAATCAAACCTGGACTCTTATGCCCTTACCTTCAAACAGGCAAGCTATAGGCTGCAAGTGGGTTTTTAGAACAAAAGAAAACCCAGATGGATCAATCAACAAGTATAAAGCTAGACTAGTAGCTAAAGGTTTTCTCCAGCAACATGGTTTTGATTTTAATGAAACCTTTTCTCCTGTCATTAAACCTGTTACTATCAGGCTCATATTGTCATTAGCTATCTCATACAAATGGCCTCTCAAGCAGTTAGACATTAATAATGACTTTCTCAATGGCTCCTTAGAAGAAGAAGTTTATATGGTTCAACCTCAAGGCTTTGAGCACTCTGACTCTACTCTGGTGTGTAAACTTAATAAGGCCCTCTATGGTTTAAAACAGGCCCCCAGACAATGGTTTGACAAGCTCACCACTACTTTAATTCATTTTGGATTCAAAGCTAGCAAGTGTGACCCTTCCTTATTCATTTACACAAAGGACAGACAGATTGTGTATCTTTTAGTGTATGTAGATGATATCATCATTACTGGCAGCTCTATTTCTCTTGTTCAGACACTTGTGCAGAAGCTAGACTCTGTGTTCAGTCTAAAACAGCTAGGTGACTTAGACTATTTTCTGGGTATTGAAGTCAAGCAACAATCTGACAGCACTCTTCTTCTAAATCAAGGCAAATACATTAGAGATCTACTAACTAAGACTAATATGCTTGAATGTAAGCCAATCTCTACACCCATGATGTCTAGCTGCAAGTTATCTAAAGTAGGCTCAGACAATGTTGCAGATGCAACTCTGTACAGATCAGTGGTAGGCTCATTACAGTATGCAACAATAACAAGACCAGAGATCTCATTTGCTGTCAACAAAGTGTGTCAGTTTATGTCTGCTCCCTTGGAATCTCACTGGGTTGCAGTCAAAAGAATCCTAAGATATCTCAAATGCACCATCACCTTTGGCCTCAAGATAGTGCCTACTAACATTCACCACCCTCTTCCTTTAAAGGTGTTTTGTGATGCTGATTGGGCCTCAGACCCCGATGATAGAAGATCCACATCTGGTGCAGCCATTTACTTTGGGCCTAACCTCATCTCTTGGTGGTCCAGAAAGCAACAAGTAGTGGCCAGATCTAGCACTGAGGCAGAATATAGAAGCCTAGCACAAGCAACAGCAGGTGTTCTCTGGGTTCAAACACTCCTTACAGAACTAACTGTCCCCTTCATTACTCCTACTGTTTACTGCGACAACCAGTCAGCAGTCCTTTTGGCTCACAACCCTATCCTACATTCCAGGACAAAGCACATGGAAATTGACCTCTTTTTTGTTAGGGAAAAAGTGTTGGCCAAAAGTCTCTCTGTTGTTCACATTCCTGGCACTGACCAGTTGGCAGATATCCTCACTAAGCCTATCTCTACAGACAAGTTTCTTTTCATGCGAAACAAACTCAATGTCAAAGATTGCCAATGAGTTTGAGGGGGGTGTGTAAGTGTATATGATACAATGCCTGTATTAGATATTATCTAGGGGTTAACTACCCATCTGTATTGTCTTAACTACAGTTAAGCTAAGTGGTTAAGAGATAGTTAGAATGTGTGTTAGTCACAATGTTAAGACTAACACACCTTAGCTCTATAAATATACATATTGTAATTTGTAACTACCTTTCACAATCAATGAAATCAGTAACTGAACTAACAGAATCAGTTACAACAGTTATGAACATTCTCTAAAATCTAATATATCTAAAAGAAAGAGTGAGTAACTGAATTATATGAAAGTGTAACAAAGTAACTAACCATTAAGAAGTTGGTTAGAAGAGTGAGTTTTATGCATTTGAACGAGTTGTTCACAAATAGTTCCATAAGCAGCGATTTGTTTCTGAAGTGTTTCAATTTGTTCATCAGTCATCACCTTTTTCACCTTCTTCACGTGCATCATTTCAACATTCCAATGCTGATCATTCTGCAACTCCATCTCTTTCTATTTCTGCAAAATCATCATCATCACAATTTTCTTGTTTCATTATTTTTTCAAAAAAATAAAAATAAAAATGAATAACCATAAAGATTGTGCGAATAAAACAAAATTATGGTTGAAGAGGAGAAACCGTTGGTGTCAGAAGTTTGCAGTAAGCAACTGTATTTTTGTCGGCAGCGAAAGAGTATAATTGGTAGGGTTTGTTATATTCTACCCTCTTCCGGGGTTATTTTTGTCCAAAAGTTTGGGTATTGATTCAAATTTCAAATTATTTAAAAAAACTTTTTCATGGGAAAAAAACTTTGTGGGATTTAATTATGACTTTTATAAAATGTAAACAAATCTTGTGGTATTATTAGGACAATCAAGAATATTTTTTTTAGGGTAATAAAATCTGTGATATTCAATTGAAATTTCTTATGACTTTAAAAATATCTCTAGATATTCAATACTCCGTAGTATATTGATTTTGATAAATTATTTTGTGAAATCGATTTTGAGAGATTTTTTAGTTGAAAACAGTGACGGAACTAGAGGGTGGCTGAGGATGGCCTCGACAACCCCTGGAAAATAAGAAATTACTAATATTCCCTTGATATTTTTATAAAAATACAAAGGTATATTATATATATTAATGTCAGCGAAAACATGATAGTGTAGAACTATGGCCGAGTGTTTTAAGTAGCGCCGCTCTTTCAAGAGGTCTTGTGTTCAATTCTTGGAGAGAGCTTTTTGTTTGTTTTAATCATTGATATATAATTTTAAATCACTTAGCTCACGTAAAATATTATTTATGGTATGCAATTTAATTTTTTTATGATCAAATTTGTATTTTTTATTATTTACATTTTTGTATGAAATATATTTTTTTGTTTAATTTCTATATTATAATTTTTTTCAGCAGCCCCCAAATTTTATTTCCTTTCGCCACTGGTTGAAAATATAAATACTTCGATCATTTAACAATCTCACCGAAACCCTTTTCTTCTAAAGATTTTTTTTGTCTGCCATGTTCTTTCTTTTACAACCTTTGTACTTTTCAATGGATTTATAGTATTTTCTTCTTGAATGACTATCATATACAATTCTAGTTCATCATTGTGATATGCATGCCAAGAAGCAAACCTTATGCTTCATTTTGATCATTACATATGCCACTTTGAAAAATCCTTTAACATAATTTTGCAACTTTCTGCAACCAAAAAAAAGAAAAAACTACAACCCTTTTTAAAAATTTCGTTGTTCATAGTTGATTTTTTTTCTTTCATCAACCTATTAAATTTTATTTTTGTATGATCAACCTGTTAAATTTTGTTTAGTTGATTCCTTTTTTTTCCATTAACCTATTAAATATTTTTGAAAAACTAAAGTAAATAAATATTTTTGAAAACTAAGTACTTAAATTGCGTAAATTTTCTCACAAAAAGAAAATTTAAATCTCCTAATATTGTAAGATTAAAAACATGCATGTTTAACTGTAATAAAAATCTTTTGGACAACTTGTCCAAAAGATTTTTATTACAGTTAAACATGCATGTTTTTAATCTTACAATATTAGGAGATTTAAATTTTCTTTTTGTGAGAAAATTTACGCAATTTAAGTACTTAGTTTTCAAAAATATTTATTTACTTTAGTTTTTCAAAAATATTTTAACAATCGAATTTGAAAATCTAAAATTTGACCGGAAGACAAATAAAGTAAATAAGTAAACTTTAATAAAAAAATTGTAATTTGAGCTTATCATTTTTATAAGGCAAATTGTACATAGAAAAACATATAGGTCAAACAAAAGTTGTGTTAATTGTCACCTTTTCGGTGTTAAAGGCAAATCGTTGCTCTTTTGTCAAAGTCTTATCATCCCAGGCAAATGATAGCCACGATTGAATAGCTATCATTTGACAGTTTAAGCAGCCTATCAACCATTAACCTAGGTAATAAAATGGGAAGAAAAAATATCATTTATGAATTAATTTTCAACAATATTATATATACGAATTACTATTATTAATACTTACTTGTCTCTAGCATCGATCATGAACTTCAAAATAAATAGAGTAATTATGTTAAACCTGCGCATCCTGATCTCCACAAAAGATCTTGGTAGTTCCCAAGCGCTTCGCTTCATCCCCTGCGGCTACAAACTCGCTAGGAGGCTAAATTAAACAACAAAAATTTAAACAACAATATTCAATTATCCATACTAATAATATAAAAAACATGTAAAAATTATATTTCACGCAAAACAAACTGTAAAACACAACATACCCAAACTTTATGTATATTGCGGGCCCTCTTTTTATCCAACTCTAGGTTTGTGCCCAACCAAGAATACCTCTACAGGTGAAACCATGACCCTAGATCTTTCTTTATTAATTTACATCTTTGCATTTGTGTTCTTGTTCATTATTAGTTTTTTTTTTTGTGAATTGTTCATTATTAGTATACTTGCTCCAAGTGTTTTTAATGCAACAATATATATAGTAAAAAAAAATAGTATAAGATAAATGAAGGATAAAAATTAATATACCTCACAGCGATGTTTTACACCTAACAAGTAAACCTTGCAAACTCCATTAGTGACGGTGGACTTCCCCTCCAAAACCTCCAAGGTCTGAGACAAAGAAGCAATCCAACGCGATACCATATTCTGCACAATAACAATTATATCCATAATGGGTCAAAACTTTATATCCATAATAGTATTATGGAGTATAATTGTTAAATATTGTTATATTCTATATACTGACTTATAACCCTTGCACCAAAAAAACAAAAACTTATGATTTCGATTGAATCAGAAGAAAGAAATGGAATGAATCAGAAGAAAGAAGAAGATTGAATTGAGCGACAAACCTTGGAGATGTCAAAGCGAGTATTGTAATTGGGTTTTCGTCGAGCGAGCATTTGCTGGCTTAGCGAGAGAACTTAAACAATTCTCGCTAAGCTAGCTTAGATCCTAGAGAACTTTAACAATTCTCGCTAAGAGAACTTTAACAATTCTACGTTATGGAGCTGACATCATGTTAATCTTATCATTATATAAGATTCAATTTATTTATGTTCAGTAGTTAGCTCAATCATGTATTCGTTTATTGAATTATTGTAATCCTATTCATGTATTTGATCGTTATGTAATGAAAATTAATGTTTCCTGATTCAGTTATGTATGCTTCTGTCTGTCGATATTCTAGATAAGTCGATATGGGATAATAATAATAATAATAATAAATTATTTCAAAATAAATAAACCTGCGCATCCTGATCTCCACAAAAGGTCTTGGTAGTTCCCAAGCGCTTCGCTTCATCCACTGCGGCTGCAAACTCGCTAGGAGGCTAAATTAAACAACAAAAATTTAAACAACAATATTCAGTTATCCATACTGATAATATAAAAAACATGTACAAATTATATTTCATGCAAAACAAACTGTAAAACACAACATACCCAAACTTTATGTATATTGTGGGCCCTCTTTTTATCCAACTCTAGAAATAGAATATCTGGTTTAATTGCTCACACAACCATACTTGCATGAACAATCGACGTCTACAATGAAACCAAAAAATGATATAAATTATTTTAAATTAATATAAATTTTCTATTTATTTTTTTGACGTAGATAGATGATAAACTCCAATTTAGTGTATTATATGTAGATATTTTTTTGTGTTAATTTAGAGTAATTATTGATTAATATATAAATAACTCACTTGATTTGCTCTATATCATACAAAAGAGAAAAAAAAATGATAAAAAAATGCAAGTGGTTAATGTAATTCATCTAAAGGAGTAGTAGATTTGATTAGTATCTAAGTTTGATTTTTGACAATGGAAAAATTGAAGTCAGATCCGGATTATTCACTTTGGTCATCATACAATAGTTCACTTTATTGTGTTTAAAAAATGTTGAAGTAATAAAAATAGAACATTAAAAGAATTAAATTAGTTTCAATATTTGTTTCCGTAATTTCTTAAAACTTTATATGTTTATTTTTAATTTATAGGGTTAAAAATATATTAAGAATATTTTTCGACTTCTCAACACATATAGAAGATTTTCTTGACAAGTCAAATGATATGGGATTGATAAATAAACATAGAAAAATGCTAAACAGTGCTTCGGGGCAATGTTTAAGAAAACAAAAATAGTAATATGGCATTGAAGTTTGTGCAATCAACTCTTCAAAAGTCTAAAATGTATTATTTTTAATTTGACATTTTTCTTTTTTGGTTTTCTTAACCAGTGTCCGAAGGCACCGGTTAGCATGACCCATAAACAGTGGCGGAGCCAGGACCCTGGATCAGGGGGTGCATACTATTAAAATATAACTGCAAATTTTTGAATTTTATATTAATTACCCTCAAACTAAAAAATAAATTATAATGTAATCTGAAAAATAAATAGGTTAAACACAAAAATTACTTTTAATTATAATTTTTTTCTATATTTATCTCCTTAACATGTGTTCGACATGTGTTAACATTTTTCAAAAATTAATTATAGAATTAGAAGTTACAACTTTTAACTTCAAATAGAATCAATTCTAAAAACAAAATCAATTATATCTTTAAAAAATTAAACAAATCACAATTAATTATTCACCTCTAAAATCAATTTTCACCATTCCAAGAATTGTACCAAACATTCATGTATACGTGTTTTTGGATTTGTTTTTTGTCAAGTAGTCTAGTGACTAGAATTTCACCTTTAAAGGTGGATAAGTGAGAGTATCAATGTTTGAACTCCAATCCCTGTAATAATTTGCAATGTCCCTGCCAATTGAGTTATGTTCGTGGGAACATGTGTTTTTGGATTTTTAAAATACTCCAAGAGCATTAATAATAAAGCAAATAGAATGAAGTGGCAATTGAATTCCACGAACTATGAATTAGGACATATTTAATTTATTTACAAAAACAAAGAAAAGTGAAATTGGGACATGAGTTTGTCTGTACTCTGTATGCTCGGAGTGTAGCAGCAAAAGTGAAATGAGTCAATGAAGGAAGGTGAAAGTGAGTGTCTTTGGGTGCAAGGTGCAAAGTCAAATATTCAGGGGGTTCAAATTCTAAATAAAGTAGATTAGTATGAGTACTTTCCAAAAGTCTGGGGGTGCAGTTGCACACCCTCAAGTATGAACAGCTCCGCCCCTGCCCATGAACAAAACATGGAAATTAACAATAGTAAACCAGCCATCCTAGAAAGACTTGACAGTATGCTCATAAACCTTAATTGCTTATAATTAAGGACGGACGGAATACAAATTTGATCACATACCTTTATTGACCAAAAGATTGTGACTAGCAGCTTATAAAACAATAAAGAAAAGCAAAATAAATGAAAATGAAAATTTCAACAGCAAAAGGAATGTGAAATTTAGCAAAAGAATGATAAAAGGACCGGAAAGAGCATAGTAGACAAAAGAGTTAATTAATAAATAATTCACATAAAAATAGGTATATTTAAAAATATAAAATAATCAAAGCTTTAGAAAATCACAAGCTTAAATTAATATGTGTTTGGGTAGGGTATTTTTCAAGGGGAATATAATTTTTGAAGGAAATTCAAATATTTTAATTCAAAATTTTGAACTAAAATCTTTCAACTCCTCCCACAAATTACATTACCATCTAAAAATATCCTACCATACACTTAAAGGAATTGATATACGGCCTCCACAACAATGTAATAATGATATATGAACATTATATGATATCACATTTCTTTAATTCTTCTCAGGTAATTTCAAGATCAAAATTAATATTCACATGGACACAAGACCAAGACATTTCAATTTTTCAACCAATAAAAAATTAAATCAGATTTTATGTACCTATTAGACTGACTTCTTTCTCATAATATACTCATTTTGATTATTTATCTATTATATATATGCATGCACGTGGACTAAAATTCCACATAAATATTTTTCCAGTTAGTGTGACTACTAACCAGCTGCAGCAATAAAAGTAATTAATTTGACTTCTTTGAACTAAGGGGAACTTACTTAGGAGTTGTTTGGTGTGAAAGGAAGCTGTGTGGTTGAACGTAAGCATGACACATTTGCTTAGCCAAACAAAGCAGAACAAGTCGCAACAAAAGAGAGAAAGGCATGTATTGTATGTTTTGGGCGGCGGCACTACTTGAATTTTGTTTGATTAATGTTCAAACCATATGGTATGAACTATAGGATAGTATTTATTTTTTAAAATAACTTCCAAATTTTGAAATTAAATGCAAGGATCATGTTCAAGGATGTTTTTGTTGATTGAATGGTATGAAAAAGGAAGCAGCAGAGGACTTGAGTTAGAAGTTGGTTTAGTATAATCTGACCAACATGTTAAGCTCGACTTCTAAACATCTAGAAACCATTTAATTTTATTTTTTTGACAATCTAGAAACCATGTGTTAAGGTTGAATATGATGAAGTATTTAAATAAAATTAATATTATAAAATTAAATTACATTATCCAAGAAAATAATTGTTTCTTTTGTTAAATACATTTTCAGTTATAAACTTTTTGTTCAAGTTTTAGTCATCACAAAATATTTTTCTTCATTTGATCATTTTAGAGTTTTGCGCATGAATTAAGAAATAACAAATATTGATAAGTAAAATTGTTTTTATCCTTATTTTATTAAGAAAAAGAAAATCCATTTAATTAATATTTTAGTTTTTGTAAAAATACAAATGGTAAAACATCATTAATTATACTTTACATTTTTTTAAAAGAATCAAAGTTTTGAGACAGATGAAGTATATAAACCAAAATAAATTGAGGTTTTTAAGTAATAGTAGAAGTTTATGCGTAAAATGAGCTCAAAGTTTAATTTTTAAATATAAATTTTCTTGTATTGATTTTATTATATATGGGTGTAGGCCTATTAAAGAAAATCAATTAAATCGAAGATTCAAATCAACTCAAACAACAACGATAAAATTGAATGTTTTCGTTTGGTTTAAAAACTGAAACATACCTATAAAAAATGACATAGTTTGGTCCTTTTTCAGTTTTTGTTTTTAGGAATCGAAGAACTAATGGCATGAACCAATGTGTATAATAATCTTACTATTATTATTTTTTTTACTCATTGTTGGTGTCAAAAAGTGAGCTTAGAAGGAGTTTCTCCCCTCTTTTTTCCTTTTTTTCAAAAAACGAACCAAACACATAAAATTTAAAATATTCCGTCACCTCTCTTTCCCACCACTCCAAAAATGTCCTTTTGAGTTAAGCTAATTTAACTTGGGAGATTACTTGTAATAGTATTTTAAATGCTTTTAATTTCATAACAATCCCATAATCTATAGTAATTTTGTGAATATACTTGAGTTACTGAAAAATTTTATGCAAGCACTTCATACCACATTTTCTTCAACATAATGAATGGGATGAATTACCACTGGATAAATAGACACTGCTAGCCTAATATTGAATATAGAGATAGATCCTCTCAAAGATTCACAAAGAAACATGATTTGTAAGGAAATCAACAAAGGAGACAATATATTGGCGAATTGTGAAAGAAAGAAATGACACTAAACCATGAAACAGACATCTTCATTTTCATAAATAAAACAATCAAGTTCTTACAAGAAAAACCAACTAAAATTTTTTCAATTACAAATTCATAAACTTTAATGCTGTCATTCATACACAGAAGAAATTACATATCTACGACTGTTCTGAACTTGCAAGAAGATAACTGAACTTAAGACGGTATGGCTGCATCATCATCCTTTCCATAGATGCGCTGAAGCTCACGAGTAGCAGCTTGGTACGATGCTGAAAAAAGGAAAATCATTAAAATTAAAAGTAGAAAAGATTGAATGATCAATATTTTAACTTTAAATATCTAAGCATGAACAATTGAGGCAAGGGTGTGTTTTGTGACTTTGTCATGCAAACTGAAAATTCTCTTTACCTTTCCAAATACGAAAGTTCCTTTGGTTTATGGTGGTGCCAGCCACAGTTTGAATGGCATAAAAAAGCATCTCCTGAGGACTGTTTTTCAGCTCTTGAACACCACCATATATTGATTTTCCATTCTCAAAGAATATATGATTGTTAGGATGTTTTGACTTGCCCCCGGCATGACGCTCAAATTCATATGCATTAAGAGCCTTCATGAAAAGAATTTAGTACATAAGCACTTTTGCTAGGATTATGCAGATTATTAGAACGTCAAAAAGTGCTTATGTAATATACTAACCTTTTGCCCCTTGCAGACATCACATGAACACAAGTAACCAGTTCCTTTTATGACTCCTTGAAGATATCTCTGCCGATAAGAACATCAAAAGTTTTTAAAACTTTAGTATAAACAACTACAGCAGCTGAAAAGTAAGGCACGATAAAATTAAAACACGGTTTACCTCCCTTGACCATGTACAATATTTAACCGGAAGGCCATCAAAAATACCGGTTGACAACAAACTTTTGACATTTGTAGGGAAATTGTTAGAAGTCTTCTTAGTAGGATTTGGCTCTTTATTCTTAACAACGGTATCATTTTTAGCATTGTGTTTTTGAGTAATATTTACAAGCGGATCAGAGTTTGATTCAGTCAAATCCTTCTGCCTATCTACACCTTGAGCCGAGTTCTGGTTGCTTATTAATGGATTGGAACTATTAATGATTCCACCAGAGGGAATCGGTTCATGGTCAACATGAAAACCTACAAATGAGCTAGAGTTTCCGGCGTCGAACGATGGAACAGTTGTGAAAGTTTCTCCTGATTTACCAAAGGTTGGACCAATTGATGTAAAGCTCGCATTCCCCTTGGAATATGACGTTCCTAGAGATATCAAATTGCCATCTTCCTTTCCATATGTCTGACCCATTGTTACGAAATTTACATCTCCTCTATCAAACGGCCGATCAATTGATAAGACACTTTCATCTCCTTTGCCATAATTGTGACCCATCAACAAAAAACTCCTATCCCCTTTATTGAAGATGTGACCGGTTGAAAAGAGATTCTCATCAGGCTTGCTTATCCCTATAGCAAGGGTGTTGTCACTTACATTGTTATAAGTTGAGCCCGATGTAGTATTTCCGTCATTCTTATTGTAATCAGAACCAATTGAAAATGCATTGTTATCAGACATACTATACGAGTGCCCTACTGATGCAGCTGGCATGTCATGGTCAGAATCTCTGACTTGATTAACTTTAACTTTCCTGATACCGCCAAAATTCAGACATGAAGAAGATATTGACAGTCCGACAGATGGATCAATACCATACTGATTACCAAAATCCTTTATTCCCATGTTCAGAATTCCACTTCTAACTGACGGTGTGTTTTTATCGACTGAATTAACAGACCGTATAAGATCAGATCCAAAGAGACGGTGAGAAAATTGTCCTGTTACTGAGTGAAATCCGGAACACGTGTCCCATTGCGAAATATTCACTGCTGAAACTGGTCGGTCACTAACTGCTTCAACTGCTTGTTTCTTGTTGCTGAATATTCTTGGTTCACCGGTATCCATAAGCCATTGATGACTTCGCTTTTGTTCGATTCTTGAAGAATTCTCATAGCCAATATTTTCTTCAGTTAAGCAACCACCATCCCGGGGCATCCAAGAGCCTTTATTCTGAAAAGACTGCAAAAAATCATAGCGTAGAATACTTATCTTACGTGATATATCACAACAAGAGCTTAGATTCATCCGATGCATTTTAAAACAAGACATTGTATTCCATGCATAAAGTTCGAAATCAAATATTACTTATTTCAAGCCATAAACTAGTTAAAAATAACATACCTAAAAACACACAAATCAGAAGTCCACCATCAAGTAAGACATTAAAAGAAATTTAAAACAAGAATGAAACACATTTACTGAAGTATCTGTTTTATGAATCTTCATCCAAATTTCCTAAACTGGAAATATCTAAATCAAACTCTACATTCCAATTAAAAGCACTTTGTAGAAATAACCGAGCAAAATTTTTTCGTCAAAATGAAATCCAGAATCCATTTCTAGCATGCAAACAAGTCACATTAGTATCACTTCAGTGTTAACATTACATATTTAGAATAAAAATTTATGCATCAGTATAAAAATAGGTCGTTAGTAAGCTCCCAGCACAGTACCAAAGTAATAAAATTATCTACCTCATCCTCATCCAAGTCAGTTTTTCTTTTGTCGGAATTTTTTATTAATCAGTGGCACTAATGACTATTTTACAATTGTCTCTAAGGGAATTTGAACTCAGTAACTTGAGATTATAAAGCTAAACTCTTACCACGGAGCTAGCACTTTAAGTGTATAGATAACATCAATGAAAATATAATATTTCATCAAAATTCAGTTAATAAATTCTCCACACTAATAAATCAAGAAGGTCTAGTCACAATTTATTAAATAAACTTACTAATCATCAACTACACATGACAACATCCAATCTATTTTAACTCAAAAATGAATGTATGAAATTGAAAGCATGCTTTTCAAAATATCCAAACACAATGACAAACACAGACACTGACACGTCAACACCGAAAATAATTTGAAGCACAGAGACAAACATAGAAAGTGTCGTGTCAGTGTCGAACAAGTATGTGTGCAACCCGAGTCGAACATGTATGCGTGCGACCCGACACTGACACTAGGACACGCCTAATCCGAGTAGAGTCGGTGCTTCATAGATACAATTACTATCACAATACAACTGATCAAGAAAAACCAAGCAACAACAAAATCACATATCAAACTCAGCATTTGCATGAAACAATTAAATTTCTACAAATTCAGAAACATTACCATATCTCTATGATGTTGACGATTAATCAAACTCACTGAATAGTGCAAAAACCTTCAAACTCGATCAACTACACCATCAAATCAAAATCTACAACCACGATCAAATCAATACAAACATAAATATAATTAAATAATTATATATTAAAAAAAAAAAGAGTATTAACAAAAAGAAGAGAATGAAACCTAGAATAAGAAGAAAATGGAATCCAATAATAGAAGATAAAATCTCTTAAGAAACAAGTTTGAAGCACCAAACTGGAAATAAGGTCGGAATTTTTTACGGCGGTGGTGCTCCGCCGTGGACGGTGAGGAAATGAAACGAAGTGTTTTGTGATTGCAATGGGTTTTTGTGGATGGATCAAAGATATAATGCGGTGCTCTGTAGAGTTATAAAACTTGTGAAGCTCATCTGGACGTACAAGTGGCGTGGTTTGATGTGTTTGCATGAAAGTTAGTGTTAACTGGATAATCTGGACGGTTAAAGTGTGTGCCTTTGCATGAAACTGAGTACTAAGCGCATAGTGGGGTGTTGCATTTGGTTTTTGTGATGACGTGGCGTGTTGTTATTGGTAGAATTGATCAACACTTGTGAATAAGATACTAACTGAGGTTTGGGATCGATTTTAACAATGTCTTCAACAGTTTTTTGTGTTTTTTTTTACGTGCATTGTCTTCAACAATTGTTTCTTATTATGTGTGTTCAGTAAGACCAAGACTATTGCATGAGTGTCTCAAGCAGGTAACAAAGTCCTCGATAATCAGCGGCTCAAGCAATTCTATCTTATTGCATGAGTGTTTTCTTAATTCCAACATCTATATATGATAAAATTGAGAAGGAGGACCATTAATATTTACTTCATGTTCGTAATGTATTTGCCAACAGGATCAATGGTTCTTACCTTTTAATCAATTCTGGTGGTGATAAAACTGGTTAGGAAGGAAAAGTAGACAACTCTTCCCCACACCTGAAATACTTTTTCAACTCTTCCCTGCACCTGGAGTAGTTAGTCAGAAGAGTAACTTAGAAATTAAACAATCATATAAATAAAAAATATTAAAAGACAGCAACATGTGGAGATGCATACTACAGGTGCTTATTTATTTCATATAACACAACACACACACGCACACGCACACACGTACTTGACTGATGAATATGCATGGTCATCGATGACATAAAAATGCCTCTCTAGAATAGATTGGTCATTGGTTAGACTAACATGTATCAACCAATGTCATCGGCCCTTGTGAAAACTAAATTTTCAATAAAATTATTGGCCTCTCCGCGGGAACACAAACCATCCTTAACAGCTGGTTCAAGGTTGAGTCATTCATCTCACCAATAGTCCCCACAAGAACACAAACCATCTTTGAAATGATGAAACCGATTTGCATCCCTTACAATGATCTCCCTTTCGACAAGCTTTGATATAAGCTTTATTGCTGAATGGCAATTTACACATGCTCGAAGATTCTTCGTTATTCTAAGAGTAGTTCCAGGAGCAGTACTAATAAGCCCAAAAGCAACTGCTATTCTCTCACTGTGTATACAGAGACTCTCCTCCTTCTCTTCATAATTCAGATTATGCAAAACAGATTCTGTATGTGGGACAAACCCAACCTCCTTTAACCGTCTTTCTTGCCTTTGAAGCTCATCGAAAATCTCCTTAGCTTGTGGATGTGACATGTCGCCTGCATGAAATGTATGTAGCTTCCCATTGATTTCAATAACACTATAACCAAGGTACTTAATCAATCCTTTCTCCTTCATCAAAACTCGAACATAAGCAACACGGTCCCACATGTGAGATGAAGCATAGAGATTAGACAATTGTACATAGTGCCCTGTATTATATGGATCTAATGAGAATAGCTTTTTTGCAGCATATTCTCCCAATGTTACACAACGAGAAATCTTGCATGCACTAAGAAGTGCTCCCCATACACTCACACCCGGTTCAATCGGAATTTTCATGATAAAAACAAAAGCCTGATCCAAATAACCTGCACGCCCCAAGAGATCAACAACACAAGAATAATGTTCATTGCGAGGCTTAATTCCAAAGTCTCTCATGCAATGGAATAGCTCCCATCCTTGTTTTACAAGACCACAATGACTGCATGCTGTGAGAAGGCCAATAAAGGTGACATCATTTGGGCAAACCCCTTCTTGTTTCATTGCATGATAAAGATGAATGGCTTCCCAAGCTTGACCATGCAATCCATATCCCATAATCATGGCACTCCACATAACAACGTGCTTAACAGAAGCACGGTCGAATACCCCACGGGCAGATTCGATGCTTCCACATTTTGCATACATATCAATGAGTGTTGTAATAACGAATATATCGTCTCTGTATTTGCTCTTTGTGACAAAGTCATCCATCCATTGTGCTAGTTTGAGGGAACCAACTTGTGCAGAAGCTAAAACTGCAGACCTTACAGTGATAGAATCTGGTTGAATGTTTCTCAAAATCATACAACGAAATAGATCTACCGCCTCCTCGGCATGACCATTTTTTGCATAACCAGATATCATTGCGTTCCACATCATCACATTATTTGGTGTCTTCATTTGATCAAAGAAAGATCTCGCAACTGTCACCAGCCCAGATTTTGCATAAAGCACTGTAAGTGAGATGAGCAAATCAGGCTCGTCTTCAAGACCCGTTTTGATGACACAACCATGAAGACATTTTCCTTGCTCCAAGTCATCTTCATCAGTATAAGCCCTCATAACGCTTACCAGAGAAATCCAATCCGGTTTCACATCAGTGTTTCTCATTTGATTGAACAGTCTCAATGCTTCCAAAGCTTCCCCATTCTGTGAATATCCGGAAATGATGGCAGTCCACGAAACAATTGTTCTATCATATAACCTATCAAACACCAGTCTTGCCATACCAATGTGACCACATTTAGCATACAATGCCACAAGACCATTCTGTACAAATAAATGTGACCCAAATCCATAAACAGTTATATGTGCATGAACTAAGCAACTCAAACTGAAATCCAACAACTCACTACAAGCTTTAAGCACACAAGGAAAAGTGAACTTATCTGGATGCAATCCTACCCATCTCATCCACCTATACATATCAATAACACTCCTATACATATTGTTTCTCGAATAACTTCTAATAATGGCATTCCACATAAACAAATCCGGGTCGGGAAATTCATCAAACAGCTTGCGTGCATAAAAAATTTGTCCAAGATTTGAACATCCATTAACAAGTTTAGTTATGAGAAACCTATTATGTTGCAATCCAGTGACAATTAGCTGGTCATGTATTTGATAAAGATGTGTAATGTGGGTAGAATTATCAATAAGAGATTCATAAAAAGAATTTGATTTCATACAATGGTCAAGTTCATGAGGTTGATAAACTAATGAAGAACAAAGATGTTTAATAAACTTGAGGTTTAAGTAAGTGTTTATTTCAAAAGGTGTAACCCTTTTGTGTTTTGTAATATGAGAAGGTAAGTTAAAAATCCAAGCCATAGAGTATTAGAAGGTAAGTTAAATCTCAAAACAACGCATTGGTATATAAATAAACATGCATAGATTGTACGCAACCAAAGTACAAAAATAAACTATTGATTTAGTACTTAAAGTATCACTATTCACTATATCACCAATTTAATCTATTAATTATAGAAATATACTAAGCTATTATTAATTCATCAAATTAGTCTCTTATTTTCTAGAGAAATTTTAAGGACTATTTTGATGGTTTAATAGTTTAATGGGTATTTACATTTGTATAGTTTAGGTAACTAAATTGGTTATCAAAACCAGCACAAAACCACACTATGAGTTCTTTACCACCAATCACAGTCATCAGAAGTAACAGCGAATGTTAACCTTCCATGTTCTTGTTCTCAGGTGCGTCCAAATTTTCAACAAGATAATCGTTGCTCCCTGCAAAAATTAATATACGGTGAAATAAAAGTCTTGATTATCAATTACGATCGAGTAAAAAATCATTTTAATCCTCGAATGTGTAGTCAATGAACGTATCCAAATTACAAAAATATGCCTAAATGTGTTTTTTTTAGTGAAGTTTGATCCTCGAATGTGTCTTTCGCTAGTTAGTTTGATCCTCAAATGTCTCTTCCGTTAGTCAGTTTACTCAAAGAATTGAAATTACTAACAAAAGACATACTCAGGAATGTTTTTGTAATTTGAATACATATTAGAACTATGGTGACACCGCCTCAGACATTTAAAGACCAAAAATGACGATTTACTTCTCGATTTCTTATTGAAGTCATCTTTGAGCAAAGTATAGTTTAGTTTAACCTTACTAGGACTAAATTGCAACTCATCACATTCTTAAAATACTAATCTTACATACAGAAACATAGAAACGTGTAAAGGAAGAAAACACAATATAAGCAACATATACTAGAGTTTGATAGCGTACCATCGATAGCAGCCTCATGATCAAAGTTTTTAGAGGATTCCAAACTGTCTAATTCTGGAGTTAAGTACTGCCAGCAAGAGGACACCTGAGAGTTTTTGCGGCACAAATTTTCAGCAGACTGAGACGCAACAAACTCATCCGGTTTGGTATTCTTATCATTAGAATCAACATTGGTCTCAACTTCTGCGTCAGTATTAACACTAGAAGGCGTCAAATTCTGATGCTTTCTCCTTGATCTAGCACGCCTATTCTGAAACCAATTATATACATTGGTCTCAGAAATCGGCCCATGCTTGGTTAAATTAGCGGTTATCTCCTTTATCGTTTCCTTGCTTGGAGTCCCCGTTTCAGCATCAAATATTCGCTCCAGAGTTTGAAGCTGCAAACGGGTTGGTGTCCAACGCTGCCTCGAACCTATTTTGGTGATCATTGGGTCAAAATACATACCTCCCAGCCTATCCCCTGACAATCAAAACAAAACACCAATTTATAAATCATCATTAAATGTTGATTAAAATTATTTTAATCTAAATTTAATAGTGAGAACCACCAATTTAGTCCTGACAATGGCAGATGCCTGGCAACTTGGACTTCTAAATCAGTTAAATTTCAAACTATTAGTGAAATTATCATCTTTGAACACCTTAAAAATTGTTTTAGTTCGGTTAATTTAGTCCTCAAATACTCAATTTGATCGAAGATGTTAGAGGACTATTTTAAAATTTTGCTCATAATTAAACAAGAGCTTATTAATTTATCACTTCATATAATCATAATCAATTCCAATACACTTAGGATGATCCATCAAACAATAACCTCTCATCACATACAAAGTAAAAGTGTATGTAGACTATATTATAAGTCAAATATATTAATAATTCAATATATCTTGTAAGTGTATATGATACAAAGCCTGTATTAGATATTATCTAGGGGTTAACTACCCATCTGTATTGTCTTAACTACAGTTAAGCTAAGTGGTTAAGAGATAGTTAGAATGTGTGTTAGTCACAATGTTAAGACTAACACACCTTAGCTCTATAAATATACATATTGTAACTACCTTTCACAATCAATGAAATCAGTAACTGAACTAACAGAATCAGTTACAACAGTTATGAACATTCTCTAAAATCTAATATGGTATCAGATTAGCTCCGGTACCGTCCACGGCTTCTCCGAGCACTGAAACGCCTACAATGGCGTCGCCGGAGCACGAATTTGATGACGGCATCCTCCGTCCTCCTCCGCTGCAAGCTTTTCGAGCAGACGATCATTCTGATCGGTCAGATCTGAATTTCACATTACGCATAACTGAGAAACTCACTGAGAAGAATTTCCATCTCTGGAAACAGCAAGTTGAACCCTATGTGAACGCGCACGATCTTGAGGAATTTCTCACTCCTTCCGCCGTTCCGCCGCGATTCCTCAACGCCACCGATCGCGCCACCGCAACTCTTAATCCAGCTTATCGCAAATGGCGTCAACGCGATCAAATGCTCCTCTCGTGGTTACAATCCACGATTTCTTGGTTCACAGCACACGCATGTTCTTTGGGGCAAGATTGTTGCGTATTTTCAAAAACAATTGCGTGCAAAGGCACGCCAACTACGCGTTGAATTGCAAGCTACCACACTTGAAAACAGCACAGTTCAAGAATATCTGTTGCGAATTCGACTCTTGATTGATAATTTGGCCTTAATTGGTGATCCTCTTCCCCTTTCTCAACATCTTGATGTAATCTTGGAAGGTCTTCCTACAGAATTCAATTCTGTTATTTCAGTGGTTGAAAGCAAGTTTGACTTCATTGACATGGATGAAGTTGAAGCACTTCTTCTTGCTCATGAGGCTCGTCTGCAAAAATCAAAGAAGAAGACTATTGATGATGCTGCTTCCATCAATCTTGCTCAACAATCTAACACTGAAACTCCTCCTCCAGATCAAGCTGAGCCTCCTCCACCTACTGTTAACTCTTCTCAAGGTACCTACTCCAATTATCATCCTTATTTTGGGGCCAACCGTGGTAGAGGAGGTAGAAATGGTAAGGGACGTGGAAGGTCTATGGGTGCAAGGCCTAACCCCAATAGCAACACTCAATGTCAGATCTGTTTTAAGCCAAATCACACTGCCATTGATTGCTGGCACAGACTCAACCAACAGTTTCAACCTACAAACCCTTCAGCTCCTCAAGCACCACCTCAAGGGTATTTTCAAGAAGCTTATGGTCCTTACTCTGGACAGAACTTTCCACCAGGCTTTGGAAGGGGTTATGGTTACTCTCATCCAAATTACAATCCTTGGACACCTGCAAATCCTTCTCTCAGACCTCCTGCACCCTCTAATGCATTACCTTCAGCTATGATTGCACATGGATCCACCTCAAACCAGTCAAATACTTGGTATCCAGATTCAGGAGCTTCCTATCATGTCACTGCTGATGCTAGAAACATTCAGGAACACTCACCATTCACTGCTGCTGATCACATATACATGGGTAATGGTCAAAGTTTATCTATCATGTCTAATGGTTCTAGTACCTTTATCCCACCTAATCATACTCAAACCCAATTAGCCTTAAATAATCTACTTCATGTCCCCTCCATTACCAAAAATCTAATAAGTGTGAGTCAGTTTGCAAAAGATAATGCAGTTTTCTTTGAATTTTACCCTAACCATTGTGTTGTAAAATCACAGGCCACTAAGGAAATCTTGCTTCAAGGGAATGTCGGTGCAGATGGACTGTATTCCTTCTCCAACATCTCTATTAATCCTGCTAAGTCTACTAGACTACCCTCTGTTTCTAATCCTTCTGTTTGTAGCATTACTTCAAATTCAAAAAAATTGTAATTCTAGCCTGTCTTTAAATTCACAATACTTGTGGCACTTGAGACTTGGCCATCCTAATAGCCAAACACTCAAATCTGCCCTAAAACTTTGTAATATTCCCTTTTCCAATAATGAAAATGATATTTCCAGTTTTTGTACTGCTTGTTGTATGGGAAAAGCACATAGATTGCACTCTACCCAATCTCAAACTACCTATTCTCATCCCTTAGAACTTGTTTTTAGTGACTTATGGGGTCCTGCCCCCTCTACATCTTCTTTAGGTTTTCACTACTATATTTCCTTCATTGATGCCTACTCTAGGTATACTTGGGTCTATTTGCTTAAATCAAAAAGTGAAGCCTTTACTATATTCAAACAGTTCAAACAAATGGCAGAATTACAACTAGGACACCCCCTAAAAGTGTTACAGTCTGATTGAGGGGGTGAATTTAGGCCCTTCACCAAGTACCTAACTGAACTTGGTATCATTCATAGATTAATTTGTCCTCACACACACCACCAAAATGGGGTTGTGGAGAGAAAACACAGACACATTGTTGACATGGGTCTCACTCTATTGAGTCAATCTAGTCTCCCTCTCACCTATTGGGATCATGCCTTTCTTACTGCTGTTCACCTAATCAATAGACTACCAACAGCATCTCTAAACTTCAAAATTCCATATAGTGTTCTGTTTCACAAAAGTCCAGATTACACCTTCTTTAAAGTTTTTGGTAGTGCTTGCTTTCCCTTACTTAGACCTTATAATGCTTACAAATTTGATTTTCGTTCTCATGAGTGCATTTTCTTAGGCTATTCTAACACTCATAAGGGCTATAAATGCCTTTCACCTAATGGTCGTATATTTGTGTCAAAGGATGTTTTATTCAATGAAGCAAGATTCCCTTATCCACACTTGTTTCCTGACTCCACTAGACCCTCCCCCAGTCCTGTACCAGATGTACCTATATCTACTTTACCCATTGACAGTCACAGCCCTCATAACCTAACTACTATCAACACAGCTAATCTCCCTGAACCAACCCAACCATCAGCATCTGCTGTGCCAATTAATAGTGCACCACAACAAAATTCTGACTCTAACAGTCCTTCTTCATCTCTTATCTCTGACACAGAGCCTATCCCAAATAACAACCCTTCCAATCTTCAATCTACATCTACTAGACCTGTTAACAATCATTCCATGCAAACTAGAGCCAAAAAAGGTATTGTATTACCAAGACAAAATCCCACTCTTCTCTTATCTCACACTGAACCTAAGACTGCCAAACAAGCATTGCTTGATCCTAAATGGCATACAGCCATGAAAGAGGAGTATGAAGCCCTTCAGAAAAATCAAACCTGGACTCTTATGCCCTTACCTTCAAACAGGCAAGCTATAGGCTGCAAGTGGGTTTTTAGAACAAAAGAAAACCCAGATGGATCAATCAACAAGTATAAAGCTAGACTAGTAGCTAAAGGTTTTCTCCAGCAACATGGTTTTGATTTTAATGAAACCTTTTCTCCTGTCATTAAACCTGTTACTATCAGGCTCATATTGTCATTAGCTATCTCATACAAATGGCCTCTCAAGCAGTTAGACATTAATAATGACTTTCTCAATGGCTCCTTAGAAGAAGAAGTTTATATGGTTCAACCTCAAGGCTTTGAGCACTCTGACTCTACTCTGGTGTGTAAACTTAATAAGGCCCTCTATGGTTTAAAACAGGCCCCCAGACAATGGTTTGACAAGCTCACCACTACTTTAATTCATTTTGGATTCAAAGCTAGCAAGTGTGACCCTTCCTTATTCATTTACACAAAGGACAGACAGATTGTGTATCTTTTAGTGTATGTAGATGATATCATCATTACTGGCAGCTCTATTTCTCTTGTTCAGACACTTGTGCAGAAGCTAGACTCTGTGTTCAGTCTAAAACAGCTAGGTGACTTAGACTATTTTCTGGGTATTGAAGTCAAGCAACAATCTGACAGCACTCTTCTTCTAAATCAAGGCAAATACATTAGAGATCTACTAACTAAGACTAATATGCTTGAATGTAAGCCAATCTCTACACCCATGATGTCTAGCTGCAAGTTATCTAAAGTAGGCTCAGACAATGTTGCAGATGCAACTCTGTACAGATCAGTGGTAGGCTCATTACAGTATGCAACAATAACAAGACCAGAGATCTCATTTGCTGTCAACAAAGTGTGTCAGTTTATGTCTGCTCCCTTGGAATCTCACTGGGTTGCAGTCAAAAGAATCCTAAGATATCTCAAATGCACCATCACCTTTGGCCTCAAGATAGTGCCTACTAACATTCACCACCCTCTTCCTTTAAAGGTGTTTTGTGATGCTGATTGGGCCTCAGACCCCGATGATAGAAGATCCACATCTGGTGCAGCCATTTACTTTGGGCCTAACCTCATCTCTTGGTGGTCCAGAAAGCAACAAGTAGTGGCCAGATCTAGCACTGAGGCAGAATATAGAAGCCTAGCACAAGCAACAGCAGGTGTTCTCTGGGTTCAAACACTCCTTACAGAACTAACTGTCCCCTTCATTACTCCTACTGTTTACTGCGACAACCAGTCAGCAGTCCTTTTGGCTCACAACCCTATCCTACATTCCAGGACAAAGCACATGGAAATTGACCTCTTTTTTGTTAGGGAAAAAGTGTTGGCCAAAAGTCTCTCTGTTGTTCACATTCCTGGCACTGACCAGTTGGCAGATATCCTCACTAAGCCTATCTCTACAGACAAGTTTCTTTTCATGCGAAACAAACTCAATGTCAAAGATTGCCAATGAGTTTGAGGGGGGTGTGTAAGTGTATATGATACAATGCCTGTATTAGATATTATCTAGGGGTTAACTACCCATCTGTATTGTCTTAACTACAGTTAAGCTAAGTGGTTAAGAGATAGTTAGAATGTGTGTTAGTCACAATGTTAAGACTAACACACCTTAGCTCTATAAATATACATATTGTAATTTGTAACTACCTTTCACAATCAATGAAATCAGTAACTGAACTAACAGAATCAGTTACAACAGTTATGAACATTCTCTAAAATCTAATATATCTAAAAGAAAGAGTGAGTAACTGAATTATATGAAAGTGTAACAAAGTAACTAACCATTAAGAAGTTGGTTAGAAGAGTGAGTTTTATGCATTTGAACGAGTTGTTCACAAATAGTTCCATAAGCAGCGATTTGTTTCTGAAGTGTTTCAATTTGTTCATCAGTCATCACCTTTTTCACCTTCTTCACGTGCATCATTTCAACATTCCAATGCTGATCATTCTGCAACTCCATCTCTTTCTATTTCTGCAAAATCATCATCATCACAATTTTCTTGTTTCATTATTTTTTCAAAAAAATAAAAATAAAAATGAATAACCATAAAGATTGTGCGAATAAAACAAAATTATGGTTGAAGAGGAGAAACCGTTGGTGTCAGAAGTTTGCAGTAAGCAACTGTATTTTTGTCGGCAGCGAAAGAGTATAATTGGTAGGGTTTGTTATATTCTACCCTCTTCCGGGGTTATTTTTGTCCAAAAGTTTGGGTATTGATTCAAATTTCAAATTATTTAAAAAAACTTTTTCATGGGAAAAAAACTTTGTGGGATTTAATTATGACTTTTATAAAATGTAAACAAATCTTGTGGTATTATTAGGACAATCAAGAATATTTTTTTTAGGGTAATAAAATCTGTGATATTCAATTGAAATTTCTTATGACTTTAAAAATATCTCTAGATATTCAATACTCCGTAGTATATTGATTTTGATAAATTATTTTGTGAAATCGATTTTGAGAGATTTTTTAGTTGAAAACAGTGACGGAACTAGAGGGTGGCTGAGGATGGCCTCGACAACCCCTGGAAAATAAGAAATTACTAATATTCCCTTGATATTTTTATAAAAATACAAAGGTATATTATATATATTAATGTCAGCGAAAACATGATAGTGTAGAACTATGGCCGAGTGTTTTAAGTAGCGCCGCTCTTTCAAGAGGTCTTGTGTTCAATTCTTGGAGAGAGCTTTTTGTTTGTTTTAATCATTGATATATAATTTTAAATCACTTAGCTCACGTAAAATATTATTTATGGTATGCAATTTAATTTTTTTATGATCAAATTTGTATTTTTTATTATTTACATTTTTGTATGAAATATATTTTTTTGTTTAATTTCTATATTATAATTTTTTTCAGCAGCCCCCAAATTTTATTTCCTTTCGCCACTGGTTGAAAATATAAATACTTCGATCATTTAACAATCTCACCGAAACCCTTTTCTTCTAAAGATTTTTTTTGTCTGCCATGTTCTTTCTTTTACAACCTTTGTACTTTTCAATGGATTTATAGTATTTTCTTCTTGAATGACTATCATATACAATTCTAGTTCATCATTGTGATATGCATGCCAAGAAGCAAACCTTATGCTTCATTTTGATCATTACATATGCCACTTTGAAAAATCCTTTAACATAATTTTGCAACTTTCTGCAACCAAAAAAAAGAAAAAACTACAACCCTTTTTAAAAATTTCGTTGTTCATAGTTGATTTTTTTTCTTTCATCAACCTATTAAATTTTATTTTTGTATGATCAACCTGTTAAATTTTGTTTAGTTGATTCCTTTTTTTTCCATTAACCTATTAAATATTTTTGAAAAACTAAAGTAAATAAATATTTTTGAAAACTAAGTACTTAAATTGCGTAAATTTTCTCACAAAAAGAAAATTTAAATCTCCTAATATTGTAAGATTAAAAACATGCATGTTTAACTGTAATAAAAATCTTTTGGACAAGTTGTCCAAAAGATTTTTATTACAGTTAAACATGCATGTTTTTAATCTTACAATATTAGGAGATTTAAATTTTCTTTTTGTGAGAAAATTTACGCAATTTAAGTACTTAGTTTTCAAAAATATTTATTTACTTTAGTTTTTCAAAAATATTTTAACAATCGAATTTGAAAATCTAAAATTTGACCGGAAGACAAATAAAGTAAATAAGTAAACTTTAATAAAAAAATTGTAATTTGAGCTTATCATTTTTATAAGGCAAATTGTACATAGAAAAACATATAGGTCAAACAAAAGTTGTGTTAATTGTCACCTTTTCGGTGTTAAAGGCAAATCGTTGCTCTTTTGTCAAAGTCTTATCATCCCAGGCAAATGATAGCCACGATTGAATAGCTATCATTTGACAGTTTAAGCAGCCTATCAACCATTAACCTAGGTAATAAAATGGGAAGAAAAAATATCATTTATGAATTAATTTTCAACAATATTATATATACGAATTACTATTATTAATACTTACTTGTCTCTAGCATCGATCATGAACTTCAAAATAAATAGAGTAATTATGTTAAACCTGCGCATCCTGATCTCCACAAAAGATCTTGGTAGTTCCCAAGCGCTTCGCTTCATCCCCTGCGGCTACAAACTCGCTAGGAGGCTAAATTAAACAACAAAAATTTAAACAACAATATTCAATTATCCATACTAATAATATAAAAAACATGTAAAAATTATATTTCACGCAAAACAAACTGTAAAACACAACATACCCAAACTTTATGTATATTGCGGGCCCTCTTTTTATCCAACTCTAGGTTTGTGCCCAACCAAGAATACCTCTACAGGTGAAACCATGACCCTAGATCTTTCTTTATTAATTTACATCTTTGCATTTGTGTTCTTGTTCATTATTAGTTTTTTTTTTTGTGAATTGTTCATTATTAGTATACTTGCTCCAAGTGTTTTTAATGCAACAATATATATAGTAAAAAAAAATAGTATAAGATAAATGAAGGATAAAAATTAATATACCTCACAGCGATGTTTTACACCTAACAAGTAAACCTTGCAAACTCCATTAGTGACGGTGGACTTCCCCTCCAAAACCTCCAAGGTCTGAGACAAAGAAGCAATCCAACGCGATACCATATTCTGCACAATAACAATTATATCCATAATGGGTCAAAACTTTATATCCATAATAGTATTATGGAGTATAATTGTTAAATATTGTTATATTCTATATACTGACTTATAACCCTTGCACCAAAAAAACAAAAACTTATGATTTCGATTGAATCAGAAGAAAGAAATGGAATGAATCAGAAGAAAGAAGAAGATTGAATTGAGCGACAAACCTTGGAGATGTCAAAGCGAGTATTGTAATTGGGTTTTCGTCGAGCGAGCATTTGCTGGCTTAGCGAGAGAACTTAAACAATTCTCGCTAAGCTAGCTTAGATCCTAGAGAACTTTAACAATTCTCGCTAAGAGAACTTTAACAATTCTACGTTATGGAGCTGACATCATGTTAATCTTATCATTATATAAGATTCAATTTATTTATGTTCAGTAGTTAGCTCAATCATGTATTCGTTTATTGAATTATTGTAATCCTATTCATGTATTTGATCGTTATGTAATGAAAATTAATGTTTCCTGATTCAGTTATGTATGCTTCTGTCTGTCGATATTCTAGATAAGTCGATATGGGATAATAATAATAATAATAATAAATTATTTCAAAATAAATAAACCTGCGCATCCTGATCTCCACAAAAGGTCTTGGTAGTTCCCAAGCGCTTCGCTTCATCCACTGCGGCTGCAAACTCGCTAGGAGGCTAAATTAAACAACAAAAATTTAAACAACAATATTCAGTTATCCATACTGATAATATAAAAAACATGTACAAATTATATTTCATGCAAAACAAACTGTAAAACACAACATACCCAAACTTTATGTATATTGTGGGCCCTCTTTTTATCCAACTCTAGAAATAGAATATCTGGTTTAATTGCTCACACAACCATACTTGCATGAACAATCGACGTCTACAATGAAACCAAAAAATGATATAAATTATTTTAAATTAATATAAATTTTCTATTTATTTTTTTGACGTAGATAGATGATAAACTCCAATTTAGTGTATTATATGTAGATATTTTTTTGTGTTAATTTAGAGTAATTATTGATTAATATATAAATAACTCACTTGATTTGCTCTATATCATACAAAAGAGAAAAAAAAATGATAAAAAAATGCAAGTGGTTAATGTAATTCATCTAAAGGAGTAGTAGATTTGATTAGTATCTAAGTTTGATTTTTGACAATGGAAAAATTGAAGTCAGATCCGGATTATTCACTTTGGTCATCATACAATAGTTCACTTTATTGTGTTTAAAAAATGTTGAAGTAATAAAAATAGAACATTAAAAGAATTAAATTAGTTTCAATATTTGTTTCCGTAATTTCTTAAAACTTTATATGTTTATTTTTAATTTATAGGGTTAAAAATATATTAAGAATATTTTTCGACTTCTCAACACATATAGAAGATTTTCTTGACAAGTCAAATGATATGGGATTGATAAATAAACATAGAAAAATGCTAAACAGTGCTTCGGGGCAATGTTTAAGAAAACAAAAATAGTAATATGGCATTGAAGTTTGTGCAATCAACTCTTCAAAAGTCTAAAATGTATTATTTTTAATTTGACATTTTTCTTTTTTGGTTTTCTTAACCAGTGTCCGAAGGCACCGGTTAGCATGACCCATAAACAGTGGCGGAGCCAGGACCCTGGATCAGGGGGTGCATACTATTAAAATATAACTGCAAATTTTTGAATTTTATATTAATTACCCTCAAACTAAAAAATAAATTATAATGTAATCTGAAAAATAAATAGGTTAAACACAAAAATTACTTTTAATTATAATTTTTTTCTATATTTATCTCCTTAACATGTGTTCGACATGTGTTAACATTTTTCAAAAATTAATTATAGAATTAGAAGTTACAACTTTTAACTTCAAATAGAATCAATTCTAAAAACAAAATCAATTATATCTTTAAAAAATTAAACAAATCACAATTAATTATTCACCTCTAAAATCAATTTTCACCATTCCAAGAATTGTACCAAACATTCATGTATACGTGTTTTTGGATTTGTTTTTTGTCAAGTAGTCTAGTGACTAGAATTTCACCTTTAAAGGTGGATAAGTGAGAGTATCAATGTTTGAACTCCAATCCCTGTAATAATTTGCAATGTCCCTGCCAATTGAGTTATGTTCGTGGGAACATGTGTTTTTGGATTTTTAAAATACTCCAAGAGCATTAATAATAAAGCAAATAGAATGAAGTGGCAATTGAATTCCACGAACTATGAATTAGGACATATTTAATTTATTTACAAAAACAAAGAAAAGTGAAATTGGGACATGAGTTTGTCTGTACTCTGTATGCTCGGAGTGTAGCAGCAAAAGTGAAATGAGTCAATGAAGGAAGGTGAAAGTGAGTGTCTTTGGGTGCAAGGTGCAAAGTCAAATATTCAGGGGGTTCAAATTCTAAATAAAGTAGATTAGTATGAGTACTTTCCAAAAGTCTGGGGGTGCAGTTGCACACCCTCAAGTATGAACAGCTCCGCCCCTGCCCATGAACAAAACATGGAAATTAACAATAGTAAACCAGCCATCCTAGAAAGACTTGACAGTATGCTCATAAACCTTAATTGCTTATAATTAAGGACGGACGGAATACAAATTTGATCACATACCTTTATTGACCAAAAGATTGTGACTAGCAGCTTATAAAACAATAAAGAAAAGCAAAATAAATGAAAATGAAAATTTCAACAGCAAAAGGAATGTGAAATTTAGCAAAAGAATGATAAAAGGACCGGAAAGAGCATAGTAGACAAAAGAGTTAATTAATAAATAATTCACATAAAAATAGGTATATTTAAAAATATAAAATAATCAAAGCTTTAGAAAATCACAAGCTTAAATTAATATGTGTTTGGGTAGGGTATTTTTCAAGGGGAATATAATTTTTGAAGGAAATTCAAATATTTTAATTCAAAATTTTGAACTAAAATCTTTCAACTCCTCCCACAAATTACATTACCATCTAAAAATATCCTACCATACACTTAAAGGAATTGATATACGGCCTCCACAACAATGTAATAATGATATATGAACATTATATGATATCACATTTCTTTAATTCTTCTCAGGTAATTTCAAGATCAAAATTAATATTCACATGGACACAAGACCAAGACATTTCAATTTTTCAACCAATAAAAAATTAAATCAGATTTTATGTACCTATTAGACTGACTTCTTTCTCATAATATACTCATTTTGATTATTTATCTATTATATATATGCATGCACGTGGACTAAAATTCCACATAAATATTTTTCCAGTTAGTGTGACTACTAACCAGCTGCAGCAATAAAAGTAATTAATTTGACTTCTTTGAACTAAGGGGAACTTACTTAGGAGTTGTTTGGTGTGAAAGGAAGCTGTGTGGTTGAACGTAAGCATGACACATTTGCTTAGCCAAACAAAGCAGAACAAGTCGCAACAAAAGAGAGAAAGGCATGTATTGTATGTTTTGGGCGGCGGCACTACTTGAATTTTGTTTGATTAATGTTCAAACCATATGGTATGAACTATAGGATAGTATTTATTTTTTAAAATAACTTCCAAATTTTGAAATTAAATGCAAGGATCATGTTCAAGGATGTTTTTGTTGATTGAATGGTATGAAAAAGGAAGCAGCAGAGGACTTGAGTTAGAAGTTGGTTTAGTATAATCTGACCAACATGTTAAGCTCGACTTCTAAACATCTAGAAACCATTTAATTTTATTTTTTTGACAATCTAGAAACCATGTGTTAAGGTTGAATATGATGAAGTATTTAAATAAAATTAATATTATAAAATTAAATTACATTATCCAAGAAAATAATTGTTTCTTTTGTTAAATACATTTTCAGTTATAAACTTTTTGTTCAAGTTTTAGTCATCACAAAATATTTTTCTTCATTTGATCATTTTAGAGTTTTGCGCATGAATTAAGAAATAACAAATATTGATAAGTAAAATTGTTTTTATCCTTATTTTATTAAGAAAAAGAAAATCCATTTAATTAATATTTTAGTTTTTGTAAAAATACAAATGGTAAAACATCATTAATTATACTTTACATTTTTTTAAAAGAATCAAAGTTTTGAGACAGATGAAGTATATAAACCAAAATAAATTGAGGTTTTTAAGTAATAGTAGAAGTTTATGCGTAAAATGAGCTCAAAGTTTAATTTTTAAATATAAATTTTCTTGTATTGATTTTATTATATATGGGTGTAGGCCTATTAAAGAAAATCAATTAAATCGAAGATTCAAATCAACTCAAACAACAACGATAAAATTGAATGTTTTCGTTTGGTTTAAAAACTGAAACATACCTATAAAAAATGACATAGTTTGGTCCTTTTTCAGTTTTTGTTTTTAGGAATCGAAGAACTAATGGCATGAACCAATGTGTATAATAATCTTACTATTATTATTTTTTTTACTCATTGTTGGTGTCAAAAAGTGAGCTTAGAAGGAGTTTCTCCCCTCTTTTTTCCTTTTTTTCAAAAAACGAACCAAACACATAAAATTTAAAATATTCCGTCACCTCTCTTTCCCACCACTCCAAAAATGTCCTTTTGAGTTAAGCTAATTTAACTTGGGAGATTACTTGTAATAGTATTTTAAATGCTTTTAATTTCATAACAATCCCATAATCTATAGTAATTTTGTGAATATACTTGAGTTACTGAAAAATTTTATGCAAGCACTTCATACCACATTTTCTTCAACATAATGAATGGGATGAATTACCACTGGATAAATAGACACTGCTAGCCTAATATTGAATATAGAGATAGATCCTCTCAAAGATTCACAAAGAAACATGATTTGTAAGGAAATCAACAAAGGAGACAATATATTGGCGAATTGTGAAAGAAAGAAATGACACTAAACCATGAAACAGACATCTTCATTTTCATAAATAAAACAATCAAGTTCTTACAAGAAAAACCAACTAAAATTTTTTCAATTACAAATTCATAAACTTTAATGCTGTCATTCATACACAGAAGAAATTACATATCTACTACTGTTCCGAACTTGCAAGAAGATAACTGAACTTAAGACGGTATGGCTGCATCATCATCCTTTCCATAGATGCGCTGAAGCTCACGAGTAGCAGCTTGGTACGATGCTGAAAAAAGGAAAATCATTAAAATTAAAAGTAGAAAAGATTGAATGATCAATATTTTAACTTTAAATATCTAAGCATGAACAATTGAGGCAAGGGTGTGTTTTGTGACTTTGTCATGCAAACTGAAAATTCTCTTTACCTTTCCAAATACGAAAGTTCCTTTGGTTTATGGTGGTGCCAGCCACATTTTGAATGGCATCAAAAAGCATCTCCTGAGGACTGTTTTTCAGCTCTTGAACAACACCATATATTGATTTTCCATTCTCAAAGAATATATGATTGTTAGGATGTTTTGACTTGCCCCCGGCATGACGCTCAAATTCATATGCATTAAGAGCCTTCATGAACAGAATTTAGTACATAAGCACTTTTGGTAGGATTGTACAGATTATTAGAATATAAGTGATTTAATTTAATATCTAACCTTTTGCCCCTTGCAGACATCACATGAACACAAGTAACCAGTTCCTTTTATGACTCCTTGAAGATATTTCTGCCGATAAGAACATCAAAAGTTTTTAAAACTTTAGTATAAACAACTACAGCAGCTGAAAAGTAAGGCACGATAAAATTAAAACACGGTTTACCTCCCTTGACCATGTACAATATTTAACCGGAAGGCCATCAAAAATACCGGTTGACAACAAACTTTTGACATTTGTAGGGAAATTGGTAGAAGTCTTCTTAGTAGGATTTGGCTCTTTATTCTTAACAACGGTATCATTTTTAGCATTGTGTTTTTGAGTAATATTTACAAGCGGATCAGAGTTTGATTCAGTCAAATCCTTCTGCCTATCTACACCTTGAGCCGAGTTCTGGTTGCTTATTAATGGATTGGAACTATTAATGATTCCACCAGAGGGAATCGGTTCATGGTCAACATGAAAACCTACAAAAGAGCTAGAGTTTCCGGCGTCGAACGATGGAACAGTTGTGAAAGTTTCTCCTGATTTACCATAGGTTGGACCAATTGATGTAAAGCTCGCATTCCCCTTGGAATATGACGTTCCTAGAGATATCAAATTGCCATCTTCCTTTCCATATGTCTGACCCATTGTTACGAAATTTACATCTCCTCTATCAAACGGCCGATCAATTGATAAGACACTTTCATCTCCTTTGCCATAATTGTGACCCATCAACAAAAAACTCCTATCCCCTTTATTGAAGATGTGACTGGTTGAAAAGAGATTCTCATCAGGCTTGCTTATCCCTATAGCAAGGGTGTTGTCACTTCCATTGTTATAAGTTGAGCACGATGTAGTATTTCCGTCATTCTTATTGTAATCAGAACCAATTGAAAATGCATTGTTATCAGACATACTATACGAGTGCCCTACTGATGCAGCTGGCATGCCATGGTCAGAATCTCTGACTTGATTAACTTTAACTTTCCTGATACCGCCAAAATTCAGACATGAAGAAGATATTGACAGTCCGACAGATGGATCAATACCATACTGATTACCAAAATCCTTTATTCCCATGTTCAGAATTCCACTTCTAACTGACGGTGTGTTTTTATCGACTGAATTAACAGACCGTATAAGATCAGATCCAAAGAGACGGTCAGAAAATTGTCCTGTTACTGAGTGAAATCCGGAACACGTGTCCCATTGCGAAATATTCACTGCTGAAACTGGTCGGTCACTAACTGCTTCAACTGCTTGTTTCTTGTTGCTGAATATTCTTGGTTCACCGGTATCCATAAGCCATTGATGACTTCGCTTTTGTTCGATTCTTGAAGAATTCTCATAGCCAATATTTTCTTCAGCTAAGCAACCACCATCCCGGGGCATCCAAGAGCCTTTATTCTGAAAAGACTGCAAAAAATCATAGCGTAGAATACTTATCTTACATGATATATCACAACGAGAGCATAGATTCATCCGATGCATTTTAAAACAAGACACTGTATTCCATGCATAAAGTTCGAAATCAAATATTACTTATTTCAAGCCATAAACTAGTTAAAAATAACATACCTAAAAACACACAAATCAGAAGTCCACCATCAAGTAAGACATTAAAAGAAATTTAAAACAAGAATGAAACACATTTACTGAAGTATCTGTTTTATGAATCTTCATCCAAATTTCCTAAACTGGAAATATCTAAATCAAACTCTACATTCCAATTAAAAGCACTTTGTAGAAATAACCGAGCAAAATTTTTTCGTCAAAATGAAATCCAGAATCCATTTCTAGCATGCAAACAAGTCACATTAGTATCACTTCAGTGTTAACATTACATATTTAGAATAAAAATTTATGCATCAGTATAAAAATAGGTCGTTAGTAAGCTCCCAGCACAGTACCAAAGTAATAAAATTATCTACCTCATCCTCATCCAAGTCAGTTTTTCTTTTGTCGGAATTTTTTATTAATCAGTGGCACTAATGACTATTTTACAATTGTCTCTAAGGGAATTTGAACTCAGTAACTTGAGATTATAAAGCTAAACTCTTACCACGGAGCTAGCACTTTAAGTGTATAGATAACATCAATGAAAATTTAATATTTCATCAAAATTCAGTTAATAAATTCTCCACACTAATAAATCAAGAAGGTCTAGTCACAATTTATTAAATAAACTTACTAATCATCAACTACACATGACAACATCCAATCTATTTTAACTCAAAAATGAATGTATGAAATTGAAAGCATGCTTTTCAAAATATCCAAACACAATGACAAACACAGACACTGACACGTCAACACCGAAAATAATTTGAAGCACAGAGACAAACATAGAAAGTGTCGTGTCAGTGTCGAACAAGTATGTGTACAACCTGAGTCGAACATGTATGCGTGCGACCCGACACTGACACTAGGACACGCCTAATCCGAGTAGAGTCGGTGCTTCATAGATACAATTACTATCACAATACAACTGATCAAGAAAAACCAAGCAACAACAAAATCACATATCAAACTCAGCATTTGCATGAAACAATTAAATTTCTACAAATTCAGAAACATTACCATATCTCTATGATGTTGACGATTAATCAAACTCACTGAATAGTGCAAAACCTTCAAACTCGATCAACTACACCATCAAATCAAAATCTACAACCACGATCAAATCAATACAAACATAAATATAATTAAATAATTATATATTAAAAAAAAAAAGAGTATTAACAAAAAGAAGAGAATGAAACCTAGAATAAGAAGAAAATGGAATCCAATAATAGAAGATAAAATCTCTTAAGAAACAAGTTTGAAGCACCAAACTGGAAATAAGGTCGGAAATTTTTACGGCGGTGGTGCTCCGCCGTGGACGGTGAGGAAATGAAACGAAGTGTTTTGTGATTGCAATGGGTTTTTGTGGATGGATCAAAGATATAATGCGGTGCTCTGTAGAGTTATAAAACTTATGAAGCTCATCTGGACGTACACGTGGCGTGGTTTGATGTGTTTGCATGAAAGTTAGTGTTATGTTTGGTTCAACTTAGGGGAGGGGAGGTATTTTAATGGAGGGGAGGGAAAGGGAGGGGAGGAGAGGTATTTTAATTAAATATATGTTTGGTTCAAAAGATGGAAGGGGAGGGGAGGTGAGAGATTTTAATTAAATATATGTTTGGTTCAAAAGGAGATTATTGGAATTTTAAATTTAATTTACTTTTTTATCATTTCATTACAATAACATTGGAAAACTATTCAATTTGTAAATAATTAAATATGAAAAATCAATAAATATGAAAACTCCATAAATAAATAATTTAACACAAAAATAGTAATACTTATAAATCAAATAATTTAATGATAACAATTTTTCAATCTATCAATTTCACCCAGTAAAATATAATTTCATATATAAGAAAGAAAGTGCACAAATATTGTAAAACAAATAAATAAATAAGAGGAAAAATGGAATACAAAGTATAAAAAAATCAAAAAGACTTTTTTAATATAAGAAGACTTCCTCACAAAACACAAAAAAATCATAAAATATGAAAACTTATTTTGAGATAGTAGCACTAGTAACATAATGTTCTTATTATAAAAAAAATGTAATGTTCAAATTAAAATAAAATTGGCAACGTAATGTATAGACATGCAATAACAAAAGGGTAGTCTTGGATTTTAACATAAAAAATGAGGATTATTTTGTCAAAGTAATAGCAAAATTTATTGCACACCTTCCCTCCCCTCCAAATCCCCCCAATTTGGGGGGAAACAATAAATGGTGTTATGAGGGATTTTGCTCCCCTCCTCTCACCTCCCCTCCCCTCATGAAATTTGAACCAAACACATAAACTTTAAAATATTACCTCACCTCCCCTCCCCTCCCCTTCATTTACCTCGAACCAAACACACCTAACTGGATAATCTGGACGGTTAAAGTGTGTGCCTTTGCATTTGCATGAAACTGAGTACTAAGCGCATAGTGGGGTGTTGCATTTGGTTTTTGTGATGACGTGGCGTGTTGTTATTGGTAGAATTGATCAACACTTGTGAATAAGATACTAACTGAGGTTTGGGATCGATTTTAACAATGTCTTCAACAGTTTTTTGTGTTTTTTTTTACCTGCATTGTCTTCAACAATTGTTTCTTATTATGTGGGTTCAGTAAGACTATGACTATTGCATGAGTGTCTCAAGCAGGTAACAAAGTCCTCGATAATCAGCGGCTCAAGCAATTCTATCTTATTGCATGAGTGTTTTCTTAATTCCAACATCTATATATGATAAAATTGAGAAGGAGGACCATTAATATTTACTTCATGTTCGTAATGTATTTGCCAACAGGATCAATGGTTCTTACCTTTTAATCAATTCTGGTGGTGATAAAACTGGTTAGGAAGGAAAAGTAGACAACTCTTCCCCACACCTGAAATAGTTTTTCAACTCTTCCCTGCACCTGGAGTAGTTAGTCAGAAGAGTAACTAAGAAATTAAACAATGATATAAATAAAAAATATTAAAAGACGGCAACATGTGGAGATGCATACTACAGGTGCATATTTATTTCATATAACACAACACACACGCACACACGTACTTGACTGATGAATATGCATGGTCATCGATGACAAAAAAATGTGGCCTCTCTAGAATAGATTGGTCATTGGTTAGACTAACATGTATCAACCAATGTCATCGGCCCTCGTGAAAACTGAATTTTCAATAAAATTATTGGCCTCTCCACGGGAACACAAACCATCCTTAACAGCTGGTTCAAGGTTGAGTCATTCATCTCACCAATAGTCCCCACAAGAACACAAACCATCTTTAAAATGATGAAACCGATTTGCATCCCTTACAATTATCTCCCTTTCGACAAGCTTTGATATAAGCTTTATTGCTGAATGGCAATTTACACATGCTCGAAGATTCTTCGTTATTCTAAGAGTAGTTCCAGGAGCAGCACTAATAAGCCCAAAAGCAACTGCTATTCTCTCACTGTGTATACAGAGACTCTCCTCCTTCTCTTCATAATTCGGATCATGCAAAACAGATTCTGTATGTGGGACAAACCCAACCTCCTTTAACCGTCTTTCTTGCCTTTGAAGCTCATCGAAAATCTCCTTAGCTTGTGGATGTGACATGTCGCCTGCATGAAATGTATGTAGCTTCCCATTGATTTCAATAACACTATAACCAAGGTACTTAATCAATCCTTTCTCTTTCATCAAAACTCGAACATAAGCAACACTGTCCCACATGTGAGATGAAGCATAGAGATTAGACAATTGTACATAGTGCCCTGTATTATATGGATCTAATGAGAATAGCTTTTGTGCAGCATATTCTCCCAATGTTACACAACGAGAAATCTTGCATGCACTAAGAAGTGCTCCCCATACACTCACACCCGATTCAATCAGCATTTTCATGATAAAAACAAAAGCCTGATCCAAATAACCTGCACACCCCAAGAGATCAACAACACAAGAATAATGTTCATTGCGAGGCTTAATTCCAAAGTCTCTCATGCAATGGAATAGCTCCCATCCTTGTTTTACAAGACCACAATGACTGCATGCTGTGAGAAGGCCAATAAAGGTGACATCATTTGGGCAAACCCCTTCTTGTTTCATTGCATGATAAAGATGAATGGCTTCCCAAGCTTGACCATGCAATCCATATCCCATAATCATGGCACTCCACATGACAACATCCTTAACAGAAGCACGATTGAATACCCCACGGGCATATTCGATACTTCCACATTTTGCATACATATCAATGAGTGTTGTAATAACGAATATATCATCTCTGTATTTGCTCTTTTTGACAAATTCATCCATCCATTGTGCTAGTTTGAGGGAACCAACTTGTGCAGAAGCTAAAACTGCAGACCTTATAGTGATAGAATCTGGTTGAATATTTCTCGAAATCATACAACGAAATAGATCTACCGCCTCCTCGGCTTGACCGTTTTTTGCATAACCAGATATCATTGCATTCCACATCATCACATTATTTGGTGTCTTCATTTGATCAAAGAAAGATCTTGCAACTGTCACCAGTCCAGATTTTGCATAAAGCACTGTAAGTGAGATGAGCAAATCAGGCTCATCTTCAAGACCCGTTTTGATGACACAATCATGAAGACATTTTCCTTGCTCCAAGTCATCTACATCAGTATAAGCCCTCATAACGCTTACCAGAGAAATCCAATCCGGTTTCACATCAGTGTTTCTCATTTGATTGAACAATCTCAATGCTTCCAAAGCTTCCCCATTCTATGCATATCCGGAAATGATGGCAGTCCACGAAACAATCGTTCTATCATATAACCTATCAAACACCACTCTCGCCATTCCAATGCGACCACATTTAGCATACAATGCCACAAGACCATTCTGTACAAAAACATCCGACCCAAGTCCGTAAACAGTTATATGTGCATGAACTAAGCAACTCAAACCGAAATCCAACAACTCACTACAAGCTTTAAGCACACAAGGAAAACTGAACTTATCCGGATGCAATACTACCCATCTCATCCACCTATACATATCAATAACATTCCTATACATATTATTTCTTGAATAACTTCTAATAATAGCATTCCACATAAACAAACCCGGGTCGGGAAATTCATCAAACAGTTTGCGTGCATAAAAAAATTGTCCAAGATTTGAACACTCATTAACAAGTTTAGTTATGAGAAACCTATTATGTTGCAATCCAGAGACAATTAACTGGTCATGTATTTGATAAAGATGTGTAATGTGGGTAGAATTATCAATAAGAGATTCATAAAAAGAATTTGATTTGAAACAATGGTTAAGTTCATGAGGTTGATAAACTGATGAAGAACAAAGATGTTTAATAAACTTGAGGTTTAAGCAAGTGTGTATTTCAAAAGGTGTAACCTTTTTGTGTTTTGTAATAAGAGAAGGTAAGGTAAAAATCCTAGCCATAGAGTATATGGAGTAAATTGATGAAAGCGATAATCTAAAAATTAAATCAAAAGTTTAAGGAGTAAATTGATGAAAGAGATAATCTAGAAATTAAATCGAAAGTTTATTCAAAATATAAAAGAAGTTATCTCTCGAGTGATTTTTTGAATTTTGAGTTCTAACACAATACAACCGACAAAGGGAGGGAATGTGAGATTTTTTTCCATATAAACCCCTAGTATATTTGTACACACAATATGTACGGTTTTTTTTGGAAAATATTACATTTTAAAAATTTGGAGCCACAAAAAATCATTTAATAGCATATCTTGAAAGAAAAAACAATTACATAGAGCCACAAAATTGCATATACATATAGATGGGCTATGTACATAGACTATTATTATTATATTTACAATTTACAATACACATCCACTATATATTAATTATATCTGCTAATTACAATACCTATTAAATGTATTATTAGTTGGCAAAATGAATTCTTTCAAAAACAACTCAACAACAGCAACAATATATTTATGCTTCTTTGTTTTCTCTCTCACGTATTTTCACTTTAACATATCACCAGACCATCAACTTCATCCTCCCTCTTTCAATTTTTCTTTTTGCAACTTCTCCCTCTCACCTCATGACTATCTTTTACTTCATTCTTCCACTTCAGCCACCACCATCTTCATAAAATGAAGGTTGAAAAAAAGAAAGAAAAAACGCAGCTTTTCCTCCGCCACCTGAGAAACCACGCCCAACTCTCCCTTCGCCGTCGGAGAAACCTCCTCCGTCTCCACCTCTTCTCTGGCTTAACCATCTCCCTTCAGATAGTGTCTCGCAACTCATAGGTAATGTTTTGATTTTGTTAAACCTTCGTTCGGTTGCGATTTCGATTTCATAATTTGTCAATCTGTTTCAAACTTAGGGTTTCTCTACAAAGTAACTTTCATTTTCGTTTTCTTTTTGTTTATTTTCAGAGTAACCGCAAAGGAGGAGTACAATCACTTGCAAAACTAAAACCACTCCATGTTGTATTTCATGTTGTGGTAATTTTGTTATGGTATAAGTTTCATCCATTAGTATAGTGTTTTTTAATTATTAAAATCTTTTTTAGTTCTTTATACATCATGACACAGGTCCTTTAATCCAAATCCAATTACTGATAGAGAGAAGTTGATTAATAAGTTACAAAGAAGATACATCACCTATTATGTTGAATTTGACGTAAATGAGGTTTGTATGTATGAGTTAACTATATTTGATGTAATTGTGTATAATTTTTTCCTACTAACTTTTTGTTGATACAGGGTGCAGCTATGCTCACTACTTCCGAAACGAAATATATTGCTTTGCAACGCCACTGGAAAAATATAAAATAAAAAAAATCGTGGAGTGTGATGAATAAGTCTCATTATCTACTAAAATATAGGAAGCATTCATCTGATAATATTTAACAAATTCTCCTTAATAATAGGTTATATATATAGTACACAAAAAAAAAGGTTATTATGTATATATAGTATATATGATTACCAATTGAGCTAGGCTCATAAGGACATAATATATAATTTAAGTGATTTCAAAATTTCTCCTAAAAAATAGCAAATATTCGGTGCAATTGAAACTATAAAAATCAAGACTTTTGGTGAATTAGTGAAATTGCAATTGAAACTATAAACTATAAAATAGCAAACATTTAGTGCAAAATTCTCCTTATTAATAAGTTATGCTTCTTTAGTTGTCAATAAAAATCAAGACTTTTGTTTTTTTACAAAAAAAAAAAATCAACACTTGATCTTATTTTTCCCCTGTGAATTTAACGGATGGGAATATCACACGCATCTAACTTACCATATATCTATTATATTTTCAACAGGCAAATAATTTTACTAAGAAGCATTTTTTTTTTTTTACATATTAAGAAGCATTATTAATCACACATCAAACAAATAACTATATAGAAAAATATAATAACAACATTCTTTATAATAATAATAATAATTTAGTTCTGAATATAATATGAAAAAATTTGTCAAAAAAAAATAATATGAAAAAAAGAGTTTTAGACAAACGTTTAAGTATGATGGTTGTAATTTTGAAAAAAATATTTAAGTATGGTAGTTGTAATTTTGAATCATATATATGTATGATATTAAACAAACATTTGTATGCATTAACTTAGTTCACAATTAATCGAGACAAAATATTTGACCCGTGCGAATGCACGGGCAAGGCATCTAGTATATTTGTACACACAATATGTACGGTTTTTTTGTGGAAAATATTACATTTTAAAAATTTGACAGTATATAATTTATATTTGGATATATATTTACATAAAAATGAGTCAAATAATTTGAGGCACAAGTTTTAAGCCTCGGCTTTAATTTTTTGTTTAGAATCTGACGAAGTTAAATTTACTTGAGAATACTCAAAATATGAAATTCAAATTAGTGTTTAGAATGAAATCAGTATTTCTTTGAAGCTGAAATTGCCAAAACATTCATTCATTGCTAAAATTAATATTTCTTCATTGCATAGTGCAAAATGCAAATAACTCAATTGTGATGTTATAATTACAAACCCCAATGGTGAGGAAAAACATTTTATTGTTGAGGAAATCTCATCCATGGCATTGAAGAAAATATAGTGAAGGATATGTTGTTATCATTCTCTTTGAACTATGTTTGCCACTAAGATTGTTGTCGCAAAAGTTGCGAAATTTTGGTTTTCGAAATAACACAATTGTAAAAAAAAACACCAATATCACATAATGAATTCACAACTCACAGCGATATTCCATTCTCAACTAAAATGTGCAACTATCATCAGTCGATATCAGTATATATCATATATAACTACTATATTATATGTAACTAGTAAGTCCTGACTTTTGATTCGTTCAATTTGCTTTCTCAACAAAACCAGCACAAAACCACACTACGAGTTTTTTATAGCTAATCACACTCATCGAATGTTAACCTTGTTCTCAGGTGCTTCAAAATGTTCAACAAGATAATCGCTACTCCCTGCGAAAATTAATAAACGATGAAACAAAAGTCTTGATTGTCAATTTTTATAATAAAGAGAGACTCAAATAGTCAAATTTGAAGGTATAAATCTTTGCTTAACCTCCATTGTTCTTGTCCTCAAGTGCTTCCAAAGGTTCAATAAGATAATCGCTACTCCCTGCGAAAATTAATAAACGATGAAACAAAAGTCTTGATTGTCAATTTTTATAATAAAGAGAGACTCAAATAGTCAAATTTGAAGGTATAAATCTTTGCTTAACCTCCATTGTTCTTGTCCTCAAGTGCTTCCAAAGGTTCAATAAGATAATCGCTACTCCCTGCGAAAATTAATAAACGATGAAACAAAAGTCTTGATTGTCTATTTCTATAATAAAGAGAGGCTCAAATAGTCAAATTTGAAGGTATAAATCTTTGCTTAAAGTCCAAGTATAAAGAAGAATGTAATTTTCAGACATTGAAGCTACATTACTACATTCCATGTTCTAGTTAAATTCAATCACCAAAAGGGAAAAATATTATACTAGTATTCATAAAAAATAAATACTAAAAAACCATGAACGAAAGCTCAATGTTACATCTCAGTAATTTCATAAGCTCACTCATTTTTACTTTTCCATAAAAAAGTCTTATACAAACTTTTTTGCATACAAAACCATGAACATTTTTTAAATGAGAAGTTTTGATAAGTTAGAAAATAATCTAAATTGGGTCAAGGTTCAGAATAAGAGACATCGACTCATTAAGCTTCGGAAAATGTATCAGCGACATATTATTCTAAAAATGGACTCGATTGAGTAATCAGTAATTTTAATCCTCAATTGTGTAGTCTTTGAATGTATTCAAATTACAAAAATGTGCCTTTTTTTTAGTGAGTTTGATCTTTGAATGTCTCTTCCGTTAGTCAGTTTATTCGAAGAAATTACTAACAAAAGTCATACTCATGAATGTTTTTGTAATTTAAATACATACTAGAACTATGGTGACACCGCCTCAGATATTTCAATATTAAAGACTAAAATGACGATTTACTTGACTCGATATCCTATTGAAGCCATCTTTGAGCAAAGGTATAGTTTAGCTTAATCTTACCGGGACAAAATTGCAACTCATCACATTCTTAAAATACTAACCTTACATAAACAAACATAGAAACGTGTTAAGGAAGAAAACACAATGTAAGCAACATACTTGAGTTTGATAGCATCCCGTTGATAGGAGTCACACGATCAAAGTTTTTAGAGGATCCCAAACTGTCATCTGGTTCTGGATTTAAGTATTGTGAGACAGAAAACTCTTCAGAGTTTTTGTGGCACAAATTTTCAGCAGGTTTAGACGCAACAAACTCATCCGGCTTAGTATTCTTATCTTTAGAATCAACATTGGTCTCCACTTCTGATTCGGAATTAACAATAGTAGGCGTCAAACTCTGCTGCTTTCTCTTTGACCTAGCACGCCTATTCTGAAACCAATTATATACATTGGTCTCAGAAATCTGCCCGTGCTTGGTTAAATTAGCGGTTATCTCCTTTATCTTTTCCTTGCTTGGAGTCCCCGTTTCAGCATTAAATATTTGCTCCAAAGTTTGAAGCTGCACAGTGGTTGGTGCCCAACGCTGCCTCGAACCTATTTTGGTGATCATTGGGTCAAAATACATACCTCTCACCCCTAACAATCAAATCAAATCACTAATTTATTTATCATCATTAAACGTTGATTATGATTAATCTAATCTATTTTAATCAAAATTTTATAATGAGAACCACCTATTTAGTCTAAACGGTCGCAAATGTTTGGCATTTCGACTTTAAAATCAGTTAAATTTTAAATTATTAGTGAAATTATCATCTTTGAACAACTAAAAATCATTTTAGTTTGGTTAATTTAGTCCTCAAATTCTCAATTTGATCGAAGATCTTAGAGGACTATTTTAAAATTTTGCTCATAATTAAAATTTAAAAAAAGAGCTTATTACTTTTCACTTCATATAATCATAATCAATTTCAATACACTTATAAGACTAGGATGACCCATCAAACAATGACCTCTCATTACATATGAATGTAAACGTGTGCGTATCCTATATTATACATGTCACATATATGATGTACATCAGGTACATTAGTTGTTCAATATATTTAAAAAATAAACTTTCTCGGGACGAATAACTAACTAAAAGAAAGAGATCGTGAGTAACTAAATTATACAAAAGTGTGACAAAGTAAACTAACCAGTAAGATGTTGGTTAGAAGAGTGAGTTTTATGCATTTGAACGAGTTGTTCACAAATAGTTCCATAAGCAGCAATTTGTTTCCGAAGTGTTTCGATTTGTTCATCAGTCATCACCTTCTTCTTCACGTACATCATTTCAACATTCCAATCTCTTTCTATTTCTGCAAAATCATCATCATCACTTTTTTTTGTTTCATTATTTATTCTAAAAAATAAAAATGAAAATGAAGAACCAAAAGAATTGTGCGAATTAAAATAAAATGATGGGTGAAGAGAAGAAACCGTTGGTGTCGGCAGTTGGCAGCATGCAACTGTATTTTTTTTTGCTTTCACCACCGATTTAATCTGGTTCGGAGTTCATGCAATTGTATTTTTGTCGGCGGCAAAAGAGTATAATTGTTATTAGGGTTAGGATCAAATCACACTAAGGTGTCAAAATTAATTTGACACCAAATCACATCCCTTCGTTTTATTTAATCCAATGACTTGAAATAATCACTAATATAATTAACACTATCAAATATTATGTGATCTCTCTTCAAAATCTTTCCTTTTTTGAAGAGTTCAAAATATTTTCTTTAATAACAAATTTTATATCTCCTCTCTGCTAATATTAATATTAACATTTCTTATATTGTTGCCAAATTTGGAGAGATCGAAAAAGATTATGATAATAAATATTTTTTTCTATTAATGGAAAGATTTTTAAGACACAAATCACATAGTATTTTAGTGATTGTGTTTAAGCTTTGGATTAAACAAAATGAAAGGATGAAATTTGATGTCAAATTAACTTTGATACCTTATGTCGTTTGATCTTAACTCTTGTTATATTCTCAACTCTTCGGGGTTATTCTTGTCCAAAATTTTGGTTTATGTCAAAGACAGCTTGCTCACGAATGCCATTAATTACAGATTTTATTTCCTTAAGAAGATTTATTATATTTTTAACCAAAATAAAAATAATAATTGTTGGGCAATTGTATATATAACTGTTTGCGCCATCTATGAGATAAATAATGTTGGAACAAAATGTTGTTTTTACTAGAAATTAAATTTGTGGGTTTTACCGAACATATTTTTTAATCACTCAAGTCTAATTCCTTGATTTGTCCAAAAGCTTTTTATTATGATTAAACATATTTTTTTATTATTTGGTACATCAACTAAACATGTTTTTAATCTTACAAAATTAGGGATTTATTTTTGTGAAAAAATTTACGCGATTTAAGGTTTTTTTTGTAGCCGTGATTTAAGTTTTTAATTTCTCAAAAAAATATTCACTTTTAATTTATATTAATTGGGTTTTTATATGGACTATTTTGTCAGCTATATATTTGATTCTTATAAACCTCGAGAGAGTAGTCTATGCAATTATGCGCAAAGAATGTTTAAAAAGAAAACTTAGAAATTGCAATATTAGACTATATTTACAAAAAAACAAAATTCTTTTTGACGCAAGACTATATTTACAATTAAAACACATGTTGAGTGACATATAAAGATATAGAATAATTTCGTCAAAAAAAAAATTTATAGAATCGTTGAAAACTTGAAAGAATAAAATCGATCAAGAGAATATTTTAGAAAACTAATTAACAAAATCAAATTGCAACAACTTCATTTTTCGGTAATTTTCTTTTATTATAAAGTATTTTAATAAACTTATAATTAATAATACAAAAAGAAATTATTTATTTACATACACTATTTTGCATATGAGATAATTTAAATAGACCTATAGAAGAAAGAATCTACATTTGTGCCACATAAATTCTTCATAGCTCTCAAATTTGCCTTCTCCCTTATAATTCTTGTAATAAACAAATACCAAAAAGTATTCGTGCAATAAATATGATATTATAAAGATTAGCAATAAGTTGCACATATATTGGTGGTGTGGATATGTTGGTAAATACCGAAAATTCAAATGTAAAAAATATGTTAAGTTCCATCGGTTGGGAATTGGGATGTCCTACGTGCTTTACAATTACAAGCAACAAACACAATTTTTTAGTCATGTGGAACATGTCATTGCAGTAGCTCATTATAATTTTATAGAGACATATTAAAACTTTCTATATCACCTAGGTGAACAAGGCATATATAATAATGCTATTAAAATTAATGAAAAGATAAGTGAAATATAAATCTAAGTGTTTGAAAAATCATAAGGGTAAAAATATTATGACATAAAAATAAAATTATAGCCTTTGAAGTAAAATAAAAATTATTTTCAACTTAACTATTAAATATATTCTCATAGGATGTAAAGTTAAAAGAAAATGTAGTTTGTCAGAATTAAAGACCATGATGATACCTCAAAAATAAGACATTAATAGAAGACAATCTGAACAATAATTATTATCATTTTATAAGAGTATAAGTCATAGCTTCAAAAATTTTGAAATTCCAATATGAAATATAAATAAAAAATATTTTTTTTATGCAATTATTAATGATTATTAATCGGATATATACTATCACAATAACTAAATAACAACTTTGTGAAATATTCTAAAATAATATACTGCATAAATATTTTGCTTCTTCCCCTTCATGTCATGGCATTTGTGTTTACAAAGTATCTTCATGGTCAATAACTATACAATTGTAATTATGGCACCTCATAACCATAGATGAAACAACTTGTGGACAATCCTCATCATGTTCACATTCACGTAGACGTGCTATAATAGAAAAATAGAATTAAATATTATTACTAAAATGAGATAAAATATTATGTACAAAAATAAATAAGAAAATTCAAAATAGGATAATCTTGTCAACAAAAAAAAAATTCAAAATAGGATAAAAAAAGTGGCTTACGAAAAACTCGGGCTGCGACCAGAATTAAGGAAAGAAAGTAGAATCATTGCATAAACAAAGAAAATAAAATAATGTTAGATAAAATATTGTGTATGAAATAAATAAAAAAATTTGAAAAGGATGAAAAAGTGACTTACGTATACGACCAAATTTATATTTTGATGCATCAGTAAATAAGGAAAGAAATATTGTACCAAAAAAAAAAAATAAGGAAAGAAATAGAATCATTGCATAAACAAATTTTATAATTTCAGCCATATATTTTTTCTATGTTGCTTGTAAAAAATGTATATAGTTTTATCTCTTTATAATGTATAAAGTTCATTCTCTCCAAAAATAATAAAATAATTTTTAGCACTTATGAAGTTAATGAAATGTCTTTCCTAGTATTAGAATCGTTATTTTATTAAAAAAAAATTATTATTAAATGTCTCTTAAGTGGATGAATGTTGGTTAATTTATCTTTTGTTGCACTTAGTAAGGAGGTATTCACATAAAAATTTATTATTTTATTTATTACTTTTTCAAGCTTTTATAAGAATTTTCGATGTTTGAAAACTCAATATAGAATTGACAATCTAAATTTCTCTTTTGTTCATATTGGATTTTGTTTAGGTATTATAATATTTGTTTAATAATACTTCAAAATTTCAATTGATTTATAGAAAGTAATATTAGCCACCTAAATACTACAACTGATTATTAATCCTCAAATTGTTGTTGATATTCCTATAGATCATGTGATTAAATGTAAGAAAATATTTATACCAAGTTAACATGGTGCACCAATGCACCATCGTGCTTATTTTTTATGACACTACAAAAAAACACGCGTTTAGCAACCGATTTAGCAACCAATTTTGATGAAAATCGATCGCTAATCCCTTTAGCGACGGAAATAGCAACCGATTAAAATCAGTCATAACCGCCCTGGTTGCTGATCTATAGCGACCCAATTAGCAACCGATATTTAGCGACCGAATTAGCAACTGAATTTAGCGACCGAATTAGCAATCGAACGTAGTGACCGATTTAGAGACTGAATTTGCGACGTGTTTTGCGATGCTTTGGCCGACGCTATAGCGACCGATTTTGTGATTGATTTGCAATTACTTTATCTACTCATTGCGACCGATTTTGCTATCGATTTGGAAACACTTTGTGATAAATTCGGTCTCTATTTCGGTCTCTATTTCGGTTACTATTTCGGTCTCTAATAAATTTTATTTTTTTACAACAAGAACAATAATAATATTTCGATTCACTACAAGAAATATGATTTTTGGCAGCGACAAATGTCGCTGCGAAAAATACAAAGTTGCTGCGAAATGTATTTTTCGCAGCGAAAAAATTGTCGCTGCATGTCGCTGGCATAAGTACCGTTGTGAAAAGTCTTGCAAGGACAATTAATGTCGCTGCCATAACTAGTATTTTGCAGCAAAAATTAATGTCGCTGGCATAACTAATGTTTTTCAACAACAATTAATGTCGCTGACATAACTAGTGTTTTTTGTAACAACAATTATTGTCGCTGGCAAAAAAAGTGTTTTTCCCAACGAAAAAATTGTTGTTGCATGCCGTTGCAAAAAGTTTTGGTCGCTGACATTACTAGTGTTTGTCAATAATTCAAATATTAATTTAATCTCCCATGAAATAATAAATATTAGGAATTAACGTTCAATATCAACAATTGATTGCTAAATTTTATTTATAAGTTATGTTTCTCGTTCAATTTTTTTTTTTTAATCAGTGAATTTTATTTATACAAAAATTCAAATACAAAGAACCAAAATACAAATTACAAGTCATTTAGATCATAACAAAACCAAGTGGCCATTCACATAATATCAAAACATTAAATTAGAAAACACAAAAAAAGCAACGCTATTTTGAATGTTTATCACTTAATCCTATAAGAACACCACAAAAAATTTTAAGACACCGATGACTTGATTGCTTGCCCCTTGTTCTCCATTGTTCATCATCTTCTGTCATAGTCTTCTCACTTTTCTTGAATTGCGTCGATATTCTTCAAAGCTTTTAAATATTAGATACCTTCTCGTCGTAGCTTTTTTTTATTGAAATTCTACTCAACTTTTAATGAGGTTATGTGTGGAACAAAGTGAGACAAGTGATTTTGAAAGGAAAAATTATATAAGTTGATGAATAATGATGACATGATGGAGAACTTGATCGGTTATATTTTGAAGAGATCGACTGATTAAATTTTGAGCAGTGAACAAAAGAGAAAGAGGAGCGTTTGATGAATAGTAATCTACCGTATAGAAAGTTTGCAATATATGATCCAAGTGGATGAATTTATAGCTATTAGTAAATAGATTGATTAATTAACAAATATTCGAAAATACATGGGAAATAAACTAATTAATGGATTATCTTTACTCAATTAACCATCACACTACATGATTATCGCGATTGTGATAGTGGGTATGTATGGAGTGCTACCGTCGAATTTTGAAAAATATAAAACAAACCACTATTTTTTTAATCCAAATAAAATTAATTTAATTAATCTACTTCTAATAATAATACTATATTAAAATTGATAACTACTATATTTACTAATTTGTCCTTATCAATTTTAATATTTTTTTAAAATTCTGTATCCTTCATTGTAATTTTACTCTATTAACAATATATGTATAAAAATAGGAAGAAAAATAAAATAAGGATTAGAAGAAGTTCAGTAAAACAATTATAGAAAAAAAACAAACAATAAAAGATTATATATGAATCTATGCATAAAAGTAGGAATAAAACAATAAAAATGTGGTAGTTTTTTTTTATGAATAAAAAAATTATGTATATTAAAATTGCTTAAAAATAAATTTAATTCTTTAATATATTAATTAACAAGTTATGTTGTTGGTATAATTATAAGATTTTCCAACAACGTTATAATGTTGTTGTCAAAAAGCAGATATAAAACATAAAAATATGAAAAAAAATATTCATTTAAAAGAAATTTAAGCAAAAAATAGAAACATAAACTACAAAAAGTAGTAATTGTGTGGTTTTTCAGTGACTTTACAAAGTTGTTGCAAATAATCTATAATATTAAAAATATAAAAATAGAAAGAAAAAAACAACAAAAACAAAAAAGATAATAATTTTAAGTTAAAACAAATCTACGCATAAATATAGGAACAAAAACCATGATAAAAGATATGTATAAAAAAATAATAATTATTGGTTTCTCAGCGACTTTACAAGGTTTGTTGCAAAAAAATTATACAATTAGCGACAACAATAATTATTGTTGGGATAAGTAATTTTTTCCAACGATAACATAATTGTTGAGAAAAAAACTAACAACAACAACTTAAATTAGTTGTTGCTATATGTATATTTTTGTCAGCAATTTGAATGTCGCTGCAAAAAAGTCGCTGCGAAAAATCTTATTTCTTGTAGTGGTTACTATTTCGGGACAGACATCTTGTTTTGGACCGAACCTTGGTTGGGTGGGATTCCTTTGAAAGAGAGGTTTGGTCGCCTGTTTGATTTGGCGGTGACCAAGTCATGCACGGTGGCGGAGATGCATTCTTCAGGATGGGGGGTCGGAGGGGCTGCATGGGAGTGGCGTAGACAGTTGAGGGGATGGGAGGAGGAGTTGTTGGAGGAGTGTCAGACTTTACTTTCTCCAGTGTCTGTGCAGGTTGATTCTTCTGACATGTGGTCGTGGCGTCCTAATCGAGTTGCGGGTTATTCTGTTCGTGATGCATATCAGGTTCTGACTTCCCAGGATACAGTTATTATAGGGGCAGCGGAAGATCTTATCTGGCATAAGCAAGTTCCTTTGAAGGTGTCTATCCTCGCTTGGCGCTTCCTGCGTGATCGGTTACCGACGAAGACGAACCTGGTTTCTCGCGGCATCATCACTCCAGAGCTTCAGTTGTGTGTTTCGGGTTGTGGCGGCATAGAGTCGGCGCAACATCTTTTTCTCTCGTGTGGTACCTTTGGATCCCTCTGGGCTCTGGTTCGGTCTTGGCTTCGTTTTTCTTCAGCGGATGCACCGACCATCGCAGATCATTTTGTTCAGTTTACCTACTTAGCTGGCAGTCTCCGAGCACAGCGGTCTTTCATGCAGCTTATCTGGTTGGCTTGCGTCTGGGTGGTGTGGCATGAAAGAAATCTCAGAGTGTTCAGAAGTACAACCAATTCAGTCCTTCAGCTCCTGGACAAGGTCAAGTTATTCTCCTACAGATGGTTGTGCGCGACGAATGCTATTTTGGTTACAAATTCTCATTGTTGGTGGTCGAGCCCTCTGCTTTGTTTGGGCATCGACTAATTGTTGTATCTTGGTTCTTTGTGTTTTCTTTTGTAAACTTTTGTAGTCCACCCCGGTACGCTTTGTGCTGAGGGGATTACCAGTTTCTTTCTCATATATATATATATATATATATACCTCATTTTTGCCTCTTCAAAAAAAAAAATAATAATAATAATAATATTTGTTGTTAATATTAATTGTTATTATTATTATTATCATTATTATTATTATTATTATTATTATTATTATTATTATTATTATTATTATTGTTGTTGTTGTTGTTGTTAATATTAATTTACATTCCCATTAAAGCAATTTTTTAAATCTGATTAATCCAAACAATTAATTATGAACACAACAATATATAAGCATAATATACTTTAATTTTATCAAATATCAATCCAAAACATAACCAAACTAAATTGTCACTATCTTGCAAGTATCATCGGCAAATTGATCTTCATCATCATTATACACTTACAAAAAAGGAAATAAATTCCTTTCAATTTTTGCATACAAAAAGTCTATTCTAACTCAAATAACATCTATAAAAGTAAGTCATGCTTCCACACTTGTCATTCTTGCTCCAAGTCTTCATAATCAAACACTTCAATATATATATTAACATGGGACATATCATCATTATCATTAGCCAAGTCCTCATTATCATCATTATCATCGGCCACATCCTCATTATACTTTCCATATTGACACAAATATAAGACTAAGCTAATTAATATTTTAAAATTAAGTAAAATAAAATGAAATCAACATGAAGTAAAAATACTATTTAAAGTTTGTACCAAAAGAAAAAAAATACTATTTAAAGTTGAGAACTCATTACATAGACATGTTCCGATCCGATCTTCGTTCAACCCAAGTCTTATTCTTGCGATGTTGGCGTGTGTGAACAAACAAATCTGAAGGAGGCGGGGGAGTGTCATTCGCTTCCGTCTATAACAAAACAAAGAATATATAAATTATAACCGGAAGCCAAAGAAAATTTGGCATTTTCCATCATCAGAATGAAACAAATAACAAATTTCATTTACACCATTAAACAAAAAAAAAAAAAAAATATTAAAAGAAATTTTTTTTTTTGTAAAAGCAAAATTTATTAAATAGTGAATTATGCACAAGATGTGCAAAGAACACTACTCCAAACCAAGACGGTTTACAACACAGTCACCAATACAGGTACCTATGGCATTCAATTCAACCATCATTTGTTACAAGCTAAAAAACTAAGCTAAAATGTCAATGTATCAGCACCAAAAATTAAATTAAGCCTGATGCATTATACAAATGGGCACTTTATGCAATAGAGGAGTGTTATTTGAACACCCAAAAAAGTTGTCCCATTTAGACAACCAATTTTTTCTTTCTATGCACGTAAATCGAAGCAGGCCAAAAATAATAAAAAATAGCAAAAAGGTGGCGGGTCCCATGTTATATGGTTGTCGGACAACTATTTGGTTGTCAAAATAACATTAGTGATGCAATAAGGCCTAGAGCATATATCGGTACAAGAATAATCAAGCAAAAATTATTTCACTGTCAACAAGTTGAAAGCCACACCTCTGCTGAGCATCCAGACTAGAAAAACAAACAAAAAACAGCGTACTGAAAGCTATGTTAGCAGCATAGCGCTCCAAAAAATAAAGCATCATGATTTTGTGACTCGCAGGCCATAGAAAATTTATAGCTAATGTGTCTGTTCAATTTTAAATTCATCAATATTACATCAAGATAGCATGAAAAGTTTATGGTTTTTTTTATAGACGAAATGACAAATTATTGAAAACTCCACACAAAGAGAGAGAAATGTGAATGCGTAAAAAAAAAAAGAGAAATGTGTTGAAAATCCATATTCGAGTAAAATGTATGTCGCTTGGGTAATGGAGGGGGTACTAAATTTTGGGTGAAATGATTTGTGTAGCTTGGGATGGATTAAAGCAAACAAAGAAGGGGACTCGTGTATGGACAATATGAGAAGTTGGGTAATGGGTGGATTATAATTTGATTCCTGCAATTGTGATTGGAAGGAGATTTGAATTATTTGATGTCAGAATTGACCCGCAAATCAGATTAAATTGATGGTGAAGAAAAATAACTTGGGTAAGATTTTGGCTAGATATTTAGATGGGAGTAAGACCCTCTTTGTCATGTGTCCAATTGTGGTACAAGAAAGGGAAAAATTGAAATTTCATTAGTATTATCAACTTTGTTAAATATATATAGATAATTATTGTTTAGCGGAGCTCATGAACTATTTGAATCTAATCATTAAATTTGAAAAATTATATTTTAGGATTTGTAACATATATAATGCAATATATATTATGCTTCGAAAAATAAAATATATTATTAGTTGTTAAAATATTTATACACAAAAAGTTAGACATATCTTACTGTTATAAATTATTAATTATTCATCCTCGTGCGCATAACTTAATTAGTAGATAGTAGATACATTACATTTTATATTTTGGAATCTGACTTTGAAACACTTCAATTATTATATTTTAGGGTAGAATTGTAAAAATCATTTTTATAAAAGAAAAATAACTTTGTCTATAACATTAAAAACCGTTCGCACAACCACTAAATTATTTAAAATAGATGGCATCCAACATGTATTGCCATGTCATTTCCAAATATATATTCATTAAAAAGATAGTTATTAATTATTTATTTTAAAAACAGAAATTATTTTTATTATTTTAAAAAAGGATTAGGATAATATAAAACGTAAATAAAATCTCCATATCACTTGATTAAATAGTTCAATTATTAAATTAGTGATATTTTAAGGTTTTAGTACAAATATATTATAATAAATCGTCATTTAATTTCTATACCAGAAAAAAAGTCATTTAATTTGAAACATGCCACGAGAACATTTGTAATCAAAAAATTGAAAACAAAAGATTTCGAGAAATCAAAATTCAACAGAATTCTTTTAAGAGACTAAAAGTAAAAGTTAGTATATTTAAAAAATTAAAAATATACTTTCCCTTATTATAATTTACAAGTTTAACTAAGTGCATATAACCCTATTATAAATTACAACCTGATGGTGTATATAAAGTGTTTTTTTACATTTGGTATACCAAAAATCCAAATACAAAACTAATTCTAATTATACCATCAGGTTGGATGTCCTAAGTAGCAAACACAATTTTTCGAATATGTCATATAAAGATTCTTTTCGAATCGGAACAATCCATCTACTCGACGTCTTATATTAAAAGTGATTGGTGTTTTTATTCCAACGAAACTATTATCCCGTACCGTTATGAAACTATGGAAGCATGCATGGAATATGTCATTTTAATGGCAAAAATATACTGTATTAATCACATAGTACTCTTACATTAATCTAATTAACAAATTGCAAATTGACACACACCAAAGTAAACACCTAATTTGCCTATTCATCCCCTTCATGGCATTTGTGTATCTTGGGCCTCCGACAAATCATTCTTCATTGTTAACAACTACTATACAATTGTAATCAATACAACTCATAACCAAAGGAAATGAAACAATTTCTGGACAATCATCGTCATGTTGACATTCATGCAAACGTGCTATATAATGAAAAAGAATAATAAAATAGTGTTATTAGAATGAGATAAAAGATTATCTACAAAGTATAAGTAAGGAAATTCGAAAAAGATAAAAAAAAGTGGCTTACGGAAAAATGTCGCTGCGACCAGGAATAACGAAAGAAGTAGAATTGTTGCATAAACAAATAGAAATAAAATAATATTACTAAAACGATAAAATATATATTATGTAGAAAGTAAATAAGGAAATTTGAAAAGGATAAAAAGTGACTTACGTTCGTATTTTCTCGATGCGTCAATTAAGTAAAGAAATAGAATCATTTCACAAACAAACTTGAAAATTTCAGTCATGTTTTTCTTTTTTGAATGTAAAAATAGAATATCATTTTATCTCCTTATAATGTATAAATTAAGCTCACTCTCTTCAAAAACAATTAAATAGTTTTAATCACTTATGGATTTATTGAAAAGTCTTTTCTAATATATTAGGATCATTGGTTTATTAAAAATATCATGATTAAATGTCTCTTAAATAGATGAATGTGGTGTGGTGTGTTTACCTTTTGTCACACTTAATAAGTTGTAAACATGAGAATTTATTTTTTTTGTAAAAAAAAATAAAAAATTATTATTTTATTTATTAATTTTTCAACCTTAAATAAGAATTCGATGCTTGACCTAATATATAGAACGAGTGTTCTGTTGACAATCTAATTTTTCTTTTGCACATTTCCACCAACAACTTGAAATTTTTTTCTTCTTAAAATACTCTCGAAAAACAATTGTTTTGTTCATGTTGGATGATTTTGTTTAGGTATTATAATATTTGTCGATTCATACTTCAATATTTCAATTGATTATAAAGTAATATTAGCCACCTAAATAATACAATTGTTTGTTTTAATTAATCTTTAAATTACTGTTGATATTCCTATAGAGCATGTGATTAATATAAATGTAAAAAAAATTATCCATAAATTTTATTCCAACCGATAAAAATGTCAAAATCATTAGATTGAACTTTGATCTTTTTATTTATATGTGTGCTAAGGTTTTAACGACTTATTTTTTTGTTTATCTAAAAAAACATAATAAACAATTTATAGCAAGTTTTATTATTTAATTTATGACACCTTAGGCTATAGAAAGTTTATAGCTATAATGTGTCCGTTGAATTTTAAATTCACAATATTTTTTTTGACACATTTAAATTCACAATATTATATTCAATATAGCAAACAATATTTTTAAAACATTAATTGAATCATGTTAGCTATATATTTATTATTTAATATCCGATTTAACATGTTCAATAACGGTTAAACCAGTTGAATCATGAATCAGAAATCACGTCGATTCATGTCCAATCTGATTTTCTAAAATATTATTTGAGAGTACAAGCCATAACTTCAAGATTTTTGAAATTAAAGTATGAAACATAAATAAAAATAGAGTGATGTTATTTGTACATCCAAAAGTAGACAACTTATTGGACAACCACTTTTTTCTATAGCAACAAAAAAGATAAATTAGAGGAGGAGAGAGAGAATAAAAATACAATGAGAGTATGTGAGAGAGAGTTGTCCAAAGTTGTCCTTTTTTTAGTTGTACAAATATCATTATTGATAAAAATAATAACTATTTTGTTCCATCATAATAACTAAATGACAACTAATAAAATATTATAGAATTAGACATATAAGATATATATTGCACATATTTAGCTAGCTAAAGAGGGATTTGAATTTTCTACATTTAAAATCTCTATATTCACATATATTTAGTTTATTTTTAAAGATAATTTTGTTATTATAATCTATCATATTATCTATCTTCATTCTCTCTCCTAACATTTTTACACTAAATATAAGTGAATATAGGTGAATATAGAGATTTTAAATATAGAGAATCTAAATCCGCTAAAGAGTTCATTCTCCGATAAATTATATCTTAATCGTTAACGACTATACAATTGTAATCAATACACCTCATAACCAAAGGGGATGAAACAATTTGTGGACAATCATCGTCATATTCACATTCCTGTAGAGGTGCTATATATAATGAAAAAAATAATGTTACTCAAATGAGATAAAATGTTGTGCACAAATTACAAATAAAGAAATTAAAAAAGGATGACTTACGGACATAAGCTGAGACCGGAAATTAAGAAAGCAGTAGGATCATTGCATAAACAAATAGAAAATAAAATAATGTTACTAAAATGAGTAAAATGTTGTGTAGATAGTAAATAAGAAAATTTAAAAAGGATGAAAAAGTGAATTACGAAGTCTAGGATTTTGAAGCTTAGGATTGTATCTCGCTGCATCAATAAATAAAGAAAGAAATAGAATCATTGCATAAACAAACTTCAGAATATGAACCATCTTTTTTTTTTTGCATGTAAAAATGAAATATAATTTTATCTCTTTATAAAGTAGAAAGATTGTTCTCTCCAAAAACAATTAAATAGTTTTAATGACTTATGGAGTTATTGAAAAGTCTTTTCCTAACATATTAGAATCATTGTTTTATCAAAAAAAATCATGATTAAATGTCTCTTAAATAGATTAATGTGGTGGTGTTTACCTTTTGTCGCACTTAGTAAGGTGTTTACATAATAATTTATTATTTTATTTATTATTTTTTAAACCTTTAATAAGAATTTGATGTTTGAACTAATATATAAAACTAGTAATCTGTTGACAATTTAAATTTTCTTTTGCACATTCCCACTAATAACTTGAAATTTTTATTTATGGATTAAAACTGCAAAAAAAAAATAATAATAATTTCAAGTTGTTAGTGAGAAGTACAAAAGAAAATAAATTGATTGAATAAAACAAAAATTTTATCAATTGTCACCCTTTTCAGTATCGGCGACGACTCATATTCATTTTAATTTTTGGTACGGTGTTCATATATTTATTCTCTTACTATTATAAATAAAAATTAACTTTTTGAATTAATTGAATAATTGACTATTTGCCTTAACTCAAAAAAAAAAAAACAATTTTTATGTCATATAAGTTTAACTCAATTAGCATAAATATTATATTACAATGTAGGGTCAAGGTTCGAACTTCAATCATCCCACTTTTTTATCTTAATGGTGAAATTGCTAATATAATAATCACTGCATGTTGAGATTATTTTACCAAAAATCCACAAACATTCATTCATTTATTTATTTATGCATGCTTCTTTTGATTTGTGTTACAAAATGAGATTGAGAAGCATTATTACATTTACATTGAAACATTCAAATTCACTTCACACTCATGCTTTTACAATTCCACAACATCACAACAACAACATCAACTACCTTAAACTCATTCATTCATGCAAACATTTGAACCCTCTCCTCCAAATCCATGCTCATTTCATTGTCTCAGGTCTCTTCCACCAATTCACAAACCCATCTCTCATTCTTTTTAATTCATTGATTAGAGCTTATTGTAAACTTCAAAAGTTCCATAAAGGTATAAACTTGTATCATAGAATGTTGGAAATTGGACTTAAACCTGATAAATATACATTTACCTTTGTTTTGAAGGCTTGTACTGGTGCTTTAGATTTTCATGAGGGTGTTTCTGTTTATAAAGATGTAGTTTTTAAAGGGTTGGAATGTGATGTGTTTATTGGGACTGGTCTTATTGACATGTTTTGTAAAATGGGTCATTTGGATAGTGCAAGGAAGGTGTTTGATAAAATGCCAAATAAAGATGTTACTTCTTGGAATGTGATGATTTCGGGTTTGTCGCAGAGCTTAAATCCTGGTGAGGCGTTGGAAATGTTTTTGAAGATGCAGATGGAAGGTGTGGAGCCTGATATTGTGAGTATATTGAACCTGGCTCCTGCAGTTTCTAGATTAGAGGATATTGGTTGTTGTAAGTCGATTCATGGCTATGTTATTAGGAGAGGTATTTGTGGCGTGGTTTCGAATTCATTGATTGATATGTATTCTAAATGTGGTGAGGTACATTTGGCTCGTCGGATATTTGACCGGATGCGGGTTATGGATGATGATGTCTCATGGGCAACAATGATGGCTGGATATGTACAAAATGGTTGTTACTTTGAAGTTCTTCAATTGCTTGATAAAATGAGGCATAAAAATGTTAAGATGAACAAGGTATCAATTATAAATGCTCTTTTGGCAGCTGCAGAAATGAGAGACCTAGAGAGAGGAAAGGAAGTTCATAATTGCACTTTACAGATGCGGATAATGTGGGATATTGTTGTTGCTACTCCTGTAGTGAGCATGTATACAAAATGTGGTGAGTTGAAGAAGGCTATAGAATTGTTTCTGAGTCTTGAAGGAAGAGATGTGGTTGCTTGGTCTGCTTTTTTATCGGCTCTTGTCCAAGCTGGATATCCTGAAGAAGCATTTTCTATGTTCCAAGAGATGCAGCATGAAGGTTTGAAACCCGATAAAGTGATTCTGACGATTCTTGTTTCCGCTTGTGCAGAACGTTCAAACCTTAGATTAGGCAAGATTATGCACTGCTATGCTATTAAAGCAGATATGGAATCCAATACCTCAATAGGAACAACCCTTATTTCAATGTACACTAAATTAGAATTATTTACTTATGCTATGACACTATTCAACAGAATGCAAAATAAAGATGTTGTGGTGTGGAATACTTTGATAAATGGGTTTACCAAATATGGTGACCCACGTCTTGCATTTGAAATGTTTCATCAATTGCAATTAAGTGGGATTCAACCAGATAGTGGAACCATGGTGGGTTTGGTTTCAGCTTGCGCCATTATGGATTATCTAGATCTAGGAACATGTTTGCATGGAAATATTGAAAAGAGTGGTTTTGAATATGATATTCATGTAAAAGTTGCTTTAATGGACATGTATGCGAAATGTAGGAGCCTTTGCTCAGTTGAAAAGTTGTTTCTCTTAACCAAGCATGTAAAGGATGAGGTATCTTGGAATGTGATGATTGCAGGGTATCTGCATCATGGATGTGCCAATGAAGCAATTTGCACTTTTCGACAGATGAAATTGGAAAATGTCAAGCCTAATTTAGTCACATATGTGACCGTCCTTCCTGCTGTATCATATTTGTCAGTATTAAGAGAGGCCATGGCTTTTCATGCCTGCATAATTCGAATGGGGTTTCTATCCAATACCCTTCTTGGAAATAGTCTCATAGATATGTATGCTAAATGCGGACAACTCAGTTATTCTGAGAAATGTTTTCATGAAATGGAAAACAAAGATACTATCTCATGGAATACAATGCTTTCGGGCTATGCCATGCATGGCCAAGGTGAACTTGCCATCGCTCTCTTTTCACTAATGCAAGAGACTAATGTCCGCGTTGATTCTATTTCCTTCATCAGTGTATTATCTGCTTGTAGACATGCTGGTTTAATTCAAGAAGGAAGGGACATTTTCGCATCCATGTGTGGAAAGCACCACCATGTTGAACCCAATATGGAACACTATGCCTGCATGGTTGATCTTTTAGGCTGTGCTGGTTTATTTGATGAAATTTTGAGTTTAATTAATAAAATGCCAACAGAACCTGATGCTCAAGTTTGGGGCGCCCTCTTGGGAGCATGTAAAATCCATTCCAATGTTTCGTTAGGAGAGGTTGCCCTGCATCATCTCCTTAAACTTGAACCGGGAAACGCAGCTCATTACGTAGTTTTATCAGATATTTATGCTCAATGTGGTAGGTGGAATGATGCCCGAAGGACAAGATCACATATGAATGATCATGGTTTGAAGAAAATTCCTGGTTATAGTTGGGTTGCAGCTCACAAACAAGTTTTATGCCTTTCTTGCTAGTGACAAAGCTCAGACACTTAGTTAGCACAGACTAACAGTTTACTTACAAATGCAAATAGAGAGAATTTGGTATGTGTGGCTGATAATGATCAGAATTTGGTATAAGATGTGGACAAACAGAACAACGGAATATTTTCTTTAAAACCAAACAAAGTAGAAGGTATGCAATCAAAGTTCCTCTTTCAAATTAGAAATGGAAAAGAAGCCTACAAGAATCACTATGCTTTGTAATCATGTACAGTAGAATTTATTATTTAAACACATTGTCATTATGTGTAAAATTTGGAAACCTGGATTGTCTATCCTTGTGTGCCGTGTAATATTTTGAGAGACCTCACTTTGCATTGCCTAGCATGTGCTGTTATACAGCAGCTGGAGGTGGTAACGGAAAGAAGCGAAGACGACATGAATGATTTAGTGCGCTGATCCAATCTGGTTCCCAGAATTAAGATTGCAAACGCTGCAGAAGTAAGATCGAAAGAACAATCTAATTCTACAGAAGATAACAACCTTGGGAATGAATTGGTGAATGAAGCCATTGGAAGTTAGTCCTGTTTTTGAACACCTTCTTCAGGCTAATGTGATACTTCCAGAGCTATTCATCAAAAAAGTACTAAGTTATTATGTAATTTTTTCCATATGTAAGCTCATCAAAAGTTTTTTAATATATCAGGGAAATAGAAATTAACTCGCTGCATCCTTCAGCTATCTTTTCCCTGAATTTGGACAGTTTTTTCACACCAAAACAAAATGACATCCAAGTTTCCAGGCTATGGTTAGATAAAGAACAATGATACGGACAATTTACGTTTTTACTTAACCACACACAAAGAGGCATTAATCACAAAAACCAATAAACCACAAGAGGCATTAATCTCACCAAGTAGTATTATGCTCTCAATTCGCTCTATATACCTTTTAACGTCACCTCTATTCATTGAAAAACAAAAGAACAGAGGGAGAATAAGATTAAGAATAGAGAAACCAAAATTCTGCGACATAGAACAAATCAACAAAAATAAGTTGAAAGAATCAACCGTGGAGGATCGATGATGGCGAGCAACGCCAGGAACTCGACAAGATCATCTCTAGTGAAAGGAACATGTAAGAAGCAAAGTCAACTCAGTCTCCGTGAGCTACAAACTCTGATATAAAGGTGATATTCCATCGAACTACTTGACAGGAAGCAGAAAAGAAAGAAAAAAAAAGTCAACTCAGCTTTTCAAAAGAGTTACACCTCTCAGCTTATCATCTTGAATTTGTCTTTTTATTGCAGCCAACAAATTAACCTTAAGGTTAAGGTTAAATACGTTCTTTCTTAATGTTTTCGTTGCAAGCATTAGAATTTGATTCATAATGTAATAATGATATTTTTATTGTTTGCGATGAAGAGAAACAAAATATACTAGTAATTGTAAACTTCACCTAGCTATATTGGATACTAAGCCAAGGCATTTGAAGAGAAACAAAATATACTTGTAATTGTAAACTTCTACCCACAAGGATGGGAGCTTCAGATTCTATACAATATGTGTGCCATCCCATCTCATGCAATTTCAGATATACAACAAAATAATTGACAATGAACTGGAAGAATAACCATCACAACAAAAATATTCTTTCATTCATCTGTAAAACAACAATTTTACAAACTGATATTTTTTTTGACAGAATAATAACCTATGGTATTAAAATGTTAAAAAGAGTACATTAACATTCACAACATAATATGTGAAAAAGAAGTTATCCAAAAATGAAGACAGCAAAAGGAAGATCAGTCATCAAAATTTTCTTCAGCTCAACTGTATTATATTCCAAAGAAGATACTTTGATATTGCTATTGTATTCACATTATACTTACCTGTACTCTAAGAAATTTGGGTCACCAAAATTGCTTCCAAATTGGAAATATTCTAACATAGTGAGCGAAAAAATTATCTACGTCGAGGACTCTTGTGATAGTACCAAACCAGGCCAATGAGTTTCCTCCCACAGTCCCACCTGACATTTAATTAGTTAGTAAATCAAAGGTTTATACCCCTTTCTTTTGCTTCTTCAAGAATATTGTTTGCATCCCCAATGGACAAAAACAGCTTATAGTAACATTTCCACAACATAATCGAAAATGGATACACTGACAGAGCCATTTTATAAAACTTCTGGGATATTGCCTCAATGCCCATATCATTTTGCAGAAACGCCGCAGCTTCCAACCAGACATATTCTGGTGGTATCGGGATGGCATCCATAATTGCATTGACCAGAGTTGAACAGGCCCAAAACCATAGACTGGTTGAGTTTAGATCAGAAGAACTGTAATCCTTGCTCAAAAGTCTGCAGACAGCAAAAGCTAATTGAAAGTTGTAAGGAACTACCTCCATAATGCCTTCAACAAAATCCACCAGATGTTTTGGTTCACTCACTGTTTGAGGTAAAAGAGATGCACCAAACCATGATTGAAGTGTCAAATTTAGTAGAGAACAATCAAATGAAACTGGCCTTAATATAATGCCAATGAGATTCCGTACTCTTGGCTTCTTGATGTTGTTAAGAAAATTTCTTGTTAGCATCCTAGGAGCTACTAAAGCCTGGGAGGAACCATCCATATATACTTCCAGTATCCTCTTAATAGCACTCTTTGGATCATTCTCCTTCAAACTTGATGCATCACAAACCAGGAACATTGCATAATTTCTTATACATTGCTCTAAACCCAAAAAACTGACAGTACTCCTAGCCTTATTAACTGCTATGCATGCTTCTGTTTTATCATTTTGGAAAAAATGATAAACAGACAGATTAAGATATCCAAACATCATATCCATCTGTTTATGACTAGAATTTGATGTGTCAGAAACAAATTCTGAACCTACTCCCAATAAGCCATGGGAACTACCATCATCGGTGGTATCCATTCCACCATGCGGAGGATCCTGCACTTGCCATACAGAGTGGAACCATCGGACAGTAATTTCTTTTGCAAGGTCAATTCTTTGATTATGGATAGCATTTGCAATGTATTGATTCCAGATGCACTGGATTCCAGGAACTATTTTTGGCCATCTACTAATAGCGTCCTCAAATACCACAAAATTATCAACATCAAACTTTTGTTTCTGTATTTGAGCCGACACCATGACCAATTCTATGCAGAAGGGGTGAATCTCAGCATATTTTTTCAACAAACTCCTTAAGCACTCTAGGCTACCAAGAGCAACCATGCATCTGAGATGATTTAGAGCAAAAAGTTGAGCATACTTGATATCAGCTTCACTTTTCATTGTGAAGGCACGCGAGTTTATATATTCAGCTGCTGTTTCCATAAGTTTAATAGCCCTCTCATTTTCATTCTCTGATAAAATGACAGAGGGCCATTCAATGTCAAGGAGATCTTTCTCACATTCAAACTTCTGAACAACAGCACCAGGCAGTTTCCTGTAAATAACTAAGTAAACACAACAAACCCATAACACACATTTGTCAGAAATTGTTAAGCAATTGAGTATATCTGATAGTAACAGAAGATTAGGCTCGTCAGATTGAGCTGTAGTTGAGAAAACTCCATAACTTCGCTGAATGGCATTCTCGACATTCCCCGACATGCATAAACAATCCATCATCTGCAGAAACAGATCTAAGATGCATGCACTTTCACATGTCCTGTCTTCAGGAACAGCAGACGCATGCTGACAGAGAGCAGAGAGAGCAGAACCATAGGCAGCTAACCGATCATCAAGCTTTCTCCGACTATTTATGTACATGAGCCACAGTACATAAGATCCTTTATGGAGATTAACCTGAAAAGCATCAGTTGAAAATTCCCAAGGTAAAGTCCATAACAGTCCTTGTAAGGAGGGTTTAACATACTAACAGGAAGTTAAAAAGGAATTCATGCAGAGTCTATGAGATAAATTATAAAAGGCTCTTTCTTCGCAAATAACTTAAGGAAATTATGAAAGCAACTATGTCTCTCCTATCTATGTCCAAAGAGAATGGACCACTCACTTTCCTGCCAATAGTGTTCTTAACATTTTTATCTCCTTCATTCACCCATCACTGCCTGAATATCACGACGACGACAACAGGCCTTAAAATAAATTATAGAACCTTGGCTATCAATATGTAACAATACATGCGGGTCAATAACCAAGGATAGAACAAACTCTCAAAATTTAGCATTTTAAAATGAGAGATTTCATAGTGAACCAGTGAACTCAATGTGCCAATAAAAGCAAGTCAGAAAGGCAATGATTACTCGTCACACAAGCCTAACAAATAGGCCTAGGTTATTTATAATGGTGCTACCTACTGCTCGTATCAATAAGTCTAACCCTTAATAGAAACTCCTAGACTTACAATATTATCAAAAACTCCCCATTCTCCATATAAGAAAGAAAAATCATCCAGATCATGCTCCATAAAAAAGAAGAAAACATACCACACACAAGAACATATCCTCCTTTTCATTTGGTCCAAAACTTCCATAGTAAATGAGCAAGTAAACTATCCAGATTAGCACAGATGTTGAATTAGTCTCCAGAGCTTTGGTCAGTACAGATAGAGCCTAAAAATTCATGTTTTTGAAATGAAGAAACACATAAGCAAACTCAAACACTAACCACAAAAACAGAAAATGCATTGACAACTGTTACCTTTCGAACCCCTTGTGACTTATTGATTTCCTGGTTGAGAATAAGAAGAGCCATCTCAACAGCTTGCTCACTATCAGCCATAGCCTGTTTAATCTGATTCTAAGTATGCAATAAATAAAGGGGAAGTTAGCACGAATAAACCAATTCAAGACATTCAGTATTATTTTTTGAAGATTCAAGACATTCAGTATTACTAACTATATTATACATGTTTATCATAAAATCAAGGCACAATCAATCAAGAGCTGTTCACCAGGAAAAATATGAGATATTACAACCAGGTAACAGTCAGTGGTGCATTAAATGACAGCTGCCCTTGCTAATGACAGCTATTCTTTGTAGTGCACGATACGGATTGTTAGTGTAGGACAAGAGTCAGCTATTTATATAGCTGTTACAAGATATGTTTATACTTCAAATCCTAGACTTCAAATAGGGGATCATTTAAATATTCAGACTACAATATCATAACAGTGTGATAAGTTAGTTCCAGTGCAGAAGCATTAAAGCTTTGTTTGGAAAAAAATAAGCTATAGGCCAATAACCGATAAGTTAGCTGATTAAAATTGAAGTATTTTGTAAATTTAGTTGTTGAACCAACTTATAAATATAAAATGACATATAATAACATGTTTATCTGATATTATAAAACAATTATCCTTTTTTATATTTTAATTTATTTCAAAAGTTAGAAAACTACCTTATCAATTTTATTCTTATTCTTAAATTTACTAAATGAAACAAGATGATATAATAAAATGATATATTCATAATTTTTGATATAATTTTATTTTTCTTATATGAATCTTAGGGTTTTTGTTATTTTTGGTGAATATTTTGTATATTTTAATATAAGAGAGGGTAAAAGTGAAAAAAAAAATATTAAGTTATAAGTTCAATTATCAAAAACATCTGCATTGGTTGAATAAATTTATAAGCTAATCAAATAAGCTATAAATTAGTGTATATGCCTTGCCATACAAATGCCAAGGCATAAACATCAATAAGAGAGGAATTAATATTTTTCTGTCATGCAACCTAATCCACTAAGAATACCAGGACAAAATAAAAAGTTCTTGGAATAATTATAGATTGCTAAACAAAAAAGATTTATCTAGTTTTACAAATTCTAGGTCCCTCGGTAGGCAAAATAAAAACTCAATTGTAAGCAGTACTCTTCTAGGATTTTCCCAATCTATCTAGTATGGCTCTTAATTATATCATAACTATATAAATGACAAAATAACCAAAAAAAAAAAAATCCTACAAGATAAAATCATCAAAAAATAGTTAAAATTGACTTTTGGTGCTCACTTCTGCATCGTCGTGTTAGACTTAAACATAATTAAAGAAAATATATTTGAATAAACCAGGAAAATAATATGATAGTTAGAAGCAACAAACCCCAACTCCATTTCTCCACTGAAAAGATAACTGTTTACTCCACGCCCCACGGACCTCTATGCGCTCATCACCACCATGTGATAATGGACCATCTGCGGGTGAACCATTTTGTAGCAAATTCAAAGAACCCAAAGTGATACTGAAATGCTGCTGCCAGTATTGAGCAATCCTATGTGCAGCAATCGGTTTGTGTGCAAATTGATCCGCTTTCAGAACATCTAGACTAACATGGTAAGTTGGTAGAATAGTAGCTTTGTGATACTTGGTAATTTTGGTCACACCATTACAATTTTGTTGATGCAACGGCAATCTATCTTGAGAATCTGCTCAAACAGAAATGATAATTGTAATCCATATATTAGTATATTAATACAAGAACATGTCTAATAGTCAATAATAGTGTTACAGCACTTGTTATGGGTAATTCAAATTTCATATTGTCACATAATTTAGTTTCCCCAACATTGTACTTCATATCAGGTGTACAATAGAAGTCGTCTTTCTTCTAATCCCGAGCCCAAGCAAAATAATAAGCCATAGAAAAGTCATTAACTCACTGTTCAGGTCCTGTCAGTTCTAGAAAGATATTTTGTATTATATGAATAGTAGTTCTCATGTAATTTCAGCAGAATACGGTGAATTTCAAAATGAATAGCATTTTTATTTTGTTCTAGACAATAATGTCGATCATATCAAATATCGATCTATGGAGGAAGCTCCTTTCACACAAGCTGAATACCCAAAATATCAACTACCAATCAATTATCATATTCTCCACATTTATTAAATCCCAAAATTTAACCACATTCCTGAGACTGGATTGTGTAAATCTCAATGGGGCTTGCAGTTATAACAGTAGAGTCATTAAAGATTAGCAACATGCATTCAATGCAAATTTGATTCAACCTGATTACTGGCAAAAACCTTAATGTTATTTCTAGCACATCACCAGAATTGATAAGGACTAAAAATCATATATCCATAAATCATTAACCCACCCGCATCCTCAATCAAACATACTCAATACAAAACTTGACCCCTTTTTTTGGGTCAAGTAACCTAGTGGCTAGAATTTCACCTTTAAGGTGAATAAGTGGAGTGTCTGGGGTTCGAACACCGGCTCCTGCATACAAAATGTGATGTCCTACAGATTGAGCTAAGCTCACAGGGACACAAAACTTGACCTTTTATTCCGGATAAAAACAATTATTAACCTCCTAAAACAAACACTAAATCCGGTATAACGTAGAACTACATTCTCTTTTCAGTATAATCCATTCATCATCCATTAGCTAAGTATTTCCTATATTCAAACAATATCTAGTTCAGCTTCAGAAAGTTCCATATTACAAGTTACAACAACAACGGATGCAAAATATATAGGTTTCAAACTGTAACTAATTTTTTATACCTCCATTATTAGAATCAGTATGCTGGTGCTGATTAATGTTTCCATCACCATAGTCCTTAGCATGCTGCCAAGGACACTCGTCATTGTTGCATTTTCCTCGCAGCTCATACATGCAAAGTGGCCAAAACGGATCAACTTCAGGACTGCGGCCATAAGAACCTTCTTCTGAGAGTGAATTCCCAATGGTGACAGACATTGAGATTGCCAAGATGTTGCTTCTATTTGCTTCATCAGAACTAAGGCAAGTAGCATTTTGACTTTGACCATTATTATCCCGAGTGGAATTATGTTGCTTTGATAATTGATTTGAACAAAATGGTGACATTTCTCTCAGCTCACTAAATGCACTCCTAAAAACCAAAGGTGGAATATTCGCTAGACTAGTTGAGTGATGACCTTGAAAAGTCATGTCTCCTTGATCACCTGAACCAGCACTGCAGACGGCATTCAAAGTATTTTCACCAATGTTTTGCTGACTTTGAATCTCATTGGAATCCAGATAGATGTTCCTTTCTTTCCTCTCAATGCCTAGATTTGAAGAACAAAATAATCAGGAACATAATGATAAATATGCAAGTTCATCTCAAAACTTAACTAACTACAGCTAACTCCAACTTGTGATTTCTAACAATAAAGAACAAGATGCATTGATGTTGTTAGAAATAATATAAAACCATTGATGTGCCAAATCCTAACAGCTTAAGCTTTTGGGATAATTGGTTATTTGACATGGTATCAGAGCCTCTATGACTAAGTGGTCTAGGGTTCGATTCCCGCTCCCCTCACTTTCTAATTAAAAGTGAAATTTAAGCATATGGTAGGTGGGCCTATGCATTATCCACGCTTCAAGCCCAAGTGGGCTCTTGCGTGAGGGGGCGTGTTAGAAATAATATAAAACCATTGATGTGCCAAATCCTAACAGCTTAAGCTTTTGGGATAATTGGTTATTTGACATGGTATCAGAGCACAATCACAACACAAGAATATTTGTTTCTTAAAGCTCTGATACCATGTCAAATAACCAATTATCCCAAAAGCTTAAGCTGTTAGGATTTGGCACATCAATGGTTTTATATTATTTCTAACAGATGTGAAGCCTGAATAATTGGCCAGTACCTAATAGTGCCAATATATCACAATTGACAACACGGTACTTCTAGATCCTCGACTCCTTTGTATCACTATTTTTCAGCCTTATTTTTAAAGCACTTAGAGTATATGAATTTTGATTCTTACACACACAGATCCACTCCTCTTTTGGCATCAACAGTTCATAAAATCCTAATAATCCACTTCAGTCAATTTAAAAGAAGAAACAATTACAGTCCTCAACAACAAAATTATTCCAGTTACAACAATTTAATTAATAAAACTGAGTGAACACAGAGAATACATTTTAGCAAAGAACATAGAAATTTGAACCAAATGTAAGGGGAAGCCAGTAATAAGAGTATCAGAATTATAGTTTGTCCAAGCTATAAATTTTTATGTTTTGCCAGGATTAAGGATTGGTAGTACAGACTTAAAAATAAGACCTATATAAAAAAATAAATAACACATCACAACATGTTCATTCCAGAAAGAAAAATATCACCTTTAGGATCATTGTTCTCTGCATTAGACAATGGAACAGTGCACTGATGCACTCGGTTTTCCTCACTTGCAGCTTCATTTTCAGCGGTATCAATGTTGTTGCACGGACTACATTTCTTCATAGCTCTTTTCCCTAATCGTGCAAATAGTTCAGACCTTAATGTTGCTTCAAGAAGCAGAGAATCCTCGGGACTATCGGTGGAACAATTGGCATTTGATGCAGTATCTTTGTCCATTTGTTTTGCCTTGGAGTCTTGTTTTCTATGATATTCAGCATCAAGATGATTAGAAGCATGTCCAGCTAGAAAAATCTCTTCATTTTCATTATCTGATGCGTCAAATTCATCCATAGGAGAATACACTCCATCCGCATCATGATTACCCCTTTGAGGTAATGGCTCAGATGTACTAGCATCTGGTTCAACACAATGTTCAGATCCTAAATTTGCTCCATTTGTGTGGGGATGGGAAGTATCAGATTGCCTATTATTGATGCCTTGATCATTAGAATCAAAACTAGGATTATTAATATTATATTCAGCCTGCCTCGATGTGGGCATTTCATAACCAAGTTTAGGTAAGTAATCTAAACCTATATCAAGATGCTGGTGCTGTCCTACAGACCAAGAAAAGCTGGAATTATTCAAAACCAAAGATCGTAGCTTAGCTGAATACAATTCCCTTTGGTGATAAAGACTGTTACATCGAGCATTAGCCTCAAGCAAAGACCTCTGAGCTTTAAGATAAGCTCTGTGTGCATTTCTTTCTTCAATTTCACAATTATGCCTGTGCTCTTGAGCTTCCTCGAGCTCCTTGTCTATCACTTCTTCCATACCAAAAAACGACTGCAACTCAATGCTGCTATGCTCTGAGACATTTGCATTCCCATTATGATTCATAAGAACAGCATTGCTTAATGCTTCCTGAGTCACATAAAGAGGAGAAAGTGAGGAAATTCAACACAGATCACAACAACACAACTAAAACAGAATGATTATAAAAGGTATATTAGGAACCCCTTTCAATTGCTTACTGTAAGTAGTTGTTGTATTGACAAAGGTTTATCTTGGCTAATCTATGACTTATATTATCAACTACACTCTTTTGAGAACATCAACCAAGAGTGGCACTACAATTGCACGTTAAGAAAGTTGGTGCATCTTATGAATCAAACTATAGGTTATAATAAATTGCATTGATCAGTCATTCATAATTTCTGAAGAATTGAAAATTTTAAGAGCGGGAAGATTAACTATGGTTGATTAGCAAGCAACAACATATCAAACAGAGTTTTCAGTAAAGTCACCCAGTACATGTAATTTTCATGTATAGAAAATTATGACTTCCGATCAATTATTAAAAAAACAAAAACTAATACCAAATACATATAAATGTATGAATGGCAATCTATAACTCACCAAATTAGTTGGCACGCTGCTAGAAGGCATATTTCCTGGCATTGCACTTTGGTTAAAAGCTGCAGAAGGGTCAACCAGTCTGCTATTTTTGTCAATCTGATTGGAACCATTATTGACATCACCTACAAAATATGATGAGAGCATGAGATTCTAACCAGAAAAAGACTTAAACATGTTTTACTGACAAGTATTTGAGCATAGGTGGAATCAAGCAGACATACTTAAATAGTTTAAACCAAAGCAAAGTTCTTCAAAATTAGACAATAATATATTTCTACACATTATCATGACAAGGTAATATAATTTTATATTTTGACCAAAAAAATATGACATCGAATCTACAGTAACACTTAGAAGCAGCCTTATAAATGTGTGATCAGGAAACCGAGAAATGAGACAACCACATGATAAAAGCTGATGAAATATGGAAATGAATACACAAACACATGTATGCGCATGCAGGCATATATTTTAAGAATATTCTTCAATTTTAGAGATTAGGGAATTTACCTAGTACAAGTAACACACATGGCTGCTTCTAATGACTTATTAAAATATACTTCAATTCAGTGTTGACAATCACCGAAAATAGCGATTTGTTATAATTCTATATGTTTCAGTGCTATACCGCTATTATAACCACTACTTGACCACACTTTCTACTAAATCGCTTATCGTAGAACAATAATGGTTTGTATAATTCCACTGCCCTATAGCGACGTTATTTGACAACACTGTTTTAATTTCTAAAATCCAGAATAGTACAACAAAGTTTCTGAGATAATTTGTTCACCAAAATGTGTAAGTTAGGGACAAAAAGTATTTACCTTCTCTTGATCTACAGGGCATATTTTGTGATGAGTTCCCAAGACGATTGTCAGGTTGCTTTTGTGCTTTCATGATTATTGACTCCCCTCTACATGATGGAATCTCTTTTTCGTTATGATCAACCTTGTTTCTCTCCTGAGGATAAATGTTTTCACACAGAGAATCTTTTGATGGTAGTATAGATTTTGAAATGGGAACTTGTTGACCACCAACGGCTTGAGGGGTATCATGAGATCTATCAAGTTTTATGCGCTTCCTATCTGGTTCTTTTGGCCCCAATTGTGCAGCTCCTGAGGAAACTGGAATACTTTTCCTAGTTGTGTCATTCTTAAGGTTCGGAGCATTCTGATCCCTGCCCAAAATTAAAGCAGACTCCTTATTTTGCTGAGCTGCTTTCAACTTAAGTTCACTTTCCCGAAGTGCAATCTGTTGGCGCAAATCCTGAAGTTTATTGACATTTGATACTCCTCCTTGGTCAGGTCCACGCTCTCGGCTAGCTAAAGTTTTGTTCATTGGTTTGAAATTTCTAGCTCGTGGTCCTTGTCCCAATGACCAGGATCCAGCACCCTTAGAATTAGAACTAGGAATCTTGGTCGCTGATGAGACAAATGTGCGATTCGAAGGCAATTTCTTGGGCATTTCCTTGTGCAAACTTCTAGCATTTTGTTGCAACTGTAACTTGTTTGAATTTTCCAAGGATGAGCTAGGTCGCTTGATATTTCTTTCCAACCTGGAATCAATGCCTTTATTTTCAATGTCACTTCCACTGTCATCATCAGAAAAACTTATCACAAGATTCGTATCACTGCTTGCGTGACCAGCCCATGGAGAAGATTTAGGAGGCAATTCACTCTTTTTTATGCTCTTCCATGAAATTGGTTGTATAATTGTTCGCTTCTGTATATTATTGCAGCCTCCTGTAAAACATTACCACCGAAATTTACACTCCATAAATTGTACATGCAATTAAATTGACATGGCTTTTACCTATGATTGATATGAGTACACGACACATTTAGACTAAAAGAAGAGAAAAATTCCATTCATTTAAGAAAACACCAAGACAATATTAAACGTAAAAAACCAGTAAAAAGGTCATATCCAACATGTAAAATTAGAGCACCATATATTCAAAGTGTTTCACACACATGGCATGCCACAATTATGACAAAATCTCCAATTCCATAAACCAAGACTAATAAGAAAGTTATGGTGCCAGATGAGTGACAATCAATACTTACCACCCTGAACGACTTGGGTAATTTGCTTCAAAGAAGGAACAGAACCGGACCCTGTAGCAAGGGTGGTTTGCACAGTAGAGCCATTAGGGTTTTCCTGGTGCAAATGTAAAAAAATTACTCATCAACAAATTCATTTTCTCAGAAGACGAATTTGCAAACTAGTTCAGATTAATCGCTATACTACTAATTAACAAATACACGTCAATTAAGTAAACAAGAACAAAAAATTGATTCAACCACATGCTATCAAAAAAATTAAGCTCTCGTTCTTCGTTTCTACTGTTAAAGCAGCAGAGAAGCATAAAATCCTACGCTACGGTGTTCACAAATAAGCTAAACAAAACCGATTGTTTTTTATTCAGATCTAACATCAACAAGTAAATTCCGAAAGCAGAAAAAAAATAGTAGAAACGAGAAATTGAAAAAGTAGTTAGGGTTTTGAGAAGAAGAAAATACGTCGGCATCATCGGTAGAAGAAGAGACTTCGCCTTCTTCTTTGGTTTTGGTTTGAATGACGGTGGTGGTGTTGTGGTTATCGGAAACCGCCATGGTTGTGGTGGCTTTGAGGTCAATGGAGTTATCCATGGTTTCTCTCTCTAAGATTTTCTCTTCCTCTCTCTCTCTCTAGAAAAGAGGAATAACCGTTTTTGTACTTTTTCAGGTGTGAGTGAGTGGTAACGCGGTAAGAGAATGACGCGACTCGTGTCGTGTCTTCACTTCAGCATTGTATTTCTTCATACTTTCTCACACCTTCAAATAATAATACTAGTCATTATTACAAATTACCTCAATTTAACTACAAATTAAGAAGATAAATAAGTTTGTGTTTGACAAATCTAATAAGCTAGTTTGTAATTTATTGGACTAACTTATAAATTTGATAAGTCTAATAAGTTATTTATAGATTATTTTTACCAAATAGAGTTAAAGTGGATTCCTCCATTGATGGACGGATGAAGTTAAATACGGATGGCTCTTGCAAGGATTTAAATCGGATTGATTGTGGTGGAATGTTAAGGGGAAATGATGGTAAGTGGCTCGGAGGTTTCACAAAATTCATCGGTGGATGATGTGCTATAGAGGCTGAATTATGGAGTGTGATGAAATGTCTTCAACATGTTAGAAGGCTTAACTTTAGAAAGATGGAGTTTAATGTTGACTCATTATTAGTTACGAATGCAATTAACTCATATAAAAGTGGTAGTAGTGTCGGAAGATCGTTGGTGGAACATATTCGTACTCTTTTAACTTTGGACTGATAAGTTGTTGTTCAACATTAATTTCGTGAATCTAACCACTGTGTAGATGCCTCGGCAAATTATGGTTGTTTGATGTTTCAAGGGAGCTCATTTTCTTTATCATTGTCCAGCTATGTCTAATTCTTTATATCTTGCTGATATTTTAAGGATTACTACCTCTCGTTTAGTTTCTTTGTGATTTATTTTTTTGAGATTTTAGCCCTCATTGTTGTCACCCACAAAAATGGCTTTAAGCAAAAAAAAAAAAATAGAGCTCTATATTGATCTGGTTATTACATCGACTTTTTATTTTGCAGATTTAATCTATTACCCGCGAAGCATCCACCCCACCATTTATTGATCTGGTTGGCTATTATGATCCATGTTGCAAAACAAAATACCAGTATTGTATTCACTCTTGTTTGTTTAGTGTAAAATAAAATGTTGCTACATATTAGGCTGTGTGATGAGTAAAGGTTGGCCGAGAATTGTTTCTAATTAGAATCGAACTTGAATTTTTGCAAATGATTAGTCTTAACGAAATTCATTAACCACATGAATCAATATCTTGATGACTTAGTTAAGTCAACAACGATTTTATTAGTTTTGATAGCAGAACATTTCACACATATTTAATTTTGGTTTTGATATCATTTTTATTGGTTTTGATATGAACTATTCAGTAAAATCTGGATATTTGGCCATAATGTAGTGAAATTTTTTTGGACAAAAACAATCAACTAGCACCCACTACGATGATGACCGTAGATGGAAAAAGTTGTGTAAGTTGTTTGTTCCCCCAAAATAAATTCATCTTATATAGTGAGTTCTCAATAATGCTATACCAATTAAGGAAAAGTTGTTTACTAAAAGTATCTGGTGTAACCCTATATGTTCCAACTGTAACTCAAAAATTCAGTCCAATAATCATATCTTTCTAGAGTGTGAATGAGCGCATCAAATTTGGTTTGTGTCATCTCTTACTACCAACCTAAAGAATATGCAAATTAAAAATTTTCCAGATTGGTTGGATTACGTGTTCAATGTGTCAAAATCCGAGAAAATGCAAATCATAGCATCTATTATTTACAACATATGGACAACTATAAATGACAAATTGTTATAAGGAAAGTGCGTACCTCCAACAAAGATGGTGTATCGAGCTTGGAGATCCTCTATGAGTACTAATTGAATCAAGCAATTAGCACACCAAAAACCCCACCGAAATTGAGATGCGCCGCCATGCCAATAGTTGGAATCCATCTCCCAATGATGTAATCCTAAAGCTCAACGTGGATGCCCACTTTTTGTGTGATGATCATTGGGGTTTAGGACTGGTCTTGCACATGGAAGATGAGGTTGTGTTGGAGCGGTAACTCAGGTTCGAAAGGGCACAGATAAATGCGACGCTCGCCGAAGCTACCGATCTTCGAGAAACTCTGGATCTAGTGGATCATTATCACCTACACAAAATCGTTATAGAAATGAATGCAAGCACCATCGTCAAAGCAGGAATTTCCTTATAACTCAATAGGGTCAAATTTCTATCAGTCGTGCTAGGTTTCTAGAAGAGCGTAAGGAATTGTCAATTGCTTAAGTTCACAAATTAGGGTTCACATATTAGGGAATAGGGTAGCACATGAATTAGCCAAGTGGGCGGTTCCTGAGCCCAATATGGATTGGGCTTCTCATTACCCACATTGTATAATTCACCGTATCCAAAAAATATCCTTTTTTTATTTCTAATAATATAACCATGCTTTTTTTTATTAAAAAATGTAAATTTTTACACATTTTATTAAAATACCAGTTCTGATATACTACAAAATTGGCTTGACTTTAATCGTATTAAAAATTTCTCATACTAAGAACTTATCATAACCCCTATTTATATGTTTCTCCTATAGCTTAATGTCAAGGATGATAATACAAAAATCAACCACTTTCGACACATTTGACAAGGATGCTTATACATTGTTTGATAAATTTTGTGTAGAGTTATTTGATTATATTGGTAAGGCATCAATTTCTCACTAAACCTGACAACATTCATATCATCTTAATTACATATTTTAATAAAAAAGTTATTCACGTTCTAACTATGGTAACTTATGTTTAAGGTATATATACTTATTTATATGCTTATTAAAATGCATATTACAGTCTTGATCTACATATTTTACCTAAAGAGACATAAAATCTTCAAAGATGTTTTCGATACAATTAGAATAAGATATGAACCTTCTTATAAGGTTATGATTTATCAATGGTCATAAAGTGATTAAAGAGTGAACATACTTTGGAAAGGCTAAGGTACAACATACTCACTGCATGGTCTAAATGTTTAATTTTTTTTACCAATGTAATTAATTCTTGAAAAGTTATCTACTTTATTATATGAAACTGCGTGTCATATTGTAAGCGAAACGGGCAAAGTTGTAGTGTAAGAATATGTTCTAGCATATGAAATCAACATCATCTCAGAGTAGCAATTGCATAATATGGTTAGAACATTGATTGATATATATATCTTGGAAAGCTTCTCATATAGGGTATGAATGGAGAAGCAAGCATTAACGTGTTATTGTAGGTTTTGAGGGATTGTTAAGAGATGAAGACGGTAAATGGTTTCAAGAATTCACGAAATACTCGAGAACTACAACTGTTCGTATGTGTAACAACACAGACCCCACCTTAGGTAGTCCCACCAGTGTCACCTCACGATCTTTTTCACCCTTCTCTAGTAGATTTTTTGCATTCCGTGGAAATTAAATCATATACCCTAAGGTTCAATTACATGTTCAATGCATTATCATTGCCTCAAAAATCTTTTATTTATGCAATATACTCATAAAAATTAAACAACTTTTTTCTATCAAGAACTTTTTGAAATTCTGTTTAACATAACTTATTCTTTTATTGAGTAAAAAATTTTGAAATAAGTTTGGGCAAATGGAAAACCTCGTCGAATATCAAAAAATAAAAACTTACACGCGTCAATATGCATGCTCCCTACCGTACGCTACAAAACCCTCTTTCCCTCTATTTCTCTGCCCAAGAAGCACAACACTCACTACTCTCTCACCGGAAATCAAACAAACCCTACTCTCACTCCCATTTTCCGACGAAATGGCCGCCGGCATGGACATGTCACTAGACGAACTCATCAACAAATCCACCGCTCGCCGCAAAATCAACGCCGGTCACGGACCAAACCGCCACATCGCTGTTCGTAATCCCGTCAGAATGATGCCTTACTCTGTTTCTCAGCCTCAGGTCACTTCGAAACTCATTCATTTCTTTGAATAACATAAAAACGAACTCAAACAGTGTTATTATTACTTTTGATTTCGAAATGTAACAAATAAAGTGATGAAAATGCAGGTGGCGAGAGAAGAATGGCGAAGAAATAGCGTTGATGTTCAAGAAATGGTTTTGGATCATGGTTCTGTTCAACCTAATCCTATCACCAAACTCTATCTTTCTAACTTGGATGAAAGGGTTTCCAATGAAGATATTCATGTATTATTATTATTTTTTATGAATTAAAAAAAATAAATACTGCTATTGTTACTATTTTTGTTATTTTTATTTATTAGTATCATTGGTGTTTTTTGTTGAAATATTGTTATATGTTTTTATCTTATTAATTAATATTACTATTATTGCAAAATATTATTATTGTTATTGTTGTTGCAATATCACTATTATTTTTGGATAAATGAACTTTAAGCAGAGTTACTTGGCTTAACAACTCATTATAAATACTGAACTTCACTAATGTAATTGTTGACTATTGTGATTTTCATATTATATTGATGATGATCAAATATTTTATTTGTCATTTACTATATTTTAAAAAAGTTTATGATATGTTGATTATTTGAAGTTATTTGATGAAGTATATAATAGCTTTGGATTTTTTTTTTTAAATTTGTGGAGTTGAGCTACTTAACACAACACAAGAGTTTTTAATTTAATGGTTGGTTTGTTAAAGTTCAGTGTTTACAATGAGTTATGGAGCGAAGTAACTATGCTTAAAGTTACTCACTCTTAGAGTAAATTTTTTTTGACACATACTCTTAGAGTAACTTGATCCCTCTAATTTTTTATTAGTAATTCATTTATGTTATTTCAGTTGAATCTTTGGTTCAAGTTTCTGAACTTTGGTTTTATGGGATTAAACTTTTAATAGCTATGGCTTGATGAATGAAGTACTCAGAGTATTGGACAGAGTTGAACTTTGAGAATTAAGTAGTAGTACATCATGGCATGACCATTTCCTGTATATTTTTAATTGTGCATCTCATATGCTACTAGATTTACTTTCATAATAACAATGCACATACTCTAGTAGTATAATTTGTGTCATTTTGATTCCTCTTGTGGTGTGCATGTTTGTGTGTATCATTGTATCTTTATCCCTTGTTGGTGCAACAATTTGCTTCTGCTGTCAAGCTTTTGATAACGAACACTAGCTTTGCTTTCTAGTTTCTCTGCATTATTGGAAGTTCATGCGCACACTAGCTTTACTTATTAATTTCTCTGCATTATCGTAACTTCATGTCTATGTTCTGCTATGCATTTTTTGTAAGTTCTTGTCTATGTTCTCTACCCAAACACCACCAACTCTGTTATGCTTTTGCTTCTTTTTTTTTTTCTTGTTTAAAAATAAAGTACCCAAACACTAGACACGCCCCTACTACTAATGCTACGCGCAAATGATCTTCGTCAAATATATTTTTCCCTCACCCACTTTTCTTGGAACCTTTTTTTGGGGGTTGAAAAACTGAGAACTCTTGTCTTCCCTTTACAGCTGTTGTTCTCAGAAGAGGGTGAGTTGGAAAGATATTCCATTCACTATGATCAGTTTGGGAGATCAAAAGGAACAGCAGAAGTTGTCTTTACAAGGCAGTGTGATGCTTTAGCAGCCCTCAAGAGGTACAACAATATGAGGCTTGATGGAAAGGTAATGCAAATTGAGCTTGTTGGAACAAGTTTGGTTACTACTGCTGCCGCCACAACACCTCCCGAAAGTAGCATATTGGGAAGACCAAATGATGGCTTTGTAAGGTGTGGAATTCCGATTCCTGGTCTTGTGAACTGTGGAACAAGTTTGGTCACTCCTGTTGATATGCCTCCTGCTCTTGGTCGAAGTAGCTTACTGGGAAGACCAAGTGATGTCTTTGTAAGGTGCGAAATTCCGATTCCTGATCTTATCTGCTCTTAGCTATCTAAGTTTTCATGTATCTAGTTTGAGTTGTAAATGTGCAGTAATTTGTGTAACATCTAATATACTTCAGTTGAATGTTGCACTTTGTTCCATGAAATCTCAAGTTTCTGTTCATATATGCTAAATTAAATTAGTTCTTGGTTGAGGTTTTATATATACATGTGCGCGTGTTTGTAATGTTTTTTCACGGATAAGGTGTTAAATACATGTGGTTTGTTGAGATAAGTATATCCTCTCTAATTACTACTAGTTTCATACTGTTTTTTTCATAGGGAAGAAAGAAAGATTAATAGATTTCCATATGGCCATCTTCCAAGAGCGAAGATCCATACACGAAAGGCATCTTTTAAAGATATTGGTCATGGCTTTGAGAGGTTTCACCGCCGTGTAGAGTCAAAACGCCGTGTTCCAAGGCTGTCTGCTAAAGATCTTGATGAAGACTTGGAGAAGTATCGCTCAGAGGCTAAGCAGATATGAGAAACAAAATAGAAAGGGAAATCATGATTACATAGGTAGAGCAATCCCTATGATGAGTAAATAAATAGGTCAGAAATGAATTGGTTACAGGATACTGATCATATGTCTTAGTTCTAGTTTGCATGACTTTACTTATGCTAATATTAGTATGCACCCTTTGTACATGTTATTTTGAAACTTTGAACAGGCTTGGTTACCAAATTTTGTTCAAGCCCCATAACTAATTTGGGTCAATTAGTATGTTTGACCAACCAAAGTCTATATCTTCCACGATTTTTCTTGTTTCGGATGGTTCGGTGGAGATATAGAGAAACACATTATTTTCATTTACTAGAAAATCAAAATTGCTATGATATATATTATCTGCTGGGATGCTGAATAATAATAATCTGTAGGTCAATGTAGGGATGAGGAGGAATTAACTGAAGACTCATCTAGTCTCTGCCTATCCCATTTGACCTACAAAATATCAAGTTTGTTATGGTACAGAGACAAGTTAGGGTTAAAGAATTGACCCTACCAAGTTAGACTAAAAAGTTGTCGCATGATTCAGTGAATGACTAAAAATTTTGGTTTTTGTCCGGTCGTTTGACCCTCAGTTTATCGAATTTCATTAACAATTTTAAAATCAAACATACTCCCTCCATTCCTTAATATTGATGTATCTACACTATATCATTGTCTAGATACATTTGAATGTATCTAAAATGTAGATTTTTTTTTATATTAAAGAATGGAAGGGGTAGTACAATTAAAATTGTTATATTCGGCCTCTTTATTTAGCCGATTAAGCTCACCTTAATCTTATTGGATTAAATGCAGTCGCTGAATAAATTTGTTCTAAACTTTTTTTTTTTTTTGGTCAAGTAGTCCGATGGCTAGAAATTTCACCTTTAAGGTGGATAAGTGGGATGACCAGGGTTCGAGCCCCGACCTCCTGCATATATAATGCATTTGTCCTACCAATTGAGCTAACATCATTTTGAAAGTTACATTCCGAAGTGGTTTTTTTAGCATCATTTTTTTCAAAAAGCTAAAGCAAATGGGCCCAACAGTTTGAGTAGCCTTAGAATCTCTTTTCCTTTATTAGGCTTTCTTAGAACTGCTCAACATTAGCCAAAATTCAGTTTCTAATTAGGCTCTGCATCATTTATATATCTTAATTAAAATCAAGGAATAACTAAAGGGACGTCATCGAGACAATTGTTACACAACCATGTATAGATAATGTACATAGGAATTTCTCACTACATGTTACAATTTTCGCAAAAATGGAATCAATCTTAAAGGAAAAGAAACCATAAAATCACACATATTTACAGAAAACAAGGAGAGCAGCTAGGGATGCATCTAAAAGTAGACATCCCATGATACCCCTAATGAAAAGGATCTCCTTGTGACCTGTGATATATATATATTGACAACTTAACAAAACTGAGTTCAATCTTTTCCCATGAAAGATCCTGTATGCCAAGTAAAAATATGCAAGCATAGAGGCAGCCTTCATAATGAAAAAAACTGAAGGCCCGTTAGGAATCTAATCTATTCCTGTACAAAAGAAAGAATCTCATGGAGTTCGGCATATAGTTTTCCTTTGGAATATAATGCACACCAGCCAGCAACTGCATTCACACAAATTTACCACGTAAATAAATGTCATAAAAAAGCTATTCCGACCAACAAGTAAAATCAAATAACCGAATAAGTGATGGACTGTGTCAATGTTTTAAAAACCGAACTGGATACCGAACCGGTGAGACCTTTGGATCATTGGTTCAACTGGGAACCAGATGACAAATAAATAAGTGAAGTACTAAAAAGTAATAATGTAACAAATGAAAATCAATTGAACCAACCACAATTGAACAGCAGCTCAACTGTGCTCCAATGTAACTGAGATCAAACCAATCAGTAAACTGACTTGTTCTGGGTCCAACCGGTTGAATAGTCTGATTCGGTTTTTAAGACATTTGTTTGTATAAAGCTTTCTCTTAAAGACGTGAGTTTGTTAGATGCAGTAAGGCCTTGAATATTACAAAGTTTAGCTTGTCTATTAATGCCAACTAGCCTGTACTAATCATCTGAACTCGACTCAAGACTAGGTTTTCAAGAAAATGCATGTCATTTTTAGTTCTAACTTGTAACTATTTATGAGTAGGCTTGGTTGCAAGCGCCCAGCTTGATTACAAATGGGTCCCCGACAAAGCAAGACAGAACGGGAGAAACGTACCTGAATGCAGGCCTAGCTCAGCAACAATCAGTAGCTGGGTCAAAATCAGGTGCATTCAAAATTATTCCTTAGGAGAATCCTGCCTTCTCTCAGTTGTTGACATACACAAGGAAGATGAAGGCATGATGGCAGATAAAGCATGGCTCTCCAAAAGAGTAATATCACTTAAGAGATCAACAGGAATTGAGGGCATGCAGCATGTTGAGTTCTATCAATTACTTCTCGGAATAATCAATCAATAATACAAGTAGCCTGATTCCACTGGCTCTCATTCTCTTGCAAAGTTATACCCTCCTCGGCCATGTTAAAAATTTAATCACAATTTGAAAACTAAACCAGTTGAATGATGAAAGATCTTTCTTGAGAATCAAGGGTGACAATTTGTCAAACCAACACACACACTTCCAACTCCAAACAATATATCCCTCCAGAAAGTCATACCATGAAGATCACAAGTCAATTCCAAGATCATTTGCCAGTTGAATTATGCCACGCATTTGAAGGTATGGATTTTCCAAGAGTTTTTCATTGTTACTCTGCATTGCAAATGCAAAACATAACATATAGGCGGGAGATTTTAAAGGAAGATAATATTTTTATTTCAACAACACAATGAAATGAACCAAAGGGAAGGGAAGCTTATAATAGTTTAAAGTAGTTATCTTTTGCTTATAATAGTGACCAAAATTTAAAGTGTTTTTTTGCTTATAAATGTGACCGGAGGGAGTATATGTTTGGCAAGTGTTTGATATTCCTAAAAACTGTTTTAAATTTTTTATTTAGTTTGAAAATTAAGAACAAATAAATAAAGGCAAGTGGAATGTCATTGTTAGTTGTGTTCTATTTCCATGGGAATAAAGATTCTCACCTTCTAACATGGGAATGTAAAATGAGAAGTTACCTGTAACTACTAACTGATATAAAAGACAGAATTTAAAGATGCAGCTTTTTTTTGTTAATCTGAAGCTTATTTAAACGGAAGATTAAAATGTTACTCTAATTGTTTCATTAAAAAAAGGCAGTACCTGTTGAGCTTTAACAACAAGATTCTGAAGCATGTTTTGATATTTCTCTGGCTTCTCCGTCATCATTCGCTGCAGCAATGGAAAATTATTACAACATTAGAAAATAATATTTATTTCTCCAATACTTTCAACACTAAAAATCAATTCAAATACATGCCTTCAGAAGAAACGCAGAAGAATAATATGCCACTCTTGAATCTGTGTCATCCAAAAGTTCCCTGCCAGATGCAAGAACACTCATGCTTTACACTTCGATATATAAAAGTTACAAATAAGAAGGGCAACCAATTTACAAAGAATATAGAAATTTTGGATTACCTGAAAAATTGTTCCTGGCCTACTTCCTGGAAAGCAACAGGATCAGCTGAGCATTTACCAATAAGAAGTAAGATAAGTATGGCCCGAATATCTGATGTGGCACCAGGCAGGTTTCCTCTTCCTTTACTTCCAACAGCAACTCCTAAAGCAATATCATCTGTTGCTGCTCCTGCCAATTGAATGAGTGGCCAATAGAGCAAGGCAGCAGGAACACGTGCAATCAATTGCATGGGGACTATAGCCCGTCCTTGGAGAAGAGCAGCCATTGATGCAGTCTCGTGATCTGGATGGTAGTTAATAGGGTAGCCAGATTTTCTATTAGATTCTTCCTTTCGTTCAACCCAGTGGAAACTATCTTGTTTGAGGACATGATTATCAATGTCAGATTTTTTGTTTACACTAGTGAGATTTAAATTTCTGTCATGTTGCACATCATCACCAAAGGATGGAGCTGTAGCAGGTGGAACTCTTAGGCACAATTGAGAGAATAATATGTCACACATCTGTTTAGAAATAGAGAAAGTGTTGAGCAAAACAGGTAACAAATATGACAAACTGCATTTAAACCGACAGCAAAAATGTTAACCCTAATAGAACATTCTCTAAACATTCCTCCAAGTCCAAGGTTGCGTTTATATTGATAATTCAGAAATAGGATTTCATCTATAGCAAAAGAAACATTTCAGCTACTTAAAGGTCTATGTGATTTCAGATATTGTAGAACGTATTTTCATTTTACAATAAAATACATCTGCACTTGCCAAACAAACTCATTTTGTTACATCTCATAAAAGAACATGCTCTATCATGATGACCGGAAATTTCTAAAAGTTCCCCCAACAAACTCCATTGGCAAACTATGGTGTTTTTCTCTTTTGATAATAAGATAAAGAACATGCACGTTTAATTGTTTCCTGTTGTTGCCATTCTTCGATACACATATAATGTTATGATACGAGGATATTTAGCAAAAAGACATTTTGGATTCAGAAATGATTACCTTCAGAATATTGATACGGTCAGTTTCATTTATCTGAAACACCAAAGACAAAGCACTGCTCATAATGTCGATCACTGCATTGGCTTTCTCAAGATGCCAATCTTTTTTCCCATGCTCCAAATCTTTGCTGTTTGATAGCTGCATTTCATGCTCATCTAGCAAAAATTTGCATCTCATAAGAAGCCTTTCAAGAACAAACAAAAATCCCCATCTAATATAGTTGTATTTGGACTTTAAAAGGCCACACATAAGTAAAATGGACAAAGGGATATTTGATGTATCCAAAGAATCTTGAGTTCCGGCTTGAGCGATTTTATACTGGAAGTATTTGATACTTGACCATATATTTCCATCTCTTTCCTCACTAATTTCGGCAATAAGCAAATCACCTAACCAGATATACCCATTTTGACGGTACGAAATTCTTTCAGAATGAAGAAGGGAATGTAAAGTGACCCATGAATGTTTTGCTTGCAAATCAATGCCATTTTGCAGAGTCGCGCCTTCCATATTTTCAGAAAACTTGTGAGATTTCGTTATATCAATCATATGACAGAATTCTTTGTCCAGATGAGTGAATGAACTTATTACGGTGTCAAACTTCTCTGCTACAATTTCCAGTAGCTGCAAATATTTACAAGAAACATGCAAGATACAAATGAATGTAAGTTTCACATAACTTCCTCATTTTACAAGAAACATGCAAGATACGTAAGAAAATATATCTCCAATATAAAATAGTAACAACTTCCTGATTTTTAAACAACAGGAGTAAATTAATTGAAAATAAGCCTATATTTGAACCAAACAAAAGCAGCAGTCATCCAAACATTATTCAGTGAATTAGAGCAACCATTAGTGCATCTCAGTAAAAGCATTGGATGGCCTCACTCCTTACTTCTAATCGGTTATCTACACTTGCAGCCAATTGAAAAAAGACCTGAATATACAATGTTGAATGGGAGAAAAAATATATCTTCAAGTTTGGTTACAACAAAAAAAGAAAAATCTTACTTCGAATTCGAAAATCTAATTAAATATTCCATTCACTATACAATTATCTCAAAAAACCATCAATTTTTTGGAACACAAATAATTATGAAAGACGAATCTTTATTATTTATTAATGGCAAAGAGTTTATTACTGTAAGCATAACCCATACAACTTCAAAATATTGGCATTTGAAGTATGTACAAATTTAATTATACAAATTTCGTATCATAAATTTTTTGTAGTTTGCGGAAGGTATTACCGTAAGGTTTACATAACCTTAAAAAATACTAGATAAAATCGTTCATGTCTAGTTTTCTGAAGGAATTACATAGGGCTATACACATCATAAAAAGAATACTAGATGAACTCTTCTGCATATCTTCTCCGGTGTCCAAATGGTTAAATGTCCTTTAAAAACAAAAATCGATGTTGAGATTTATTTTTCTATATTTTACAAAAAAACCTATTACTTGAGTTTTTATATTTAAGGAACCGTTTGAAGGCCCTCTTAATGCTCACCAACAAAGGTAATAAACAATCATCAAAGGAGAGGAGAAGAAGGCGGAAGACACAAAAAGAATATCATAGACATACCCCATTTAGCCGTTCACTGTTAGGATATCTGGACAAAGTAGATGCAATTGATCTCCTCAAAATCTCTCCAATGCATTCTACCCCAAGTTTGACAGAAATATAAAATGCCTCGGCCGCATTTGCTTGTGCAAGTAGAGAAGCAATAGGTTGGATCTCATCATCACTGTATTCATTTACTCCTGTAGCTATACATGTTTCGTTTATTTGATGCAGAATGTACTCAAAAAGCACCGAGTACAGATTTTTCCTTTCTTCTCTTGAGTTTGCAAGGGAATACTGTACCAACATATGTAAAAACAGGGGAAGTCATGCAATTTGAAACTAAGCAACACTAAGTGTAGGATCCTAGTTCAGAACTTTAATTACAATCATACTATTCTGAAAAAGGGAGAAAAAATAAGCTAGAATCTTATTAATTAGTAATTGATAAGATAATTAGATGATATGGATAATCACCATTAAAAAAAAGATATGGATAATCTATGTTGGGCACATCACATAACCACGGAAGTCATGAAAAACTTATGGAGAGCTTCAAAATCTCAAGATTAAGGAGCATTACAAAGTCTAAATATATCACTCATATATGATAAGCATCAAGTCCAATAACATCAGTCCTAGAACATACAAGCAATATTATCAGTATTCACTATTGAAGGGATTACAGGGATATCGTAATACTGAACTCTATTGGAATTTGTAATTATATTAAGAGTTAAAATATAGGCATACCTCGATGAAAATAAATTGAAGTCCTCCAATCAGATCAAGTTGATTCACAAGAAATTTTGGTTTTCTAGAGACACGCTCTGTAACTTCATCAGGAACTTCATAAAACATGTTGGATAACATAGAAATCAGCTTGCAATGAACTAACTCTGCCCAGGAGTTCTCCCTGCTGGTTCTTATAAGTGCCTTCAGAACCTAAAGAAAAATTGGGAGTAACTAAATTATCCACAGATATCATCATTAATGACATACGGCACACTGACATTAAAACATAAACCAGTGAATGAATGACTGCATAAAAGCACAAGCTAAAGAAGAGCAGGATTCACAAACTCCTGTAGTAAGAAATATTCCATGGCTGAAATGCATAAAAACACACAATTTAAAGTATACAGCCTTCTGTCAAAGACTAGAAAACACAGCTGGAAACTAAGAACATTAATGGTCTGGATCTATAATTTCAGAACCTCATTGCACACATGTTTTTCAGTTTTCTGAAAAATTCTAAAACATAAACCAATAAATAACAGTGTTAAATAAAATAAAGGCAACAGTTATGTAACATAATTTTAAAAACAGGATTTATAAGCTAGTAAATAAAACAAATATTCCCTGATGAGCAAAACACAAATCAACACACCCTTTGCCACTCTAATATGAAGTGTGTGCGTCTAAATAAAAAATTATTTGCGAACCAATCAACCAGAAACAAAGTGATGGAAAACGATTGACAGGATTAGAAGAGAGAGAGAGAGAGAGAGAGAGAGAGAGAGAGAGAGAGAGAGAGAGAGAGAGAGAGAGAGAAGAGTATGATGTGCACAGCTGCATCTGTATTCAAAAAATCAGAAGTCACTCAAGTCTGTTACACGGCAGGCATCAGGAATAGTAGTGCCGGTTGTAACTGAAACAATGACTATCAGTGCAGTAAGGGGTATTAAAAACCAAGAGTAGCATTTGTATAAGCAAGGAGAAGGTCCAAATACCAACAGTTAAAAAAAAAGTAAAGTACCGATAATTAGTCGGAACAATTTGTAAGTTAAGAGAAGATTAAACTTAACAAGAAAGGTGAATTATAGAGAAACTGAAAGGAAATGGGTGCACAAATCATACAGAATGAAAGGGATGAAAGAAATGCGGAAATGTGAAAATTTGAAAGAAGAGGGACTAAAAAAAAAGTTTAGGACTCGCCACCCATAATGAGATTGGCAACTAATGAAATGCTCTACTTGCAATACTGCCACAGTCAAAACATTGTTTGCAAAAAGATTTTACAATTGCTTTAGTTTTTCAGCTATAAAAAAAAAACCTCATGTCCACTTAGTGTTAAGGCTTGATTACGCTTTTGGTTCACCGAGTATCACGATTGTACAATTTTAGTTCTCCGGGTTCCAATTGCGTGAATTATATCCCTCGGGTAACCCAATTGTTACAATCAAATCCCTTTGTCCACTGACACTCTAATTTTTAATGACATGAGACCACATCGTCAATCTTGGTCTATATTGGCACTAACTTAGGTCATCCTGGCAAGTCGATGTGCCCAAAGAAGGTCCCTCAAGCATGGTAATATTTGCTCTAGAAGCCCCAAAGAGTTTCTTCATCTTGTCACAAAGATACTTTTTTTGGCAACATCAACTTGCCAAATTGGCTTAATTTAGTACCACATTAGGTTCCTACGTGGACAACATAGGCTTCTGGTGTTACAAATTAGACAATTAATACTAGACAAATGGAACAATTGGTGTGCCTTGAGACCCAATTTTCAATTTTGCACAATTGAAACACAAGGAACATAATTGCACAAACGCGGTACCTCAGGAAGCAAAAGTACAATTCCCCAATTGAGGAAGTTTTACTTTGCTTTGTATTAAAAACAGAATAAATAGGTCCTTACTTTTCTTCTTTCCTTCCATATTTTTTTCTAGTAGTAAGAGGAACAATGTTGATTTTGGTTCTTTTAGTTATTTGGTTCAACAAATTATCTCACATCCCTATTCTTTCACTTTCTTAAATGTAAACTTTCTAGCAAGACCAAACAAGGAAACTCCCCATATTCACTAATCACTAAGCATCCTTTCTTTCCAGCCTCTGTGACTCTGCCCAATATAACAAAAAGTAAAGCAAAAAACTTACCCTGCAGAATGCAGTACGAAACAAATAATAAGATTTCCATGAACACTGGTAGAGTGAAAAATAGGAGGGGAATGTTGTTTCTCACCCTTATGTCGAGTCCTTGTAAACGATTTCTCCTGATCTTTCCTCTATCGCAGACAAAATAAAGCAGACAGCTGAGTGCAGATGCCCAAACAGATTCCTCCTTTTCTTCTGTCTGTACAAAGTAAATTGATCACCATAGAAGTGTAAAAAGTTAAGAGAACAGTGTGAATGAACCATCATCTAGGAAAAAGTTGAAAGAACGAAAACATAATTGTCTTCAGAATCTTCTTATGACACAGATGATACAAGTTTTTCTTAATCCAACTAAGAAGAGTTCATCTTGAAATTTTGCATGAATTACAAGATGAGATTAAAATTTTGTCTTGTATACTTATTTTGCCATCAATTATAGTTAAAAATAAATAAAGATATACCTGCCTCATTTCAAATGACAAAGCATCTACATATCATGTATAACAGGTATCAATATATTGTGGAATGTGAAACAAAATACTGACACCTGTCATTCAGATATTCCCACCCAATACAAATAATTAAAAAACACAAGCAATAATCTTGTTCAACAATTTCTTTTTCTGCTCAATGATACCTGAACAAGTAGAAGCAGTATCTCATACAGAATATTTATAATCCACGGCTCAAAATTATCAATTGCAGAGATTGTGTCTGATGTGTTCTGAGAATTTCCTTTTATGCTTCCTTGCATCATAACTTGAGTGTTGCTGTCAAAGTAGGATTCTTGAGAATATTCTTCTTCAATTATAGCATCATCAACAATCATCGGTTCTAGGAGATGAGAATGAACCCCTAGATTTAGAATCAAATCGAAAGCGCGGATCCTGCAAGCTGTTTCGGAAGAACTAAGAATCTCCTGAAAAATGAATTTGAAATATAAATTAGTAAAATTAAAACAAATACATACAGTTCTAAAAAAAGGGAAACAAAGTACTTTTTAATATATCACCTCAAGCATAGAAAGAATGAGAGGAGCAGCTGTCTGAGAATCTAAAACATACCTACATAACAATATTTTCATAACCATCATACACAATAAACTCAGAACAGCACAGCAACCATAAATATATGAAATAATCAGAAAAGCTCAATCAAGTAGATGGACAGAGTTAATCTGTGGAGGGATCCAGCACTCAACCTGATATACCTCCTAACAAACTCAATATAATATTCTCTGTTTTGAAATACCAGGTAAGGATATCTTGATCTTGCTATTATATGACATATAACATTATGTTAACAATAAATAATCCGGTGACCCAAAATATAATTAAATAGACATTTGCAAAAGTCAACAAATTATTCATACACACGCAAACACATGTATATATGCATGTATCTAATATAGCAAGGCCAATGTAATGATTCAGGCATATAAAACGGTGAACTTTATCGGTTTAGCCCATGAATCTTTAGTTCACTAGAGGACAAAACGTGTTAAGTTCCATGACTATTTTTCGCATCCCCATTTTTCAATGTAACAGCTTCTAAAATGGCCTTCCTCAAATTGGTGCCAGATGCCAAGAACTTCTGCCTGACTCTTCAAATATATTTTTATATTTGTTTGAAACAGGGGTGCCAACTTCAATAAAAATATTTACTAATCTGAAATTTTTGCTGGACTATTTACTTTTGAAATAAGCAGTGGTCCCATCCAGCGCCATTTTTCATCAATGTTCAATATCAATATCAAACCCTCCTCTTTCCTATATGAAAAATTAATTTAGCTCGTCGCATTTTTAAAGTTTTCTGTAACTAAAAAATTAAAATTCCAATCATGGGAATCAGGAATATATGGTAAAACTGAGAGAAACACATGAACTGGGGTAATCACAGGATAAGTAAAACAAAGAAGATAACAATTAACCGAATCATACATGTCAATAACTAGTTTAATAAGGACGCTAACAGCCACATCTGTCGATGGTTTTCCACTGTTATTGCCTAGTCTAGTTGACACTGTCATAACATTGGTCCTTGGGGAAGAAGCCTCGGAGCAAACGGCGGCAATAACTTCTTGTACCTCGGCAGGGTTTAATCGTAGAGGCTGTTGCTCACTGGTCAGCAAAAGAAATCATTTTGTGAGGTGTAAAATGAGAAAAACAAATACATCAATAATTAAAAATTACAGTATGATAAAACAAAAATTGTAAGGAATTTTATAATCAACAAAGGCTGCAATAAAAACCAGAGCATAATAAACAAATATGTTGATATGTATTTTATCCTGGGAATCACATTAAGGAAACTTATAAGCTATAGAATCATGAAATCCTATGCTTGAAAAGCAATGCCCATCATTACATTAATGTATTCCTTTTCAGATGCATTAAAGAGATGCAAAAATTTGTAATCAAAATCCTTTGAAGTATCTCAAGTGAACACGAGCAATACCTGTAATGACGGTATTGGAAAAGCTGTCGAGCTCGGGGACGAAATGTAATCACGGGATAATCCTCCCTGGAGAAATAACAATCTTCAGAACAGCAAATCAAATTATGAAAAGCCTTCAACAAACCAAAGTAGTAGGCCTTGTGAGTAAGAAGAATATCCAGTATTTATCCCAAAAAAGGAGTAAGAGAAAGAATATCAAATTGTAGAGGAGGAATTTAACATTAATCACACAATTTCACCCATACAAAGAGCATGATAATTCACAGAACATTCCGGGAATAATTGGTCAACTAGTTTATAACTAATCAGAATTTAAAAAAAATACTGCATTAACAAGAATAAGAAGAATTTACAAAGGAGGAAAAACAAGAGTAAAAAAATGAGAATGAGTTCGGAAAAGTAGAAAGAAAAGATGAATTTATCAAATCATTAAAATAAACCACGGCAGTCAACTAATCAAGAGTAAAATTTCCATAAAGCAAACCAAAGATTCTCCAGAAAAATTATCATTTAGCCGCACATGTCAATCCAATGGCAACATACAAAAATAATTCTGATGTATGATTTATGTTCATTGAAAACCACAGAAAAAAGACAAGACAGCGTAACACATTTGCCTTTACCAGACTATGCTAAAATTCTAAGAAGCAAGGTACACTCCTTTCAATTCTTATGTTCCTAATTTTTCATGCTCTCTATAATGATATATTAATGGAACAAAATAATTAAGTTCGTAAGATTTATCATGGTATGACAATACACTATGACCTTGGATAAGTCATATTAACATGAAGAAAAAATTGAAAGAAAAATATCTAAGGTATAAAAGCAAATGCCGGAGCAAAATAATAAACTTAGTAAGATTTATCATGGTATGACCTTGGTTTATAAACATTAGTAAGAAGAAAATTTTGGAAAAACATAATACTAGCTACACAAGTTATTCAAGAACATGCCATATCTGACGAGAGTCTGCTTTTTTGCGTTTTGATGCTGTTATTGCTCTTAGGTGGCAACGAGCAGAGACAGAATCTGTAATTGGTGTTACAGGAGAAGACTGCAACAGCTGATCCAGGTAAGGCATATCATCAGTTCCAAAAAATTTCCATGGTTTCCCCTTCATCTTAGATTTGATGTCTCCTACGAGTAAAGCTGCTGCACCTACTTCTAAGAAACTACTATGTGATGTCATATATTGACCACGATCACTGCAAAAATCATGTTAAATAATAGAGTCAAATTTTTAAACACAACGAGAGAAAACCCAAGAGACCTAAACCAAAACCATGTATTAAATGCATGTTTGGATGAGCTTGTGTTGGGACCATAATAGGATTTCATTAATTTCTGGCAGTTGCCACAGTCAGCTTCAAAAAGAAAATTATTTTCTCTCGAAACAGGCTGTGAAAAACAAACTGAAAGATTATTTACCTTTCAGTCCCCACTGATGACAAGTGCGGTTGCTCGAGCCAGCGCCATTTCAGAACATCGTGGGCAATGAACCCTAGGTCATCCTTTTCATCAATGTTTTCTCGTTTTAATGACTTCGAGACAGATAGCACAGTTGATTCTTTCTCTAATGTTTCTGGAACGCTTACAGGACTAGCCTTTTCTGAAACAATAGAAGGACTACGTTGGGAATTGAAAGATTTACTTAGTAAAGATGACAATGTCGGCAGTGATTTTCCTGATGAAGATGGTCCGGTAAATGAAGCCGGTTGAAAAAGCCGTTTGGGAATGTGTCGGGCCACTAGGGAACGCACATAACTTAGTGACTTCACATGTGCCTCAGAAGCAACACTAGAAACAAGTAAAGGAGATGGAGTTGTGGATGCACCAGATTGTCGATTCAGAGATTGTGACCATGGTTGATTTGGGTTAATAACACATTCAGCAATTACGGCTGAACAAAAACGATCTATCTGAAGTAATGTCTCCTCGCTCGGTTTGTATCTGTATACAACATGCTCTGAGCACTTAATAATAGCCAAATAGCAACAAAACAAGATGTACAATATGCAACCATACAAGGAAAGATACCAGTTGCATGTTCCAGACATTCAATGAATCTAAGTAAAAATACAATCGATTAATAAATCATGTAGAAAAGGACATTTAGTTTTCAATATATAGTAACATAAAAATCTATGAAATGAGGATGGAAAAGACATAAGCAAACAAAGATACATTTTTTTGAAAATACTGAACAACCACGTATTCAAATAACTGGTAACATACCTTAGAAGATACCGCTTTAATAGTGCCACGCACCTTGCAACTACTGCAGGACTGATGAAAATAGTACCAATGTCAGAAACGGAAGAATTCTGAAATGGTACGCATAATACTAACAAGCAAAAGCAATAGAGAAACAGAAGAATTTTGAAATGGTTCATATAATACTAAGAAGTGGCCAAAGTAACTCATCTGGGATGAGTTATGGTACAGCACTAATTACAATTATTCAACTAAACTAAACTCTCTGCATATCTAGTCTTATATGGCATTATGGCATACATTTGCTAGTCCTACTCAAAGGTACCAAAGCTCCTTCCGGTTCCACAATGGAAAACATAACAGACTCATGCTCGGTGTTCCAATCCTCTAGACTTTGGTCACTAATAAAAAAAAACAAACGAAAAGCCAGTACCTATGGCCCTTGGTTGGACGTGGAGAAAAAAAAGTACAAGATGTGGCATACAGGCTGAAACTTTTCATGTTTCTGCTTCTGCCCTAAATCTGTTCCTAGCTAGTTCGCGCTTTCTAAGAATGGGAACTAAAGGTTCATGTTCAGCCTCCTGAGGTCTTAAACCCAGGACTATATCCTAGAGAAGATCATTGGAGTGCTTAGTTGATAGAAGTGCTTCCCAAACTCTGGATTCATGGGAACCCTTCAGAGGTATCCAAGAGGTTGATGTGAAACTGGAAATGACTTGAGGGGAATAGTAATGCTAAAAAAAACATAAATGAGCGCATTATACATAGAAAGGTATAAGTGCCCGCACAGATAGCAGGAGGAATGGATTCATACAGGAAGGTTCGGTTAGTTATAGGAGAGGATAAGAGATTAAAAGGAAGAAATAAGGAGACAAGCCAAGACTGAAATGAGGAAAATTAGAGTGAGAGACCAATATATATTAACATCTTGTTCTTATCATGTATAATTTCTATCACGATTGCACCACAAGTATGACAGCATTCAATTCCACACGCACAAATAGATGCACTAGCTTCTAATCCCGGACACATAAAAGGTTCTCAGTGATTTTGATTAGTTGACTAAGTGCATGCCGTTGACTGAAGTATACTGCAAATTGATATTACAGCAATGGTCTTAAAGCCATCTGGAAGGTATCACTAATACTATCACCAACTACAATGTGTCAAGAACATATGTAATAATTACCTGCGCTCCCTCTCCGCAATAGTATGTTCCAGAATTGCACTATAAGCCATGTCTGTGGTGGTAGGGCCTTTCAGATAGTCCTGTAATAACATATTTACAGCATAAAATAAAGTTGGTAAGGCTGAGACTTCGATCACTGTACAGATGATATAGTAATTGTGAGAAAATAAGCAAAGCTACATTTGCTCTAAAAGCTTTGCCGTGAACATGAATATCAAATCTTAGCCCTAAAAGTATTGATACACGGACTGCACCATGAGTTATAAACAAAAACAAGAAATACTCATTTTACTTAGACAGCATTTCTAAAACTTCTAGCACCTGTATGCATCCTCATTCCATTTAATTAATATTGGTAACTTATAATTTATAAACAAAAACAATTCAAAGGAAAACTTTTTATAACGTAAATTAAAGAAGCAACTGTTACATTAATTAAGAAACCACGAAGTGAATCCCACTCAGACTAAACTTAAAATTTAAAAGATGAGACTAGCCAAAAATTAAGTTTCAGTATTTCCAACAGGGAGTTGCTATAGTGTACTCTCGTGCAGGGTTTTAAAGAAGTCTGCAACATCGTAGTTTTGTTTTAAACAGTAAATTTTAGCACTGTTAATATTATGTTGTGGGTGGTAATCGAACTCTCAACCTCTTCATCATTTCACTCATTAAATCCTCACCTGAACCGCCAAGCCGACTTTATCACTCCGCGACATCTTAAATTATGGCGCGCAACCCCAATTGAGGCCACATTAACTCATCACTTCACTCATTAACTCCTCACCTCAACCACCAAGCCAACCTCATCACTCCGCGACAACTTAAAAGCCCACCCCTTTACGAATATACGACATTAAACCAGTTTAAGTTGTGATGCATTTATTAAATACACTAATTTCACAACGGGTATTTAAAAACACTATTAAATATAAAACTTAGAACTTTAACCAAGACATTGGGCTCAAGTGGTTAATGAGCTTCCCCTAGGACGGATCGTTCGGGGAAACCCGAGTTCGATTCGCGGTGGGAACAATTGGCTAGGCTATACTTACCTCACGGCCGAACTCTGGATTACCAGGGGCCCCTTCCCCTGGGAACCAGAGGGTTAATGCCCAAAAAAAAAACCTAGAACCTTAAATGCTTGATAGGTACACACATGAGTGAGTATTATTGAGTAATGCCTCTTCCAACAAGTAAACGTCTATGTTGAACCCTAGTGTGTGCTTTAGAGAAACATCTACAACATCATAAATTATGATGCACAACCGAGATTGAAACATTGGCCACATCAGCAACGTTTGTCATCAATTTTCCACAGTATAAAAAATTGCATCTACAGCCGTTACTACAACTTAAAAGCCTTCCCTAGCTAATACATGACATTAAACCGGTTTAGGTTCCAAAGCATTTATTGAACACACTGATTTTACAACAAATGTTTAAAAACACTATTAAATATAAAATCCTAAAACCCTTAAATTCATGATGAGTGCATACAAGAGTGAGTATTATTGACGCCTTTTCCCCGCAAGTAACGCCTATGTTGCACTCCGACACGTGTTTTAAAGAAAGGTCTACTACAACACCACAATTTATGATGCACAACCGAGAGACCGAAACATTGGCCACATCAGCCACATTTGACATCAATTTTCCATAATATAAAAAACCGCATCTACATCCGTTACTACAACTTAAAAGCCTTCCCTCGCTAATACACGACAATAAACCGGTTTAAGTTCCAAAGCATTTATTGAACACACTAATTTTACAACAAATATTTAAAAACACTATTAAATGTAAAACCTAGAACCCTTAAATGCCTGATGGGTACATACAAGATTTAGTAGTATCATTGAGTAACTAACAACTCTTCCCACAAGTCCATTAAATCAAACCATATGATATTACATTGACAAAACTACCACTTCCCCATTTGAGTACTAAAACTTCAAATTTCATTCTCAACCATATAGATACAATTTCAGAAAATGAAAAAAATTAAAAATTAAATAACTTAATAATTCTCTACCAAACTAGCTACTCCTAGGTCGCAATCGCATTGTCGTAATAATAATAATAATAACAACAAAAATAAATTTAAAAAATTAAAAATAGGACCTAATTTTTGTTCAGCTATATGATATGAATTTCAATTTAAAATTCAAATTCTACTAACACTGGTGAAAACAAATCAAAAGCGGAGAAGAAGAAAAAGCATAATACCCGAAGAATTCTGGAAGGTTCGGTGGCGTAAGCGAGAGGAGAGGAGAGACAGTCAGCGACGGCACGGCGTAAGGGTTCCGGCAACTTCTTAAGGGAAGAAGATCTCAACCTAGAAACACCGATTAACTGCGGAGTGAAACTGGAAGAAGAAGAAGACATTGGATTCGATTCCATTCGGGTTCGGGTTAACCGAAATGAATCAACGATGAAAACGGTTATAATAAAACGAATCTGAAATGAAAGAAAAAAATCGCATAAAAACAAAGTTTGGAAATGTTGTTCTACATTTGAATGATGATATAAATTGGGATTGTGATTTGAGAGAGAAAGAAGAAAGGGAAAATTATTATTAAAAGTTATAAAGTTGATGTTAATTTTTTTTTTTTTTTTTTGGGTTCGAGAGTGTGTACTTGTGTTGGGGTTGTGTAATACTAATAGCTGTACGTAACGTATTTTTTATATGAACACACACACTTGTGTCATTTACTTAGCTGGCATGCGCTAAAATCTATAAATAACCATCATATTACATCATTCATTCATAGGAATACTGCTTTTTTTCTCTAATTATAAAATCCATATTTGGTCATAGTTTAAAACTTCTGCATGTTTTAACTACTTTCCAAAATATGTTAAATATATATATGCGACGAACATAACTCACTTGATAATAACGATATAAATTTTGTTTGGAAAGATAAATAAGTTAATTTATAGGAGTAGTTTTAGTTTATAAGTTAAAAGTTCTATTTGGTATCAATTTTTTTAAATAAAAACTTATAGCTTATTTATCAAACATTATTTTAAGTAGTTTATAATTTATCATATTTTCTTACAATTTTACTTTTATCATCTTACTTAAAAAAAAAAAATATTAATTAAACACATTTTTTTTTTATCTTTCATATTTATAAACTAGTTCAACTGTTAATTTTATCAAACAATACAAATTCAATCAGCTGCAATACGCTATTGACATTGCGTCATTTGAAGACATTGCGCCTTTTAGCATTACGCGTCTCCATTCCCATTCCCATGATCTGGTCGTGTTAAGTAGCGGTTATGATCATGATCAATTCAGAATAACAGATGTGGGCCGAGCTTGTAGGGTCTCGAGGGTGATAATGGGTCGATCCGATTGTTGGGGCGAAATTGTCCTTATTTGGGCGGGATGACTTGTCGTGGGCGAGATAGTCTATCTAGGCGATTGTGGGCCATTATTTGATATGAGCCTATATTCGCTTCGGGCCTATAATTTCTCGACCGTTACATTGACCATTTTGCTTAAAATAATTGTTCATTTGTAAGAGTAAATTAGGTATTAAGTCACGTATTTATATTTGGCGTGGTGATTTCTATGTTTGGAAATTTTAAGTGAAATGGTAGGTGATGTAACTATTGCGCATCTTGAGTGTTTTTTCTTGGAACTTGTTCAAACGGGTTTTGGAATATATACATGTATAAATAATTAATATATAATTGGAGATGGAAGCGACCGCAAGAGGGTTGGATCAAGTTCAATAGTGATGGTGGGATGGATGGAAGCTCAACAAGAAGGATCTGGGAGAAAATGCATGTTATGATTGACTTATTCGAAATTCTGACAAAAGATGGATTAAATGTTGCAATCGAAATATTGGAACTTGTGAAGCCCTCCATGCTAAAATACGAAGCGTATACCCAAGGTTGGAGATGGTTTGGCAAAAGAATATATCTCATTTCGTTGTGAAGAACGACTCTAAAATTCTTATGGACATGATTCACCACGTTCTTAATTTGCCTAACTTGAGATGGCATGTCCAAATACCTATACTTGGCGCGAACACAATAGGTGTGTTGACCGGCTAGGTAACTTTAATATCTCTCTAGGTGATTTAAATGTTATGATTATGGAGAACCCTTCCAGTGAGTTTCAAAAACACATTTTTATGATATTTACGAAGTTCAAATGCCTACAAATACCTGGTTAATTTCTTAACTTTTTCGTAAATGATGATATTTTTAGAATTTGAATGCCTACAAATGTCTGCTTAATTTTATTTTTTTTAGGATTTATCCTATGTTGTACCAATTATTTTTTAATTCTTTTTAAAAATGTAAGGTGGGTAAATTGGCTCCATGAAACAACGGTACAGGCGTACAGGACTACTAATAAAAAATAATACGCGAGATCTACTATAGTCTATATCCTTTGATAATTTGGACGTATTTACTTAATAATTAATAAGAACAAATCACGAAATAAATTTGCATGTTGTACTACAATTAACTTGTAAGCAACTTCTATTTTGTTTGTTAGGTAAGTACCGACAAATTATCAAGTGATGGTGTAGAAAAATCGAAGCAATAATGTAATGATAATGGTAGTAAAAATAAAAATGGAAGAAATCTCTTTTTTTTTAGAAATTCACTTGTATAATTATTAGTTTTGATTTGAGTGGCATGCTAATATGTCTACATGTTTTAAATTATAATCCTTCGATTTTCAAAAAAAATGGAACTCAGATAATCCAAATTTTGACTATAAAATAAGTAAGTCTGACAAAAAATAATTTGCAATATAAATTCAACTAGAATTTTTCTAAATGATTTGGGCTAACATAAACACTCACTATAACCACTTGATATGTCTACATTCAATGCTTACAATATATATGACATAATTACTTTCAGTGGATAAAGCTTATGAAAAATTTAGAGATACATAATATGGTTTCAACCATTTTTACTAAGACAAAAATCATAGAGATACATATTTGACTTTATTTATTTTACTTTTCTCAAAATAAAAAACTAATCTATAATCTAGTAAAGTGGCATTATAATTGATGTATCTGTAACAAAAAATTATACCATCTATGCATATAAATTTATCTATTTATTTTCACCATATGATATGATTATAGTACAATGGAATACATTGTTTTTTCACAGGAGTACACATAGTACATTATTAAGCCCAATCAAACGAAAATGGATTTCGTACCCAACGAAACAAGCCCAAACTACTAAAGTTTGGATTCAATGTTCCTATCAGTGGTATCTTCAACAGCACGAATCACATTACTCAAAAACTTCTTCCTATTATCAGCATACACGTGTCCATCCCATCCACGCTTGATTAAATCAACGGCCAAAACAACAGCAGCGTTAACCGTCTCTTCAGCAGTATCATGCACCGAGTCAACAATACCCAACTTCACCGCCTCCTTCGCCGTCACCTTCTCCGCCTGCATCACAATCTTCCTCCGAGCCGCAGCATTACCGACTTTAGCTTCAACGACGGCGATAAACCAAGCCGGAATAACACGATTGATGTCGATTTCACTCATATAGAGAAATCCTCTATCAGATCGCATTAAAACGTAGTCGTGAGATAAAGCGAGGATATAACCGGCGGCGGAAGCGTGTCCAGTGACGGCAGCGATGGTAGGCATAGGAAGAGAGATGAGATCGGAGACGACGGAGCGGAGTAAATCGTCCATGAGGATCATGTCTTGTATTGAGTTAGCCCAGTCGATGTCGTAGCCGTTGGAGAAGAATTTACCATGGGCGGTTGTGATGAGGGCGGAGGAAGTGGTGGCTTGTTGACGGACACGGTGGAGAGTGGTTTTGATGGAATTGAGAAGTGTGGGATTGAGGCGGTGTTCACCGTCGCCGGTTAGTGTTAGGATGAAGATGTTGCCTCTTTTCTCTAAGCTACACATTTTTATTTAATTAAATTAATCAGAGTTTAAGCGATTGATAACCATATGAATGCAGAATCTTAACATACTGGGCAAGTATTAATAACCATGAAAACGTAGTAATTTTATATTTCAGTTTTTATCAACATTTCATAGTTTTTCTTTTTTTAACAAAAAAAATTCAAAGTTTCTTTTTAAGACAAAAAAAAATTCTAAGTTTTTTTGACTAAAAAAATTCATAGTTGACCATGACCAGTCTATTTTGTGATTTTTGGACAAATAGGTTCCAATTGGATATGCATAGTTGACCGGTCGAGAATCACTGTTTTTTTTTTTTTGTGTTTTACGTGGAAAAATTGACCCTTATATCAATTTTTTTGTACGCCTCTATTTATAAAAAATTGTGAAATGATCTGCATAGGCGACCTTCGCGAGGTGCGGGGTAGCAACTGCGATTATTTAGCATAGTTCAGTTATGCGCAAGGCGTAGAGAGTAATAGCCTGAAATAAAAAAATAATCTTCATTTTTCACTCTATTTCTAATCATCGAAATTCTATAATGACCATGTCCCAAGAGAATCACTTGATCCATCTTGTAATGAACATAATGCGACTAAAGAGTTGTCTGATTAGGATGATTTTGATATGAATAAATAGTTTTATGAGCAATGTATCCAGTTCTTCAACTTCTTACAAACTCAACTATAATAATCCTAAAATTACTCAAATTGACTTAAAGAAAATAGTTCTAAAAAACATTAAAAACACTCTAAAAACATCATATGATTGAATTTTATCGGTGACCATCGAATAAGTTTCTTCCGTATGAGAACAAGTACCATAATACTCAACCTATATTCTGGCCTTTATCATTCCAAGATATAAACATATTTTTGTGAGTAGAAAATAATGTTTATAAAAAAGGACAAAGGTAGCATACCTTTGTGTAGTACAAAAAAGTGATGAACAAGTTCAAATACCATAGCCTTAGATGCAGTGGGAGAGGTAGAAAATTACTTTCAAGGAGACCAAAGTGATGAAATGTTTACAGCTTTTGTAAATTTTGTTTTTCTATTTTGCTTTTGTGATGTTTAAGTCAGATATTCCATTATGCAAAGGATTATTTGATTAAGTGGGTATTTAATTCTAAGGTGAGCAAAAATAATTTTAAATATCGAAGTAGGTTGAAGAATCATTTTAAGACTAAATCAATCGTAGAAGTAAAATCTCTTAAGTTTTAGCTTCAAATTAGCATGAACTCTAAAGGCAAAATCAATTATATTTGAAAATGTTCAAACATATCAAAATCAATTTTATACCTCCGGTAATCCATTTCAACGGTAGAGCATACCATTCCTTCCAGCCATCCAATTTTTAACAAAGAAAATTATCATGAGATCTAAGTTAATGTGTTAAAAACCGAATCGAACCATACAATTCAACTAGTTGAATCTTGATCTAGCACTGTCTAAGATTCGGTTTTGATCATGGTTTCACCCTGATTCAAATGGTTTAAAGCAGTTGAACCATAACCTTGATGACCTTGATGTATCGCGGTTCGGTTATAAAAACATTGGTTTATACGTTGGCACAGAAAAACAATATAGAAGAGAAAAAATTTCGCTGAATCCAAAAGGAAACAAACATAAAACCATCCATCTATCACAATGCCAAATTTACATGATTAGTTAGATAACTAATCTAATACCTAAACCAAATTCAAACAGTAAACCAAGTTGGTAATTTAGGTTTAAAAAGGGAAGGTATTCAAAGGGATACCAGCAGCACAAATACTCGAACAATGTTTCTAATCTGATGAGAGCTAAATCAGATTACCAACCCATCAAGGTTCTCCTAACTTTGTCGACAATCTGACTTCTTGCTTTACTGCTGTTCAACGGAAACTCTCGGCTTTCGTCCAACAAAAACCTGTAGACTTCCCACTGGCGTTCTTGCGTCGAATGTCTAACAACTTCAGCCTGCAGTAAGAGTAAATAATAAGTGAGAAATAGGAACAGATTTTATTTAGAAACTGCAACATGATTTCTTCAAACAACGTCGAAATGTTCACGAGTTGTTTAGGAGAGCTGATGAAAATGACTTATGGCATGTTCATGAAATGTTTCCAACTTATGAACACAGCTTATAGTTAGTTCAGAAAAAAAAAAAAAAACAGCTTTATAGCTTATATAAAAACACGAGGCCTGTAACTCAAGTAAATGCTTACCGAGAAAATGAACACACCCAATGCTTTTAAGGCCAAAGTAACATCATAGAAAACACGAGGCCTTCCTTTTCCAGACAGTTCGACAGGATTGGCAACCAGTAGTTCAATATCTGGACCCCGGTTCACAATAATAACCCGCAAAGGATGAAGCATCTCTTCTTTCAAGCTGGAACACAGAGTTTTCTGACGTTCAGGATCTACGATCTTTTCACCATCTTTTTGCTGAACAAATAAGTCAATATTTTGAAAGCCTTTCACACTTGAAGTGAATCTACCGTAAGCAACCTGATCGAGAAAGGAACAATGACTATAAATAAACCAATTGCAACGAAAATTTATGAAACTAAACATATGGTAACAGATGGTATATTTATAGCGCCACCGTAGCCTCTATTTGACAACACTTTTGAAAAGCATATCTTGGAACAATAGTAATTTGTTCAAATTCTGCTACGCTATAGCGCTGCAATAGCCGCTATTTGACCACACTGATATCTGTATCGAACCGAGATATGACTCGCATGTATCGTAAGATATTGATAGCCATGGTAAACACAGTACACTAGGGGAGATTATTTCAAAAAAGAAAAAAATTCACTAGGGAGAAGCAGAAGGCGATATGCCTGTATAAATGACAACAACTTAGTAGGACAAAGTACCTTAATATCAGAATCCTTAGAAATCCTCATAATGTCATAACACAAGCCTTTCTGATCAACACAATGTATCTGAAGTAAAGTATTAGCTGGGCTCAATGTATTATCCACCGTAACCGTTGGTTTCTTCAGTGTCGTCATGTCTTGACTGAGAGGATGCAAAGACACCTTGTCTAACAACTCAGGACCAAATAATTCTTCAGAATAAGCCGGTGGAAGAGAAGAAAACCCCTGCAAATGTCCATATTCAGGTCCAGCTAACTGCAGTTCACTGGAGATACACCTCTCTCCTAAGGCATTCTTAAGATACTCGCATACATCGTCTCGCCTCTTTTTGGTGTGAAACAATTCCCTGTTTTTCAATATAAAAAAGTATAAATATATTACAACATGTCGCATAAAGTTACTATAACTACAAAAATGCAGGAGCACATGGATGGTTAACTGAAAAGCTAAGTTGCAAGTATAAGAGTACAGTATCGGGAGATACATGTACGAGAATTTTAGAAAATCAAAGGAACAAATATATAAAGACGAACCAGTTATATATAACATAAAAAAGATTTGGGAGGGAAGAGTTCAAAGACGCAGAATAAATAGAATTGAATCAAGAAACATATACAAGAAACAAGGATTTATTGACAGAATTTATAATAACCTCATTACAAAATAAACTCATTGATCATAGAAATTGATTATCTAATTACTACCAAGAATCTTTATTAACTTCTTACATTATAAATCAGAATTGAATCAAGAAACATATACAAGAAAAAGGGAAAGAATCCACTAGGTAAAGCATCAAAGTTATCAACGAAAGGAATCTAAAAAAACCTAATTTTTAAATGGGATCATAAAGAGAATCCAGCAGAATCAGAATATAAACAAAATCTTGCGCGTATAGGTATCTGTCACATGTACTACTTTAATTTTAGATCAAATCATTGCCTTATAGGTGGATATGATAATAAAGAGAATCCAACAGAATCAGGATATAAACATAATCTTAAAAATAAGAATCTCATAAAGCTACACTTACATTTCATCGGTGATAAAGAACAAATCTAGTGCCCTTCCATCTGGTGTTGGCATCACTTTAACCCTCTGAATAGTCAGTTGAAGGTTACACAAGATTTCATTAATATCTACAAAGTTGACGGAAAAAAAATAGTGTTAAAAAAGATTATATTCCATTCCATATGCTACATCATAAGAGAGAAAACAAAGTGATATATAACATAACTAGTTACCATGTAATAATCCCTTTTCATCAAAAATCCAAACCTTCAACAAGTAAATTGGAGGTGGTGAAGGATTAGTTGATTGATTGAAATTATACGAAAACAAACATGATGGACAAGGTGAAAGAAGCCTTGTCTTCAAGCTTTCCCAATCAATTTTGAGTGATGCAGGATGCGGAATAACCCAAAATACTATGTAGCACCATCTTCCATCCGTTGATATGTCTACATCAACATCAAAAATTCGTCATGATTGTTAATACGCAAACAAGGGTCATTAAAAATCATAGAAAGTTTAATATGAAATACAAGTAAAACAAACACAACAAAAGTTGAAGAAAACAAGTTCTATAGTGAACCACCTTATCCTCTTAAAATTTACCAAAAAACATGAACAATTGATGCGTCCGTGACAAGAATTCTCTAACTTTGAACTCTCTATCTCTCTCAATTCTCTAAACATCACTAATTTTCTCATTTTATCACAATTTTTTCAAAAGATTTTTGCAATCAAAAGGTAGAGAATCAGAATCCTTTCATCCGCAAATCAAATACCGAGAGTAGAAATTCACAATACTCTCCTTCCTCACAAATGAGACCTCGTGATTGAGACAATAACATGATCGATGTCAGTTTGACAAAACAAGATAAAACAAATACGAGTTGAATTTTGAGATATCATATTCATTTTCTTTTACTTTACCAAACAACTACATCGTATCGTACCATTGTCTCAAATCTGACAATAATGATGATCGTACAATTTTCAAGTACCGTACGTTACAATAAAGAGAACCGCAAAATTCTACTATCGAAAATTTTCGACCATTTTCCAAAGAAAAAAATCCAAAACAAAGTAAAGATTTGAAATTTAACAAAAAATGAAGAAACCCAGATGAGAAAAATGATATACCAGCTCGAGTAATGCGAAGACCGAATTCAAGAATGATTCTGCAAAGGTCACAGCCAAGACCAGCTTTGTCGGGACAATTGACAGTGACAACAGTTGGTTCGTTGGTGTTCTTAGCATGCTGGATCACAACGATATCGTCCCATGGTATCCCCATCACTGAGAAATGATGAATTCAATGGAGAATTGTCGATGGAAATAGCATTGCCGGAGCTCCGGCGAGGTATCTCCGGCGAGTGATTTTGTAATGTTTGAGAAGAAGAGAAGAAGAAGAACTTAACAGAGTGTAATATTTTATGATTATATAGCAAAAAGAAAATTGTTTATTTTAATAATTAATTAATTAATAAATAAATCTTTACAATTGAACTTTTCTTACCCACAAAGTTTTGTAATGAGCTTTTTTAACCCACAAAAAATAATGCTTTATGAATTTTTATTTTGGACTATACTTTTAATGTTTTAATATATTTTTAGTGATAGAGACAGTAAATAAATATGTTTTGGTGTCTCTTCTTGTAAGTTTACATTTCATTCCCACCACTAGCATTTTGGTACTGTGGTACCCAAATAATTTGTGAAACACCTTAGGGTTTTTTGTTAAGCTACTCTTTATATTTTTTAATAAGTTTTTATATTTATGTCTATAATATTTTAATAATTTATTTTATAAAAAATTGAATTTCTTGATTAAATAAAAAACTTATTTTTTTATCAATAAATCTAATGGCTTTATCCTCAAATTGAATAAGTGAGAAATATTAGGTTCAAACATCACATTTGCATATATAATGTCATATTTATACTAACTGAAATTTATTTAAAGTGTTAATTTTTTTTTAATATTTTTATATTCACATCAAGTATAGATGGCATCCTCTACCAAATGGTTTGTTTTTTCTTTATCATTTTGCCAAATCTACCAAATAGTAAAAGAGATTAAATATTTATCATTCGTGTCACATTTATAAATAGTTAATTTTTATGTATCTTTTTCATGAAAAGAAATTAGGATGAAAGGATATTCATATAAATAGTTCCTACAAAAAATAAATTCATAAATAGTTAATTTTGGTGAAATAGTAACTTATGTATTTTTAGGTTTATACAGAAAACATATTCATCAGGTAAAGATTTAATTTTAATCAAAAATAAAATATGATACTATATATGTTTATATCTATGTTTTGGTCAACAATTACCATTAATATTTACTATATAAATTTTGGTCAAAAGAAATTTGCTATATAAATAAATATTATACATTAATTGTATATACATTTTTTTCATTAATTACCATTCAAAATATTAGTAATTATTAAATATAATAATATATTTATAAAAAATAGAAAATGTTGTTTTTAATTGATTTAACTAATTTGACATTTTAACAATTTGAGTAATATTTTATCCGAAATGAAATATAAGTAAATCAGATATGTTTGTTCAAGATTTTGGTCAAATATAAATTTGTTTAGGGTCAATGCTATAAGGTATTAAGGTATTTAAATATAGAAATTTGAATTTAATAATATAGAAAATTAAATATTTAAAAAATTGAATGTACAAACTGAAAAAAATAGGTAAAATTACATTACAAATTATTTATCTTATTCTTTTTGTAACACTTTGGTTATTGGTCATTTTTCTTTGATCTGTAACACTTTATTTATTTGTAACACTTTGTTTTTTTATTTTTTTATTTATAACAATTTAGTCTTTTATCTTTTATAATATTCACTTATAAATCATTTTTCTCATTTATTTATTTATTAAAAAAAATGCTGAATTTTAATTTTTAAGATATTTTCTATTAAACTTAAACAAAATTCATAAATTTGATGAATATATTCATTATCTTCATTAACTTTTTCACATATTCACCTTATTTAAATGACCAAAGTGTTATAAACGGAGAAAATAGGAGTACTACTAAAGATCACATGAGATACTAGCTAGCAAAAACAACACAAATTCTCCAACAATCATTGACCTTTGCTTCGGCAAAATAAGAACATACGTCGTGTTCATCTGGCCTTAACCACAGGTTGCTCAATGCTCATGTTGTGTCCACATCAGTATACTTTTTTTGTTAGCATTATTGTTATATTACACCTTTTACGACAATAAAATAAATAAATATACTTACACACACGATGTTGACGTGGTCACTAAAACAAGTGCAGCCAAAACAAGGTGACGTTGATGTGTAAGCCTTTGATAGAACCATTTGTGGCCTGTGGTGCTGCTATTTCCGCGCACTGAATCCACATGACTTATTTTTTTACCTCATTACTACTTTTTCTTTTTTGTCTATCGAAAATGAATGATTTAAGGTTAATTTTGCATGAAATCATCCTTTTTAAATTGTTTTTTTTCCTTGTTATAATAAGTAAATGTAATTTTTTATATATTTGTTTGTTTTTGATTTTGCGTCTTCATGCGGTGTATTTTGTTTTTCTGTGTTTGTACGGTGTTTATTTGTTTCGTATTGAATGAGTAGTTTCGATTTAGTGCAGATTCAATCAATGTCGACTTTTGTGTTATCAACGCTATAAATCTGGAAATATGAATATTTCGGACACTTCAATATAGTCATATTTGAAAACATATGTACTTTTTTTATTATTCTAAGGAAAATATCTCACATTGAAGGTGTCAAATACTAAAAAACAAAATGTTGCAATTTGTAATATATTTTTTGTCTAGCAATCTAAAGATGCAAATAATTGAAAATAGAAAATGGTAAATATAAAATTAATTTATAGTGGATGGTGCACATTGAGTGATGTCATTTTGGGTCTGCTATTGCTTGGCACAACCAAGTGATGCAATCATTATAGTACAAAATTAATAGTATATAGTATCAAGTTGTTAAGTTGAAAAATCAATTGGTTGCAAAGAGACAAATCATTGAAAAAGATAAGTTTGTCTATGTGAAAAGGAAATATCATGGAAAATTCATTTGAGCCACCCATCTATAGGAGCCAGATGAGAATGTTAGCTAATCAAAGGTGGATTAGCAATAAACAAATTCACCTAATAGAGTTTTACTTGATCTCAAGTTCATTGTTTTATCAATGGTCAAATAGATTACACGATATAATATCTAGCAAACCTTATCAACAAAAAATAAATTAAAAATTCCTTTTAAATGACATAGAAATTAGGAATTAAGTGTCACAAATCCTACCAACCAATCAAATTCGATCACCTATATTATTTTCTTTGAGCTGGATCGTTAAATCTCATATTGCAAGTGATTGCTGGCTTAATGACAAGATCTCTTGTTCAACAACATAATGATAGTGTTTAATGGAAAATTAGATATAAAGTGGGGATGACATGCGTGGAGACATAAACTAAGCATAACATATATCTTAAACTCATAAGACACAAGGAAGTGCATTCTACTGCTTTTAAATTAATAAGCACGTGGACATAATATATAGTCATAAAAAAATTGAATGTCCAAGATGTTTCAAATAGGATTATTTTCATAAGATATATATTTTTTTAAAACAATTTCATTAATTAATAAGTGTTCAATATAATTTGGTATGTCAATTAATAATATTTGGGAACTAGCTACATATATGGTCGTCTTAACTAAATTATGAGCAACTTCATTTGCTTGTCTTCTAATAAACTCAGCACTAGAGTTACTAACATAAAAAGAGTTATAAAGTCTTCTACAATGTGAAATGATTTCTCCAAACTCGGAAGCATCATGATTATTTGAATGAAAATCATCTATCACCAACTTCGAGTCAAGTTCAAAATTCACCGGTTCTAAATTTAATTCATGAACCCACGAGAGCGCTGACAAGAAGCCAAGAGCTTCGCCAACACGAACATCACAACTTCGCTGACACATAAGCGCCCTTCTCATCTCGAATACAAACACCTATCCCAACTATATTATTATGCGATGAAAAGGAGACATCAATATTACATTTCACTCACCCATTGGCCGACTTATTCCATTTAATCCCGATAGTCGTAGGCTGACCCGTCGCATCAGGTCTAACATGTTGCACTGCACATCAGTCATTAATCAAGGCAGCAACTCGTGAAAAGACAAAATTATGTGCGTCAATCACATTGTTCCAAATACGATTATTTCTTTGCTTCTAAATACTCCAAATAACACATGACACGAGCGAATCATTATCGTTAGAGAGCTGTTGCAACAAATCAAAGATTAAATCTGAAGCTGCATAATTATTATGCAATGTTGCTATAATTTTATTTCTCAAACTGCACATGCTCTAAACATTTTTTGCTATTCGGACAATCAAGAATTATTTTCATAAGATGTTTAGGATAATTATGAGAACAAGTTAAGACATGTTTACAAATTAGTTTCAATTTCTTAAACTCTTTATTAGGATGGCTGGCAAAACAACTTATTAGTTATATGATAAGTGCTCACTTATGTTATTAGGATCAGAGACGATTTTGTCTGATGATGATCAATGGCGGAACCAGGAAATAAAATTTGGGGGAAGGGGGGCACTAAAAAATTTATAATATATATTATATAGATTAATTAAAAAAATGATATTCCATACAAAAATTTAATTAATAAAAGACACAAATTTGATCATAAAAATAAATAAATTGTTTACCTTTAATAATATTTTATCTGTGCCAAGTGACTTGAAATTATCAATAATTTACTTTAATATAATACTTGTACGAAGAGAATGTATATGACTCCTCTGCATGATAGGAGTATATATAACCCCGATGTCAAGACCATCGATGAGCATATCAACACAATCAAGTGCAAAATGGCTGAAGAGCCATGATAAGCAATAAATACTTACTATTTCGATGTCGTCCGTTACAGAAGGCAAGACTTCCTAAACCGTTAACCTAAGTGGACGACCCAAGGCCTGCAGCACTTTGGGCCTTGCTCGATGATAGAGGAGGAGGATCTTCCCAGCTTGGGCCTTAAGCCCAATCCAAAACACTTATGCTATATTACTTAATTGATTAAGTTGTTTATGAAAACATGGCTTACATAACATAGTGAATCAATTTTGGGAGAGACATAGCATAGTCTATTAGATAAGAGAGTAGTTTGTTCTTAATATTATTCCAATAATTTAAAAATATAGTTACAATTTACAAAGATGAAGTGATATAAAAAAGATATTGAATTTTTATTAAATACTGGTATAAATTAGAAAATACATGTCATCTAGTAAATGTAACTATAGACGATATTATTGAAGGGGTCAAAATTCAAATCTAAGATTCCTCAATTCTCTAATTTAAAATGTATGAGTTTATCTTAGTCATATACTAATTATGAATTACCAAATCCATTCCTCTAAAAACCGAAAAATTAATATTAAATATATTGTTTTGGTTAAATTTTTTCGAGATTTACTTCTGCAACCCTCCTAGTTTCTCGCGCGTCTTACGCCTTTTCCGTTTTACCCCTTCAGCTACCTAATTCTTTTTTGAAAAATGACGTCCAACTCTAGTAGGGTGTTTTGGTAGGGGTGCTCGCGGTGCGGTTAGGTTCGGTTTTGAGCCAAAAAGTCATCCTAACCGCGAGTTAAAATTGCATGCGGTTCGGTTTGGTTCGGTTGGTTTTTAAAAAGTCATCCAAACCAAACCAATGCGGTTAGGATCGGTTCGGTGGTTACGGTTTATACAATAATTAAAATATACTGAAATTAAATTAAACTAAATACAAAGAGTGACCGCGGTTTACATGCATGCTCTTACTTTTTTTTAAATAACAAAAATATTCATTAAAATCGGGGAACATCCAAACCCAAATCCAATCAACTCGGATTTTTCTCGTCAAAGCGGGTACGATTTGGACGGATGCCCACGGGTCTGAGTTTTATCGTCATGCCTACACATAAGGTAGTAAATAATTGAATAATGAAACTATATATCAAGATTTGTTGTGAACTTTGTTTCAAAGATATATTTGTCTATTGTTTTTTGGACTATGTATATTTGCATATAATAAAAACTTAAATATGGTTTTAATGGTATTGGAATATAATATAAACTTAATGCGGTTTTAGCGGTTAACCGCAGTGTTTGCGGTTTTTGCGGTTCGCGGTTTTGAAGTTTGCGGTTGAATAAAAATATCATCCAAATACATCTAAACCAAATGCGTTTTTTGCGGTTTTCGGTTTGGATTAATTCAGTTTGCGGTTTTACTTTTGGATTGGTTCAGATACGATCACCCCTATTTTGGGGTGTATCTGCTACCTAAGTAGTAAAGAGAAGTATTTTGGTAAAATTGTATGGCACACAAGAAAATGAATAACGTGACAAAAGTAAATTTCAATTTTTTTCATTAAAGCAGCGTATGGTCCAAGTCCATATTGAAAATCAAAATGGGCTCGACCCACCACATTACAAACAGGCCCACAAACATAATCGTTCACTGTAATTCTAACCGCGGAGGATTAACAACAAAACATCAACTAATAAAGAACAAATCCAATTCTTATCGCACAGTTTTATTTTCTGTCCTCTCTTTAATTTTCTTAACTTTTATTCATTTCACTCGAAAGGAGTAGTTAAAGACAGAAACATAGTTTTCTCAAATTTGTTTGCATTTGAAATTCATCAGTAACAACAGATCAACATTTTTTGGAATCATTCAAATCTAATGCGATCGCACAATAAGGTACGCGATCCTTCACTCTTCTCTCGATTTTGTTCTGTCAATTTTCTTCTCATTTTATTTTGAAATTTTATAATGAACGATACGAGTTCATATTTCTACGCAATAATAGATTGAAGGATTCATTGTGTTATATATTTTGATTGATCATTGTTTGATACCTAATGGTCGCATAGCGGAGTGGATATCGCGTTAGACTCCGAATCTAAAGGTCGTGGGTTCGATTCCCACTGCGATCATTTATATTTTTTTGTTATTTGTTTGGTTTTTTGTCATGTTTGAAATTTCATGTTACTCCTACAAACGTGTCTTGTTTATATTTTAGAAAAAATGGATTTTCTTTTGGTTGTTGTTGGAAGAGTTGGTGTTTACAAAATTGATTTTTGAAAGAATCATTGTTAAAAAATAGTTAATTTGTGATTAGGAATACTGATTTTCTTTAAATGCTGTGGTGCTCTCATCTTGACTACTAAAATGTTCACTTTTTTACACAATGCAACCACTTGATGCCAGAACTGACCACCGAACCCGATTAAACTGGTGGTGAAAATATTTACACAATGCAAGATGATTTGGTGTATGTGAAACATAAGTGTGTGTTTGTAATTTGTGTAGTTGTTTATTAAATTTGATTTTTAATGAAATTGCTTATATAAAATTGAGTATCAAATGAAGTCATTTATATTTGGACGTTTTTACTGTAAATGCATCGATTGAAACCCAGTGCAAACAATGTTCGGACAAGAAATTCAATATTGCTTCAAAGTAACTAAACATTAGATTTTTGGCAAAAATCACTTTTGACAAAAGACAGACCTAATTTTGACACTATGTTCAATGTATCCAAACATGCACTTAATAAGAAAACAAGTCACTATTTAACCTCATTTTTCTTCCCTTATTTTCCGTTATCCTAATTCCTAGTAGGCCTATAAGTTGTGCAAACCTCTTATCTTTAAAATGTCTAGATTCATCGTCTATCTGAATCTGAAATGAATGCATTCTGAGCTTAGGGATTTGGCTGTACTGGATCAAGACTTAAGATATGATACAAATTACTCTTGGAGTATTATTTAACATAACTAGTGTAGTAGTTCATTTGGTTTATGTCAAATTGATGAGTCACTTGATCCATAGTGGAACCAGTCAATAAAAAATTGTTGAGACCGAGCAATTATTTGTTTGCGCCGGCTGTCTTATTAGATGTGATATTTTCTTAGAGTTTATGCATCTACGCACACTTAAAAGTATCAAATGTGTCTAGTTTTGGAGTTCATGTTGGGTGTTAGGACAACTATGACCGATAAAAAGTATAGTCGATTAGCTCCAAAATTGTCCTGTGATGTGTTTAAGACTGCTTATGAGAATTCCGATGGAGTTTCTTAATGAAAGCATTCGCCTAAGCTGCAGTTCACCTTAACTGTGCAGTGTAGACCGTAATTTATAGCTAATGGCTAACTATTGGAAAAACCTTTTTAACTTATTCCTCAGACAGTTACCTCAATAAACCAACATTTTGGTGATCTTAATTCTTCATTTTATTTGCACTACAGTAAGTATTTCATTTGTATAGTAACTGCAATCCATCTGCGGCAGGTACTCAAGAAAGTCTCCAGAGATGGTAGTTATGTGTCTAGAATATTTTTTTATCGTCAAACATGAGAATGTCTTTAATTTTAGGTATCTTTTATTTGTACCGATCCAACATTAGTGTACGTCTTGAGGTTGAGGCTACACACAAATATTGATACACACGTTAAATATGTATGAGAGATATTATTAATAGGGAATGCACATGAAGATATAGTATACAAATAGTTAATGCTTATGTGTTTCTGTTGTCTAATGAAAGCAATTTCAAAGATGTTATAGGCTGAGGATGCAATTTGAACTTTATATCAAGATTATGACCGGGAAAAATATTTTTGCAGTTGTGAAGACATGAATTGGGTTCAACGAAAGGTCCACCTTTACAATGTGACTTTTGGGCTTTATATGTTGGATTGGTGGGAGCGTTGTTCATTCAGTATCCTTTATTGCACTTTATTCTACATATATTTTGATTCCTTTAGATGTCTATTCCTTCGTTCGTAGTTTTCCTAAAATGTTTTTTTTTTTGTTATTTATGTGAAACTGAGATTCATATAAAATTGTCTGAAAACAAAAGTTTTTTAGCTGTCTTTTTTGTTGGAAATACAACTCAAATCATGTTAGGGATTTTTTCCAAAAGAAATGAGCAATCTTTTAAATTCATATGCTATCGTGTTTTGGTGAAAGCAAATAAATGCTTGTTACAGTAGTTTCTTAACTATTACAGATATTTTGGTGATTGTACTAATGTGTTTTGTAGTACGGTACATTACCCAGTTCTTCAAGAGGTAGTTTATTTACTCCCTTCTCATCTATCTTTCTATGTTTTTGGTCAAGTAGCTTAGTGATTAGACTCACACTTTAAGTTTCAAGAAGTAGGGAAATCCGGGGTTTGAACCCCAATCCCTCCAATAATGTCCCTGAGGACTCTCATCCATCTTTTTTATTAGTGACATATATGGCATTCAGCCATTTCTTAACATCCAAGTTTACTACATTATTTTTGTTTTTGTGTGTGTATTTATTAAGTTATCTAATATTTTATTGCAAATTTTGCAATTACTTTTGTTGATTAGAAATATGTATTGTGTAATACTGCATAGAATATTTAACATGAATGGGAATAGAACTCCAAAGTGTGTGTTTCCACTCCAACCTTTTGGTTTTTGATTCGCCTCTACCAATCTATGTATATTAGATGCAAATGGGAACAATGGCGAATCTCCTTTAGGATACTTTTGCACAAACACACTGCGCTTATCTTTCAATAGTATTTTACAGAAAAATGTTTCTTACACTTGCTCTCGTGCACTACAGAAGAGAAAAATAATTTAGAGATTGAAAAATAGTAGAAACAAAAGGCAAGAATAATGCTAAAATTTCTGTCTCAAAATGTCTATTTATAGAGAAACTTATGCCACTTAGTGAAGAGAAACAACTCTATTCTGCACTGGTTAATTAATATTAATATAAATAGATATATGATAATAACGTTCATAATATTACATAACCGCTGTTTTGGTTCATTCACCGCGCACTGCTAGACCAATACAACGGTAATGAACATTATTATCACATATTTGTTCGTATTAGCCAGTGTATAATAGAGAACTTCACCAATTGACATAAGATTCTCTATAAATAGAGACATTTTGGTGACAAAGGTATGAATTTGAGCATTACTCTCACCCTTTTCTCTACCATTTTCCAATCTCCGAATCATTTTCTCTTCTCTAATGCATGAGAGCAAAAATAAGAAACGTTTTTCTTTAAACTAGTATTGAAAGATAAACTTTGTTTGTGCAATTTACATTAAAGGTTACCAAACTATCCAAAAGACACACTTTGTACTTCTTTAAGTGCATTTTCTTCATTGTTTAAGTTTTTTTGCAGCAATTCCACATCACAATTTCTAACACCCTTACACCTTAGCATCCAATTCAGCTCTAGTTTTCAATTATGAATATGAAAGTAAATGTAGAACAGCCCTCTATAATAAAGTTACATTCAAAATACAAATTCTCAAGATCTTCGATTAATCTATTGCTGAAGCTACATAAACTGTAATCTCAGCATTTAAGCGGCAATCTCCAGTACCAAAAGGTACTAAGCCACATTAATTTATTTTATTATTTGTAATCTTGCATTTATATAACACCAATACTTCAGATTAAAGACGTCTGACACTGACATGACACCTAACACACGTGGTTACATTCAATCACATTTTTTTAAAATGATTACCTATGCCTACTTGTCTGGTATCCGTGTCGGTTTCATATTTACAAGAGAATGTGTATTTGCTACTATGAATTTGACCTTTTTCACCTATCTAAAATGTGTGTATTATTTAAATGTCAGGTATATTCTGTGCATTATTTAAATGTCAGATATCTCTGGTAAGAAGCAAAATCATTTGCATATGAAGATGCCTATCCAGATCTTCACTTGAGGATTTAATTTAGTTGCAGTTGGTGTGTTTGGCATAGCTGAAGCTGACTAGAATATATCTTTTAGCAGTGTGATATGGAAAAATTTGAGAATTTCTTAAATCTGTCAAAAGAATTGGGATGCTCATGTTTGTGATACTGTCGTTAATCTTATTTAAATATTTATTTGTTTATAAGCTTGTTTTAGGTGTCAATTGGCATTTTTTACACTGTTAATTATTATTGGTAATGTTGATTATTAAGTGTTTTGATCATTTGAAATTATTAGCTGATTCAATGTAATCTCCTTTTGTGATTTTATTGCTTATCCATGTCTAGTAAATACATTTTCTTGTCCTATGATTCTTTTAAGGAACGCCTAATATTCTTGGTTTAACGTTGAATTGGAGAACCAACCAAGGTTGAAGCTAGCAGAAGTTGCTAGTCTTCCATGTGGTAAACTAATGTTTTGGGTTTTGGTTGTAAAAATTGTTTATATTTAGGGTGTGTACGGTTGGGTGGAAAGAAAATAGTCCACAATTATACATCGGTTTCTGTATTTTCTTTCATCCCCTTTTCTTTCTATCAAACGAAACAAACCATTAATGTTATATTAGTGTCTCGAATAGGATTTCCTCCGATTGAAGGAACCTATGAGAATAAGGAAAAACAAAATGTTAAATGGTGAGGTTGGATCAATTTGGCAAATATGTCTTGTATTCTTGTTTTTTAAAATGATTCATCCTTGTATTTTTTTATTTATTTATAATTCATTCTTGTCTTAATGTAATTTGGTTGGTGTATATTTGAACTATTTGAAAGAAAGAAATGTTGAGTAAATTATCATTTTTGGTAAAAATAATATTAAGTAATTTATTTATCCTTGCATTCTTGTAATGTCACGTATCGGTAATAATTATATCAGGTGTGGAAAGTTTGCACCCATAAAAGAAAAAGATCTATATTATATGAACACCTTTATATGGACAAAAATATAACATCCGTATTTTATTTCAATTTATGTATAATTCTCGAAAGATAGAAAAGTATTAAGAAAATAAAAAGTGACATAAATATATAAATTGTTGCATTTTATTTGTAAATTCACGTTAAAATAACATTTTTCAAGAGGTGTGGAAAATATGACACAAAAGAAAGAAAAAAAAAATTAGGTGTGGAAAATATGATACACAAAAAACATGTGGAATTATTCTTTACTTCTTAAATATGAATAAAAATTAGTTTAAAACATTGCTGCATTTGGTCTAAATTTTAGACCAAATATATAAAAAATCATGACAAACTTTTATGGCAAAATTACACGTTTGATCTTTTATCTTATTTTTTTTTTGTAACATTTTGATCCTTTATGTTTTATTTGTAACATTTTGGTCATTTATCTTATATATTTGTAACACTTTGGTCATTTATCTTTTATTTGTAACGCTTTAGTCTTTTATCTTTTATAACATTTACATATAAATCCTTTTTTTTTTTTTATATTCTTTTTTATTAAAAAATTTCTGAATTTTATTTGTTAAGATGATTTTTATTAAAATTAAATAAAAATCATAATTATGATGATAATGTTCATCATCTTCATCAATTCTTTCATATTTTCATGTTTTTTAAAGGACTAAAATGTTACAAATAAAAGATAAAAGATCAAAGTGTTACAAAAAAATAAAATAAAGAATCAAAATATTACAAATAAAAGATAAAAAACCAAAATATTACAAAAAAATAAAATAAAGGACCAAACATATAATTTTTCCTTAATTATTTATGCTTGAGATTGGAGTAGTCTTAAATTTAAAAATATTCCACCTTAACTTATTTAATTATTATTAATGCCATCATCATAAAAGATACTATTATTAAATTAGATTTAGATTTATATTTTGAGTATCAGTGTTGGCAAATAAAGAAGAATCTGGAACCAACCAGAAAGAATATAACGTGTAAAAAGCGCTCACACTATTCGTTACTGGTGTGTTTGGTTTGGAAGAGAAGTTGTGAAGAGAGAAATAGGTGAGAGAGAGTAAGAGATGAGAGAAATAGAGTAGATTTGAGGTATTGTTTGGTTTAAGAAAAAGATAAGAGAAATAGAAGAGAGAGAAGTGTGTTTATTTTTTAAAAGACAAAAATGCCCTTTAACTAAAAGTCCAATATACAATTTTATTTTATTTTGAATTTTGTTTTATATGAACATAATCTTCTTAGTAATTCTTAGTCATTGCATTGATCTTCCTGGAGAAAAAACACCGCTTAGAAATCTAACAAGAAAAGAGACTTTGAAGGTTGAAAAACACACAAGAAGGGGGGGGGGGTTGAATTGTGTTGAGACTTTTTCTAAGTTAAAACAAATTGCAGCGGATAAGGTATAACACACACAATATATGAGGATAGGGTTAGAGAGAGATGCTCAGAATTTTTATACTGGTTCCTCCCACTAACAGGAGTAGTCCAGTCCTCTTGTCCTTCACAAGAGATTTCACTATAATCACTCAGATTACAAATGCTCAAGCACTAAGCAAGAGACTTCAAACTGCTCAAGCACAAAGCAAGAGACTTCTAACTGCTCAAGCACAAAGCAAGAGACTTCCAATGCTCAAGCACAAAGCAAGAGACTTCCAATGCTCAAGCACAAAGCAAGAGACTTCCAATGCTCAAGCACAAAGCAAGAGACTTCCAATGCTCAAGCACAAAGCAAGAGACTTCCAATGCTCAAGCACAAAGCAAGAGACTTCCAATGCTCAAGCACAAAGCAAGAGACTTCCAATGCTCAAGCACAAAGCAAGAGACTTCAAACTGGTTTTAATGTTAATAAAGATAAGAGATTAACACTTGATATACAATCAGAGGTGTTTACAAAATACAACGCAGTTACAAGACTAACTTAGAAAATTATCACAAAGTTTCTAAGTGTTTGATAGCTTCAGAATTTGACAGAGTTTCAGCACGTTCAGAAGCTTAAGTCTTGATTCCATTTCTTCACAAATCTTCTTCCTTTTATAGATGATAAAATGAACGTTGAACATTATAGCCGTTTGAAGAATTGAGACGCTCCTTTGTATAGATCAGTGAGCTTATTAGCTGTTCTGATTTGCAGTAGCTTAGGAGCTTAACGTTTACTACAAAATGAGAGATTCCTTTTGGCTTTTGATATTTGAACCTTGGTGAAAGCCAAATAAGGAAATAATCGTTTCTGAAGCCTGACTTGAAAAGGACCTTTCCATGGTCAAACCTTTTCATTCTTGGTTTCTGCGTTTGGACTTAGTCAGGCACAGTCTTCAATAAAATTGTACTCTCAAATGTAGCTTAACACTTATATCTGACGAGCCTTCAGATTTTGATAAGCTCAGAATTACTTGTTTCAGATCTGGTGAGCTCAGATGTTCTTCAGATTTTGATAGGCTCAGATTTACTTGTTTCAGATCTGGTGAGCTCAGATGTTCTTCAGATTTTGATAGGCTCAGAATTACTTGTTTCAGATCTGGTGAGCTCAGAAGTAATTCCTTCAGAAATTCTAAGGTTCAGATAATAACTTCAGAGTTTCACAGGCTCAGAATTACTTGCTTCAGATCTGGTGAGCTCAGAAGTAATTCCTTCAGAAATTCTAAGGTTCAGATAATAACTTCAGAGTTTCATAGGCTCAGAATTACTTGCTTCAGATCTGGTGAGCTCAGAAGTAATTCCTTCAGAAATTCTAAGGTTCAGATAATAACTTCAGAGTTTCATAGGCTCAGAATTACTTGCTTCAGATCCGGTGAGCTCAGAAGTAATTCCTTCAGAAATTCTAGGGTTCTTTAGTACGCAAATTTTAACTTTTAATCCTGCACACTGAATTAAATTATTAGTACTCCAATTTAACCTTAAATACATTGTTATCATCAAAATCAATTAAGGAGATACAAAATCATAATTTTGTTCCAACAGACTTAACATACAAAACCAAAACACTAGAAAATGTAATATTTCGTATAAAAAAACAACATGCTAAAACTAATAAAGCTTTGAGCTTTTCCTGGATTTAACAACAAATCACATAAAAATTATTTACTCTTTATTAAAGCTACACCATTCAAAAGAAAAACAAAAAAATGTCAAACATGCTACTACAAATGGCTATTGCTAAATAGGTAGAAAATGTTTGAAGTTATGATATGATGAAGAATCAACAAAAGAGAGGGGTGATTATAAAAATGGGATTGGGATAAAAAGGGTGACACGAGAGGGGTAATAATGGTAATAACATAAAAGAAACACAGTTAGCTCACTTTCTTCGCTAAAATGAGGAGACTGAAAAAAGCAGTGGGTCCCACAGCTTTTTTTCTCTCTTCTCTTTCTCTTTGCTAAACCAAAGAAGAAAGTACCTATTTCTACTCTATTTCTCTCTCTTTTATTTCTCTCTTCTCTAAATCAGCTGTACCAAACAGACCAGTACCCATTCAAACGGAACAAAAGAACATTCTAGAATCCAAAAAAACTCTATAAATAAAAATCAAAACTATACATTTCAATCGCATAACAAACACATTCACAACTTCATCACCCTAAAAACTTCTTTTCTCTCTCTTTCATTCATTCTTTTCTTTCAGTTACACAAAAACCAAACCCTAGCGATCTCAATCTGATCAACAATGGCAGGAAAAGGTGAAGGACCTGCAATCGGAATCGATCTCGGAACTACATACTCTTGCGTCGGAGTATGGCAACACGATCGCGTTGAGATCATTGCTAATGATCAAGGAAACCGTACTACTCCTTCGTATGTTGCTTTTACCGATAGTGAAAGATTGATCGGTGATGCCGCTAAGAATCAAGTCGCCATGAATCCAGTTAACACCGTTTTCGGTACGATTTCTATTCTTAATCTTGATCATTGCATTGCCTCTATTTGTTAATATTATCTACATTGTCTTTAGATTAAGTAAAGAATATTGAATATGAACATTGTAATGTTTACTTGTTATATTGGTTTGAATAAATATAATTAATAATTGAATTTTTAGGTTATGTTTGGATTGATGGAATCAAATGGATTAATGTGTATATTCGCTTGTTATAACTTATAAGTGATTTATTTGTTTGTATATTTATTTTGTATGTGATGTGATTATTTTGTGGTTTGTACGAATCGTGTCTTAATTGAATATTTGAATAGTCCCATGCAGAAATTTGGGTTTAGTATATATTTCTAAGGTAAATGTGATACGTTGACATGATATGCTTTGTTTTTGTTTTATGTGTTGATTTTTAATTGGTTTATTTGTTTCTTATTGGTTATTTGAATGTGTATGATAAAACAGATGCTAAGCGTTTGATTGGTAGGAGAGTTTCTGATGCCTCTGTTCAGAGTGATATGAAGCTATGGCCGTTCAAGGTTATCGCTGGTCCTGGCGAGAAGCCTATGATTGGTGTTAACTATAAGGGTGAGGAAAAGCAGTTTGCTGCTGAGGAAATTTCCTCAATGGTGCTTATGAAGATGCGTGAGATTGCCGAAGCTTATCTCGGTTCGACTGTGAAGAATGCTGTTGTTACAGTTCCTGCTTACTTCAATGACTCGCAGCGTCAAGCCACGAAGGACGCCGGTGTCATTGCTGGACTCAATGTTATGAGAATTATCAATGAGCCAACTGCAGCAGCTATTGCTTATGGGCTTGACAAGAAGGCTACAAGTGTTGGTGAGAAGAATGTGTTGATTTTTGATTTGGGAGGTGGTACTTTTGATGTGTCTCTTCTTACTATTGAAGAGGGTATTTTTGAAGTTAAAGCCACTGCTGGTGATACTCATCTTGGTGGTGAAGATTTTGATAATAGAATGGTTAATCATTTTGTTCAAGAGTTTAAGAGGAAGAATAAGAAGGATATTAGTGGAAACCCTAGGGCGCTTAGGAGGCTGAGGACTGCTTGTGAGAGAGCGAAGAGAACTCTCTCATCAACTGCACAGACAACAATTGAAATTGATTCTCTTTATGAAGGTGTTGATTTTTACACCACAATTACTCGCGCTAGGTTTGAAGAGCTTAACATGGATCTCTTTAGAAAGTGTATGGAGCCTGTTGAGAAGTGTTTGAGGGATGCAAAGATGGACAAGAACTCTGTTCATGATGTTGTCCTTGTTGGTGGTTCAACTAGGATTCCTAAAGTTCAACAATTGTTGCAAGACTTCTTCAATGGGAAGGAGCTTTGCAAGAGCATCAACCCCGACGAGGCTGTTGCATATGGAGCTGCTGTTCAAGCAGCTATTTTGAGCGGCGAAGGTAATGAAAAGGTTCAAGATTTGTTGCTTTTGGATGTCACCCCATTGTCTCTTGGTTTGGAGACTGCTGGAGGTGTCATGACTGTATTGATTCCAAGGAACACTACAATTCCAACCAAGAAGGAGCAAGTTTTCTCTACTTACTCGGACAATCAACCCGGTGTCTTGATCCAAGTTTATGAAGGTGAGAGAGCAAGAACAAGAGACAATAACTTGTTGGGTAAATTCGAGCTTTCCGGCATTCCTCCAGCTCCCCGCGGAGTTCCTCAAATCACTGTCTGTTTCGACATTGATGCCAATGGTATCTTGAATGTCTCTGCCGAGGACAAAACAACCGGGCAGAAGAACAAGATCACCATTACGAACGACAAAGGTAGACTCTCAAAGGAAGAAATCGAGAAGATGGTTGAGGAAGCAGAGAAATACAAGGCCGAAGATGAAGAACACAAGAAGAAGGTCGATGCAAGGAATGCTTTGGAAAACTATGCTTACAACATGAGGAACACAATTAAAGACGAAAAGATTGGATCAAAGCTTTCACCTGAAGACAAGAAGAAGATTGATGATGCAATTGAGGCTTCAATTCAATGGTTGGATAGCAACCAATTGGCAGAGGCTGATGAGTTTGAAGATAAGATGAAGGAACTTGAGAGCCTTTGCAACCCAATCATAGCTAAGATGTACCAAGGTGGTGGTGCTCCTGATATGGCTGGTGGTATGGATGATGAAGTTCCTCCAGCTGCAGGTGGTGCTGGTCCCAAGATTGAAGAAGTCGATTAAGTTTGATCTTTTAGTTGGTTAATTTTTGTTCAGGACCCTTTTATTTTTGCTTGTATTGGTCAGTGTTTTGGTGTTTTCCTTTCTGATATGGTGGATGGTTTTTTGTTTGCTTTTGAATAGTTTATCTTGACAAGAATTGTATGAAAAAATATGTTTTGGATTCTTTTTGGTAATGGAAGGAAATAATTTTACTGGCCAAACTTGTTCCCTTTATTTATTCTGTTTCACCAAAATCTGCTACATTACATTAACTGACTGTGATTGATTTATATAACTATCACAAACCTTCTGCTGTTCTATATTGATGACTAAATCGTTAGTTGAATTCGTAATCGATTGAAGTTGAATTAAATAAACAATGTAATGAAATGAAATTAAACAATGTGGCACCAAGATAATAAAAACAAGATCATAAAATCACAGCAAAAAAACTCTAGTCTATATGGAATCTTATTTAAATTAAGGGAGGAAAAAGGTGATGTCCACGGAATTGGATCTAAATCCTATGCAGTTGACTGTACTGCAGTCGGTAAATATGGACCGTAAAGATAACTTAAAACCATCTATCTCTGAATGAAGAAGAAAGAGAGAATTAAGAGAGTATTATTATATCACCACAAATAAAATAAATTAGAAAAAATGAGACCATAAAAATACAACTCATGTCATCTGTTTTTCATCTTTATGCCGAATGTAACTTATAGTAGTGATTTTGATTTTTACAATTTATCATAAATTGGCTTACCTATGTTAATTTATTTTTTTGGTAAGGTACATATGTTAATTTAGTTAGAGGCAATCTTTAGGAGAATTTCTAAAAACAACATACGACAATGTCAACCTAATTTTATATATTTTTCAAATGACTCACCGAAAATAAAAAAGAGAGAGCGTAGTCATACTTATGAGATAAGAGATCATATTGAATTGATAAAAAATAATTAAATGTGTATATAAGCGTTCATTAACTAATAACTAGTTGAGTAACCACCGTAACAAATTTCTAACTAACAAAGTAATCGCAACAAACTCTAATTATCTTAAACAAACATATAAAAATAATCTTAAAACACTAAAATAATAACTTTATAGATGTGTATTTTCTCGGTTTCCACTATGTTTCTTCCGTGAACAAACATGTTTTTCTTTCTTTGATTTTGTCTTAATCAAGTGTCATATGGTTGTTTCCACTTGCGTAAAAATATTAATCTCCTAAATTATTATTGACTTATGCAATACACAAGAATGGTTTAGCACCATTAACACACTATAATCACTTTAATCAGATACAATGTAAGCTGGGAGAAACAAAATCATGTTTCCTTGCCCATTGTTCTTCAAACTCACCTTATTTCCATGTCAACAATTCTGAGGAACTAAAAAACAAAATGAGAATGGTTCGATCTCCCGCAACTGCGATCGGAAGAGAGCTGAAACCACTTGAAGCCAGAATTGCTTTCAAACCAAATTAAACTGACGGTGAAAGCAAAAAAAATAAAATGAGAACCAATGAAGAAATTAAACTAGAAGAGGAACAAAACCTACGCATTTTATTGCCATTGCACCACCACAGTTTGACCGTGAGTTTTCTATTGTGGAAGCTACATGCACCACCACCACCATCACAAGCAGTCACCACTCACCAATGGGGGTGGCTCTTGTCGCGAAAGGTATTAGATGAATCATACAATTGAGTGGTGCCAACGTCCGAAAGGTATGATTTTGTAGTAGATGGTCCCTTCCCTTCCTAAAACGGCTTACGAGCGCCTCGCCTTGGTCGGCGAGAAGAAAGATAGAAAAGAAGAGGGAATCCAGACCCATACAAAAATCGGACTAATCCAAAACAAGCAATAACATGTAATAGGTCATTGCTTAGACCTTGAACTTTTTTAAACATATCAAATCTATTTATGCAAACATTAACCAACCCTAGTTCCACTCTTATATAGGAATCACTTTTCTCATTTCTAACAAACAAAATATAAATTAAAAATCAGGAAAAAATATTCTCATCTTTAACCTGCCTCCATATCATTAAAGATAAACAGACAATCCATTCTAAACATTGAAAATAACAAAATCCCAAAGCTAATGCCAAAGCAAAGAAAGGACCATCAATCACCATACACAATGTTATGTATGCATGAAATATTTACAAGAAAAATTTGTAAGCTTAATAGAGTATGAAAAATTAAAATGACAAACACAATCATTTTTAATTTTTTTTTTTTTTGCCAAGTGCGATATGAGTTCGAGTTATTCTCCACAACACTTGAATGTTGCTGGAAAAGAAATGATTAAATTTCACGGCAAAGGTTCTTGTGAATCTCCCAAACGAGACAAGTGAAGATATGCATCAGTCCCTGCAACGAAACAAACATTGACTCGATTAGAAGTTCAAATATGACGAAAACCAATTATTATGAAGTGAAAGGCAGACTCACCATATCCTTCCATAGAGATAATTTGAAGATCACCTCCAAAATACCGAGCATATAGACGACTAATAGGAATTCCATAACCATATCCAGCCATTGTTGTCACACTATCAGCCACTCCGAGATCTGCATGCTCGTCTAATGGGTTTCTGGCAGTACTGTACAGATAAGTAAAGATTTTGGGCAGTCCACTTCTTGGTATTCCACCTCCCTCATCCGATATCTATTTAGACCAAATGCTTTAACAAAACATCTTCATGATAGCATTTAAAAATCGGCAGGTAAAAAAGTGAGTCAACTCAAAATATTAACAACTGCATCACAAAAGTTAATCGGTTACCTTTATGGTAACATCCTCTAATCCATCAGCTACTATTATTCTTATGGGAGGTGAAACTTTTTCAGAATCCATATAACGCTCTTGGACAGCACGCAGCGAGTTCTTAACCAACTCAAACACCATTAGATGCAAGTGAGCTGGAACATACCTGTTTTGAGAACATACAATGATTAAATATGTTTTGAAAAGGTAACAGAAATAACTTCATCAGATAACCATTCCTAGCATACGAAACGATATAGATGCTCTTGTAAAGAATAAAGTCAGTAAGGAGCTAGGCATAACCTTTTAAGATATGAAAATGAACGATGGTTAAACAAAAAGAAAATTAATTCATGGAAATAAGAACTAAGAAGTATGTAACTTACGGAAAAGTGAAATCAGGATCCCCATAAATATTGATATCAGGGGCGCTTCCATATTCACGTAAACACATGGAGCGTGCATCGTCACTAGCATTCCTCGCCACCTCCACCGGAGACATTTTTGTATGTATATAACCAACGACATGGGGAGGAGGGTTGGGATTGTGCAATTCAACATGCTGCCCTAAATCCAACAAAAATGAAAAACAAATAAAATATGATAAAGGTGAATTGTATATTGTTTCAACTTCAACTCTATTACACTGCTTTTCTACGGTATTATCCACTTTGGATAGTGCGTAAGCCTCGCGGTTTTATCCTTAGTTAAAAGGTGTCTCAGTAGGTTGAGAAGAGTGAAGTCTCAATTCTCAAACAATGCGAGACTTTTTGGTGCGGCAGAACATAAGACTTTCACCACAAAGATTTGAAGAGAAAAAAGTAGCAGCAAATAAACCGTTTAGTCTTGTAGAAGGTAGAAAGAATACTTTCCAAACTAACCTATAAGCATGCGGATCCCAATTCTTGACAAGTAAAAGCGATCAAGGAACCGATGAATCTCAACAAGATCTTCACTATCCATCTTTGTAGTCAACTCTTTTTTCAATTGCTGAACACCCAAAGCCATTGCAGGTACCACATTGTTGTGTCTCACTTTGATGGCCTTGATAACGTCGGTGAACTCTTTTTCATCCTTCATATTCTTGATCTCAGGGCAGGATCTAATATCGCGGAATGAATCCACATACCAATCCCTAACCTAAAAGCATAAAAGTGCATAATAAAAGTTCAATAAACAGATACAAAACATTAATCTTCAAAGAGTCATTCTCCCTAATGCCTCTAATTTTTCGTAAAGCAAACATTAAAATCGACATCAACCCAACAGCATCATAAAATTAGAAATCTCGATTTCACCCTTAAGGAGTTATTGTATTTGCCATTCTCATGAGTCACTGAATTTAATAGCATGAGGGAATATTTATTTTGGAAACAAAAATCAAAGTTACTGTCTTAATATAGTGATTAAACCAGTGTCGTCAACTTGCCACCCGGGTGGTGCTGTGGCTTCATGGCATGACAAATTGGGTCTTCCATCAAAGGCCACAACGCCTATTATATCAGCTATGTTTCTACCATGTTTATATGGCGTAGTTTTGGCTGACTTCCAAAATCCACCATCTGCCATTGATAACATTGTTCGAACCATAGACATTTCAAACAAAATAGAAATCCACAACAAAAATTACTAGCTTTTGAAAGTTCTCCAACTTCATATGTACAAGACACGTCCAAGACCCCCTTCCCCAAAAAACATATAAGATGATGAAATCATCAGAATTATACTAAAAAGCAATGGTAATTGAATCAAGAACACCATAGCTGGGAACAAAAAGAAAACACAACAAAAAAAACCTATTAATCAAGAGCACTCCTAGGTTAAGGTGTGTTCGTGCGACATGCGCTGAGCATCCACACTTATACAACACGTGTTACTGTTAGACACCTTAAAGAAGTGTTCCCAAAAAACTTTTTTCTTCGCTTCGACACATCATTGACACATCTTTAGACATTTCCTTTTTTTTTTGGTCAAGTAGTCTAGTGGCTAGAAAATCTACCTTTAAAGGTGAATAAGTGGAGTGTCCCGGGTTCGAATCCGGGCTCCTGCACATATAGTGCGATGTCTCTACCAACTGAGCCAAGCTCACGGAGACCTTTAGACATTTCCTTTAACACAACTATAGTGCGATAAACACATCTATTTTATTTCAAAAAGAATTTTTTTATATGTAATATCATAGTATTGAAAAAATTTCATGTATGCACATTCTCGTCATTCCAACCTTCATATTTTCTTCATAATCTCCCTTTTTTGGTTTTCCTTTTCTAGCTACCTATTTGATCTATCATGGTCTCATTTCGTGGCCATTTTGATACTCAATTTAAATCTTTTATAAACAATGCTCACATTTAATTTTATGTAATCATAATGCACATAATCATATATCCGGCTTAGTGCCCTATCCTATGTTTTTGACATTAGCAGTGCCCACGAATCCATGTGATGTTGGCGTCCATATTGGACTCCGTGCTTCATAGGTTATATTAATCCAATATTCTCTCCATATCATAATGATAAAAACAGCAAGAGTAAATAGACGTTTTAATTCTTAAAATTTTGAGGATTAGTCAATCTAGTCGCTCAAATTTGTGAAATATCAAATTTTGCGCCACAACTTTAAAGGTTCTATGATTGTTTTGCTGCAACAAAAGATTATTTAAGTCAATATGTACATCTATTATTGGTTTCAATAGATATATACTAAATAACTATTTTGATGCAAGGACTAAATTGATTGATATTTTCAATCCAAGAGACTAAATTGCTATTGCTATTTCACAAATTTGAGGGCTAGCTAGCCCTACAATTTCAAGGACTAAAATTTCTATTTACTAACAAAAATAAACGAATAAAGACCCAATTTGGTCTCGCACATTTTTGTACTGCCCAATTCTGTCCCCGACAAAAATAAACCCAAAGTAGCCTCTGACATTTTCCTATGAGAACAACTTAGTCCTTTTTTAAGTTAATAGTCCTTCATATGAAAATATCAGGGACTAATTTGGGTATTATTTTTCGCCAGGGACTCGGGTCCGGGGCAAAATGTGAGGCATCAAATTGAGTCTTTAGTCAAAACAAAATAGAATACCTTCAAAACAGCAGGTCTTTGAGACAATCCATAAGGAAGAGTCTCAAGCTCAATAGCTCTCCTAGCAATTCTAATAGCAAGTTCCTTTTGAAGAAACTGAGCAGAAATCAGCAAATTTTTGTCAGTAGGTTTAGAACCAAATTCCATCATGTACCTTAAACTCACACCAGTTTGTTTCAAACAACCCCATTTATGAACTTCCTCAATCAAACTCTTTGAAAATGCTTCAATGGCAGCCATGGTTCAAAAGGGTCAAAGAATTCAACAACAAAATCATTCAATTTCTGCAAATCATCAAACATAATGAAAATTGTTTCAGATATAATGAAATTTGTATGATTAAAAAATAGATCTAATGAATTATACCTGAATTGTGTAATTGAATCATGATAAAAATGAAAATTGTGAATGTTGTTTTTTTAAACTATTTCATGGTTGAAATGGAAAGTGAAAACAGAAAGGGATTAAGGATTATGGTTTGTTGCTTGTAAAGGTTAAAAACAACGTTGTGAAGATACGAAAAATACGGATAAGGTTGTGACACATGTGGAGATAAGCTTTTATTTCGACAAAAAAATATTTTCATGCGGTAGATTAATATTTTTCTTTATTTCAAAGATATATTTATAGTTTTTTTTACTTGATTAGTATTTTAGTCCCTTAATTTTTTTTTTGGTTTTGTATTAATCTCATAATGATTAAATGTTACATTGATAATTTTACTTAACTTTTTGAGAGAACATTAACTTTGGTTTAATATTAATTCTTTATCTAGTTTAATACTAGGTTTTATATTGATATGTTATCTAATTTTATATTGGTCTATTATCTAGTTTAATAGGTTTATATCGGTCTCAAAGTTAACATTTTTTTGCAAAAAGTTAACAAATGGGATCAATGTGGCAAACAGAGATATTTTAAGAGACTAAACAGAAATATTTATTTATTAAGAGATCAATATGAAACAAAAATAAAAAATATAAATTAAACCTTTTTTTTCTATTAATCCTCTGATTCGAAAAAAACGAAGGCTGATAATCTAGAGTTCGATCAAAAAGTAAGTAATATTTAATTTAAAATTGTTTATTAGCCGTCGAATTCGCATTCTCCTTAATGTTTATAGAGGTAAAGAAGAAATAGTTATTTTGAAACCGGACTAGTAAAAAAGATTTTGATAGGGTAAAATGAAGCTACCTTCAAACAATCATGCATGCATTCGATTTTCACTGGCCTCATTTTGTGGTATTATTATTTTTTTTACAAGACTTGTGGTATTTTTTGAAAATAATAAATCGCGCTTCTATCTGATTTGGTTCACATACTGATTTACTATCGACTTATTTGAGTTACATCGGGTTATATTGAATTTCATGCAAATCCAATTTTAAATATGAACCAAACATACCACTGGTTCTCAACCAGATCAAACAAATCAAACCGAATCAATAGAGATTTCATTGGTTCATAGTCGTAAAATGTTTTTTTAAAAGACCAATAGATTCTTGAAATTTGTAGTCCTAAGCAGGTAGTGCCTGCCTCCATCCGTGAGGCTTTAGTATTTACTTATTTATAAAAGAATTTTATTAACGAGTGCTTTGGAATACTCTTTAAATATCTTAAATAGTAAATTTTTATAAAAATGTATGAAGTCAATCCATTAGAAACTAAAATATTTAACTTTTTGAATAAATAATTATTTTAAATGAAATACTTAAATAGTGTCCTAAAGACTATACTTGTTAGCATTTTTCTTAAAATATATGCCTTATTTTTATTTATTTTTTATTTTTTAAATTTGTTAGGAGACAAACGAATTTTGTTGGTCATACTATTATTAAGACGGCCAATGTTTTGGCTAATTTTCATACATTTGAAATTATTCATGTTTTATATTAAATATTTATTAGTTAATAATATAAATTAAGTTTGTTTGGTTAAAGAAAAATATGTAGGAGTGCATGAAAGTCACATTTTTGAGCTTTGATTGATAAAATAATTTTTGACTTATAGTCTATTAAAGAAGAAAATAAGGTTGTCCACTCCACATAATCGTTCTAACATGTTTAGAGTTTTGTTTTTTAATAAACCAACATTCATTAAAAGAGAAAAAAAGTACAATGAGAGGGGACAACAACCAAAACCGTAGTAGAATTTAAAAGCTTTAGGGATTTGAAAATCAACAATTGAAGATTTTGTAGATAAAACAATTTGGTTTCCAGCTTAAGAAACATGTGCAGTTATCAAAGAGATGACTGAATTCCAAGAACGCTTGACATTATTAAACCTCAAATTATTTCTGCTGATCCATATCAAGTTAACTATGTTGAGGATGGCATATATAAGTGATAATCAATTTGCATTGAGGGCTCCATTTTTTGTTAGTAAATAGTAACCTCTAAGACATCAATTATAAAATTAACATTGATGTGAGTTTTGATAATATCTCCTAGCCAATTTCAGAAAGAAGCATCAAACGAGCAATGCAAGAACAGATGCAAAGAAGACTCAGATTTCTTGTTGCACAGGTTACACAAAGAGGGAAAATAATTACACCCTCTAAGGGAGAGATTCTCATCAGTTGGCAACCTGTTAAGAATTAATCTCCAAATCAAGAGGAATTTTGAGGGAGGAAGAGCAATATTCCAACATATGAGTCCAAACACAATGATGATTAGGAATTCGATGAAAATTATATGCATCCTTTAATGATCAATTATAATATGGTTGTGTATTATTATTATTATTATTGAATTAATACAACTAGGATGTAACAAAAAAAAATACAACTAGGAGACATTTGTCGTCATATTATAATTGGAAAACACAATCTTTTTTCTTTCTTTTTGGTCATAAAAACACAATCTTTTTTGATAGAGGATATGTGGTAATGGGCAACAAATAATTTGAAAGAGAATAGTATTTCTAGAGGTGGTTTTTGTATCCATTCATTATTGTCGATCAATGGTCAATTCCATTCTTACTTTAAACACCTTACATATTCATCTTTAAAGATAAAATTTCTAACTACCGATTTATTTGAAAAAAAGAAATTCACGCGTGCTTTCTTTTGGTGATTAATATGTGTTTTTTTTATTTGCTTAACAACTTAATTACATATTTTTAAATGTGGAGAAATATAAAATTTAGACTATTATATCAGTGTCCTTACATCTAGAGTTGAACATATGAGTTAAATTTTACAGATTGCATTCCATGCAAACTAATCTCCTTTTTTTTCCCCACGTAGAAAACATGCATGTTCTTTCTTCCTCTATGATTTCACATGTAGTAATAAGTAATAACTAATTTGTTTTGAACTAGTTAATATTACTGTAGATATTTTGATTATACTCTTAATATGGACTAGTGAAGTTAATATTAACTCTGGCCACAACTTTAAATGAGGATACTGAGGCTGACAACAGGAAACAGTTTGCTCCTTGGCAATAAAACTCATGCATGCGGGTACTCGTCCGTATTATTTTCGTTTTGACGAAGAAAATTTGAGTTGATTGGGTTTGAATTTGTGTTTGGGTTTTCTCTGATTTTAAAAGACGAGGATGGGGCGGGTAATGGAAATATTGATACTCACCTGGAATCCGTCTCCAAACCCGTCCCGTTTATATAAACATCATATTTTTCTTTTCATAAATTAAATTATGTATAAAAAAAATATGATATATGTACAAAAAAAATTCTTAAATTACATTCATACGTTTATTTTAATTTTAAATTAAGTATTAAATAAATTGTTTTCTCTATTATTTTTTTTGTTTAATAAAATCATACTATTGAAACAAAATAGTTCTCAACTTTTAAATAATTTTTTAATTAAAAAATATCAAAATATAATTCGAGTTCATGTGGAGAGAAACGAGACGGGAATACCCGAAACTCATTGGAGATATCTGAACCCCGTCGGATATGGATTTGGGGTTCTACATTTCTTCCCCACTTAAAATGGAAATTGATATGGAAATACCCGAACTTTATGGATTTGGGGAGAGCAAAATCCGACCCGCCCACCCCATTGTCATGGGTTTAAACAAGGCAGCGCGTTGTGTCTAGAAAACAAATTGAATTTTAAAAAAAGAAAGAAAGAAAGCAAACAGGGGCGGTTTAAACCGCCGATACATATGGAAGCGGCGGCGGTTATAGACCAACCGCCGCTATTTGACTGCCGCTATATGCCTTGTTTCTTGTAGTGACTCTAAGTTTCGTCGGTATGTCGTGTTGCAATTTCTGGATCGTGATAATAGGTATTGAAGGTCGTATGAGTTTTGGGAACCCTAAAGAGTATACTCCACTTGGAAACCCTCCCAAGAATTTGCTAAGGAGGCCTATGGTTCTCCCAAACCCTATTAGTCACATAATTAAACATATTAGTCGGTTTTACTATTGGTCATGCATCTATTACTAGTGGTGATTTTCATGATGTGGTTGAAATGTGAGACCTCAGGTGGGTACTTGTTAGTGACACGAGTTTAGCTGGACTAGTGAAATAAAATTACTAGTGGTGATTTTTAGAGTTTTATAAAATTTAACATGAATGATCTATATGATATAATCTTCCAATCCAACGGTGAATTTTGTAAAATTTGTACTGTATTCATTAAAGCGTTATTGATCGATGTAACATTTGGTGTCAAAGTAGTTGATATCATTTAATCCTGACCCATAAATTTCATACAGTGGATACATTATTATTACTTACGGACCCCAATTTATTTTAATTGAGTGTCGTAAGTAGGGATGTCAACGGGGCAGAGAATGTGCGAAGGAAGCTTCTCCGTTCCCCGCCCCGAACTAGCCTCCGGGGGAACATTTGCCTCCATCCCCATCCCCACGGGGGAATATTTGTCCCCATCCACATCCCCGCGGATCCCCACAATATCCGTGGAGATCCACGGACATAGAAATTTAGCAAAATTTGTATACTTTTAAGTCAAAATTATAACACTAGTATATCATTATTTTTCTCATTGTTTTAAAAAAATAAATATTTTGTATCTTTTTTTTAAAAATAAAATAAATAAAACCAACACATAATGCATCAATAACCAAACAACAATGTAAAAACATTTGCTTGCTAATAATAATAGCCAAAATATCATACAAAATTTGTTATCGGTTGGTACATGCATAATAATCATAGCCAAAAAAATACTCCATAATGTATAACAAAATATAAATAATCATACAAAAAAACAGTTGGTAAATATTCAACCAAAATAGACAAATAAAGTCAATTTTGACAAAAACATTTAGCAATTATCCAAGAAAATCATATCCATCTTTGATCAAATAAAAAATAACAACCCCTTCAACTCTTAAAAATGTAGATAATGATCAAATAAAAAAGAAAAACAAACCTTAGACAGAGTTATTGTGGCTGTAGCAGTGATCATACAGATGAAAGGACAAGGAGTGAGGGTGAAGTTGAGTAAAAATTAGAACAACGAATAAATAAGATGAGTAGAATAGTCTAGAGAAAGAAAGTAGCCACTTTTCTAGGGTTTGGAGTTGGATGAACTATCAAAATTCTGATTTCTTAACAATTCTGATTTCTTCGGTTTCTAAAATTACATTGAAAGACTAACAATCAACATTAAATATATTTTTTCTTTTCAAAATATCAGCATTTAATAGTATTGTTATATATATAATATAAAATAATATATCATTAAATTAGTATAATGGATGGATTCGGGGATCCGCGGGGACGGATGCTGCTTCTCCGATCCCCGCCCCGAAGTACCCCACGGGGGAATTTTTCCCTCCATCCCCGTCCCCGCGGGGGAAAATTCCCTGTTTTCGGAGCTCCGAACGGGGCAATCCCCACGGAGATCCGCACTGATGGATGCAAATTGACAACCCTAGTCGTAAGAAAACAACTTTCAGTCCTCGTGATCATAACCGAATTGATACAATACATATATAGAGATTAAATTTAAAATTGAATTTGAGTTTTCTCACTTATTTATTTTAAGAGACAAATTTTTAGCAACTAAATTACTTGACAAAAAAAAAATGCAACTTCCAATACTAACAATAAATTAATTTAAAGGAATGGTATATAAATTCTTTAAATAAATAGTTAAAAGTTCCATCTCTAAGAGTGTGTTTGATTGGATGGAAAGAAAAAAGAAACGAAAAAAACACAAAAATTGATGAATCAATTTTGATTAAGATTAATCTAAATTCAATGATTTTTATATTTTCTTTTTTCAACTTTTTCTTTCCATCCAATCCAACCAAATAAAAACACGTAACTCTTATACTTTTAACAAATTTTAGTTGGACCAGGAGAACTCACAAATGACATAGTACTAGTAGTATAAAAAAAAATACAACCCTCAAATCATTAATCACTTGATGACAAATTCTCCCACCATTTGAGCTGTTGTTTTGAGATAATATCAACATCATGATCTACTAAATCAAAGGTAAGCAATAGCAGTGTTACTTCCTTTCCAAATAATTTCATTAGTCAAAACAAAAATCATGCAAAAAAAAAAAACATTAATCAACAAAAGTCATAATTAAAATTTATGAAACAAGAAGCATTGTAGGAAACTTTCAGATATTGAATCATTGTCCCTCCTAAATTGTCAGCTAGTAACACAGCAAGAAGTGTCCACTTGTCTGGAGCTATGGGAAAAAAATCTTCTCCCTTACATGAAAGAATCTTACACAAGTTGTTATTATTATTGGACGAAGTATATCTCTCCGTCCCAATATACAAGAGATACTTTGACTAAATATACTATTCATAATTTATTTTATTTTAACTATATTATTTTAATATTTTTTCTGATTCTATATATAAGAAAAATTTGATTTTTTAGATTCATTGTGAAATTAATATATCTAGACAATAATATAGTCTAGATACATTAATTTCACAATAAATCTAAAAAGTAAAATGTTTCTTATATATAAAATCGAAAGAAGTAATATATAAATGTAAATATTAGCATATACTATTTTGTTTTATTTGTTTTGATGAGTATTTTCAAAATATAAAGTATTTATAATTTTTACTAATAGACAATTAAAGATATTGATTATCAAAATTGTACATTGGTTATGTAGTGGTCAATTATGTCTTATATTTTAGGCCGGAGAAAGTATAAATTTGTTATTTCTATTAGATTAATAAATCTTACTATAATATTAATATCAAATGAGATGTAATGTAAAACAATTTTTTTATAATGCAAATCCTATTTTTTTCACCACTATTATTTGACCTATTAGACCACATAATTTGGTTTGAAAATCAATTTTGACATCAAGTTGTTTCAGCCCTCCTCTAATTGCAATTGTGGATATCAAACACACTAACACTAATAAATTTTGCTCCGTAACATACCGACACTACTAATCAAAAGTCTATCTGATGTCCGACACATATTCGTGTCTAACACAAACATTTATAATTATATTTAATTATTTTCTTTTAATAATTATCGGTGTTAACGCGTCAATTACAATTTAGGAGACATGTACAAGTGATTCATAATAATTTGTAACATGTAAATCCATGACATATATATTGACTTGTCATTTTCCTTTTCTTTCTGATCCCATGTGAGCCTCTCTTGAAGGACGAGACCATCCAACCATAAGCCAGACAGGTTCATTGCTCACATTCACAAACACAACACTCTCTCACTTGAAATTCTCTTGTTATTTTCTTGCTCATGGTTTTTCAACACCACCTTAAACTACTGGTTTTTTGTTAGTAAAAATGCTTCTATATCTTTGAAGATAATGATGGGTCTAACCCATAAGCAAGTGCTTGATCTAAAGTGGGGTTAAAAGCTAAAAGCTAAAGTTTCAAGCTTATGATTTGCTAGTGTTGCTTTCAAGAGAGAAAAGGAGCATTTTTTGGTTGGCCCATTTTGCAGATTGGTGTTTTTGAGAATCTTTTACAATTTGCTCACAAGGTGTTTGTTATTATGTCTAAAACAATATTTGTTTACACTGAATTTTCTTCTAGTCAAAAGGAATATCCAGATTTGCATGCTAGAGTTCATAATCTAAACATAGAGGGTTTAGATTAAGTCAATTACTCAAGTAAGCTTTTTTATGTACTCTTGAATATGTGTCATTATTCTCTTTGTTGAAATTTTATTGTAATTTGTATTTTTGTATGTCACTAGTCAATTTGGCCAATGAACATTATTAGAGGCTAAGAGAGTTGTGTTTTAAGTTTGAATTTGTTTATCTTAACCCTTTGGTTCTAAGTGAAAGGGTGCCCTGATAATTTGGAATTCAGGTAAGTAAAGTCTGACAAAAAATTGTTTGAGTCTGGATTTCAAATTTGGAGTTTAAGTTTGATTTGAGAACAAAGATGAAATCTTTGAGTAGTGTAGGACTTGGTTTAAGTATTGTTTTTGGTTGCCTTTTATTGGCATTAGTAGCTGAAGTTTACTACTTGTTATGGTGGAAGAAGAGAATAATCAATAGAGAGATTGAAAATGACTATGGCAATGGTAATCCTTTGAAAGAATTGTTCTATATGTTTTGTTGTAAAAGACCAACAACTTCTTCTCTAAGTTGTTCTTCAATGAGAATAGGTGACAACTTTGTCCATGATCCTCAAGTACAATCTCAATCACAAACCACCAAGGAGTTTCTTTTCAAACCCTTTGGCGAAGACGGAATCGAAGCAGAATACATGAGACAACATCATCCGGACGACATTTTAGGTCATCCGAGATTCTTGTTCACAATAGTTGAAGAATCAAAAGAGGATTTAGAATCTGAAGATAGTAAGTCTAGAAGAGGTAGATGTTTAGGTGATTTGTTAGATGTGGAAACACCATATTTAACACCTATTGCATCACCACATTTTTTCACTCCTCTTAATTGTAGTCCCTATAATCAACATGGATTCAACCCTCTTTTTGAATCAACAACTGATGCAGAGTTCAATAGATTAAAATCATCACCTCCTCCTAAATTCAAGTTCTTACAAGAAGCAGAAGAGAAACTTAGAAGAAAATTGCAAGATGATAACAAGGGTATAAATGGAAATGAAGTTGATGATTCTATCATCACAATAGTTGTTGACAAAAAATCAGAAAGAGCACATCAGTACCATTCAAGCACATCACAAGTACTTCCCTTAGTTTCCTGACACATTCATCTCTCAACCAATTTGGATCCTCTACAGCGACTGCCCGGTGTTATAGTCGTAGAGACGGTTAGATTTAGAGGGAAAAAATTTCAGCTAACACCAAAGTTCTGTCAATAAATTAAGAGCCTCTTTGATTTTTTTTCTTCATTAATCTATTTAATTGCATTGTGAAGAATTCCATTTTTTTTTTTTTTTGAAGTTTTGGAATTTGTTTCTTACCTTTGAGTTATTGTGAGATGTACTCTCAATGTTTCAGAAGATATGGGGAAATTAAATGTTTATTAAAACATCCATGCTCACCATATATTTTTTTCACTACATTTTCATTTTCCTAATGTATCTGACATGACACTATGATAATTAATAACTTTTTTTGAGTTATGAGATGGTCCTACTATTTTATACATGCATCTTGTGTGTAAAGGACATTGAAGTGTATTTGTTATTTCATTTTTTTATTTTTATTTACAAGACTGTGAATAAGACATATCTTGAATCAACATTTTCCAATGTCATGTTAGGCTTCTTTGTCCAACTTGGTTTTCCTACGGTTGGAATTATATCTCACACCACAAATCTCAAACATTCAATTTTAATTGGGCGATTAATATATTGTTTATAAGTAAAAACGAACATGAAACACTAGGGTTTACAACATACAATGCGCACCAACTACTTGTGTTAGACTCCGTGGTGAACCACATATTTTGATTTGACAAAATGAGTATAATACATGCAATTGAAATGTAAATAGTTGTCAATTAAAATTGAACGTCTAGATTCACGACAATGTTAATTGTAGCATGAGAGTTTGAGACATGCAAGTTTCTCTGCATGTGGCTCGTCCGCGCTTAGGTCCCCGCGCAGGGTCCCCGGCCAAAACCACACATGCAAGTTTCTCTGCATATGGCTCGTCCGCGCTTTCTGAGACGCTGCCGGTGACTCGGCATGTGATAAGAGGGTGTCACACTTTCGTGTTCATCAAATTTTTTATCAAAAGAAGAAAGAAAATACAACGGAAAATATTCTAAGTTTTACAATATAGTACGTGAACAAATACAACCAATCAATTTCCATCTTTGTTGCCATATTTTAGCCACTAACTTGTGCAGTGTAAAATGATACCAGCCGTGTGATCAAATTATGTATGTGATGAAGATCTCAAAGAAAGGATTTTAGTGAACCATTAAATTGGCATATATGGCTAATACAAGCGTCAAGCACCACTTAACTAAGTGACAAATTTGGTAAAAGAGAGGCTCTAATTTAGTGGCTTTTTGGTAAACAACAAAGAGATGCAAGTGCCCGTGAATATCATGTCTAGTGGGTCATGACCGAAAGGCACCCTCTTTCTAACCCCACTACCACGTTGAAGAATCATAGTAAGTCAGAAAAAAAATACTAAAAATATGGCTTTAGGTAATAGTAACACCTTTCTTGAGCTCTTTTTGTGTTGCATGTTTAAGGTAGTAAGGTACCATAGACTCATAGACAACACTTAATAGATAGATTATCTTGATGTAAGACTATTTTGGTGTATCTTCAACAATAGTTTTCAGTTGAAGTTAAGGGTTTAAATGTATCGGTTTACAAGTATGTGCGGATCCCTTTTTACAGACGCTATCAATGTTTCAATCCGACCTCAAGTTCACATTTTTAAGAGATTGTTCATTTTGAGGTTAACCCGTCATAGTTTTATCCTTTATAGAAAATGTGTTTCGAAAGTTCGAAAGGTGTGAATGTTGTATACAAATTACCCTTAACCTCAATTACAAAGTAATGTGAGATTATTTTTGGTGTATTCGGAACAATTAGTATACGTAAAATATGGATTGAAATAAAAAAATTTACATTAGTAAATATATGCAAAATGTAATAAAATTATTTGATATAAAAGGATATGGACTGAAATAATTTTTTTTACATCAGTATATATATATATATTGACAAAAAAAGAGAAAAAAGAAAAAGAAAAAGAAAAAAGAGAAACTTTGGGTGCATTGTACATGTGATTAATGAATAATATAGACTGCATGTGTGTTGTTAGTTTTTTTTATTTTGAAAATTAAGGTATCCCATGAACGTAATTGGAGAGATTAATTTATCGGAATAACCGAAATCTATTAACGGGTAAAATATTTTATTTATTTTAATTAAATATATTAATGAAGAAAGAAAAAAGAAAAAAATTTATATTTTATGCGCATAGAAAGTTTCAATTATTTACTTCAAAATCAAAGGGGAAAAAAACCAAATAATCATGCTCAATTGGTTAATAAGCTCCTTGTAAAATGAATTGTTCAAAAGAATTCAAATTTGATTATGATATTATTTACAAAGAACTAAAAAAAGGAGAAAACATAATATAATTGAAAAAAAAAAAAAAAACAATTTATGGTTAAGGTTAATGTAATTAATTTGCTAGCTTCAATCAAAAGCTGAATTTCTGACTCGATAAGTGCCTCACGAGCCTAACATAATGGAAAAGTGTCCGTAATAATTATTTTTAAATTGGAATTTCTAATATGGAAGAATAATATATACACTTCAATATATTAAATTTAAACTCTATATAAAAATGATTTAGAAATAAGTTAATGCCATCATTATACTCATAACATATAGATTTAATTGTATTTTTAGTCTTATAGTTTTTTAATGATGCAATTTTAATCTATAAATTTTAAATGAGGGATATTGACCCACTAATAACATTTAAATTTAATTGTATTTTTGGTCTTATAGTTTTTTAGTTATGCAATTTTAATATCAGAATTTTAAATGAGAGATATTGACGCTTATAAAAAAAAGAAGAGAGATATCGACCCCTTAATTTGGGGTTTGAATCCTCTCCTTCACTTATTTGTCTCCCACTCTCTTCTTCACTCATTTGTTTTTATCTCTCTCTTATATTTTTTCACTCTTCTTCCTTTTATTATTTTTTTATTAATTTTCTCTCTTCTATCACACACATATTTTGGAAGGAGGGAGAATGATGGAAGGAGAGGATCCAACCTCCTTAATTTGCTCCATTTTTAATTTATTAGTGTCCCACTTTGATTTTGACCAAAGGCTGACCCATTGATAATGTCATGATATTTTAAAAACAGATAGTTTATTCAACAAAAACGGATACAAATAAAAGAAACAAACACAGAATGAATAAAAAAAGTTTATTTTAAATTTATTGTAGAATTGACGTATTTAAAATAATATTATATTTTGCTCATAAATTTTAGCTCAATTGGAATAGGCTTTAAGACTTACCTTCACGAACTAAGATCGGAGGGAGAAATTTGATGCTCACTGAGAATAATAATATCGAGAAATTTGATGCTTTAGAGTCGCAGTACGCAAAGAAATTTGATGCTTCACCATGGTTGGTTCTTATCTAAACAAAACCGCAAAGAAATTTTTGGGATGGTTAGATTTTGGCTTGAGATTTTAGATTTTGAGAAGTAGGGTATATGTTTGGGAACAATTCACATTTAAGAAGAAAAAAATAACGTGTTTTACCTTTTGAGAATTAAGTTAATGGTTCGGTTCAAACAGTTTGATTCGACTATTAATAGTTCGGTTCACACTTAATGAACTATCCAAAATTATTAGTTCGATTAATAAATTTATAATACGATTATATTATTTTAATACGGTTTGATTATTAGAATTTCCATATTTATACGCTTAATTAGTGCCCGGAGCACAATTTAGCATTTTTCTTATTATTTTATGATAGTTTCGTTTCTTTGAATAATTTACAATAGTTATATATGGCTCAATATTTTATACTCCGTATTAGTTTTTTTTTTATATATATAAAATATGAATATTAAGCATCAAAGTAACAGTTGGAATAAATAATTAATATCAACTCTTTCTTCTGTTTTTTCTTGTTCAAATCAAGAAAATAAAATAACAAATAGGATAAAAAAAAAACTCCTAAAATGAAACAAGTTGATTGGTCAAAAAAGAAAAATCAAACAGATTGAGTCCAACAAACAAACTTCCGTCAAGTTTAGACCTTCAGCTTGACGAGTCAAGTTTTCACAAATAAAATTAAAACAACAATATTCAACAAAAATCCATAAACCATTAATTTTGATCGGTTTTAATAACATATCAAATAATTTTTTATTTTTTATAAATTTTTTTTATAGATGATCTATATGATATAAAGTTTCAATTCAATAGTAAATTTGATAAAATTCATATACATTATACTTCCTCCGGCCTTATTTATAAGCAAAAGTCAACAAAAAATTTTGGCCTTAAATATAAGCAAAAGTCATTAAATTCAACTCTAATTAATATTTTTTTCCATCAATACCCCTACACATGCATTTATTCATTTCTACAAGTAATCTATGTTGGAGTAGTACTAATAATGATTACATCTAAGTATGAGTAAATTTCATAATAGACAAAAGGACATTTTAGGAATTATACCGAAAATTACACATAAAATTAGGATAAAAAGGTAACTCCTTAATAAGTGTACAAAAGGGAATATTTGCTTAAAAAAAAGTCCGGAGGGAGTAATATTATTTACTACTTGTGTACGATGCATCACTTGAGAGGCTTGTGCATGTTAGATAAAGCCAGAATTCAATATCCTTGACCAAAATTTGAATCAAACAAATACTATTTGTCCCAAAATAAATGACTTAGTTTAGTTGATTACTTTCATGTTTGTCAATGAACAACTTTAATCGTTAATATTTTTAATTATGTATATTTTGAAAATACTTGCGAAAGACAAATCAAACATCTCATATGTTAATATTTACATGTACATATTAGTAAAAAAAAATATGGTCAAAACAAATCATATAAATAATACACAAAATTAAAATTAAATCATTTATTTTGGAACGGACGGAGTATAAGACAATCCGGTAAAAAAGGGGTTTAAAATAAACAAAAAATTCAAGACAATTCATTACTATTCAGTTATGCCAATCAAATAAGATGGGAAACTCACATTCCCTCAAAAGTTGAAACAAATAAAATCAATCCATTTAAGAGTATATTAGCGATGAATGCTCGATACTATTTGCAAGAAAGCCTGTGTTCAAATATTTGTAGTATAATTTGTCAAAAAAAAAATGTCAATAATATAATGTTCATAAAATAAAAGAGCTAAGAAAATTGTTTGTAATAGACAAAGGCATAGCATAACATAAGGATGTCGATGGATATCCAAGGACGTGGATAGTGTGATATTTATGTCCGTTCCATCGGACAAATATTATATTCGTGTCTTCTTCATATCCACGCAAACAAAATCGTGGATAGTACGCAAAAAAAATTAATGCTTCACCATGGTTGGTTCTTATCCAAACAAAATCGCAAAGAAATTTTTGGGATGGTTCGATTTTGGCTAGAGATTTTAGATTTTGGGAACAGTTCACGGTTAAGAAGAAAAGAAAAGAAATAACGTGTTTTACCTTTTGAGAATTAAGTTAATTAATGGTTCGGTTTAAACGATTTGATTCGACTATTAATGGTTCGGTTCACAGTTAATGAACTATCCAAAATTATTAGTTTGATTCATAAATTTATGATACGGTTCGGTTATTTTTGATACGATTCGATTTATGTTTTCCATGAACAGTCCTAACAATAACTATCCCTGAAGAGTACTGCGGGAGCTAAACATTTGGGCTAAGCCCATAGGCAGGGGCGGCTGAGAAGCTGCCATACTCAACATTTATATTCTTTCAAAATTAGTGGAGGACATTGCCCGCAACCCCAAATTTGAGGGTTTATCATATCATAAATAATTTGGTCATAGTCAACATAAAATTAGTTGAGTTACTGAGTATATGTTTTATGAATTGAATTGCATGAATGAATTGTCAAAGCAAATACATTTACATTCATTATATCAAAGTACAAAATTGAAATTAATATTGTTTTATTCAGTGTGTATAGTACAACATAAGTGCCTATATAAAGCATATCAAACTTAGCTAATATATATCAACACATTCACATAATCACAATAAGAACTCAATTGAATCAATAAATCATGGCTTCTAAGAATGAGTACAAAGCAAGTGAGCTTTTTCAAGCTCAAGCTAACTTGTACAATCAAATTTTTAGCTTCATGAGACCCATGTCCATAAAATGGGCCGTCGAACTCGGCATACCGGATATCATCCAAAATCACGGTCACCCGATTACTCTTCCCGAGCTTGTCGCGGCTCTTCAAATTCCCGAATCGAAAGCCACTTGTGTTCATAGCATCATGCGTTTATTAGCACACAATAAAATCTTCACAATTGTGAACATAGATGATAACAAGGAAGCATTTGATCTTGCTCCAACATCAAAGCTTCTTGTTAAAGGCACTAATCATTGTTTATCATCAATGGTTCATTTGATAACTGATCCAAACATTGTTGATTTATATTATCAATTGAGTGAATGGACATCCAATGAGAAGCTCACAATCCATGAGACTACATTTTGGGATTACTATCATCAAAATCCCAATCTTTTGAAGTCTTTCAATGATGCTATGGAAAGTGATTCTCATATGGTGAGATTGGCAATAAATGATTGCAAATTTGTTTTTGATGGCTTGACTTCTTTGGTTGATGTTGGAGGTGGAACCGGAAACACAGCTAAAATTATTTCTGAGGCGTTTCCTACGTTAAATTGTATAGTGTTTGATCTTCCGAATGTTGTAGAAGGTTTAATAGATACTAACAACCTGAGTTTCGTAGGCGGAAACATGTTCGAATCTATCCCTCAAGCTGATGCAATTTTACTAAAGGTATGAATGCAAGAGATAAGATCTAACGTAAAAAATATATAAGATTTATATATTTTAACGAAGTATTTGTATTTTTCGCTTTATAACATATTTGACGAGGATGGATTACTCTAAATCTAATATAATATCATATACTCAAAATTACATTCCTCGTTTTACAAACTAATTTTATAAAAATGAGCTAATTAACATAACAAAGTGTTGTTAATTCAGGTTAATTCATGTCGTACATTATTAATTATCTAATCTCATCATTGTTTTGTTTTTCGATCACTTTTGTAGTGGATTTTGCATGATTGGAATGATGATGATTGTGTGAAGATACTTAAAATTTCTAAAGAAGCTGTTTTAAGGAAAAACAAAGGAGGAAAAGTGATTATAATAGATATTGTGATTAATAAAGAGCAAGATGAGCATGAAGTGACAGAAGTTAAACTCTTCTTTGACATAAGTATGATGGCTAGTCATAATGCAAGAGAAAGAGATGAAAAAACATGGAAGAAAATTATCACAGAAGCTGGATTCAAGTGTTACAAAATATTTCCTATATTTGGTTTTAGATCACTTATTGAACTTTATGTTTAATTAGTATTAAACCATGTGTGGCACTTCAAATAAAGTGATATGGTTAGTCTCAGTTAAGTGTTCGTAGTTTATTTTTTTATGAAGTATCTTTTCAAATAAAGTGTCTAAGTAATCAAAGGTTCTATATGTATTTTTTATGGTAAGAAAAAGTTTGTATTTTAAATTCATTAAATAATTAATGTATTTGATTTTAAGAATGCAAATGAATATTATTTATAAGGGCGTATAGTATGATACTTGTGTCTGTCTTATTGAATTAATAAATGTAATATTTATATCCACCCAAATTTGTTTAGATGTGTGCTTACACAATTTGTTCTCGAATAAACACTTTTGTCGATGTTCGTGAAAATTAAGTTTAATATAAAGTTTGAAACAAATTATGCATCTATATTCGTTGTTGCATGCATTGTTGCTCACTTTGGCATTTCAAATTCCATTAAGGCTTAACTTTTGGAAGTGGTTTTAGTTATTGAGTAGTATGCTAGCTTGTGTTAAATGTTGGAATAATCTATGTACTGAAAGTGATGTTAAGGATAGCTCAATAAAGAAAACTTATCTGTGAAGGATTTCTTGATGATTTTTTTTTTAATTGTTATAAACTATGGATATATATTAAGCATCAAAATTGTTGAACGTCTCCTGAAATAAAACAAGTTGATTGGTCAAAAAAGAAAAAAAAAATCAAACAGATTGAGTCCAACACACAAACTTTCCTTTCAACCCTGCATGCATGTTGAACCCTTCAGCTTGACCTTGACGAGTCAAGCTTACTAGCTTAGCTACTTCACACAATTTAATGGCATAAACTAGAATAGGATACAAAATTAAAGGTTTTATTTTTTTAAATAACAATATTCAATAAAAACTCATAAACTGTTAATTCTAATCAGTTTCAATAACATGTCAAATGATTTTTAATTTTTTTACATTTTTTTTAAATGATTTATATGATATAAACTTTTAATCAACGGTAGATTTTATAAAATTTATATTTATTATAATATTATTCCCTACTTGTGCACTTGTGTATGTTTGACAATGCCAGAAATCAATATCCATGACCAAAATGTGAATCAAATAAATATAAGACAATCTGATCAAAAAGGGGTTAAAAATAATCTGAAAAATTCAAGACAATCCATTACTATTCAGTTCTGCCAATCAAATAAAGATGGAAAACTTACATTCCCTCAAAAGTTGAAACAAATAAAATCAATCCATTTAAGAGTATATTAGTGATGAATGCTTGATACTATTTGCAAGAAAGCCTGTTCAACTATTTGTAGTATAATTTGTTGGAAAAAAGATGTCAATAGTACTCATTCCGTCCCAAAAAGATTGAGCTCTTTGATAAAATTACACATATTAAGAAAATGGTATAAAAGAATGAGAGATAATATTTATTTTTACCAAATTACCCTAATTAAATGTGGTGTACTCCCTAATCCCTATGCACTTTTTAAGTTCAATAATAATTAAAAAAGTAAATTATGCAAAAATAGTATAAGGGTAGAAGTGAAAACACAACATAAAAAATTGCAAATGACTCAAGTGTTTTAGGACAATTTTTTTTTTTGCAAAAAACTCGATCTTTTTTAAACGAAGAGAATATAATGTTCATAAAAAAAAAAAAAGCTAAGAAAATTGTTTGCAATAGTCAAAAGTATAGCATACACATATTGTACGGGTATTGGACACTGATCCGTGTCAACCGCACCCCCAAATTTGATCAGTGTTATGAGTTTATCATATCATATAATAATAAATAATTTGGTCATATGGTAGTTAGTAGGGAAGTCCCTAATATGGTCCTTAATTAGTTTAGTCATAAATGTGTCAAACAAAAATTAGTTAGTCATATCATAAATAACTAGGCAAATTCTTAACAACCCATTCTATAAGATTGGGTCACACAGCCCATCCTAATTGTTTTAAATATATTGGTTTATTAAAATGTCATTTAAAATATTATTAAAATATTTTTTTTTTCAATTGTAGCAATACAACTTTTAATAATTGTAAATTGACCCATATTCCAACTCAAGATTTTTTTTTTTTTTTCCTGTTATTCTCTTCCACCTTCTTCTTCTTATGCACTTGATTGTGAAAAAATCTCATTTTTCTTCTTCTCACTAATGCCTCTCCTTCTTCTTATACAATTTCATCTCTTGCATAATTGGTAACATACTATAAAGTATAAAGTTACAATGGATTATGTATCAAATCTTGGTATTTTTTTAACAAATCTGGATAATTCTTCACCAAATCTGAATATTAATACTTTTTCTCAAAATTTCTTAGATCATGATTTAACATTTTTTTAATCGAAAATTAAAATCAAATTTATATTAGAAATGATTTGTATGATGTTTATGGGTTGTATCTTTGATATTAAAATTGGTCTGAAACTTACGAATTGGAATCTTCGTGCGCGGGTCGGAATCCGGGTCAAAGTGACCCGCTAGAGGTTGAAGACGAGCAGACTACTCCTTTTGTTTGCCCAGCTAAAAGAGGTACTCGTATATATATATATATATATATTAAATAACTAGACATCTGCACAAAAAGTAACTTTGTTCTAGCGGTAAGTTAATGCTGCCTCCATGTGCAGGTTGTCTGTTCAAGTCACAGCCATGACAAATTTTTTAATTTATTGCTTAAACGTTCCCCCTCACCCCCACCACATATATCACTTTGGTTTTGAAACAATTATAACATTTTTTAATTGACACTTATGGTTATGACTTCAATCCATGGTAAAATCAAGTTTTTTTTTGTGAAATTTTGTTAATTTATATTCTATAAATAACTTTCCTTGATATTTAATTTTGTCATTATATTAATAATACTTTTTTTTGTAAAACTAATAAATTATTAAATATGTTTTTTTAATCATCAATTTATTTTATTAAAGTTATTGTCCCGTTATATTTTTAAATAAATTATAGTAATTAATATGTTCTAATTATTCGACTTTTTATTTAGAAGATGTTAAAAAGTTAGTAATAAATTTAGCTTATCGATTTATGACAAACATATGGCTTGTGTATGATTTTTTTATAGTAGATTATAATTATCAATTACAAATATTTATCCAATTTCTTTTATGTAACAGTGACGAATATTTGTCATATATTTTTAATTTACCATCGATAAGACTAATTCTTTTGTTATTTATAAAAATTATTTACGAATGCACATGCTCATTGATTTTTTCTTGATATTTAAGTTTGATATTATAATAAAGTCAAAAATTCATTTAGAATAAAATATTTATGAATTTGTTATAAAATATTTTTATGTTATAAGTGAAACTATTGTGTAGTTTTCTCCTAAAATTTATTAAATGAATAAATTTATTTTATTAATGTTGTTGTCGCGTGTATATTGTTAAGGTTTTTCTATCATTATAGTAAGGTATAAAACTTATTTAGAATATAATATTTCAAATTTAGTTATAAAATGTTGTTAAAATATAAGTGAAACCATTGTGCTCTTTCTTGTAAAAGTTATTAAATTAATTTTTTTTTAATATTAAAGCTATGGTAAACATATGGCTTGTGTATGATTTTTTTATAGTAGATTATAATTATCAATAACAAATATTTATTCAATTTCTTTTATGTATCATTTATAAATATTTTGTTTTATATTTATTATTGTTGAGAATTCATTCTTGTGTTGTTTTATAAAAAAAAAAAAAAAACTATTTGTGAAAGTTCAAGTTTATTGAAGATTGGGGGTCCTCGCCCCTCGGACCATATTCCTTTAAATCAGTTCATAGATGACTCTGCCCTAATTGATCTCCCTTTGAGCGGGCACAAGTTCACTTGGTACAAGGGAGACAGGCTCTCAATGAGCTGTCTAGATAGATCCCTGCTCTATGAGGAGCGGTATTTGACATGGGCCAATTGTGTTCAGGCGGCTCAACTGCGGGGATTGTCCGATCATTGCCCTATGGTTTTGATGGCAAATGAGGATAATTGGGGGCCTCGGCCATCCCGGATCCTAAAGTGTTGGAAAGACGTTACAGGGTATTATCAGTTTGTGCGTGTACCGGTCAGGATTTTCTAGGCCCAATTGAGGAATGAAGCCCATATCCAAAAAGAATATCGCCTGGGCGATATCGCCCTTACATGTGAGGTCGCCTCAAGTTTGGGTCGGCCCATTATTGTTTGAGTTAGGCCCATTATCATATATCCCCTAGCACACGATCTTCTGCTATGAACAAGGAAAAAGGGTGGGAATGCCCATGATCACACGAAGGGAGTAACTGCCCCACTCTGCACAACAGGGATCGTGGGAAGTTATCTCCTGAGCATTTCTCCACCCCTCCTCTATAAATAGGAGGTCCAGTATTTGAAAAAGAATCGAATAAGAAAAACATATACACAATATACATATTTTGGACCAACATTAAGCATACAAAATATATACCCCCTAGTTCCATACAGGAACAGTGCGTGATAAGTGGAATACCCCTGATCGATGGTTGGGGAGGGTTTGTCTTGAAGGAAAAATTAAAGAAGCTAAAATTCGCTCTGAAAGAGTGGCATGTGGCCCATTCTCAAAATCTGCCTAGCAGGATTGACTCTTTGAAAGTTCGCTTGTTGGATCTAGAGGGCAAAAGAGAAGAAGAGTACTTGTCAGCAGATGAGTTGGAGGAATTTCATGGGATAACAGAAGACATTCACTCCTTGTCTCGTAGGAATGACAGCAGTCTCTGTTATTGCAAGCCGCGGGAGAGGAAATGCTATGTCTTCTATCCAGGTGGACGATGTAACTTTGGAAGGGGTGCATCCTATTCAGCATGCTGTGTTTTCGCACTTTGCTTCTCACTTTGCTTTTGAAGGTCGATAGTTTTATATAAATTTATTAAATGAATAAATTTGTTTTATTAAAGTTATTGTCTCGTGTATATTTTAATAATAAATTATAATTACCCGTGTCAAATATTTATCCAATATTTTTATGTATGAATGGAAAATATTTGCCCAAATTATTTTTTATATTTATTGATAAGAACTAATTGTCTTGTACGTATTTATCAATAATACACATTTCATGTATTTTTCATATAAGAGTAGACAAAATTAAGTATAAATGATAAATATTAATCTCGTAATTATTATAGTATATATTTATCAATAATACACATTTCCTGTATTTTCTTATAAGAATAGACAAAACTTACTCATAATTTCTTTTTTCTATACAACAATGATTACATTTATTAATTTATGTAATATGGTCAAAACAATTTATATTTTGGAACGGAGGGAGTACTCAATTATCTAAGCATTATTTTTTTGTATAATTAAATGCTACATTTCTATTTTTAGATAGCTTATCATATGCTATTTGGGCACAAGTTAACATAAGCCTTTAATAATTATTACTTTCACAACTTTTGAGACTCATTTATTATATCATAACAATTTTCACTTAATTACCTATTCATAGGCTTAGGTTCACGTCAATTAAGGAGTCAAAAAGAAATCATTAATCAACCAATTTCCTTATCAATTTTTTTACATTCAAATGATTTACGGTGGTTAAGAATAAAAATATAATAAAATATAAATTAATTTATTTGTTTTATTTTTGTAAATAGATGAAATAGTAAACCAATAAAAATTTACACACATAAAAGTAGAACAATTTGAAGGTGTGAAAAATTATAAGAGGGGTTGAATTGTGTTTTGAAAAGTTTAAAGTTTTTTCAAACTTTAAAGAATTTTACAGCGGATTAAACACAATTCAACCCCAGATTAAAATCGTGCAAAACGGTGCTGAAAAACGGAATTTACATGTGCTGGAACAGTGACCCGCGTTTTTACCTGTTTCTGATCGTGGGTCGACCCGCTAGAGGTTGAAGCTAAACTCTATCATATATTAAAATAAAAAGTAAAAAAAAGAGTACAAACAAACTTGGGTGACTAAACCAAAACCCAAGTGGGAGCTAGAGTGAAAAATAATGTATATGTACATAGCGAAACTAAGTATAGTGCAAACTATCGTTGTGGATCGGTGGTTACAAATTTGCTTATTTCCACCCACAGGTTGTGTGTTCAAGCCTTGGTAGAGGCATTTTTTTGTGTTAATTTGATTTTTTTTCAAACTATTGGTTGTGGTGAGTTCAATGTTAAACCAATTTGTTTTTCATTTTTATTAATTTCTATTTTAAAAACTAATTAGATTTGTTTCTTTCTTTTTTTGACAAAAAAAGATAATTTGGACTTGCAATTAATTATAAATTTAAATTTTAAATTAACGAAATTGAAATGTTCGATCGTCAAAAAACAATTATTGCAAAATATATTTTTTTTTCCTAACGATTGTCGATAATACACTTTAAAAGTTTTGTAATAAAACTACTCTTTAAAGTAAAAAAAAATATTATTACTCTTCTCAATTTATGTTTTGGTTCATGTCCAAATTCAATATTTCTTTAAAAAAATCTAGTCCTAACCCCAATTATCAAAAACAACAACATCACGCTTTAAGTCAAACTCTAGTATTAACCAAGCATTTCTCTAAAAAAAATAAATATTTAATCCTAACCCTAGTACTAACCGAGCATTATACTCCGGTTGAAGTTAATGACTTAAAATTATATAAATAAAATAAATATAAAAATAAAATATTTTTTAATTTAAAATATTTTTGTTATATTTAGAAATTAAATTCAATATAATATTTAGAAATTAAAATTTGTATTTAAAACTTTTATTTAATAATTATATTTAAGAAGTAAGAACCTTCGTATTTGACCAACACATGTACTCTGATTTAAGTTAAGTAGCAAAAATCCTAGAGTTTGACCTAGACTTACACTTCGGTTTAAGTTCAATACCAAGAACCCTAAAACTTGACTTGTATGTATACATCGGTAAGAATTTAAATAATTAAAATTTATATTTAATAGTGGTATTTAATAATTAAATTAAATTTTAATTTGAAAATTATACTAATAGTTAAATTTAGGAAGTAAGGAGATTCGTATCGGACCAACACAAGTACTTCGGTTTAAGCTACGCAGTAAGAATTCGAAAGTTTGACCTAGACGTACAGTCGTACACACCCATTTAAGTTCAATACTAATGACCCTAAAATTTGACTTACACGTATACCTTGGTTTAAGAATTTGAATAATTAAAAAATACATTTAATATTTTTATTTAATAATTAAATTCAATATTATATTTAAAAATTATATTAATAATTAAATTTAGAAAGTAAGAACCTTGATATTGGACCAACACATGTACTACGGTTTAATCTACGTAGTAAGAACCCTAAAGTTTGACCTAGACGTACACTCCTGTTTAAGTTCAATGCTAATAACTCCTAAAGTAAGAATTTGACTTACACGTGTACTTTGATTAATTGTAAATTTATTAACTTTTTAGTAGTTTAATTTTATTAATCTACATTAAATTTTCACATATATAAATGAATTATTATAATTAGAATTGAAATATGATGTCATAAACAGTCAAAATCTCTAAAATATATTGTTAATCATCAAAGAATAGTTTAATCTCATTGTTTTAGTTAAAAATAAATAAAATTACTTATTTAAACCTAGCTCGACCTTTGTCTATTTCCAGCCCTAACTATCAACTAACTTATCACTACGCTCGTCCGCTATTTTTACCAATTAGAACTTATATTATTTTTCACGATAATATTATTTCAAAAAATATTTAATTAATTTAATTTGTGCACATTCCCATTGATTTTTTTTTCTTCATATTTAAATTTTAAAAATAGAGGAGTCCCATCAACCCAGAAGGTTACATAGGATCAGAAATACTCATGTCGAGCCCAATCCATAAACGCAATCGGCTCATTCATCGAAACCTTAATAAGAACATAAAAAAATCAAAAAAATTGAATTTTGACAATTAGACGGTTCAATCTCACCAATTCAAAATTAAAATTTCTAATTAATTATTAGTTTAAGTTTTTTTTTTTTTGTTAAAAAAACTCTAGTTATTTTCAAATATGAATTAACAAAATTTCACAAAAAAAAAAAAAACTTGATTTAACAAAGGATTAAACTCATAATTATAAGTGTCAATCAATTGAAAAAAAAAGCTTTCATTGTTTCAAAACGTTTAATTAAAAAGAAAGTCGCAGCTGTGACTTGAAGACATGACCTCCACATTGTCCACATTGTGGAGACAGTCACTAACCGCTGGAACGAACCTGCTAAATATTCTTATATCTAGTTATTTAATATTTATACCAATTAAACTGGGAAAAAAACAGAGGACACGTCTCCTCGTCTTCAACCTCCAGCGGGTCACTTTGACCCGGATTCCGCCCGCGCATGAGGATTTAAACTTGCACGTTTCAGATCAATTTTAACATAAAAGACACAACCCATAAACATACAAATAATTTACAATATAAATTTGATTTTAATTTCCGATTAAAAAAGTGTTAAATCAAAATTTGAGAAAAAACATAAATATTGAAATTTGATGAAGAACTGCCCAGATTCGTTAAAATAATATCAGGATTTGAACCTAATCCATAGTAACTTTATAGTATGTTACCAATTATGCAAGAGATGAAATTGTGTAAGAAGAAGGAGTGGCATTAGTGAGAAGAAGAAAAATGAGATTTTTTTAGAAATCCAAAAGGTTCATTTTTGTTGTTTCTTTTGACACAAACAGATGCATATGAAGAAGAAGAAGGTGGAAGAGAATAATAAAAAAAATTAGAAATCTTGAATTGGAATATGGGTCAATTTACAATTGTTAAAAGTTGTATTGCTACAATTGAAAAATAACAATACTTTAATAATATTATAAATGACATTTTGATGAACCAATACATTTAAGACATTTAGGATGGGCTGACTGACCCAATCTTATAGAATGGGTAGCCAAGTTGTCACCAAATAACTAATAGTCCCGTCAACATAAACTATTAGCTTGTGTTAAATGTTGGAAATTTGAAATAAATATCTTTGTATTAAAGTGCTGTTAAACGATAGGTCAATAATGACAAAGTCAGTGGCTTGTGAAATAAGTCACCTAATGTTAGTTGATCGGTCAAAAAACAAAAAATCAAACAGGTTGAGTCCAACAAACAGACTTCCGTCAAGTTTAATCTACTTGAGAGGCTTGATTACTTTTATGTTTGTCAATGTACAACTTTAATCGTTAATATTTTTAATTATCTATTATTAAAAATTATAAAAATTGTATATTTTAAAAATACTCACGAAAGACAAATCAAACATCTCATATGTTAATATTTACATGTACACATTAGTGATGAATGCTTGATACAAATCAAACAGAAAAGTTCAAGACAATTCATTACTATTCAGTTATGCCAATCAAATAAGATGGGAAACTTACATTCCCTCAAAAGTTGAAACAAATAAAATCAATCCATTTAAGAGTATATTAGTGATGAATGCTTGATACTATTTGCAAGAAAGCCTATGTTCAAATATTTGTAGTATAATTTATCCAAAAAAAAATGTCAATAGTATAATGTTCATAAAAAAAAGAGCTAAGAAAATTGTTTGTAATAGACAAAGGCATAGCATACACATGTTGTACGGGTGTTGGACACTGATCTGTGTTGGACACTGATCTGTGTCATACACGAGCACAAATCTAATCCTAAGAACATCGGTGTTTCATAGCACATGGGTATAGAGGGTGGCCAAGACAATAAATCTCCAAGTTAGACACCATTTGCTGCTGTATTAGTAATTCCAAGTTCCGAACAAAGTGATTTCAAGCCGGATTCTTCGAGCAGGCTGAAAGCAGCAAATCCGTAGTAGGAGTGGTACAGATCTGGAAACTCTCCAGGGAATTTGCTGAAACCACCATACTGTTGAAAAATAAATATGAGCACCAAAATTAGTTTCAAGCCAAAAAATAAATAAATAGTTATATCAGTGTGGCATCAATATCTGACTTATCTATAACACATTGTATGGCAAACAGATTAGTAACCGGAGTACCTTGTACTGACAGGAAAGCAAAAATCCGCGTAGAGCTTTTTTGTCGACAAAGTTGCAGCCTCCTAGAATTCGTAAAACGGCTCCAATCCTACCAAAATGAATGATTTCTGTGAAGGCTTTGACAAACTTACAAATGATATTGTACCGTAGAAATTGATTAAGGATTTACTTACCAAAATGCATAACATGTATCACTAGATTTATTAGGTCTACCTTGAAATCCACCATCAGTTCCCTGCCTCTGAAAAGGAAGACAAAAAGTAAATGAATCTTGACCGGCAGAAATAACATTTCATGTAGCACCAAGTGATTAGTTAATAACGAGAATCATCAAACCATCATAAGAAGTGCTTTTAATAAAAAATAAGCAACTCTTGAAATGAACCTCATCGACTATGCTTGTATAAACAACTACAAATATGGTTATAAGTGTCTTATGAATCTCTAGTGCGTATCTATTTTGGAAATGAATCTCATCTTGAATCCCTATAAGATATATCAGCTTATACTTTTGCCGTGACACTTGATTTTGCTTAAAAATATCATATTTTATTGGTGATATATTGTACGATTCATAATATAATACGATTTGATTCACGATTTGGAAAATAGGCCTTCCGATTCACTAGTTGAATCTCGATTTGATAACCATGTTTACAAATTAATATAATCTATTCAGCTTATGTTGAACGAGTTTGATGTACAAACCTGCAAGATCCAGTCCAACAACAATGGCAAATCTATCAAAGACGACATATTACAACTTGAGAGAACATCGTCTTCAATGAATCCCATTAACCGGAGAGATGCAATAGCGCAGTAAGTTGCACCACCTGTGACACTAAAACAAGTAATGTTCATAAATATCTTTCGAGTAATAATGAGCATTTAAATAAAATGGATGAAGATTTCCTTTCAAGATAGATGCGCGTACAGAACATAAAGTCCTATATTTTAATCTCCAACCAACTAAGACATTGTAAACATGTACCAAAGGAATCTTTTCACGCAATGGACAATAGAATAAAAAAAGGAGAGAATTCGGGCAAAAAATTATAATAATTGATGCAATGCTTTTAAAACCGAAATGGACAGAAACCGGCACTGTCTACAATTCGATATTTTGAGCGGTTCAAACCCGGTTTCTTCCCGGTTTTGGCGGTTTAAGCAGGTGAATCATGACCCAGATATCTCGCTGGTTCAATGTCCAGTAAAGTTTTTAAAGCATTGAATTGATGTGACAAATAACATTGCAATAGGCCAATAGCCCTTCTTACAATATAAATCACACCTAAATTGAGATGAAAGATTGTTTAAACTCACCGTGAGATTCTGCACCAGGAACTAATCCAAATCCACCATCATAAGACTAGAAAGAATAAAGGAAAAAGAAGGATATCAGTTTCATTGATGTACACAGACACATAATCATGGAAAATACATATCCAAGACAAAACAATCAATGACATATTATCAAATCTTTTTCCATCACCAATGTTTTAAAACGCAGATCGCGGAAAATATCAGCTTGTTCAACTTCTGCTAAACATCCGTGCTATAGCACCTATATAACCATTATTTGACAACATTTTATACTAAATCGCGATTTTGTCAAATTCTGCTATGCTGCAGCACTACAGCCGCTATTAACAACACTAGGGTGTACTATTTGCACAAACCTGGCAATTTAATATGTAATCCTTGACTTTTTCCTTGTCCATGCCGCTCCAATTATCCAACATAAAACAAATTGCAGCTGAAAATGTTAATTAGTTAAATTAAGATATGATATGCCATGATTATCTATTAATTAACCAAATAGTATTTTCCATTTCATGTATTTTTCTCTAACCTGCACAATAGACAAATCTAAGATCGGTTTCACCCCCGGTAAGAATAGGCATGAAACTGTCAACATATAGATAGAAAGATCATGAATAAGAAGTAACTCCAATTGATTATAATTCATTAAGGGCAAAAAATTTGATGAAAATTTCCAGAACTATGTATACCGTAAAATTGAAAAATAGTAGTGGAATTTACTGATATGACCATTACATAACAATTCAGGGCACGGGTTGGATCCAAATTCCAAAAGCTTACCTTCCATCAGGCTGTTGAAGGTTTTTCATGGAAGCCGATATCGATTCAGAATCAAGACTGGACAAATCATAGCCAACAATTTTCAATATGGATAGAGCACAATAAGTACTTGCCAAGTGACTGTTGTTATGGCGAAAAACCTTCAAATAAAAAAACCAACACAAAGAACTTGATCAAATTATAAAAGAGAAACAAAAGCACTTTAAATTTCAAATTCAATTGTCACCAAAAAGTTTAGCCCATTGGTTTTAAGTTGGGATACCGAATGAGTATTTATGTAACTAATGAAGCACTCGCATAGACAAGTACACCACACACTGACACATCAACATTGATAATAATTTAAATGAAATAATTGAAAGTAACAAACATCTATCAGTGACATGTCGGTATCAGACACCGAACAGCCTTCAATTAGAAATATCGGTGCTACATAGTTATGCAAGAGATCCAGGGTTTGATCTCTATTAGTAACATTCCGCACCCTTTAACAAACTAACCACTAACATTTACCAATAAAAAAAGTTCGAATTGAATATTTTCCTACCCCATTCTTATCTGGCGGATACTGTGAAGTTCTGGAACCATGAAATCCATAAAATTGTCCTGCATTAAAACCATTCAAATGAGTCATCTAAAAATCAAAATTTTCAAATAAAATAAAACTAACAATTGCATTTGCATCAAAATCTTTCAAATTGGTCATCTAAAAATAAAAAATTTCAAATCAAATAAAACTAACAATTGCATTTGCATCAAAATCTTTCAAATGGGTCATCTAAAAATCAAATTTTTGAAATCAAACAAAACTAACAATTGCATCAAAACCCTTCACATGAGTCATCTAAAAATCAAATTTTTGAAATCAAACAAAACTAACAATTGCATTTACATCAAAACCATTCAAATGGGTTATCCAAAAATCAATTTTTTAAGATCAAATGAAACTAACAATTGCATTAACATACCATTGTTAGGATCATCTGTAGTTCCAGGTCGAACTTGGAAAGACAAAACCCAATTAACAACAGCTTCTTTCTCAACCTTAAATCACAAAAAAAACAGAACAAAAACAAATAATTATAAGAAAAAGTGAAGAAATTGAAGTAACAAATATGAATAATGAATGAATGAAAAGAGTAATACTAAATGGAGAGAATCGAGGATATCAATGGAAGAGATAACGAAGTAAGCGAGAGTGAGGTGATTGATTTCTTGAGACTCATATGGATTTGGAATCAAGTGGTACATCATATGAGTAAATGTAACATGAAGATCTTTGTCGATTGTTGTTTCCATAGATGTTTGTGAGGAACTCATCGATCACACACTCACTGTTGATGATGATGCAGAATTGTCGATTTGAATTGTTAACAAATAAATAAGAATAAAAGATTGATTTTGATAAAAACAAACACAGAGCCTTATTTGCGTAAATTGCGTTTGATTAACTATCTTTTTCGTTAAAAAAAAAAAAAAACTAATTAATCTTCAGTGTTGACAGTACTTTTTTAGATTTTTTATTCGAAAAAAAAAAAATAGTACACTGTCAACACTGAACTTGAGTGACTAACAAGTGTCTTCCAAATTCTTTGGAAAAAACAAACTATGTAAGTGGGAAAAAATGGAAGGAAAAAAAATTACGCAAATCAATGCATGAATTTAGACTAAGGTTAGTTCAAATTCATGTATTGGTATGTGTAATTTTCTTTCCTCTAACTTTTTTTATTATTATACCAAACGGAATCTAAGTGTGCGTTTCATCTGCTAAAGAACAAATGATATGACAGGACAACTTCAATTGTAGTGTGTTTGATTGTAAAACTATTTCTGGTACTAGATAGCAAGGAACAAAACAAAAACTAAAATTCTTGTCTCCCACTGAATCACGAGACAACTTTTTATCCTCTTAATAAGTTGTCTAAAATACCAAAATAAATTTTGTCCACCAAATATCGTACAACACATAATTTGTTCAATATCTTAAACGTTTCTCATGCGTTGTCCTTTAGTCCTATTTTGTCCGGTACTTACATTTTGCATATAAAACAAACCTTTTGTGAAATAGTATTACCATATGCTTCTGATAAAAAATCATCATTCTTTTATATCATTGTTGTTTTACAAAAGTAAGTATTATATTATCGTCTCCTCAGGGATTAGTGTGATACCAATTGCAATTCAACAATTATCATGATTTTAAGTTCGGGTTTGTAAAGATGTTTGTAATGTAAATTTGTTTGCGAAATTGTAACAAACTACGGTAAAATAGTGATTAGATTTAAGAGAGTTTTGATTGTTGAGATTAGATTTCACCTATTCATTTCTATGTATCATCTCAATCATGTGATATATGCTTTAGCTATTAATCAATATTTTCACGTATTGTTCATCGAACGTTTCCGTGTCTAGATAACGTCGAAATATCTATTGTACCGATCAATCTCCGATGTCTCGCATCATCAATCAATACAAGAGCATTAAGCTTCAATACTAAAAGTGAAGATCAAAACCTAAATCTATGTCTAGAGTTTAGAGTTTTAACAAATGATTATCCTAATTCTTTTGATTCAAACAACATATGTCTTTATCATTCAAATCTTGAAATAAAAATGAAAAGCAAGGATAACAATAATATTGATGAATAATCTAAAACATATATATCATATGATCAAATGAGTACATATTCATAAACAAGCTACATCTAAATCTAATCCCAACAAAGAGAGATTTAGCCACTCATTGTTATGGTGGTAAGCTTACAAGGATGAAGAGAAGAACAAAGATTGAACATCACACTTGATGTCTCGAATATATGTGTGAATCCACTTTACAATCCTCTTAGAAAATCTATGCTTGAAGTTTCTCTCAGATCTTATCTCTCAAAAGTAGTGAATGCCTGAATGTTCTGCATCTGAAGTCTATTTATACGATACAAGAAATTAACAGCTCGCTTAGAGAGGTATACTTCGCTCAGCGACCTGACCTTTCTTCATCAGTGGGTTTGTGCCACGCCAGCATTAAACCATCCAAACCTAGCTTTCTCTAGCTTCTCTTTGTCTCGCTACAAGCTAAGAACTCTCCGCGTTTGCTTGCTTTCTCTCGCTACAGATCGCTTCAAGCTACGAACTCTCTGACTTCTCTCGCTTTCCTTGGCTTAGTAAGCATGCTGAAGATTAACTTCTTCATCGTTTGTAAACATTGTGTTCCTTGGTATAAAAACCTGAAATCAAAGTTGGGATTAGTCAAAAATTAATATATACATAATATTGGCTATTTCACATAAGTTTCTTACACAATAAGTTAAATAAGTGCCTTAATTCTATACAATATTTTACTACTTTTTGGCACTTATCATTCAATCATACAAATAATTTCAAAATAACCATATAAATATGGAGTGATGTGATAAATTACTGAATGAAAAATACTGTTTTTTACGAATCCTCAATCTACGAAGCACAAGAATTACACTAACCATACCCATGTTTTTTTGTTATATTAAAAAAAATTGTTATAACCACTTTTGTGAGATTGTATGATTGATCTTGGTTCTTTCTTGTAACATGTAACATTATTGTCGCTGAGTTTTCATTAAAATATTTGTGTAAAATGGTTTTAGATTGGCCGTGGATATTTATCCTTTATATTTAAAATGAAAAATGTATCTGCAAAATTAATTGCCAAGAAAAAAACCTTCAAATTAGCATGTTTTAAAATTCAATAGAATAATAGGATCGGTGTGTTACCTACCAACCGGTTGTAACCTGGTTAATATTAAAATTTTCTAAAATATATTTATGAATTATGAAATGATGAAATTGAAAATTATAATAATACATCGGAGGAATGAAAAATTATAACGATATTTGCATGAATTTGATGAAAATAATTTTATTATATAATTATATTAATAATGTATTGATGAGATTATTAAAAAACTATAATTGTATTAATTTATTATGACTAAAAAAACATTCACAAATATATTTATATTTACTTTTTTCTAAAGGTTTAAGGTTATGCATAAATCAAAATAAAATCCTATATATAAACACAAATTCAGAAGAACCTATAAATGATAATAACATAACATTCCCGCACGGTCCCTAACATCAACAACAGTACTTTTCTCGAACAGGTGGTGTGCACACTGCAAAATCATGAAACGCAGCAAAACAACAGTCTTAACATTCGCTGAGAATTGCAAGGTTCTTCATTCTTCTCTTCCAATTTCACAGTTTCATTCTCACAATGAGATTATTCATTTCGTACATGCTTTTGCTTATTTCACTGTGTTATATGCAGAATATATTAACATCAAATTGGCAAGGTTCTCTTAATACTATCAAAGTAGATGCTAAGGGAAGGTACACTTTTGCCCTTTATTTCTTGCTTTTTTCCTATTTACACCTCACAAACATTAAACTCACTCTTATTAGTTATTAGTTCCTTGAACAACTTGAAATGTTGCATAAAGTTTTTCTTTTTATTGTTACTTATTGTTGAAGTATTGGTTATTGGTTATAGCTGTTTGTTTAATAGCTTATGAATGTTAGTTACAACTTACAATTTAACTATGCTTATAGCATAACCGCTTGTCGTGATAAGGGCTTATGTTTAATCTATTTCTATAACAAAATATTAAATTTTTTTGTTATAAGCTATAAGTTGTATTCATAAACTATCTTGGAGAGCTTATGAAAATGAGCTGAAAACAACTTATGAGCATGTTATAAGTTGTTTTTATAAGTTCTCCCAAATAGTCTTGCAAGTGTTTATGCCGGTAGATAAGTTCAAATAAGCCAATCCAACTAGGCCCTTGGTTAGTTTTCAGCTATAGTCTGTTTACAATCAGTTAGGAGTTAGTTGGGGTTGAGTAAGAAATCTTAACCGATATAACATTGTAACACACTTCAGTTTGTTCTTGGGCTGAATATAATATCCAAACTGTTTCATACACATTCTATCGTTTTCTCTCATTTTCTATGATAGTTCAATCCCATGATACTTGTAATAATTTAGGACATAGGGTGTGTTGACTCTGTTGCAGCTTAAGTATATGTTTGGATTGACAGTGAGTTTTGCGAAGTCACTGTGTTGCACTGTGATTTTGTTGAAGTTCCAAAATGTAATTTTTGCCAAATTTACAGCGGCACGCGTGATTTCATCAAACAAACTCATCGTCAATATAAATATGTAGTAAGTAGTTTGCTAATGGTTTTTTTTTCTTCTTTTGTATGATTTTAACAGCAAAGGAGATATTCATACATCTAAGGTTAAATACATACTTAGAAGGGGGCAGCCATACCTTTGGGTGCCAGAAAATGATTTGCATAATATGGTATGTTTTTTGCCCCTCCATTTACATTCTTTGTTTTTACTGTTACTTTCTTTTTTACGTCCAATGTGAAGATAACAAGTCTAAAGACAACCCTTAGCCACTAAGTCCGTCACTTAAATACCAGAGATGTAGCTTTTCTCTAAGGGTCAGTTTGGAGTCTCATTTTTGTTAATTACTTTTACTTTTTAGTGATAACTAGTTGCTTTGACTGTGATTATTCTATCTTCCTCTGCTTAATCTTTTTAACAGTGTTTGCGGTCAATGGTTCACGCATTCAGCTGGACCTATTAAGTTCATGAAATTGTAGCACTTATTAGCAGAAGCCAAATGGAATGTTTAGAACACTGCTTCATTGTAGAACTCTTTTTTCTTTGCATTCGTAAGAATAAGACTATATTGACAAATCATCCGAGTACTTTTTGTAGTTGGAGTATGAAAAAATTGATTGTTTTATGCAGAACACAATCATTGATGAGCGTGGTTCATTTGCTGTGACCAGTCCCTTTCCAGGCCGATTAGGAGCCATATTGAAATCATTGAAAAAGGTTGTGTAAACCTCATATTCTCCAAGAAATCTCTGATAAAGGACTTCTGTTCTAGTAGTTCCTGCTTTCAGATTCTCCTATAATTATAATAAATAAAAGTATAAGCTAATTGGTTTATTCACATGCTGCAGTTACCAGCACGGATTGCTTTATCTGGGGATGTTCTTCCTCTCAAAGAAGATAAGGTATTGCTAAGATTATCTTTTCATATGCTTGCTTTTTATCATTTCTCTTTCGTTAACATTAATTACTAAAATAATGCCAGTCATTTTATCTGAAAATCACTTTTTTGAAATTTATAGCTCTTCAATGTCTTAAGTATCGCCAAGTAATTGCGGTTGCTTCAGTAAAACTTTATAGACTATGCTATGCTGCCCTTTAGAATTCTAGTTAAAGCTTTATTTGTTACTTAAATGTTAGGTAGGTAATGTTCTTAGTAAATAATTTGTGCCAAATGAATTTGATTCGGGAAATAGGAATAAATAATCATATTTTAATTTTATTATATATCAATTATTTAAACTGATAAAGTTGCAGAGTCAAGCATTTTGTAGACGACGTCAGAAGATATAGGTTTCCCAGCCAGATTAGAGTGAAATAGTTTCACGGTATCATTGTGGCTCCAATACATAGTAAAATACTGCCTTGTTACCAATCTCAGACTAAACTAACCAAGTCACCTTCATATTCCAATTTCGTGATTGTCAAATAATATGTAGAATTTGATGAAAGAACTAAATAACATTGTACAAGTCCTAAGTGGAAAAGGTGACGGCTGAGTCTATGTTTTCAGAACATTGTCTTCCAACTATATCTCTATATTTGAACTTTGACAGTTTTCATATTGGCTTTGAAAACTTTCCGCATGTTTATGAATGATTCCAGAAAAGATGAAGTTTTATATTATTTTGCATATTTTGTGTTGGTTCTTGCTATATAGCATCGACACTTCAAGTTGAAGCGTGTCTGGTGTCGAACACCGTCATATGTAGTTATATTCAATAGGTCTATTTTCTAAAATTATTATCGATGTTACACGTCAGTGTTGTGTTTGGGTTGTCTGTGTTGGTGCATCATAAATCAATAGATCCTTTACTAAAATGAATAATATCACGATCATAGTATTCACATGTGACAACAGAATATTGTATATTAATATAGACTTGTTCTTGATATTGATAATTTATTGATCTCGGTTGTAGGCCAAGGCACTCACGGAGAAACTCCATGAAGTGATACTATCTGAGCAAAAAGCAACCGAAGAGTTTAATTACACTGTTTCTGGAGTACTAAGTTCCAGTGGTAGCGGTACATCAAGAAGTGGTAATCTTCAGGAACTATTGGGAGACACTGAAAAATATTCCATATACAGATTTAAAACGAGGTAGGAACTTCTATGTCTAAATCTATGTTTTGAATTGTGCTGTTCCGTAGATGAATGCAAGGATCGTATCTGGTACTAGTATCTAGGTTCACTCCTCCTCCAAATCCCTAACACTTTATTACAGTCCTTGTACAAGTTCAACATGCAACATTTCATATTGTTATAGAAAACACTCACACACACACATACACCCTCTCTCTTCTATACACAAACACTCTTCTGGTGGGAGGTAGGGTAAGCATACTCACTGTTTAGTTTCCTTCTAGGAAACTTATGGTTTTATATACTCCCTCCGTCTCATATTATTTCTCATTTTAGAATATCAAAGAATTAATTACTTTTTTACACTAATATACTTCTATTGATTGTACATTAACTCACCTACCTACTCCACTAAATATTACTATTAATAAGGATAATTTATTAAATGCAACTTATTTATCATAGAAATTTGTACACTCAATGATTTTCTTAAGAATTGCACGTAACCTTAACTACACTTGATACGTGATAGAGGAAGTATTTGTTAAGTTTGTGAGCCAATACTTATGACACTCAAGTAATGGTTGCTAGGAAAATGAATTAGTCTTTTTTGAATAAAGAGCAAGAGATGATTACCGATGATCTTTTTCAGTATGCATCTCTGCTAGTCGGCTTTTTTTGGTAGTCATTATTTTGGAAGTTCTTCCTGAAATAATGAACTTGGAATTTTTTTATTGTCCTGCATCCAAGGAACTATGATTCAGAAAACCATTAATCATGAGTAAAAATTAAAAGGGTCATGCTAACCGGTGCCCCCGGGGCACTGGTTAAGGAAACCAAAAGAAGTAAGTTTTGCATTGAAAAACGTATTTTTTAAACTTTTAAAAGGGAGATTACACAAGTCCCAAGACTTTTATACCTTATTTAGCTCCTTAACTAGTGCCCCGGGGGCACTAGTTAGCATTTTCCAAATTAAAAATCGAAAGTGTTTGATCCATCTAATGTTAAGAATTTAATGCTCAGATCATGCACATTTATTGATGCCCATGGAAGCACTTTTGAAGTGGATGTTGAAGATTTAGCAAAATCTAAAGCTGATCTATTAGGTGAGGACCTGGTTTGAAATGTGATATTAGTCCAGTATCTGTTATTATTTAATATTAATATAACAAAAGATTCATGTCTCGTATTTTTCTTGTTTAGCTCCATTTTCAGCGAAGTTGATCGATGGAATTAACCGAAATGAGGCTAGGCGCAGAGTCCTCGTACTTTTATGTGTTGTTTACATGAATGCCAATGCAAAGGTAACTTAATGAATGATCTTGATTCTTCTATGCATCCCAATTTTTTAGGTGGTTACTTGCTATCTTCTTGGTTACAAGCATGATTGTTAGATACATTGATCATTCTTATATAACGGAAAGTTCCATAGCGTTTTAGAAGCAGAAATGTGTTACCGACTACGTCTTTTTTATAAATAGAAAAAGCTTTAATTGCTTATCCTCGTATAGCAGGGCCAAGAGTTTGTGATGTGTTTAAAATATATTTTGATCTCGGTATTTATTGTATAGGAGTGGTAGTTATTGCCTTGAGTTTATAAAATCGACTCTCCTGTGCAATCAAGACACGGTTTCACCATATTTCTCTCGTTTTCTCTTTCAATATGATGTATCTTCATCCTTCTTTAGATGAATACTGAAATATATTGTAGTTGCATGTGGGAATACCCTGATTTTAGAATCAAATAAATAAAAAAAACTAAAACATGTTCTATTTGAATCAAAACAACATTAAATTGAACGTAAGAAATAGTCTCATCTTGTCGTATGACTAACCATATCAGTTTATTTACTTTGTCTTTCGTTCTCATAAATCATTACAAAATCTAACGACGTCTCTGGTGTTGTATTAAGGATGCTTACATGACATCTGTTGATCGCAAGGGATTCGATGTTCTAGCAAAAGTTACAGGTCCTGTTTCAAACGATGGTGTTGGTGAATACCTATGGAAAGAGTTCAGGTTCATGTTTGAGAAAGAGGCAAATGATGTTGAAATGTTCTGTAATCAACTAGTTGAAATGGAAGAAGAGGTCATCAATAAAGTTAAAGCATCCAGTGGACTAAATTAAATATGCAACCTTGTTTGGATCCTTTTCTTTTGTTATAATAATTTTTGTTTTGGCCAAAAGAAATGAGTCATGACATTATACTTTCTATATTGCAAACTTGATCAATTAATTGATTATCAGGATGGAGATGCCAAAAGAATTTAAAATCTCCAGCTTGTAGTTTCATAATTGTTGTGATCAAAGATTTCTTCCTGTTTTGTATATAAAATGATTCTTCAAACTCCGTCTGGGAATTCTATTATAACAATTAACTGACAAATACAGTTTGTAGTCAAAGAAAACTAGTGTTAATTTAGAATTTCTATGAAACAAATTGCAAAGGCTTGTCTGGATAGACATATTTTCAATTTACTCCCTCAGGTCTTGATTATAAGAAACAATAAAAAAAGGCACACCCTTTAAGAAGAGTAGATAAAGTATAAAAAAAATATGACATTTACATTTTTACCCTTAAAAAATAGTCAAATCTTAGAAACCGTAGTAATGATTATATGCTTGTAGTAGTATGAAAAATAATGAAAAAGTAAAATTAAGAGTAAAGTTGGAATATTCAAAATAAATATAATAATTGTGGTAGCTTTTGCTTATATTTAAGACTTTCTAATTTTAATTTTTTTGTTTCTTATATATGAGACCGGAGGGAGTAGTTATTATCTAGTAGTTAAAATCTAAACTTTACTAACTAGTATTCATCGAAAAACAAAACTACGTATAAACCTTTTTTTCTTATTTTTTATTCAAAATACTTTGTTCAACATAATGTTCCAAATTTGAATAACTAATGTAAAATATAAGTTGCATAATATTTAATTACTATGTCTACTTAATCTAATTTTTACGATTGTTGTTGTAGTTGAATCAAGTTATTCAAAATAGTGATAAAGTTTTATTTATATCTAATGATGTAAACTTTTGCAAGGATGTTTAGATGAGCTCATGAGAAGGGGTTCAACAACTTTATGAGCTAATTAAATCTAGTTTGAATTGTGAGTTTATGATGACTTTATCATTTTGTCTATCTAAAAAAAATAAAAATCATTTAATTAAATTATATAAGAAAAGCACTTCCTAGTTTATCAAATGTACAAGTAATTTCTGCAATCCAATAGAGAACGTGGTCAAGCTGTTTCAGTTAAATGTTTGTATGCATAAACATAGAAAAATTTATTGAAATTAGCCAAAATCAGCTTATGGACATTATAGTCGTTTCAATAAAATCTTTTATATTCCAAACACAGTCTTATAATATATTTATTTCTTTTTTACCATACTGTATATTCATAAGCTCACACAATTATAGTTCAATTTTTTTTCTTCCACAAATCCTAATTTAGCTGGCTTAAATTTTAGAATTATTAGAACGGATGCCCATTATCAAAATTCAAACCACTTGTGTGAAAATTAACTCTAAAATATTACAACTTATTTCTTTTCTATCAAAATTTGACTCTAAAAAAGTTAACAACTTACTCTCAATGTAATCATTGAAATATTCAAATGTTCCATAAAAAAAAAACAAATATTCAAAATGTAAATAAGTTATACAATTAAACTCCCATCTATAAGACTATTATTATGGTATAAAAGTCTGATAATTCAAACTCCTTTACATGGAAAAGTATTCATGCGATATTTATAATTTATAAAGAGGGTGCGCAGAAGTCATTAAGAACTTCAATTTGGTATAAAAGAAAACAGAAACAATGAAACATAATAATCCTGATAAAGAAAAATTGCAAAAATTAGCAAAATTGTATATCAACCAAAAGAGTACTGAGCAAAATAGGTGTTTTTCCGTCACACCATTCAAAAGACATTTAAAATAACAAAAGCAAAATATCGTTCATAAAAGTAAAATACTACAACAGCCATAAAACCCAACCATAACAAAAGCAAGCATATAATCTTCTACCCACATATCTAATTATGACACTTAGTCGACCTCCTCAATCTTGGGACCAGCACCGCCGCTGCCACTTGGAGGTGGGGCAGCATCATCATCAACATCGGCACCTTCACCAGCTCCACCTTGGTACATCTTTGCAATGATGGGATTGCAAACAGTCTCAAGCTCCTTCATCTTGTCTTCAAATTCATCAGCTTCAGCTAACTGATTAGCATCAAGCCATTGAATGGCGCCCTCAATTGCATCCTCGATCTGTTTCTTGTCACCTGCAGAAAGCTTTGAACTGATCTTGTCATCTTTAATGGTGTTTCTCATGTTGTAAGCATAGTTCTCCAAGGAGTTCTTTGCTTCAACCTTTTTCTTGTGCTCCTCATCTTCACTCTTGTACTTCTCTGCTTCTTGAACCATCTTCTCAATTTCTTCCTTAGACAACCTTCCCTTGTCGTTGGTAATGGTGATCTTGTTCTTCTGCCCAGTTGTTTTGTCCTCGGCAGAGACATTCAAGATACCATTAGCATCAATGTCAAAGCACACAGTAATTTGGGGAACACCACGGGGTGCTGGAGGAATGCCGGAAAGCTCAAATTTACCCAACAAGTTGTTATCCTTAGTTCTTGTTCTCTCACCTTCATAAACTTGAATCAAGACACCAGGTTGGTTATCTGAGTAAGTAGAGAAAACTTGCTCCTTCTTGGTTGGAATTGTTGTGTTCCTTGGAATCAATACAGTCATGACACCTCCAGCTGTCTCCAAACCTTGAGACAATGGGGTGACATCCAAAAGCAACAAATCTTGAACCTTCTCGTTACCTTCACCGCTCAATATTGCTGCCTGGACAGCAGCTCCGTAAGCAACAGCCTCATCGGGGTTGATGCTCTTGCAAAGCTCCTTTCCATTAAAGAAGTCTTGCAACAATTGCTGAACCTTGGGAATTCTAGTAGAACCACCAACAAGGACAACATCGTGAACTGTGCTCTTGTCCATCTTTGCATCTCTCAAACACTTTTCCACTGGCTCCATACACTTTCTAAAAAGATCCATGTTGAGTTCCTCAAACCTGGCACGGGTGATGGTTGTGTAAAAATCAACACCCTCATACAAAGAATCAATCTCAATGGTGGTTTGTGCAGTTGATGAGAGAGTTCTTTTCGCTCTCTCACAAGCTGTCCTCAACCTCCTAAGTGCCCTAGGGTTTCCACTAATATCCTTCTTATTCTTCCTCTTAAACTCTTGAACAAAATGGTTAACCATTCTATTATCAAAATCTTCACCACCAAGATGGGTATCACCAGCAGTGGCTTTAACTTCAAAAATACCCTCTTCGATAGTGAGAAGAGATACATCAAAAGTACCACCTCCCAAATCAAAGATCAAAACGTTCTTCTCACCAACACTTGTTGCCTTCTTGTCAAGACCGTAAGCAATAGCTGCTGCAGTTGGCTCATTGATAATTCTCATAACATTGAGACCTGCAATAACTCCAGCATCTTTTGTTGCTTGACGCTGAGAATCATTAAAGTAAGCAGGTACGGTAACAACAGCGTTCTTAATAGTCAAACCAAGATAAGCCTCGGCAATCTCACGCATCTTAATCAAAACCATGGATGAGATTTCCTCAGCAGCAAACTGCTTTTCCTCACCCTTGTAGTTAACACCAATCATAGGCTTCTCACCAGGACCAGCAATGACCTTAAACGGCCACAACTTCATATCACTCTGAACAGAGGCATCAGAAATTCTCCTTCCAATCAAACGCTTCGCATCTACAAAATTACAATACTCAGTTAAGAACAATAAGATAAACAACAACTCACAAAATAGACAAAAAGAAAAATCCTTTCCACACAACGCATAAAGAAAAATTCTTTCCAAATCAGTACCACAACAATTATAGATTATTTTGTCTTTCATCTAAAAACAAAGAATTGTATTTATACTAAAATACAATATAAACAACTTATTCTGATAAATCAATTATTAAACACATAAAGAATACAACGAACAATGTGACATCAAGAAATTTAAAAGTAAAGATCTAATTTTTATAACTTAGTTTACACATAAATCCAATTTTATTCATTACAGGTTAACTAAACACATAGATCCAATCATATTTAAAATTTAAAATAGGGTAACAAAGACTAAGACATTTTAACAGATTTAAATTATAATATTTGGCAACTAAGATAAGGTTATAGATAATAATTACTATAAACACACTGTAAATCATATGATTCCTAATTAAGATCCAACATAATTAAAATTATAACAGTAATACAAAAAATAAAAATATAATTAAAAATTACTGACAAAAACTACAACATTAGTAACAAAACAAAGATAAAAATCATAAAAACAATTAAAAAAATAAATTAAAAAATAGAAAAGATTAGGGTTTGTGAAAAATTACCGAAGACGGTGTTAGTTGGGTTCATCGCAACCTGATTCTTAGCAGCATCACCGATCAATCTTTCACTATCAGTAAAAGCAACATAAGAAGGTGTAGTACGGTTTCCTTGATCATTAGCAATGATCTCAACACGATCGTGTTGCCATACTCCAACACAAGAGTATGTAGTTCCGAGATCTATTCCGATCGCCGGTCCTTCACCTTTACCGGCCATAATCGCTTAAAAAACGATAAAGAATCAAAAGATAGAAAAGGAATTAGGGTTTGAGAAGAAAGAAAATTAGGGTTTGAGAAGTGAATTTGTGAGGATTTGTGGTGGTAGTAACGATGAGTTATATAGGTTAGAGAAAAGAGTGTCTAGAATGTTCTATGAAGGAGTGGGGTCCACTTTTTTAATAATCTAAAAAAACAAACCTACGATTGAGCCGTTGTGGGGAGTGGACGAAATTCTCTTTTGCGTGGTTGGTTCCGCGTTGTTATTGGCCGACTTAACTGCATCAGATTCATACTTGCTTTCAAATTCAAACAACTTGTTAGGGTTTTTGGGTTGGATATTGGGTACATAAGGCCCAAATTGAAGAGAGTCATTAAGGGCTGTTTTTTAGACCCAAAACAAGAACTTATTGATATAATTGGGTATATCGGTGAAAATATGAAAATTATAGATGTGAATTTTGCTCTTTAGCCCCTCCAAGTTTGTTCTAGGATCCCTATGAAAAGGGTAATGTTGAAAGTGTTTTTGGGGATTGTAAAAGTCAAGAACATATGATCGTCAAGAATGTGTAATCTACGAGTTTTAATTAAATAGTTTTTCCATTGTGTATCTTCTTTTAATCTAACTAACTTACAATTGAGCCATTAGTGACAACGACGGCTTGGAATCGAATAAAGAAGTTCTTCAATAAAGGTAGGAACTCCTTATATATAAGTTTCGAAGGTTGCGTAAAAAAAAAAAAGTTTCGAAGGTAGGAAATGAGCTTCTAGGTTATGAGGTAGGGATTATCCTATAATAGTGGTACTAGGTGAAAGTCTTTCAGTTTGGGAAGCGGGAAATCTAGGACATAGTGTTATCCTAATCCTAATCCTAATCCTAATCCTAATAATTCTAATATATGTGTTTTGTGTTTCTTTATTTTGTTTGTGTTATTTATGATTTATGATTTAACTTCTACTATGCTTGTTTGCATTAATAAGAAGTTAAATACACGTATTGATATAGAACTTAGATTAAATAAATTGACAAAAGATTTTAAAATTTTTTTGAAACGGTGATGAGCACAATTCATCACAATTCAAACTCTCATTTCTTGTGTTCCATCTCCCACCTTCATTAACGTGTAGAAATTTATCTCACAATCTGTTATATAACATCTCGTATTAATTTATAGGCTTAAGTGCAGTTTTGCCCCCCTATTTTCACTAAAACTGGATTTTACCCCCCCTATTTTCAAACTCGGAATTTTGCCCCCCCTATTTTCACTAAAACTGGATTTTACCCCCCTATTTTTAAACTCGGAATTTTACCCCCCCTATTTAATATTTTTCCGAATTTTGCCCCCCCTATTTTAAAAGCATAAGCATCTGCATAATTATATCAAACCAAGAACATACAAACAATTTAACAAAGTTAGAATATGCACAGTCTAATCAAAGATTGTTTGGTTACTAAAGATGGTAAAATTGGCATGTTGCTGCTGTCAAATGGTAAATGATCACATACAAACAACTTTTGTCAATTAACTAGTTAAATATAGAGTATTACACTACCATGCCAAAGCTAATATCACACCAAAAATAAAGTAACAACAAAATAAAAAGTTAGAACACCCTTGCAAGTATCAAAATCCTAGTCTGACATCAATGTTTAGTGTAGTATTCATCTGTCATCATGGTATTTTGGTAGATCTATGTAATGGAAGCAACCTAACTGTTGTTTGCATTTGCCATTAGCAAACATGTGTAGCCGAATCCAAGAATGAAATTGAACTGTTGTCAAGTTTTGCTTGGCCCTTTAACCTGGTGATCACTTTCATTTTGCAGTTTTTGTGTATGATAGAAACCAAATGAATGTGTTAGAAGTGACAAAAGAGCTCATGAAACTTGTAACTCAGATCATCCACTACACAATTGGACAAGGATTTTGTGTTCATGGCATGAAGATAGCTATTCATGTTAAAAATCACCACCAGTAGCTGCGTTAAAGAACAGTGGTGGGCAGGAACTCTGTCCTCCTCGAAGCTACACTCTGGTCTTTCGCTCACCAGCAAGCAAGGCATAGGATGCATTCATTCATAAATATTAAATAGGGGGTAAAATTCCGAGTTTGAAAATAGGAGGGGTAAAATCCAGTTTTAGTGAAAATAGGGGGGGCAAAATTCCGAGTTTGAAAATAGAGGGGGTAAAATCCAGTTTTAGTGAAAATAAGGGGGGGAAAACTGCACTTAAGCCTAATTTATAAAATTCTAATACAAAATGTTATTTCTTGTACTAGACTATACTTCCATCGTTCTTTTTTAAGTGTCATTTTTAACTACTGTGCGCATGTCAAAACACAACTTTAATCATCAATTTCTTTCAATATTATTATAAAAAATTATGGAAAGTTTATATTTCGAAAATATTTGTCGAGACAATTTGAACAATATTTTATATACTAATTAATTTTTTTTTATATATTAATAAAAAGTATGATAAAAATAGATTATGTGAATAATACATAGTGGTTAAAAACAACACTCAAAAAAGAATATTAAATAACTAATAGTAGTTCCAATTTTTGCAAATTGATCGCAAAATTATTCACTCTATAGTCTATAGTGATTGTCCAAACTCTCTTTTCTTTACCAATCAATAAAATTTTGTCTTTTAAAAAAGGGTCATACTAAAAAGACAACTTTTTACATTAAATGCACAAGTTCCAAGAAAATATTTATATATTAATATACTTAATCAGTGCATCATTTAACATTTTCCTTAAAAAAAATAAAAAATAGTGATTGTCCAAACCCACACTCTTCTATGAATGTGTCTTTTTTCTATTAATTATGTGGCTATCGAGGATGTCAATTTGCATCCGTCAGAGCAGATCCCCGCGGGGATTGCCCCGTTCGGAGATCCGAAAACGGAGATTTTTTCTCCGTGGGGACGGGGATGGAGGCAAAACTTCCCCCGGAGGCAGTTCGGGGCGGGGATCGGGGATTAAGCATCCGTCCCCGCGGATTTCCCGAATCCATATATATATATATTTAAATATATATTTTTACTACTATTATTATTCTAGGTTTATTTATATTTGACAATTCAGGTTTCTATTTTGCTATGAATTATGATATATTTTGGTTATGAATTTTTGTATCATTATGCATATGTTGTTATGCATTATTTTTGGTTATGAAATGCATTATGTGCTGTTTTGATCATTAAAAAAAGAAAGATGCGAAATATTTATTTATTTATCAATAAAAAAGGAAAAAATAACGTCATAATTTTGTCGGTAAAATATAGAAGTTTTCTAATAATCGATCTAGGTGGATCCCCGCAGGTACCGTGAGGATCCTTGGGGATGAGGATGGAGGCAAAAATTTCCCCATGGAGATGGGGACAAAAATTCCCCCGCGAATATTTCGGGGTGGGGAACGGGGATGCTTCCTCCACACATTCCCCACCCCATTGACATCCCTGATGGCTATGCGTAAATTTTCTCTCCACCATTAATCTAAAGTAGTTATATCCTCATCTTCTCCTTCTACCTTCTCTCTATTTTCCCTTCCGAATGGCAAATATATAAAAAGAAAAACAAAAAGAGTTACAAAGAGTACAACCACCAACCAAAAGAGCACCAAAGCATCTCTCTCTCACTTACCAAAGCATTAACTTTTCTACCTTGATAAATGAAATTTATATTTTTATAAAGAAAATTGAAGATATTCTTCCTACACAATGAGTATATGTAGTCCAAAGTGGGATGTGAATTGCACATTAACATGCAAATTATCCCTAACAAAGTTAATTCAATGTATTTTTTTTTTTAGTATGCCAGAATTTCTTACGTACATGGTGCTCATTACTTTTGTTTTCAAACATTTTGTCCATATCTCTCGATTAGCCAATATTTTTTTTCTTCTTTTTTGGAAAGAAAATAAGGACTTCAATGAAAACAAAACAAAAGATCAGAATTCTGACATTAACCATGCAATATTGAAATTTACACACCATACAAATACATCAACACACTTGTTTCAATATATTAATCTAGAAATTAAGTATATATGAGCAATCTTGAAATTAGTTGACAACTAGGAAATAATATAAACGTAATTATAAATTCTAAACAACAACAATTGTAGCCGCATGCTAAAGTTTTTGAGGTCTCAACAACGACATTACAACTGTAACAACATTAGTCGTACTAATTGTTTGCATTTTACCATAATATCAAGGTTTGCAGTGTAACTACAATCGCAACCACACTTTAAAACGATTAATATAAGTTGCATATAATATTATATCATTGATAAAATACAAAGTGTTATGATCATTCCTTCTACTTTATCCTTCCACACACTGACACACACATAAATAGGTGGAATTTCACAATATATATTCCATAGTTAGAAAGTGAATTAAGGATTCTAACTCTTAAATTATACCTTTGATCATAAAAATATGTGGTTCCTTAAGGAACCTAGCTAAAAACACTAGATTCTGAGGATCATAACAATTGACTTGGTGATGGAGTGAAACTAGGAGATTCATTCCATGCATTTGCATTACCATTTCCATTTCCATTCCAAAGTAGATCATTACTATTTCCTGAACCACTCAAGATATTTTTTGACAAACTCAACCCTCCTTGACAATTGTTTTCTTCCATTTTTACCGTGTTAACTTGAGGCATCATTCCAATACTAATAACACTTGAAGAATCCGTCGCCTTAGAGCGAATAAAATTTCTTTGAGGTTCATCGTTATTTTCTCCACCAAATTGAAATAATCCAATTTGTGGGTCCAAATTAGTCAAGAAAGGGAATTGTTGTTGATTCTCTTGATGTTGTTGTTGTTGCTCCTGTTGAACTTGTAGCGAATTCGGAAACTTCCATTGTTCACCAATGCCATTTGATAACAACAAAGATCCACCATTAGTACTATTACCAATTGAAAAGCCACTACCAAGTTGAAACTCAACACTAGTATTAGTACTATTGGAAATATTTTTTGCTACCATAGAACCAATGCCTTGAGAAACATAGTCATTGTTGTTATAATGATTCAAAGAGGCCAAAAATGGAAATTGTGAAGGAAAATGAGAGATCCCCACATTCACATTAGAATTAGTGCAACCATTAATAGAAGAAGAATTTGCACTTACTGAGCTAGAACCACCACCACCACCACTAGTACTGACCTGGCGATGATCATTACGATTAGGTTTTGAAGTTGATTTTGATAATGAATTTCCTTTGCTTCTTTTATTATTCTTTCTACAACCTCCACCAACAGGAACATTTCTAAGTGCACCTCCTCTAGTCCAATATCGACGACAAGTTTTGCAAAAATGGCGTGGTTGTGAAAGATTGTAGTTGTTGTAGTAGCAAAACTTTGTGTTTGTTGATTCACATCTTGGACATTTTTGTGTTGAAGCAACATCATTTTGGTGTATCTTGGACATCTTAGCTTGATCGGACATTGATCCTTGTCTTATAGACCCTTGGTAGCTGCCATCAGCTTCAACAGTAACAATCACCGTTGAAGCTGATGGCTGCTGCAGAGGAGATAAGTTTTGAGTGCCAATACCAATACCAATTCCTGCTTGCTGATTATGTTATTTTATCACAAAAGTTTAAGGAAATAAGTTATTGAAAAAAGAAGAAATTATACTATTGATTAATGAATAACCGACAATATATACAAGTACACAAATATATACATATAGTATATTCAAGAAAGAAAAAAAAAGATTGATTATAAAGTGTGTAAGAATATATCTCTCTTTTGATCAATTATATCTTCTTAACTTTATTGATGAAGAAGCTAAAGATAGAAAAAAGTGAGAAAATAAAAATAAAATAAAATTAAGAATAAAGAAAAATGGAAGCTATAGAGAATGAAAGAATTAATCTTGATGAAATATTAATACCTGTGGTGACCAGTTGGGTGGATCTTGATAGATTGGAAGGGAGGGGAAGACCATGGCTAAGCTTTCTAACTTTTGCAAAAGTTTGCTGAATTCTTTAGGTGAGTGTATGTGGGTGGAGAATCACATCATCATAGAGAGTTGCAGAGAAAAAGAGATCACAAAGAAGGGAAAAAGATAAAGGAGTTTTGTGGGTGGGGGTGTATGTACATGTAGTGTTTATATTTACTTTTGTTCTTCTTTGTTTCCTATTCTTTTCCTTCTCTTTTTGTATTTTATTAAAATTAAAATAATATTGTGTGATTATTGAAGAGCACCAAACGTGTTTCTTATTCCATAAGCACCTTTATCTTCTTCTTTTACTGTGGCATTAACATTAATTTAGACTTTTATAATATCTCCAAATCACCATGCATATGGCAAGAGAGAAAGCCCTAGCCCTAGCTTTTAACTATTAATATATAATGGTTGTTGGATATAATTTATATGGAAATGGAAATGGATTTTCTCCCATGAAATCTTCTCATGTAAATCTCAACCATTAAATTTTTATCACTTTTATGTTTAATTTTTAATTTTTTAATTTATAGGGTGGTGATTTCATTTGACCGTCCTATCCCAATATATGGATATTAATTTACGGTATATACCATAGTATTTTAATGCAAGTGTAGTCCGATACCACCAAAAACTAACGAACATACAAAATTTAATAACATAAGTTAGGTCGATGTCTTCCACTATAAAATAGTTATTCCTTTGTATTATTTTTATTGTTCCAAAATAAATGACCTATTTTGATTATGTGCAACGCTCATATAATTTATTTTGACTATATATTTTTTTTACTTATGTATAAATGTAAATATTAGCATATAAGATGTTGTTTCTCGATAAATATTTTTAAAATATACAATTTTTAATAATAGATATAACTTTTTTTGGATGACAAATTAATAATAGATATAACTAAATATATTAATTAATCATCAAAATTGTAAAGATGATCAAAGTATGCGTGTATTTAATTTTGGACAAATTAAGGCAGTATTTTAAACTTTGAAACCATGAGGGTTTGTCTTAAAAGAATTTAGAATAATAAAAATAATATATAGAAATTTAAAAGTAAAAAGGTGAGGAGTCATGGTGGGGTGGTCTTCGGTGGAAGTGTCTCAATCGAATGGACCTTTATTTCCTTTGATTTTGCTCCAGAATAAAAGTCATGGTTTTATATTCTTTATTATTAAATTAAACCTTATTTTTTTATAGTAACAGCTTTTTGCTTTTTATGTAAAATTATTCATTAATCGTTACTATATGTTATGTGCCATAAATTTACTTCGATGGCCAACTGCTAGTCACATGCGGTGTTGATAGTTGCTTTGAAAACCGGGGGGGTTGTACCTACAGACACTCCGATGCTTAAGTCAGCACAAGTACAAGAGAAGAGGTAGAGAGTGAGAAATGAATACCTGACTCCTCAATGATGAGGAGTATTTATAAGACCCCAGCTCGGGGCCAACGATTATCGCTATTGGGCCGCGTAGAGCAAGCCCAAAGAGGATAACTGCTAGAGTGATAGGGATAGCGTGGTCAGCTGGAGAAGTCGTTAGACTCTCCCTCTAGTCAAGGTTAGCCCGTATTCTGCGGGAGACGGATAAGCTTGGGAGGAAAACGTGGCTTGTGGAGCACGTTTGACATATGCAGAATTGGTGGCGAGCATGGATGTGCTCGACAACAGGAAACCGGATATGCTTGAGCTATGGTGTCGAGCAGAAGGAAAATCTGCTCGACACTGGGCTGTCTTCGACACTCTAGTGGATTGGGCATGCTATCCAATTCTAGGCCCAGTCCGAAACAGAAGCCCCCCAAGTCATTGCTGCTAGGTGTAGGAGTAATGACTTAAGGTCCAGTGTAGGAATCTCGAGGAGAAGAATCTAGCTTTCAATCAACGGCCGAGTGTGCTCGTCAATGGTTCGTGTTCGACAAAGACTTGGGAGTTTTTGAGTTTAAGATTGCGTAATTTCGCTCATTGAGAGCGTGAATCTTGTTCGCCATTTGCATGCAAACTCAAATGGTTTGTCGAGGAGCTAAATGGGTCGAGGAGAGTAACGGGCAACGCGTGGGAAGCGATGTGACGTTTGATGAGACAGGATTTTCTCCTGATGGTGCCACGTGTGTGAGCTATGAAGTGAGGCAATGATGGCCTAGGGAATGTAGGCAATGAATGGCGTGGTTCCCCGAGCAGGTGCGTGCGGCACGTGGCCCATGAATCTCTTCACTTTCCATGGGGTTTAATTAGAACCGTTGGATTGCTTTATTCGTAGCGGTTGGATCAAGGGGACGGTTCAGATGAAAAGGCGCCTTTTGATGTCGAAAAGACGCGTCTACAGGGGATCCTGTAGTATATAAGGGAGGAAAGGAACGATTCTCATTTCATTTCCTCCATTGTTCTGAAGTTTATCATCGTTTTTACTTGGGAAGTTCAGAGAAGAGAAGTTTGAAGCTTGCAACCACTACCTTCGTGTTCCATTTCCTTTATCCTGGTAAGTCTCGCCATCTCTTTTGCTCCTTGTTTATCAGAGGTTTTGGTTGTTTAAGATTCAATGGAGTTGTTTATTTTGAACTTCGGCAATGTTTTGTTTAGGAACATTAGAAATGTTGTTATTTTTGTGAGTTTGAGGGCGTTTGGTGGTTGTTTTCCACTGCCAAATGCTCTTTTCGATATTAAAGTTAGGATTTTTATCGTTTTTGCTTGGATTTAATCCTGCCACGCCGCCCGCAAACACGAGTTTGTACTATTCCGGTGAGGGATTTCCAGAAATTCATTTGAATTTCTGGGAATTTGAATGGGCGCGTCGAGGAGGAGCGTGAATGGTGCGAGCAGAAGATCCTTGTTTTGGCGAGCAGAAATGCTTGCTTTGGCGAGCATAAATGCTTGCCATTGTGTTCGCGAAGTCGTTTTAGTCTCTGCTCGCCATTTTAGGGCTCGAGCGTGAAACGCCCACAAGTTCTTTTCTTCGCCATTTTGTAAGGGCCTTTGGTCGAGGGCAGCATCCTCGGCTAATACTTCGCCCTTTCACTTGACTTGCGGTGGAAGGGTGAATTTTATTTTAAACATCGACTTCATTTCTTTTCGCTGCTTTTCAGGTGTTATAAATGGAAGAAGAGGAAGCTGGGACATCGCAGCATAGAGAGCTGATCAGGCCCACCGAAGAGGACCCATATGCTTGGATAGCTGAGGGTCCGAGAACGCGCTCAGTAATTACTCCGTCGACGGAGCCCAAGTTCACCATAGTCGAGGAGAGAGTAGGGGATCAGCCGAGCAACTGGTCAGCGCACGTGGTGGGCAGCGAGTTGCGCGTTTATTCAGACTTTGGCGAAGACGGGTTCACCCATATGATTGTTTTACTGAAAGTACTAAATTTAAATCCTAACACAATGAAATTGCCTTGTTTTGAATTAATCAACAATCCTCGACAACGACGCCAAAAACTTGATGAATAATTAGGCAAATGTACCAAACTATCGTAAAGTAATAAATGATTTGTATATCCACAAGCACTGTTCTTATTTCAACGAAACAATTGAATTAATTTAGGATTAAAAAATAATATGCAAAAATTTTTTTTGGGGGGGGGGGGGGGGGGAGTAGTTTACGATAGTTACTGATCAGTAATTCTTCTCTTTGATCATGCAATATTCCTAAAAACTAACTAAAATACTACTCCCTCCGTCTCAAAATTTTGGTATTTTTAGAGTTTTGCACGTGGATTAGGAAAATAACAAAAATTGATAAGTTAAGTCATTTTTACCCTTACTTTATTAAGAAAGAGAAAATTCATTTAATGATTGCTTTAATTTTTATAAGGATAAAAATAGTAAAGTATCATTAATTGTGTCTTGATTTCCTAAAATGACCAAAATTTGGAATAAAATTAAAAAGCTAAAAGGAGTAAAAATTTGAGACGGAGGTAGTATATAATTATTATTAGGAAAATGCTAAACAGTGTCCCCGGGGCACTTGTTAAGCACATTAATATAGAAACTTTGTGTCGAAACGTGTGCATTCAATTCTTGAAAAGTGTAAAATGTTGTTTTTCCAATATTAATTTTATTTTTTATTTTCTTTTTGGGTATGCTTAACTAGTGCACCAGGGGCACTATTTAGCATGACCCTTATAATTAAAATACTAAAATGACTCAATGTCATCAAAGTTAATAACTTTTAGGATGAAATCAAAGTCCATTTAATAAATGGAAAATGCTATTTAGTAAGAATTTTGATATGCAATAAAGAGAAGAATTATATGTGGCAATATTTGATTGATTAAATTATAATCACTCTCTCTCTCTCCCATGTATGGTTATCCAATATTTGATTGGTCAAATTCCATACTTTTATGGATTATTCTCTTTCTTGTGCAAAATTTTCTTACTAAATAACAATGCTCTTAATAAATTAATAATAGGCAAACGAATAACAAGTGGCATGCTAATATCTTTTTTGAATGGCACCAAACCAATCCTAGGTATAGCCCAATGTTGGTTGAACTCTTCGAGCCAAATTAAGTAAACACAAGGAAAGATTGTAGAAAAATTCTCGGAGAAGTACTTCCATCTTGTTCTGGGTGCAAGGAAAAGTAATAACATCTCTATGAAGAAAACTGAATATACAATTCTATTTGAATGGAAACCTTTTAAAATTGTTTGGTTTAACAAGACTCGTTTTTGAATGTTTCATTAGGAGGAGCCCTATTAAATAAGTCTTGTTAAACCACGGCAAACTCCATTACGATCGTGAGCTGAATTTATTAGTGGTTAATTTGTATATTAGAAGAAACAAATTCCTTAAAAAGATGAATATATGAATTACAATTATGTAACCATAAGAAACAATGAGAAATTTATAAGTTACTATACATATTATAATAAACAATAATGAATTTTTAATTGGAAACTAAGGGAAGGGGACAAATGATGGTGGTGGTGGGCGTACAACCGGCAGTTGTTAAGGTGGGGAAGAAGAAATTAAAGGACATATTGTGTCAGCAAATATACAGATGGCTAAGGTGGTGTGGGGGGCTCTATAGTCTTGCTTTTCTTAGCCAAGTCTCCTCTGCTTTTCTTGTTACTGTAATAGACGATGCTGCCCCACAGCCATGAAACATATGTCATGTATGCATATATTATGATATGATGCTGATGGCAAGTATCATTTCCATGCAATGCATGGACAGTGACATGGAAAATGGGAGACATGCACTACACATCGAATCTTGATTTTAAGATAGGATTGAGACTCTAGATTGGACCTTACTTCACCATTATTTTGCTATTTAGGGGTAAACTTATTGTCACTGTTCTTTATCCTAATTTATGAAAATTAAATTAAGAGAAGTGCTATATATCACGATGATGATTTATATCACGATTTTCTCTCGAATTTAGTTTAACCAATTGAAACTCTTTTTGGCTAGAAAAAACACAGTTGGATATATATTAATATTATGGTTAGCCAATTAAAACTCTATTTGGCGTGAAAACACGAGTTCGTGATGAGTTCGTGGGTTATTCTTCACTACAAAAATCATTTTCCTTAATCGACTTTAGATATTAGCCTATTCTCTTAGATTGGGAGAATTAGCAACTAATGTCAGCCTCTTTTTATCCAAGTACAAGTGTACAACAACCATTGGGGGCCCAATTGACCTGAATTGGTGTGGGATTACTCTGACCTTGGAGGATATGGTCTTGGATGAATGACCCTAATTAGTTTTCTCGGTTCGTTTCGCATATGAATCTCTCGCGGTTAGGGTCATTGGTGTAGACTTTATCGAATGTAGAACTACAAATTATATTGCAAATGTAGTAGAGTTGGGCACTATTAAAAGAATTGATGACTTCTCTTGACAATTACTTATAGATAAGACTTTTACTCGACAAAATATTTTTTGTCGGATCACAAGGTGTCGAAAATGCAAATTGTATGTTGTGTGGCCGGTCTCGCCCATGAGTCATGATGTTATTGTTTTGTAATGTGTGGCTTTTTGGTTCAAAGTGTTCATAAGATTTTCAACTAATTCAAGTTGGGGGATGGTTAATTTTGCCGCTTAATTTGTTTGTTTATTCTCAGCTTCTTGCTCCTTTGGTAGTAGTTGACTGCTAACAAATCATTTGGCATTAAGTTTGACATTTTGAGGTGTGGTTGATCCGGAAGTAACAAAATGAACTTATTTTCACATATAAATTGTGAATGTTAGGTAATCGGTGGTTCACACAATTTTTTTTTTAAAATGGTTTTTGATTCGATATATTTAGGGTTTTGTTTTGTTTATTGTTGTCCTTTGTTTATTTTCTGTATATAGAAAAAGGGTCCTAATGATAAGTCCAAATGGAATGTAAATATTATTTGACTAAAAATTGTTCCACTCAAGATATTGATCTAAGTTTTTCTGAACGATTCGTTATTAAGTGGAGCTTGTTAATTAACCATTAATTTGAGCATAATCACTTGATTGACTCTTTATCGCTTTGTCTACCCATCGTATTGTAATGGATTTGACCCTTGTACTCCATTTACATTCCTTAATGATATTTTAGACCTCTTGAACAATCTTGAATGATTATAGGGTACATATGTAACAAGATAGGCATACAAATGACACCTGATTCATTCTCTATCAATAGTTTAGAATTCAAGAGTTTTATTCATAAAGGTTATTCATGTCATTGTGCATATGTAACAAGATATATATATTTATATTTTATAGAGAGATTGAAAAGAGGATTCTTTCATGTAGTGTTACAATTTTTTTAGCAATTTATTCATGAATAGTCGACATAATGTATTAAACCACACTTTTTCATGATAAGTTGAATTGTTTCATCCATAATGGATCTTACCCGATCAGAATAATCATGGCTGGTGGAACACCTCTTCAATACGGTAATGGTGAAGGGGGTTATACCACTAAGATATTCTGACGCTCAAGTAAATATTTGCGTGAAGTGAATGTTTTAGAGAGTAAGAATTAAATACACGACCCTTATGCATAAGAAAGACATATATATATAGCCCTCATCATGGAGCCATTAACGTCATTGTGGGCGCGAATCTCGCAGCCTCTGCATTGATGGTTGTCGAAACATAACGGTTAAAAAGTCATGATTAATAATAAACGATTGATACAAAAGTGTCAGCTTCTGTAACTATTAAACAGAGACGCGTAACCTTGGGTCAATGTACCGTTGGGCCAAACTCGACATCTAAGTGGAACGTGCTTAACACCGATAAGTCCAATCCAAAGCAAAAATTAAAATTTTAACATAATTTTTCATTTAACCACACTTTAAGTTATTGAGGTGGATAATTCTTATTGATTTGTAAATAATATTAAATATAAAAAAATTAATAAACATTAGGCAAAATTACATATTTGGTCCTTTATCTTATTTTTTTGTAACATTTTGGTCCTTTATCTTTTATTTGTAACATTTTAGTCCTTTATCTTATATATTTGTAACACTTTGGTCCTTTATCTTTTATTTGTAACACTTTAGTCCTTTATCTTTTATAACATTCACATATAAATCCTTTTTTTCATATTATTTTTTATTAAAAAAATTCTGAATTTTATTTGTTAAAATACTTTTTTATTAAAATTAAATAAAAATCATAATTTTGATAAAAATGTTCATCATCTTTATCAATTTTTTCATATTTTCATGTTTTTTAAAGGACCAAAATGTTACAAATAAAAAATAAATGACCAAAGTGTTACAAAAAGATAAGATAAAGGACCAAAATGTTACAAATGAAAGATAAATGACCAAAATGTTACAAAAAAATAAGATAAAGGACCAAATATGTAATTTTGCCTAAACATTATTAGTAATAAATCAGATTTACAAATAGGATTAAATTTAGGTCAATGGATGACGTACAAGTAGATATCATTAAGGGTGTGTTTGATCAGCTAAAAAATAGAGGATTGGACTTGACAACTTTTGTTGCATCCTGTTTGATTCAGAAATTGGTTATGAGACTGAACAAAAAAGATAGTAAGAGATAGGACAAAAACAAGAATTTTTGTCCCCCACAAAACCACATGACAACTTTTTGTCCACAGTACAACTATAAAAAATACTAAAATATCCATTTTATTTTTGAATATAAAGATATTATCTTTTTATCTCTCTCAAACATAATTTTGTCTTGTCTGTCTTGTTCTGTTTCAGTACTTACTGTTTTGCAAATCAAACGAATTTGATATACACAAAAGAATTATAAAATAAAATAGAGTTGTAACTTGAAGTGTAATATTAATCTAGCTTGATAACAAGAATAACAAAAAAGATACTTATCAATTTAAAATTGAGTTGACAATTACTTTTCAAGACAATTGTGCTGTTTCGGCTAGTTTTGATTACACGTATGGACGATAATAAACTTACAGCTAATTTTGGCTTTGAAGTTTGACAAAATATCTTCATTTTCTTGACCGGCTTATAATCATTTGACTATAACTTGTGAATTGTGTGATAAGTATTATCACACTTGTTATTTTTTTTTTTTTTTAGCAATTTAGGAACGAGTTACCTCCAGGAAAGTTCTTCAAAAGTGTTGGATTTTTTGACGAAAGAGTCGACAATTTTGAAAGCAGTCTTAAATATTACATTTATAATGTGTTTGGTATGATGGAAAGAAAGTGAAAGAAAAAAAAAATCACAAAAATTAATAAATGAGTTTGGATAAAAGTTAGTTCAACTTCATTTATTAGTTTTTATAATTTTTTTCTTTATAAAATCAAATGAACCTTTAAATAGAGAATACAAATTTTGTGACGAAAATATTTTACAGATATTGGATTAGTTTCATGTTTCACTCTTTATACAAGATAGCACATAAATTAACCAACAACGAGTATCTATCATGAGAGTGGATTCCCTCCGGTGTGGATTGTCACCGAAGAGGGAGAAGTGGAAAATTCAGCCATTAAATTCCATCACTTTTGTTTCATTTATTTATTATTATTTACACTCTCTCCTGATGTGTGGCCGAGATCCCACCGGAGAGACAATTGAGAGATCTCCACCGGAGACAATCCACTCTCATCTATCATATATACAATAGATACTAAAGAGAATGGATCCTTTTTTTTTTTTTTGAAACCAACAAGCTTAACTCATTTCATTATTGATCAAAGTAGCAATACATGGAGGTACATAATCAAAGAAACGGTGACAAGACCATGAAATGGCCGCCCTAGCTAAGGTGTGAGCGACCATGTTCGCTTGCCTCCTAATGAACTTAACCTCAAAGTTTGGCAAACTAGCTAGAATTAGTCTAATCCTAGCAACAATAGAATTGGTCTAATCCTAGCAACAATGGATCCTCTTAATTTTTCTTAAATTTTACATTTCATTCATTAACTAACTTTTTCCTTTTTTTTCAAATTCCAATTATATTCCTCATATATAATCTTAATGCTTTAACATTCCACATTATTTCCTTAATTGTTTTTTACAATTGAGAGGATCCTCTCTCGATACTAAGTTATAGTTGATAAATTAACAAATTAAAATTTAAAGTATTTGATATAATTAATAGTTTAATATATGTATATGATATAGATTAAATGAGACAAAAAATATTTTAATTTAGCTTAATTGTGTCAATTAAGATAACGCATGGGTATAAATTGCAAGGGAAAAGATAATACAACTATAAATTCAAAGTAGCATCTCAAAAAAATTATATTATACTGTAATTAGTTCACGAGAGAATGACAATTATCAAACAACCTTACTTTGACCATAAGAGTTTTTAATGCCATATAACTTGCATATTGACCTTGTCAAACAAAGCCATAGTATAAATTTAGTTTACAAGTTAACCATATATAAAATTAAGGTCTTTTAAATAAAATATCAGAAGGATTGCCAACTTCAAAAACTACTAATCATAGATCTAAACTTTTTTTTTATCACCTCTAAGGACTAAATTTTAATAATATGATTTAGCCTTACTTTTTTTTTAAAAAAAAAAATCCAATTATTTATATCTATAAATATCCCTAAACTGATTTTTAAATGGTTAATGAATTTCACCAAAAGTTGAATTGTTCGGGAAAATTCGAGTTTAATTATTAGATGGAATAATTTTTTGACCAAACATTATTTATCTTGCGACCAAACTCTAAATTACCGTGACTCCCTTCTTATAAAAATAAGAGGATTGATAAAAAAAAATCATTTAAAAGAATAAAACAAAATCTCTTACCATCAAAAATTGAGTCTAATTCAAAATTAAGAAAAGAAAAATAGAGCTCTCTTGAATATTGTCCTGTTTTTTTCTCAAAAAAAAAATCCTTAAAATAATGTTAAATTCTTCCAAAAAAAATTCTAAAATTCTCGAATCTGCATATGGCAATCTATAAAAAAAAAATATAAAAAATCGAAGTTGTGTAGTAACTATAATCAGAAGACACAAATGTTACTGTGATAGTAATGGTCAATGTCAACCAATGTAAAGTCAATGTATTAAAATTTGAACTTTCATAGCAATTACTAAGCAACCACAAATTCTGGTCAATATTTATGGCAACGTTTGTGATGGTTCTATTTCAATGACACCCATTTTTTATTTTATTAGGCAAATCATTCTATGTATGTATCACTTGGCCAGTTGACATTGTTACATTTGTACTTATCTTGCTTAATTAAGTTTATTAATTAACTTCATTTGACCAAAATTATTTTTATTAATTTCTTGCTATAAAAGGCCACAAACTACATCACATTTGTACAAAGAAACAAAGTTTTTAGTTTATTTTAGAACTATTGTCAACAAAAATAAATCATCTTAGAACTATATAGAATTTAAAGGTTTTGAGATGGAGAGTAACACAAATACTCCTACTACTACTACTACTATTAGCACCCCCTCAAGTTCTACAATTTCAAGAACTGTTCTTTTACTTTTGAGGGTCTTAACTTTTGTGCTTCTTCTCATTGCTCTCATACTCATTGTCATAACAAAGGATGACGAGTCTGAAATCAAGTTCAAAGATTTTCATGCTTATCGGTGAGAATTATTGTAGTTTGTAGCTCTCTAATTAATTATCCAATATGATTATAATGTTATTATTAGCAATTTGAGAAGGATATATATATTATTTTACATGTAGCTAACTTTAATCATTTTTTTCGTTGTATATTAACAAGCTACAATTTTAAAAATGTAGATACATGTTATCGACAATAGTGATTGGGTTTGCATACAATTCTCTTCAAATGGCACTTTCAATTTTCAGTGCGGTATCAGGAAATCGTGTATTAAATGGTGATGGAGGATACAAGTTTGATTTTTATGGCGATAAGGTACATAGTGTCTTAAAAATATTAAATTGTGGCTTCGTTATATGGAAAAAATTCGTAAAAAAAAAGCATATGGATTTATATTTTCAACAATATATATGTTTGAGTTTAATTTTTATACATCGTTGGTGTAAGAAAATTTACACTGTCGACAGATTACAATGATTCATATATATGTGAATTTAAAAGTATTACATTTATAATTGATTGACATTGTAAAATAAATTTACACTATCGATATATACAAATTAAATATTATATATTTTTCTCCTAATATATTGCCTTTTTTTCAACAGATTATATCATACTTTCTACTCTCCGGTTCAGCTGCTGGATTTGGTGCCACCGGAGATATTCATAGAATTTTCAAAGCAGAAGAACTTCCCTTAAACTCATTCTTTGGAAAGGCTAATGCCTCAGCTAGTTTTCTTCTATTTGGATTCATAACCACAGCCATAGCATCAGTTTTCACCTCATTTGCTTTGCCAAAGAAAGCTTAGTTTGATGCACGAAATGATCTATATGTTCCTAGATTCATATTCTATTTTTCCCTTCTCCTGTTTGATTTTAAGTCATTAGGTTTCTTTGTTGGTCAAACAATTATATATATATATATATATATATATATATATATATATATATATATATATATATATATGTGTGTTGTAATGAAAATGTATATCCGTTCCTTATTTTCATAAAATTTTATTTCCCATGAATTGTACTTAATTTGATATTTTAATAAAATGGAAGAATTCCTCTTTTCTTACTTCAATAGTGATAGAATAATTTTGAATTTTGTAGCTCATGCAACTCATCCATAGGAAAACTAGTTCCACGCCTTAATTGAATTGTGTACAATCACACTATATGCAATTAGGACATTTTGATGGTTCAATTAATATTAGATGGTCTAGATTTTATTAAATTGTTTTGGTGGACTAGAGTTTCAATCGACCACAGACGACACAAGATATTTCTACTAATAATGCCCACATTTTTTTGACAGTCCTTGCAACCAAAGCTTGCCGTTAAAAATGAATCTATTTATTTTCGGTATCGTTAAGCCAATTAAATTAAAGATTTTAGTAAGTAAAGATGAAGATTTAAATATCTTATAATTTATCACAATACGTGTAGTCCAATGACATAATTTGAAATGTTGATCAACGACGTATTAAGTATAAGATTTGAAAGGTACGTTGCAAAGCTTTCATTAAATTAAAGAAGTGATATTTTAACACATTTTTTTTACGCAACAATACACACACAGAGGAGAGAAAGCAAAAGAAAAATAAGATACGAAGAGGAAAAATATTACAAAACTGTCCCTATATATATTGTGTAAAAAAAAATGTTAAAATATCATTTCTCATAAAATTACGTGCTTGAGTAGAAAGTTGAACACCAAATAGTGACATATCTTTACTATTTTTTTTTCAAAAAAAGAATATTTAATCCATGAAAAAACTATTCATCGATTCTTAAAACTGCAGGCCAATCTATATATAAAAATTAAAAGTAAATAACAAATGACTATATAATTTTTTTTTAAAAAATCAAATGATATCAAATGGAAGTTGTATGTAACTATACGCAGAGCATTATAAAAAATATGATTTTTGACAACAACTTTTTTCGTTAAAAATTGTTACAAATCGCTGGCAAAACAACCAAAGATAATTTTACCAGCAACTTGTAACAAAAAAAGCCGTTACAAAAAATTATATTTTTTGTAGTGAAGGACACAAATGCTACGGCTATAGTAATGGTCAACCAATGTGAAGTCAATGTATCAAAATATGAGCTTTCATAGAAATTATTAAGAAACCACTGTTGGGGATGAATCAAAACAAAGAGAACAACGTAGAGAAAAGTTTTTAGGTAATTGAAAAGAATTGAGAAAAAATGATGATAGTATTTTATTGATTGGATGAGGTGTATATATACAAGAGTTTCCTAACTACCTAGGACAAAAAAAACTAACTGAAAATACAGCTGTACATAGCTCACTGAAACAGAGCTTCAGAAAAGCAAAGCTTCAGAACGCACTGAGCTTCAGAAGATGCGAAGCTTCAGAAGTTGCTGAGCTTCAGAAATTGCGAAGCTTCAGAAGTTGCTGAGCTTCAGAAGATGCGAAGCTTCAGAAGTTGCTGAGCTTCAGAAGATGCGAAGCTTCAGAAATTGCTGAGCTTCAGAACCTGAGATACTTCAGAAGCTTGTGAGCTTCAGAAGCTAGGAGCCTTCAGAAGCTGCAACCATGTTTCAGAGCTTGGCTTACAAAACCAATACTCCTCCTTAAGACAAGCTATCGAAACATACAATTCCTATTTCCCTCCTGAGCTTGAGGAACTGATCTCTCTTCACAGCCTTGGTCATTAGATCAGCTTGTTGGTTCTCAGTGGGGCAATACTCCAGGATCAACTTCGCCTTATTAACTTGGTCTCTGAGAAAATGAAACCGAGTTTCAATGTGTTTGCTCTTGCCATGACTAACAGGATTCTTAGCCAAATTGATTGCTGATTTGTTGTCAAGCTTCAGCACCACTGTGATGTCTTCAACAATCCCTATCTCACTGAGAAGTGATTGTAACCAGTTAGCTTGACAAGCTGCTAAAGACCCTGCTACATACTCTGCTTCACAGCTTGAGAGAGCTATGACTGACTGTTTCTTGGAGCACCAAGACACAGGTGCATTTTGAAATTTAAACAAGTATCCACTGGTGCTCTTCCTTTCTATCTTATCACCACACCAGTCAGCATCAGAAAATCCACACAACTCTAGCTTTCCATTACCCTTAGAGTATGGAAACAGCACACCATAGTGGATTGTACCATTGATGTATCTCAGTATCCTCTTTGCTGCTAGCAAATGACACTTCAATGGTTTGCTCATAAACCTGCTAACATAACCTACTGCATAGCTTATGTCAGGCCTGGTTTGACACAAGTATCTCAATGAACCAACTAGCTGCCTGAACATAGTTGGATCAACACTGTCACCACCTGCCTCTTCCTCAAGCTTGACCTTAGTATCTGCAGGTGTGACTGAGGAGTTGCAGTCAAGCATCTCAAACTTCTTCAGAATCTCAGTAGCATACTTGGATTGATGTAGTATCATTCCCTTTGAAGTTTCCAAGAGCTCCATGCCTAGGAAGTAGGTCAACTTCCCTAGGTCAGTCATTTCAAATTCACACTTCATCTGTGATTTGAACTCCTCTATTTCTATAGGTGAGCTACCTGTCACCAACAGGTCATCAACATACAAGCATATGATCAACATATGCTTGCCATCACTGCCTTTTACATAAACACCATACTCTACACTGCATTTCTTGAAACCTTGCATAACAAGAAAGTTGTCAATTCTCTTGTTCCATGCTCTTGGTGCCTGTTTCAAGCCATACAACGCCTTGTGCAGTTTCAACACCTTGTCCTCTTTTCCCTTTAGCTCAAAACCTGGAGGTTGTTTCACATAAACATCTTCCTCTAGGGGTCCATTCAGAAATGCTGACTTCACATCTAAATGAAATAGGGGCCATCTTCTACTACAAGCTAGAGCAATCACTAGCCTAATAGTTTCATGCCTTGCCACTGGAGAAAACACTTCATCATAATCCAACCCTTGCCTCTGCAGGAAACCTTTAGCTACAAGCCTTGCTTTGTACTTGATTATCTTGCCTTCAGGGTTTTGCTTTGCCTTATACACCCACTTCACATCAATTGCTTTCTTGTCTGATGGTAGATTACACAAATCCCAGGTCCTGTTCTTCTCAATTGACCTTAACTCTTCATTCATAGCTTCCATCCAGACCTTGCTCTTTAGTGCAACCTTCACATTAATAGGCTCAGTATCAGCTAGCATAGCATAATGCACAATTTCTCCTTCATTGTCTACCATGTTATCTGAAGCCATCTCACAATCAGCTAGTCTTCTAGGAATTTGAACTTGTCTCTGAGGTCTAATTGATTGAACTCTGTCATCATCATCACTTGAAGTTTGCATATCTTCATCAAGGCCTGTACCATGATTCTGATTCACAAATGTGGTTGGTTCATTGTTCTGATCTGAATCATCAACTAAGTCCACTTCACAAGCTTTCTTAGATGTTGATTTTTGTTTCCAATCCCAGTTATCATTCTCAATAACCTTCACATCTCTACTGATTTCAACCTTATCAGTGATGGGATTGTACAATCTATAAGCACCTGTTCTATGATATCCTACCAATATCATAGCTTCACTCTTGTCATCCAGCTTCTTTATCTTGGCATCAGGGATGTGCTTATAGCATAGGGAACCAAACACCTTCAGATGTGACACACTTGGCTTGACTTCTGACCAAACCTCCTCTGGAACTTTGTCTACCAATCTCTTTGTAGGTGATCTGTTGAGGATGTATACTGCAGTAGCCACTGCTTCTCCCCAAAACCTCTTTGGCAGCTGCTTCTGCTTAACCATGCTTCTAGCCATGTTAAGTATACTTCTGTTTCTCCTTTCAGCAAGACCATTGTGTTGAGGAGTGTATGGTGCTGTAACTTCATGAATTATGCCTTGACTCTTGCAATAATTCTCAAATTCTGTTGAAGTATACTCACCTCCACCATCAGTTCTCAACACTTTGATTGGCTTTCCACTTTGCTTCTCAACCAGTGCCTTAAACTTTTTGAACACATCAAAGACTTCACTCTTAGCCTTTATGTGATACAGCCATGTCATTCTAGAGAACTCATCTACAAATGTTATGAAATATTTGTTTCCACCAGTAGATAACACATCTATAGGTCCACAAACATCTGAGTGTACAACATTCAACACCTCACTAGACCTCATTGGTAGATGTTTTTTGAATGAATCCCTAGGCTGTTTTCCAAGTAGACAGGTAGTACAGGTCTCTACAGGAGCTATTACACTAGGCAGACCTAACACCATGTTCTTTGAATTCAATAGTGACAAGCTTTTGAAATTCAAATGACCATACCTCTTGTGCCATAGTTCACTTTCCTTGATCTCAGTTGATGCAGCTAAACACTCATGTTCAATTGCTTTCAACTGTGTCTTGAAAGTCCTGTTCTTGCTTTGAATTGACTTAAGGATCAAATTCTGTTTTGAATCAAACAACTTCAGTGTTCCATCTTCCAAAACCACCTTGAATCCTTTGTCAAGTAACTGACCTACACTCATCAAGTTACACTGCATCCCAGGCACATACAAGACCTTCTCAATCACTGACTTTCTTCCATTCTTCCTCTGAATGACTACATTGCCAATTCCCTTAGCATCAATGGATTTACTGTTGGCAAGTTTGATTTTTGTGTTGAGACAACTATCAAAATCAGTCAAAATGTTCCTGTTTCCAGTCATATGGTTTGAACTACCTGTATCAAAGTACCATTCCATAGATTCTGCAGTCTCATCAGTGATAGTCACCATAAAACTTACATCATCATCTGAATCCTTGTTCTCAGCCAAATTTGCTTCTTCACCATTTTTCTGATTCTTGATTTTCTTCTCATTCCCACATTCACTTGCATAGTGTCCAAACTTTGAACACTTGAAGCATTGAATGTGACTCTTGTCTTTCTTCTTTGAGTTGCTCTTCTGTTTCCCTCCTCCTCCATTAGAGGATTCAGGTTTGTCTTCAACACTTTCTTTGCCATTCTTGCTCTTCTGCCAATTTTTCTTATTGTTCTGGAACTTCTTGAATTTTGCATACAGGGCTTGCTCATCTTCCTTGACCTGGTCCTTATCACCATGCTTCATCTCATGAGCCTCCAATGTACTCTGCAAATCTTCAAGCTTCACCTCACTTAGATCTTTAGTCTCTTCAATTGTCACCACTATGTGATCAAACTTTGAAGTTAAAGTCCTAAGCACTTTCTCTACAGTTTCTTGTTCTTCAAGATTACTTCCACAATTCTTCATCTGATTAGTGAGTGTCACTAATCTTGTGAAATAATCTGAGATCTTTTCATCACCCTTCATCTGCATTAATTCATATTGCCTCTTTAATGCTTGTAATTTGACCTTCTTTACCTTAGCATCACCACCATAACACTTCTGCAATATGTCCCATGCACCTTTTGAAGTCTCTGCATCTGCTATCTTTTCAAAAACCTTTGAATCCACACACTGATGAATCAAGAACAAGGCTTTGTTGTCTTTTCTCTTGGCTTCTCTGTGAGTTGTTCTTTGTTCTTCATTTGCATTTGCTGGGAGTGGAGCAACCTCTGCATTCACTTGATCATACACCTCTTGAAAAGTGAATATCACCTTCATTTGCTTCACCCAAGTATCCCAATTTTTCCCATCAAACACTGGCAGGTTTGCATGAAAATTGTTGTTTCCAGCCATGGTTGATTGTAGTGATCAACCAACAAATCCTTCTACACCAGAAAGACTTGGTAAAGATCAAGTCTTGATCACTTCTTGATCAAGGTCCCTTGGAACATACAATGCTCTAGATACCACTTTGTTGGGGATGAATCAAAACAAAGAGAACAACGTAGAGAAAAGTTTTTAGGTAATTGAAAAGAATTGAGAAAAAATGATGATAGTATTTTATTGATTGGATGAGGTGTATATATACAAGAGTTTCCTAACTACCTAGGACAAAAAAAACTAACTGAAAATACAGCTGTACATAGCTCACTGAAACAGAGCTTCAGAAAAGCAAAGCTTCAGAACGCACTGAGCTTCAGAAGATGCGAAGCTTCAGAAGTTGCTGAGCTTCAGAAATTGCGAAGCTTTAGAAGTTGCTGAGCTTCAGAAGATGCGAAGCTTCAGAAGTTGCCGAGCTTCAGAAGATGCGAAGCTTCAGAAATTGCTGAGCTTCAGAACCTGAGATACTTCAGAAGCTTGTGAGCTTCAGAAGCTAGGAGCCTTCAGAAGCTGCAACCATGTTTCAGAGCTTGGCTTACAAAACCAATAACCACAACTCTAGTCAATATGATGGCCACGTTGTGATGCCACTATTTCAAAGTCACCCATTTTATTTTATTAGGCAAATCAATCTATTTATCTACTTGGCCAGTTGACATTGAACTTATATCTTGGGTTAATTAAATTAATCAATTTCATGCTATAAAAATACCACAAACTACATTACTTACAAAGAAACAAAGTTTTTATTTTAAGACTAAGAATTTAGAAGGTTTTGAGATGGAGAAGAACACAAATAATACTACTCCAACTACAACTATCAAACCCTCAAGCTCAACGGTTTCAAAAACTGTTCTTTTACTTTTAAGGGTGTTGACTTTTGTGTTTCTTCTTATTGCTCTCATACTCATTGTCTTAACAAAGGATGATGATGCTGAAATCAAGTTCAAAGATATTCATGCTTTCCGGTGAGCATTATTGTAGTTCAATTTGTAGTTCTCCAATTATCCAATATGATTAATACTTATATGTAGCTAGTTATGAGTAATTTTTTATATTTCAGATAATTTAAGGTTATACTAGTGTTACTAGGCATATGTAAAAATTTGTCACCGCATTTTGCACTTTGCCAATAAAACATTTAATAGAGGAAAGAATTAAGAGTCATAAATTTTTTTCTACCTTTGACTAAGGCGATGTTCGCTTAAATAATTAGAAAGTCTTTGTTTTACACAAAATGTCAAGAGCTTGTTTTAGATTCAATTTATCTTGGACCTCAACTATATGTAGATGATTGAACTTTCTCTTTCCACTCCCCGACTCATTTTACCTCCTAGTGCGGATAAATTTTGAAAAACACGTTTTGAAGTTGACTTTTTAGTGTAAATTTTACTGAAATTTACATATTAAAAATTTTGAAAAAACGGTTCCCGAAATAGAAAGAAATTTGGGGGGGGGGGGGGGTCTTCCCCCCACGTTTCTTTTCTTCGAAATTCCGATTTTGCCCAAGCAAAAAAGTTTGAAAAATTCTCTTTCCGCCACATTTCTTTTCTTCGAAATTTCGGTTTTGCCCATGCAAAAAAGGTTTGGAAAATATTTTCCGAACTCTTTTTACCATTGAAAACCATTAATTTACACTAAAAAAAGTTCGAAAAATAACTTTTAAACATTCATGTATGGACAAAAATGGAATTTTGGAGGAAGAGAAACCTTCATTGAACAATAGATAGATATGATGAACAATGGAAAATAGGTGACAATTTTTTTTTACTCTTATCATATGGCTACTAACAAATAATTAAAAAAAAAAATCAAATTGCTGGCTCAAACCAATTAATAGAGAAAATGTATATATGTACTTTTGTTCTTTCCTTCTATATTGACTGGTACAAATTTGTAAATGTAGATACATGATCTCGACAATAGTAATTGGATTTGCATACAATCTTCTACAAATGGCACTTTCAATTTTTATGGTGGTATCAGGAAATCGTGTATTAAATGGTGACGGAGGCTATAAATTTGATTTTTATGGTGATAAGGTACATCTATATATATATATATATATATATATATATATATATATATATATATATATATATATTCCATAACAAGTCTTCAAGTATATGGAATAACATTTCTATACTATATTCTTCTGTCAACTTATATTTTAGGTCTTGAAGTTACTTTTAGTTTAATTTAGTCTCTTAAATAATATTTGGTTCTATTTTGTTCATTTTAGTTACAAACATAGACACTTAAGTCGTTTACATTTTATTTTGGTTCCTTAAATATATTTTGGTTTTATTAATTAAAGATAAATATTGTTAAAGACTGGATATATAGTTATGATCAATTGATATTGTAAAAAATATTTACACAATCGATATATACAAATTAAATCATTTTTTTCTTCAATATATCATCATTTTAAATTATCTTTGATTTTTTCTTAAACAGATAATATCATACTTTCTACTTTCCGGTTCAGCCACTGGATTTGGTGCCTCAGAAGATCTTCATAGAGTCTTCAAAGCAGCCAATCTTCCCCTAAACTCATTTTTTGAAAAAGCTAATGCCTCAGCTAGTCTTCTTCTATTTGGATTCATAGCCACAGCCATAGCATCAATTTTCACATCATTTGCTTTGCCAAAAAGAGCTTAATTTGGTTTTTTTCTTGTAATATCTTTCTAGTTTGGTTTTGTTCATTAACTTTCACATCATTATGTTTTTATAACGGATTTGTATATTTGTTATTTTCTTTAAAATTTTAATTTCCCATGAATTGTACTTGTTTTCATATTTGGTAAATTGGATGAATTTCTACCAATAATGATGAATTGGTTAAGTGGTAAGACTTTTATTTTTCTTAAATATATGATTAGAGGTTTGATTTCCAATTCATACGTATTGAAGAAAATTCGGTAGACATTAGAAAATTTTGTATCATTATCATAGTAACAAAAAAAGATGAATTCATCTTGTCTTACTTTACTATGAAGGCATCAATTTATTAAATGGGTTTTTCTCGTCATTTCATTAGCAATAAAGGAATCAATGTATATAGAAGAATTACAACCCATTTGATGCATAAAATATGATAGAGATGATATAAAACATAGGAAAAAGCTAAACTGCACGACACAAAAATTCGTCCCAATAGCACAAGCACGACTTAAATTTTGATTGTAATTTGAGCTATTTTTTGATTTTGATTTCATTCCTAATAAGCAGTTTAGTTCCACATGTGTTTATTTGGAAGAAATATCAACATGAGGTAGTGATTTTCCAAATCACCCTCACTTGTGAGTTGCCACTGTCAAACGGTGAATGCATGTTGCAGAACATAATTCTAGTATATCTACCACACTTTCTTGAATGTTTATTTTATCATAGTTTATGTTTTAAGTATTTTAAAAAGAGTAATCCGCCAAATTAGTCTCTGACTCTGTAAGACACTCTCAAATAGGTCCCTGACTTTATGAATATTTCAAAAAGGTCTCTGACTTTGTTAAACTCTCAAGTTGGTCTCTATGTTTAATCAATTATTATCAATTAAGTCCTTATATTTTACAACTTATTGTCAATTTGGTCCTTAAGTTTATCCACTTATTCTCAATTTAGTCCCTAACTTATTTTTCAAATGATTAATATGAACAAAATTTATCAGAGTCAAGGACCTTTTTGAAATATTCATAAAATCAGGGACCTATTTAAGAGTGTCTTACAAAGTCAGGGACTGATTTGATGGTTTACTCATTTTAAAAAATTATAAGTTATCCAACATCCATAAATACATTAAATCACATGAGACAGAGCATGCATGTCGTGCACAATTCGTGTGTAAGCTTTGTCGTGCCATGTAGCACTCCTCTAAAAGATAATCTTAATTTTAATCTTATCTTAATCTTAATCTTATCTTTATCTTTATCTTTATCTTAATCTTATCTTAATCTTAATCTTAATCTTAATCTTAATCTTAATTATAATAAAAGTAAGGTTAGCAACCATTTAACCCTAATTTTTTTCCCTCCTAATCTCACTCTTAATGACCTCTCAACTAACTCATTAAATCTGATGCAAATTTGAATTTCAAATCAATTTTTTATTCCTTATATGTATTAAAAAATGTCAATTTATTGCAGTTGGAATTAGCACATAGAGCCACTAAAAAGTTTTTATTTTATTGGTTTTTTTTTCTTTCTCTATATGTGTCATATGTTTATGCTTTAATTTCTACATGTTTTACAATGCACTTAACTATAATTTATGGTCCACTTCAAATATATATAGGCCACTTGTTTCTTCTTCCTTTGCATATTCTCCTCCTTCAAAACAAAAATAAAAACCATATCTTTCTACATGAAATCTACAAAAATGTATGAGAGCAATGATGACTATGTTGACATGGAAGATTTTTTATTTTTCCTCTAACTCTTTCACCGTATATTTCTTTGTATATCATTTTTATTTCATGATTTTGATTTTGTTGCACACTCCAAAATTAGATGTTTTATCAACTATGTTGTTGCAATATCAAATTGGAAAGTACTCTATATGTTTGTAGTTATGGTGTCTTAAGTTAATTTAGGAGAAGGGTGGAAATTTGAAAGAGTTTATTTTGTTTGTAGTTTATTGTCTATTTTTTGCTCTGTTTGGCTATGTGCTCCTTTTATATTTTGGTGTTTTAAAACAATGTATTTTGTGTTGGCTATGTATACTTTTATCTATTCCAATTTTAAAAAGTATATGTTTCTCAAATCTTAAGTCTTTTGTTTTAATGTACAGCCGTCTGCCACAAAAGCATTCCATTGCATTCGATTGGGTTAGAAATAGACATTATTTGAGTTACTAGATGATACTTTCAATTGGCTTGGAAACAAGATTCAATTTTTTTGAATGCAAAATAAAATACTGCACATGATAATATCTACAAGAAAATTGAAAATGTGCTAACTTCTTTTTTATATTTAAAAAAGCTTAAAACTTTGTACCAAACAAAAATACTTAAAACTTTCTTTTTTAATTTTTAAAAGGATAATTAAAATTCAACTCATAAATATAGTGCATGATCCTTACCAAAAAAATATAGTATATGGTCATTGAAGGACTTATTGATTCTTTCAAGAGCATCTTTAAGTTATGAGTATAAGTAGGTTGTTTTATTTAATTGGAAAACATATTTTAGATATTCATGAAATTAATCTAATAATAATCATCACCAAATGTTCATGATCAAATTAAATTCCCTATTTTCCCTTGTAAATAAGAAACAAGTCACTTAATTCTCTCATTGCTATCGGTTTTTTTTTTTAAAAAGAAAAAAAATGTCATATGCTCCTCTAGAAATAGGAAACAAATCAATCAATTCTCTCTATTAACATCAAATGACAAGGCTTAAAGATACCAAAATAACGTTTGATGATATTGCTATTTTTAAGGCTACAACAAATGTGTTTTTTACAAGGTTATCTAAACCGGACCGGATCGGCCGGTTCGATCGGTTGGACCGTGAACCGAACCAGTATCCGGTCCGTTTTGGCATATAAACCGCTCTGTCAACGAACCGGGAGTTGAACCGGTGAACCGGCCAGAAACCGGGAAAACAGACTAAAATCGGCGGTTTGGTCGGTTTCGTAGATTGAACCGCGCTTGTTACGTTTTCATCCAAATTAATCAAAACAACAACGATTTTGAGTGATTTCGAATTCAGATTCACAAATCTTGAGTTATTTAGAATAAAAGAAAAAAAAATGAGAAATAAAAACGCAGAGAAGAAGGGAAGAAGAGATCAAAATATAATTTTAACATGAAATTGGATTCAGAACAAGAAAATTGAGGTTTCCTGTCAACAAATAAAACAAGCAAATGGAGGTTGAATCTTGTTAAAAAAGAAAGAAGAAAAGTTGAAGATGGTTGAAATCTGAATGAATGATGTTGAGTGACACTACTGGTACGTTTCTGTCCTTTTGTTTTCTAGAAAATACGGCTGCTTCTCTTAGCAAAATTAGGGTTGGTTGATAGTGGATTGGGCCTGTTGAAATCACCTTCTATACTACTAGCCCAAATAAATAAATAAGAACCTAAATATATTATGCATTAGTAATTTACATGAATTATAAATAATTTCATACATAAAATATAATAATTAATAAGTATGAAAATTGTTGAGTGAATATTATTTTTAATAGTATAAAATATGAACATTATAGTATTTATCATTATATTATAAATATATTATATTATTTATTGTGTATTATTTCTTAATATAATTATAATAATATATTATATTATATTTCTTAATATCTGTCAAAAAAAAAAAAGTATTTATCATTATAAAAAATATATTATATTATTTATTGTGTATTATTTCTTAATATAATTATAATAATATATATTTAATTAAAAATAGTCCAATCCGGTTAAACCCCGGTCCAACCATTGAACCCTGAACCAGTGAACATGTCGGTTTAATATCCGGTCCGGTTTTGATTACCTGGATTTTTTATTTTTAACAAAAAAAATGTTATTTTTAAGTTTATTATATTCAACTTGCTATTTTCTTAATCAATACTCCCATCTTTGATCATTTAAATTGAAATAAGTTAGTATTCTATTCTCAACAATGATTAAAAAAATTATATCTTTACTAAACTAAAGATCATAAATTCTTTTTATTTTTAAAGTTAATCATTTGCATTGTAAAAGGTAAAAAAATTCATGAAAACTATTTTGCATTTAAAAGTGTGAGGTGTGGTTGCATGGGAAATATAATTGATATTCTTTATTCAATGATATTTTAAGAAAATGTTGTTCATGCTTTTACTTGGAAAATTTGAAAAAGGTATCCACAATCTATTAATACAAAACGGCTAAGCATAGAACAAAGATAATAGACTAATTTTAAAATTGATGTGGTTACTTATACAATAATGCAAATTGATTATTACATCCTTGATATATGTTTCACACAGTGGGTTAACCTTTCTATTCTATTTTTGTTTAGCTTATTTGATTGATATTTTGTACTTGATAATATTGTTTAGACAAACAAAAAAGTACGAAATAATAAAAGGCACACCGAGTCACCATCTCTTGCTATCTTTTTATTCTAAGACTTTTTTTTTTTTAATATCATAGATAAATTTCCATATAATATATTAAATGGCATTTTCAATCTCTTACAAATGGCATACATTAAATGGCATTTTCAATTTTCAGTGTGATATCGGGAAATCATGTATTAAATGGTGATAGAGGCTATAAGTTTGATTTTTATGGTGATAAGGTACATTTACATTCCATAATAAGTCTTCAAAAATATTTTTATATGTTTGATGAGTTTAAACTTTATATACTGTGGGTGTACAAAAATAACATATATTATCATCAAATTATAATTATTTATATGTCTATTTTTATAAATAACATATATGTGGTACCTGTTTAACTGTATCCACGAATATTTGTACCCGATAATAAAATAAAAAATTACTTAAATATTCTTATTTATTAAATATAAAATCTTTGCACTATCAATATATTAATTCAATACTATGTGACTTTATCTCAATATATTGTCATTTACTACATTTGATTTTTTTTATTGGATAAATAATATCGTATCTTTTACTTTCTGGTTCAGCTCCTGGATTCGGTGCCTCAAAAGATCTTCATAGATTCTACAAAGAAGAACTAGAACACCCAGGCCCGGCCCGGACACATGTGCAACATGTGCCGTGGCATCGGGCCTCCTAAAAACGAATGCCTCAATATTTTTATATATTAATAATTTTAGTAAATTAAGGGATGTAAAATTTAATATATTATAACAAATTGCAAATGTCCAATTGTTTAGGTTCGTAATCTATTTTATCGAGTAGTAGTATTAATAAATTAAAGGGTGTAAAATTTAATATTATTTAATTAAATAATTCACTTAAAAAAATATTCGAAAAATGACTCAGCTTAAGTAACTAGGAATTTTTTTTTCACCACCAGTTTAATCTAATTAAAGGGTCAGTTCTGGCATCAAGTGGTTTCAGCCCTCTCCTGATCGAAATATTTTATTGTTATTGATTATACTATGAATCTTTTTATATTAATAAGGATGTTTATTTTTTTTATGCTATTTGCAATTTAAATTAGGGATACTTTTTTTGAAAAAATTGCATTTCTTTTTATTAAAAAGGGCCACATTTTTTATTTGCATATGACCTCCAAAATCTCGGGGCTGACCCTGAACACCCCTTAAACTCATTCTTTGGAAAGGTCGATGCCTCAGCTAGTCTTCTTCTATTTGGATTCATAGCCACAACCATAACATCAATTTTCACTTCACATGCTTTGCCAAAGAAAGCTAAATAACATCAATTTCAGTTCATTTGCTTTGCCAAAAAAAGCTTAGTTTGATGCACAAAATGGTCTACATTCCTAGATAATTACTATTCTCTTTTCACTTATATCTAGCTTGGTTTAGTTCATTAAGTATCTTTGTTTGTCAATCAATTAGGTTTTGTAATGGATTTGTATATTTCTTATTTTCATTAAAATGTTACTTTCCATGAATTTTACTTGTTTTGATGTTTTAATAAAATGGATGAATTCCTCTCATTTATTTTTTAAAAACCACAACATTTTGAAGAGAAAACTATCTTTTTTATAAATCGAATAGAAGTTGTATTTTGCCAGATATCAAATAAATTAATAATTCCTCTAGTTCTATGTACAAGCATAATATTTTTTTTTTCCCAAGTTGATTGATTAAGTGATTTAATTGATGCATAATATGAATCAAATACATTAGTTATTTAACGTACCATTAAAATGAATATTTATTTTATATATGAGACCAAAGAGAGTAAAATGCTTATTTGAAAGATATATCACTTCTTTCCATTCATTTCCTCCTTCTCTCTCCTTTTAAATATGTGTTTATCTCTCGATCTTCTCTCACTCTTGATCTTTTTTTATTATATTTTCTCTTTATTGATATTCTCTCTAAAATTTTAGAGGAAGATTGGAATAAATTTTAAAATGACAATGATGAAGAGACTATAAAGAATGAGAGAATTTAAATCCGTTTATTTGTCGTTAAAAAATTTCAAAGAATAAAAGAAAGGCCGCTACAATTTCTGGAGGCAATTTACCAATTCACTCATTCATTTTTTATGAAAATCAATTTATGGCCGCTAAATTGGTGTTTTTTCAAAAAAAAAGAAGCCCTACATTGGTGTTAATGAACAACATGACAGCTCCCTTGAATATTGTTCTAATTTTTTAATATGTAAAAATCCTTTAAAAGAATTTTAAATCCCCGTCAATTTTTTAATATTCCAAAATTCTTTAAAACTGCAGGCCAATCTATATTAGACTAATCATTCTATGTGTCTATTGGCCAATTTCCAATGTACATATTTTGGTTTATTTTAATTTATCAACTTCATGCTACAAAGGGCCACAATTGGATTCTGTGCAGTCGAATTTTCGCTGCAGTCGTCTTACAATTGTCCGATCTTGATCGGATGATTTAAATAAATACAGTTTTCAAATTAAGTGTTTAAATTATGACCGTCCGATCTCAATCGAACGGCTTTAAATAGGCTGACTGCACGACTGCACCAAAAAAATGAATGCATGCAATCCGGGTCCCCACAAACCATGTCACATTTGTATAAAGAAGTGAAGTTTTTTTTTTTTTTTTTAGAATTAAGAATTAGAAGGTTTGAGATGGAGAATAACACAGATGCTACTCCACCTACAACTACAGCTACAACTGCAACTAGCAAACCCTCAAACACAACCGTTTCAAGAACTGTGCTTTTAGTTATATTGAGGGTGTTAACTTTTGTGTTTCTTCTCATTGCTCTCATACTCATTGTTTTAACAAAGGAAACTATAAACCAAGATGATGATGATCAACTTCAATTTAATTTCCAAGATGTCGATGATTATTATGAGACTAAAATTAAGTTCCAAGATGTTCATGCTTATCGGTGAGAGTTATATATAACTAGTATTCGTATCCGTGCCAAGCACAGACATAACGCATGTTTCCAATTATTTAAGTATTAATTTTATATTTTGGTTTAAAAATAGTTTTAATTCTCGTATTTTATAAAATGTGCAATTTTGGTCCAACAATTTTTTTGTCTAATTTTTACCACCTATTATAAACAATTTAGACATTTAATCCTCCTCTTTATAGATTTATAGTTCTCCAATTAATTATCCAATTTGATTAATGTTATATATTGTGACTTAAGATGTAAATAGTAATGATTAAATTTTTATTTTCTGATAATTTATCAAGGTTAGAGATGATTTATAAGTTCTAATTACTCAACTTAGATCACTACAACATTTTTTATTTGAAACAACGGCTGAAAAACGTTGTCTAATGTCTAAAAATCATTGCCTTAGCATTACACAACAGTTTGGAACTATTGTAGTCTAATATCGATATTGGCATATTGCTAGATTTACAGTATTTTTTCATATTTGAATCTGAAATAATTTCAATAATATTTATCGCTTTGTTTATAAAAAATAAAAAATACCAGTGTTAAACACATGTCACTAGGAAAATGTAAAAATTTGTCACCTATTTTTGCATTGTGCAATCAAACATAATGTTGAAGAATGACATTAATTATACTTTTTTTTAAGTACTCCCTACCTATGAGACCATAAATGATTGTAAAGTGCAAAAATAGGTGACGATTTTTTGTTTTTGCTAGCAAGTTTGTATATATAACTCTTATAATAAAGTATATGAAAATCAAACAATATGTAGAGGGCTTACTCTAGCACCACTTTGTCTTGGAGAGTGTAGATGGTTCATGCTGGTTGGGCTTGCATACATAATTAATTAATACATGCATAAATAGAAATTAGTTTATATTTAGTTTTGTTCTTTCCTTCTATATTAACAAGCTACAAGTTTGTAAATGCAGATATATGATCTCGACAATAGTAATTGGATTTGCATACAATCTCTTACAAATGGCATTTTCAATTTTCAGTGTGATATCGGGAAATCATGTATTAAATGGTGATAGAGGCTATAAGTTTGATTTTTATGGTGATAAGGTACATTTACATCTCATAACAAGTCTTCAAGTATATGGACTATATGAAGTAATATTTCTATAGTATAATGTTTTGTTAAATTATAATTTAGGTATTTAAGTTATTTTTTGCTTTTATTTTGGTCATTAAATATCTTTTGGTTCTATTTTATTATTCCTTTTAGTTACAAATATAACATAAACACTTAAGTTTTATTGTGATCCCTTATCTAAGTTGGTAAGCCATTACAATTATATATCCAGGGGTCTGAAGTTCGAATCTGATCATCCTATTTATTTACCTTAAGGGTGGAATTTCTAGACACAAAACTATTTAACCAAATGTATATATATATATATATATATATATATATATATAGGTTCTATTAATTATAATCAAATATTTTTAATGATCAAATAATTATAATTTATTGATATTGAAAAAAATATTTACACCATTGATATATAAAAATTAAATCATATATCTTTTGTTCTCAGTATATTGTCATTTTAAACTACATTTAATTTTTCTTAAACAGGTAATATCATACTTTTTGCTTTCCGGTTCAGCCGCTGGATTTGGTGCCTCAGAAGATCTTCATAGATTCTCCAAAGCATTGGAGTATCCTTTAAACTCATTTTTTGAAAAGGCTAATGCTTCGGCTAGTCTTCTTCTTTTTGGATTCATAGCCACTGCCATAGCATCAATTTTCACCTCAATTGCTTTGTCAAAAAGAGCTTAGTTTGATGCGCAGAATAGTCTAAGTTTTTAGATAATTATTATTCTATTTTCAATTTTCTAGTTTGGTTTTGTTGATTAAGTTTCTTTGTTTGTCAATCAAATTTTACATGTTTTTATTACGGATTTATATTCCTCATTTTCTTTAAAATTTTATTTCCCATGACTTGTACTTGTTTTAATATTTAATAAAATGGACTAATTCCTACAAATAATAATGAACGGGTTCTAGTGGTAATATATATTTTCGGTATAAAAAAAAAGAAAATACTAAACAGTGCATTCGGTGCACTAGTTAAGTATATTGATATAGAAATATTTTTTTAAAAATTTGTGCATTTAATGTAAAATTTTATATTTATATTTCTTTTTAAGTACGCTTAACTAGTGCACCGGTACACTGTTTAGCATGACCTAAAAAACCACGACATTTTGAAGAGAAAACTTTCTTCTTTTTAAATCGAATTAAAGTTGTGTTTTGTCCGACATCAAATAAATCAAAGTGTTTAATAAAGTGTTTGATTAGTTTTATTTGGTTCTCTTTTGGGGTCAGGTTTATCACCGCTCCTTCTTTAATTAATCTGTACATATTTTTTTTTCTTATTTATATATGTTATTATAAGCTATGGGCTTAGAATATGAATGTTTAGGGTGTCAACATAGTTGGCATGTCTACTCATTGCTTGAAGCTTGTATATGCTCTTAATTTATAATAAAAAAGACCACTATACCATTTCTAGAGGCAATTTTGCAATCCATTCATTCTTCTTCCTTAAAATTACATATTTTCAACCGAGTTGTTTTTTAAAATTATATAAAATAAGTGGTTAATAATTTTTATTTTCTTACTTAATAAAATAGTTAAAGTGGTTAATTAAATATGTATTAAAAAGTGATTAATAATATACATTAATTTTGTGGTTATAATAAAATAGTGAAATTAATTAATGACATGACTCAATTTTTATATTACAAAAACCTTCCTTTATATTAAAAAAGTTGGATTGGATATTTGATGTCCACATTTGTGTTCCAACTTCTAATAATCAAGCATGAAACTCATGCTCATGCACTGTTAGATAAATGTATCATTGCGAAGCACATACCAATACTTACCTTATTGAAAGATGTATATCTATAAGAACGCATCAACATTGCATTTGATTTTACCAAATTGAGGGCTACGCGAAGTCGCGAATACAAATTCCTTGTTGAGCTGCACACAACTACCACATATTTCTCAAAGATTATTGAATTTACATTCTCATACTTTCTTACATTTAAAGTTACACTTTCCTCTCTTGGTTACTCTATTTTAATATTTTTTTAATCAAACTATTAATGCATTTTTTATACTTTTTTGCAATGTTTAATTTCTATTGAGAGTATGTAATTAATTCTTAGTTAAACTAGGGTGGGTGGGGTAGCTCAGTTGGCACTTGCTGACTGAACGGGTATAGGCTGTTGGTGACTGAGCGGGTGGCTTTGATCTGTTCTATTTATAGAGTTTCTTGTGTGTTCAGCAAGTCATACTTGCTCGTTCTTATCCTAATTTTCATCCCACCAAAATGCGCATAATTATCCGTTATAATTATTCCGTGAATATCTAACTACCAATAAGTCTCACTTATCATCTTATAAATAAATCATATTTATTTACATAATAATTATCCGTTATAATTATTTCATAGTTATCTAATTAATAATAAGTCCCACTTATTATCTTGTAAATAAATAAATCTTATTTATTTGTCTTGTAAATAAGTCTAACTTATCTATTTCTCTCATTTATCTGTTCTATGTGTGTGACCCCTGTAGGTTCTCATAACATTGGTAATAACATTAAATCATGTATTTAATATTATAAACAACGGTTAGCATCTAGCAATACGCCGTTGTCACCCAAGTGACGAGAATGTCATGCGATCTGACGAAACCTTTCCGTGATAACGAACTTGTGCATAATTACCCTTTTGCCCTTTATTACACTACTGCAAGTTATCTGACTCTGATGAGGATATAAAACGAGTGTTTGAAGTTTTTAGAAAATGGAAAATTCAGGTCTATTCTGCTCAAGCTCGCTACGGCGAGTCACCAGCTCGCTATGGCGAACTTACAGGTCCTGACCTAAATCAACTCGCTAGGCGAGCAGAAGCTCGTCATGACGAGTTTCATCAGCCCAGAACTCCAGCTCGCCATGAGTGCTCGCTAGCTACTCGCTATGGCGAGTTCATGCAGAAGGTGCCCTGTTTTGCGAAAATCATAATTTTTCAAAGCAAACACCTAAAATCCTCAAACAAGACAGTGCAGTACTATAATACACATAATATAAAACAGAATTGAGGGAAATTTGGGAGTTAATTCCCCTCACACAACATTATTCTTAAATTCTAAGCTAACATGCAATTTAATTGATTTTGGGAATTCTAACTACCTAGCCTAAGAACCCACCTGAAATGAAGCTTTAAACTTTATTCATGCGCTTTAAACTTTATTCCTGCGCTCTACAACAGCTACAGATCCTCCCTGCTACCACCCACGACCATTGGACCAGAATTGGAGAATTTTGACGAGCTTGAACTATAAGAATTTGTGAAGTGTATGATGCTGAAATCAACTGAGGCTTAGGGGTATTTATAGTGGGTTTTCTCTGAAGTTTCACAATGTGATAATGTTCTGAAATTGACATGCATGCAACTCTATTGGTTGGGAAGTAGGTGAAATGGTGTGGTTTGTTATTTAGCAACTTGTGATGAGCTTTGGAAAGGTGATAGCACCAGAGATTCTTGTTCTGGTGTGTTGCCTGTGAGAGGTTCTTTGTAGTTCATAGTGTGATGAGGAGAAAATGCCAAACTTTGGTGTTTAAGTAAAATGAAGAAATACAACATTCTCTCTGATAAGTGAGAAAAAATCTTATGTTCATTTCTGGATCTCTCCTAGTGCTCTGCTAGGGTTTGGTTATATCTTCTCCAAGTGAGAAGCTTGTTTCTTTTCTCATATTTACATTATTCACCATTACGAATTTCTTTACACAATCACATAGCAAAAATCCAGTGTTCTACGATGGCTAGTCCTAATCTTGAAGGCCTATCCATTCATGATGAGGAGGAAGAGGGATTTAGTTTTGATTTTGATGATGACGGGGATGAACAAGTTGATCTACGTTGGTGCTTGGTGGGGAGACTCCTTTGTGACAGGCCAGTCCACTTTAATTCAATGAGAGTAAGGATGGCAGACTTGTGGAAGCCGGTGAAGGGTGTAACTATCAAGGAAACGAAGACGGGGTTGTTCTTATTCTCCTTTGCTCATCCACTTGACATGGAAGGTGTTTTAATTGGAGGACCATGGACTTTCGATAACAATTTGCTGCTATTAGAGAGAGCTCATCTTGGGGTGCAGATCGAGAACATACCATTGGTGCATGCTGAGTTCTGGGTACAAATTCACAATTTACCGATGGGTCTAATCAAAGAAACAGTGGGAGTCAAGCTGGGAAATTTCATTGGAACCTTTATGGAATATGATAAGAACAATAATTCGTGTTTCTGGCGCCAATACATGCGGGTGCGAGTTAAATTAGACGTCCGTTTGCCACTAAAAAAAGATACAAAGGTCAAGGATAGAGATGGAAAGTGGTGCACTGTAAACTTCAAATATGAGAGGCTAGGAATTTTCTGTTTTGTCTGTGGCATCATGGGCCATGCCGAGAACAAATGCGAAGTACGTTTTGCCATGGAGAATGATGACAGGAAGCGCGACTGGTCGGGAGATATTAGAGCTGAACCGCGTAAGGGAGGAGGAAGACAAACCTCTAAGTGGTTAAGGGAGGAGAGAGACGGCCGGAGTAGCTCGTCCGGTGAAGAACGGAGGGGTCAGGAAGGAATTACGGTGAACAGCTCCAGCATGGGTCCCACTACAGCTGACGTGGCATCCACTGCACAAACCCACCCTTCTCACAATAACCATGCATTAATCACCAATCATGGGGCCATAATGCTGCGTAATGGTCAGTCTTCAAATCACTCTGAAACCTATGCAACACGTCATATCAGCCTGCAAGCTTCCCCTTTAGAAACCGACAAAAGCATTGACTTTAGCCACCTGCCATCATTGAATGTTGAAACCGATAATATTCCCTTTCCTTTGATTACTCAATTGCCAAATAACTACCATAAATTATTGCCCAATAACAATCTGCAATCATGTCCCTTGACTGGCCCCAACAACCAAATTATTTCCCCATCATTACCAATTAGTAACTTAATTTTTAACAGCCAACCAAAATCAATCACCCCTTCCAAACTCACTAACCGAAAAATTCTGTCTACCCAAAAGACCCAACCCGTTAAAAAAATAATAAACCCCACCCGACCCAACTCTTCCAACCCACAAAGTAACCCGAACCCAACTAACCTTACCTTCGCAACAACCCGACCCGTTTCAGCCCCCCAGACCAACCAACCGGACCAGAACAGTGCAGTGGAGATGGAGACTCAATCTGATAAAAAGAGAAGAAGAGAGGAGGAGGAGAGGCAAGTTGAGAAGAATGAACAAATTTCCAACCAGCATTTTTTATCGGCAGGTCCTGGCAGCCAGGACTGCCGGGAGCAATGAAAATCCTCAGTTGGAATTGCCGGGGGCTGAGCACCCCGAGTGCAATTCCTAACCTTCGAAATGTTGCTCAAGGGTTCCATCCAGACATTCTTTTTTTATCAGAAACGCTATCAAAAGCCAATAAAATGGAAACTATTCGAGTTATGTTGAAGTTTGATGCTTGCTTGACCATCGACGTGGAAGGGAGAAGCGGAGGCTTGGCTGTTATGTGGAAGCCAGGTGTTCATTGCAGAATCATGAATTACTCTAGGCACTTTATCAATATTATTGTGACGGACGGGGAAAAAGGAGAGTGGAGGCTTACGTGCTACTATGGTTATCCTGAACGAAGTAGGAGAAGGCAGGCGTGGGACTTGCTACGCGAACTCAGAGACATGTCCGTTTTACCTTGGTGTATCATCGGTGATTTCAACGACTTGTTATCTCAGGAGGATAAAAAAGGGAGGAATCCTCACCCAAATTGGCTTTGCGAAGGCTTTAGGAGCGCAGTTAGTGATTGTGACCTTACAGACATTCATCTTGATGGTTACCCCTTTACCTGGATGAAGAGCGGAGGAACATCACGGGTTATTGAAGAAAGACTTGACCGGGCCTTTGCAAATACTGCTTGGCTCATGTTGTATCCAGACGTTAGACTCCAAAATCTCCTGACATCTCATTCTGACCACAGCCCCATATTGCTGCATACCTCTGTTATGCCGAGAGGAAACAAAACTTACTCTTTTCGGTTTGAAAATGCCTGGCTGCAGGAAGAAGATGTCCGAGATGTGGTGGAAGAAAGCTGGAATGGTGGTCGTAGTCCTGATATTACTAACAGTATTGCCCAATGTGCTGACAGTCTTAAAGAATGGGGGCGGCGAAAGAGGATGCGGTTCAAACAAGAGTTAAAGGATTGTAATGAGGAGATGGAAAGATTGCGAGGTAGACATGATCCAGACAATTCCCGACGTTTTAAGGAAGTCAGTGAGAAACATGCATCGTTACTGGTTCAAGAGGAAATTTATTGGCGACAACGAGCCAAAATGCATTGGCTCCAACAAGGGGATCTTAACACAAGATTCTTTCACACTTCAGCTTCTATCAGATCAAAAGGCAAGAAAATAGAGAAGATCATGAACAGTGCCAATGTTGAAGTGAGAACTCAAGAGGGGATTTGTGAAGAAGTAAGAGCCTATTTTGATCAATTATTTCAGACAAATCGCAGCAATCATGAACCTGTCTTAGAACTCATTACACCCAAGATCACACAAGAAGATAACAATCGTCTTTTGGCCCCTATAACAAAAGATGAAATTCATGTGGCGTTGACTCAAATGCACCCGGACAAAGCCCCAGGCCCTGATGGTTTCAACCCGGCTTTCTACCAACATTTTTGGGATGTATGTGGGGATGATGTTTTTGAGGCAACTAAGGTTTGGTTGGAGAGAGGTTTTTTCCCTGCTTCCTTGAATGAAACCAACATATGTCTAATACCGAAGTGTGAAAAGCCTAACTCCATGAAGGATCTGCGTCCCATCTCCTTGTGTAATGTGTTATATAAAATGGTTTCGAAAGTTTTGGCCAATAGATTGAAGGAGTGTCTTGATAAGTGTGTGTCTGAAGAACAATCAGCTTTTGTGGAGGGCAGGTCTATCCTTGATAATGCCTTAATAGCGATAGAGGTAATCCATGCACTGAAGAGGAAAACTAGAGGTACTAGAGGGGACCTGGCACTTAAAATTGATATCAGTAAAGCTTATGACAAAGTTGATTGGGGTTTTCTGAGGGGTATGTTGGAGAGATTGGGATTTGCCGAAAAGTGGATTCACTGGATGATGCTATGTGTGAGTTCTGTGAACTATTCGATTTTGGTGAATTTTGAAAAAGTTGGCCCTATTGTTCCAGGCAGAGGCTTACGACAAAGAGACCCACTGTCTCCTTATCTTTACATTTTGGTTACGGAAGGTCTTTCAGCCCTTATAAAAAATTCCGTAGCTAGAGGCGACTTACATGGTGTGAAAATTTGCAGGGGGCACCTCAGGTGTCTCATTTACTCTTTGCAGATGATTGTTTCTTGTTTTGCAGGTCAAATTTAGATGAAACGCGGACACTCATGACTATTCTCAAAACCTATGAGGAGGCGTCTGGCCAGGAAATCAATATGTCAAAGTCCGAAGTCTTTTTTAGCAGGAATATTAGTTTGGCGGCTCAAGAGGATCTGTCACGGTTTATGGGTGTCAGACATGTTCTTGGCACTGGTACGTATCTTGGCCTACCATCCATGGTGGGACGTAGCAAGAAGAGCATTTTCACTTTTGTCAAGGACCGGATTTGGAAGCGCATTAATTCTTGGAGGGGTAGAGCTCTATCAAAAGCAGGAAAGGAAGTCATGATTAAATCTGTCTTACAAGCTATCCCTTCATACGTCATGAGTGTGTACCTCATTCCGGACACTATCATAAAAGAGATTGAGAGAATGATTAATTCTTATTGGTGGGGTGGAGGATCAAATAACGGCGGCATCAAATGGTTAGCATGGGATAAAATGGCACTTCCTAAAGATTGTGGAGGCTTGGGTTTTCGAAATATGCAATTTTTTAACAAGGCGTTGGTGGCAAAGCAAGGCTGGAATTTTTTATCTAAACCAACTACCTTAGTTGCTAGGGTGTACAAGGCAAGGTATTTTCCTAACACCTCATTTTTTGCATCTCACCTTGGGCATAACCCGAGTTATGCTTGGCGTAGTATTTGGAATTCACGTCATATTCTTATGGAGGGCTGTCGTTGGAGGATAGGGGATGGTAATAACATCAAGGTAATGCATGATCCATGGATAAAGGGGGAGGGCAGCAAGTGGTTGCCATCACCACAACCACAACATGTGGTTTCCTTAACTGTAAACAATCTTATGTTTCCAAATGAGAAAGCTTGGGATAGTAATAAGGTTTTGTCTTTGTTTCCCCCACATGTTGCTAATAATATTCTTGCTGTCCCTTTATTTGATAATGTTGAAGGGGATCAATTGGTGTGGGAGGATGACTTAGATGGTAATTACAATGTTAAGTCTGGTTATAGGTTGCTTGTGCAGTCCTCGCTTGACACTATGGCTGCATCTAAGGAGGAGGGATGGAAATGGTTGTGGAAAATACATGCTCCGCCAAAATCTAAGCACTTGTTGTGGAGAATATGCAGAGATTGTTTGCCATCAAGAAAAAGGTTGAGAGGAAGATATGTTCAATGTCCATTGGCCTGCCCTTTATGTGAAGAAAGTGAGGAAAATGATTGGCACGCTATTTTTGGTTGTTACAGCAGCAAGGAAGCTTGGCGTGCTGCTAAGCTTGATCACCTGATATCGTCCCAAGCCCAAACTGCACAGTCGGCCAAGGATTTTATCCTTTCTTTATGCAGGTATCGAGAACCTAAGGAAGCCGGGAGAGCAGCGGCGTTGGTCTGGACTATATGGAATAACCGGAACAATTGGGTGTGGAATAATGAGAAAGAGCAAGGTCAACAAATTGGCGTCAAGGCAATGAATCTTTGGCATGAATGGGACGCGGTTCAGAAGGCAAATACCCCGCGCGCGAATCAGTTGCAGCAGCAACATCTATCGTGGCAACCTCCCAGTCATGGTATCCTTAAATGCAACGTCGACGCAGGTGTACACGTGGGAGAACGCAAGACCTCTGCAGGTTGGTGTGTTCGTGATGCTCGCGGCCAGTTTGTGTTGGGGGGCAGTTCGTGGTTTCATGGCAAGAGCTCATCAAATGAAGGAGAGGCTGTAGCACTCTTAAGTGCCATGACAGAGCTTTGTCAAAGAGGCTTCAGCCAGGTTGTGTTTGAAACGGATGCCCAGAACTTAGTTTTTGCTATTCGTCGTCGTAATAACGGTGTATCCGAGTTTAGTTCTATTATTCAAAAAATAAAAGGTTTATTGTATTCTAATCCCGGCTTTGAGGTGAAGCCTATTAGGCGACAAGCGAATAGGGTAGCTCATACTTTAGCTAGGGCGGCCTTGTCTTGGTCTCGTCGCAATGTATTTGATTTGATACCATTTTGTATTCACAGTTTGTTGCATATTGAAATGAATTGATTTTCCTTGTGTCAAAAAAAAAAAAAAAAAAGAAAGTAAAATGAAGAAATTGGAGTATATGGGTTGTTGTTGTTGTTTTCACGTGAGAGAGGAGAGAAATGAGAGCTCAAGTTTCTGTTTTGCTGATGTCATACCCCAGTTTTGCCCCGCATAATAAAATAGTATTTCTTTTCACATTTAATTAACATTTTGCATAAAAATTACAAAAAAAATCATTTCTCTAATAAATTGCATTTTTCATATCATTATCATTATTATGTTTATTTTTAATTCAAAATTAAAAAAAAATATTATATTTTATTATTAATGTTTATTTATTTTGTGAGCATTATTCCTTTAACCAAAAAAATTACAAAAAAAAACCCTACTCATCTCCACCAAATAATCTAGAACCTTCTCATCTCACCACATCATCACTTCATAAAAATTGAAATTAAAACAAAGAAAAAAATGTAAAAAAATTATTTTTACGAATTCTCTCTTTTACCCTCACAAACTTCTACTTCACCAAAACCTAAACCTAATGTTCCCCCTATATAAAGACTCTATTTTGCTGATCAGCAGCTGGGAGAGACAGAAAGGAACAGATCCAAATTCCTCTCAACTCACAAATTTTCCCATTTTTCACCATTCTTCAAAAATTCCATTTTCACTCAAATCTTCACCAAAACTCGAAATTTCTTCTTCCATCCTTCATCTCTCACCTCCAGAAGCTTGAACAACACATTCAAAGCTCCAGGAACCAAGTGAAAGAGGGGATTCAAGCTTAAAGTGGTGAGGAGAAAGCTTGAGGTAACTAGGCCAAAATAAAGCTCAAAACAAGTAAGTCTTCGTGAATCTATCCTATTTGCCATGTTGTGATGCTTTTCCATGATTTAATTTGTTCAAATCCATGTTATTTTGAGTTTGTTAGTGTTGATCCCGAAACTTTATGATTTTTTATTATTTTTTATATGCATGATCTGTTAAATCTAAGCTCATATTCGTGCTCTACGTAATTTTCTGGTCAGAATGGTATACTCACATGATTTTTTTGGTTAAGTTTTAAAAAATTAGTAGTGTAAAATGAGGGTTTAAAGATGAATGTTGTTGTTGTGTTCGTATGAATGTTTCTGGGTTTTTAATTTGGTGAAGAAGAAGACTGTTTCTATGGGACCCGCGTCATCCTTTTAAAATTAAATAGCATCAGCTTTTGCATTTACCAAGAAAAACATTCCCTTTGTCTAGCATCAATTTCCGTTCCTTAATAAGCAAAAACCGGCGCCGATCCCTATGACTGCACACGCCAGCCGCTGTCTGCCCAGCAGGGAGACACGCGCACGTGGCGTGCACGCGCCTGACGCGGCTTAGAACTCCTCTCCCTCTCCGCGCGTGGGTCTCACGCGCCTGAAGCTTTTTATTTTTATTTTTTCGGTTGGTCTGTTTGTGAGGGAAACGGGCCTTGGGCCCATAATTGCTGCAGCACCTCCTGCTCTACTTTCTTACCCCCTCTGCAGCTTAATAATTAATCACTTTTTAGCTTAGTTAAATAAGTGCTTATTTGAACTTAAAGAGCTTTTTAGCTTATTTAATTCAATAGATTGCACAATATTAATTATAGTTTCAGTTTTGATAATTAAAATTTAATAGCTTATTTTAATAAGTTCCTTTCAACTTAATCACTTTTTAACTTAATCCAATAAGTGCTTATTTGAACCAAAAGCTCTTTAGCTTATTTGGATCAATATTTTGCACAAGATTAATTCAGTTTCCAGATTCTGTAACTTCAAATTAATGACTCATTTTGATGATCACTTTTTAATTTAATCACTTTTTTAGCTTAACTCAATAAGTGCTTATTTGAACCAAAAGCTCTCTAGCTTATTTGGGTCAATGTTTAGCACTATATTAAATAATTGTTCCAACATCGTTTCTTCACTTTAATTCATGTGTTATGTTATAAATCATATTGTTTAGCTCTCTTTAGTGCTTAATTAGTTTACTTAAGTATTTTATCCGTTATTGTTGCATACATTATTTAATTGCTCACACATTTTTGTGTTAATTGTTGCATTGCATTTGTTATACTTCTTATCGTATCTCATTGATTCTCTCTTATCCATTTATCTGTTGTGATTTGTTTGGTTTATGTCTTCACAATAAAAAACTAAAATAACATTTTCATAATAACGAGTGAAAAGGGGGGAGTCTGACGTATGGCTTTCTCACCCCTGGACGATCTAGTCCCCTGACGTATGACTCGTGGTACTGGATCTTCCTCGCTCCAAAAGCGCTAAAATCAACACAACTCACTTAAATCTCTTTTTAAAAAAAAAAAAAAAAAACTCGGTATTGTTTTATCCATTCCCCTGATACATACAAGCTTAAGCCTCCGATCGCGAGCATACAAGCGTTGTTGTATCAGTGGAATGCGACTTAAACACTATCGGTTGATTAACCTCTTTCTTAAAACGGGTAATGTTTTATCCATTCCTCCGACGCATACTTACGCTTAAGCCTCCTATTGCGAGCATACAAGCACAGTTGTGTCGGTGGAATGCGACCTAAGCGTTATTCGATAAAAACAACAAACACACAAACTCTTTTAACCAGAACTACGTGAGTTTTGAGTTTCCCATTGCATCTGGGAATACGTAGGAGCGGGATCCTACAACCGTCAAACTCGTTGATAAAAAACTTTTTTTGTTGATTAATAATTGGAGTAGAATTGAATAGGCAGATAACCGGTAATAGAGCAGTTAATGTAAACTTGAAAGCAATCAACCTTAAACATCTGAATGGTTCCCATCAAGTACGATGGGTGTGAGGGGTGCTAACACCTTCCTCTCGCACAACCAACTCCCGAACCCGCCATGGTTCTTTAACCATGCTAACTAAAGGTTTTCGCGGTATTTTCCTTTCCCTCTTTGGGATAAATAAACATCGATGGCGACTTCATTGTTACATGAGAAATTTTCCAGCCGCTACAGCTGGCGACTTCACTGGGGACTCTTGAGAGTTAAGCCTAATTTAGGGGTTTATTGCTTGTTTGCTTTTCCAGGTTTGTCGTATCTGCTCTATCTTTTATTATATTGTTATTATCTGCTTGGACTATCTGTTTCTTCTACTTCTACTCCTTTTTTTCTTTTTGTGTGGCTTGGTTACTCTGATGTGTGAAGCTCTGCACCCGGCTTGAGAAGAACTTAAGTTAGGGATTTTTGTGCTAGCCTCCCTGACGTATGACTCGTGAGAGTTGGCACAAAAATTCCGCCTAAAGGTAGATTCTCTTGAGAACGTCGGCCTTCCTGACGTATGACTCGTAAGAGTCGATGTTCTCTTGTGGGGTCCGAGACCTTAGGAACCATTTTGACTGGTCTAGAACCTTGAACCTTATTACTAGGGACCTCTGTTTAGAACCTGTGTCAAGGTCACGCGATGTTGGCCCACCCGGTTGGCACAATGATCTCACCTAGAGGAGGTTTGCTTTTTGGCGATATTTGTCGTGAGCTTTTGCAACAACGATATTGTTTCCAAAGAGCAAACCAAATCTGTCAAACCTAGCACAACATGTGAGAGGGATGGGTTGCAGGTAAATTTGAGCCTTTCGACCTCAGAACGTGTGTTTGAACTGCTGCTCCACCGTGACGTGATTCGTTACAGAATTGCATCTGCATCCATGAAAGATAATTTTTGCATACGCATTTTACTTTTCACAAATAAAATAGTTTGGCATCTGCATGCATACATACATCCTCATGCATTTGCATATCATTCAAAAAGTAAGCTCACTACCATTCATTTCAAACCAAACAGCTTCATTCCCGACACTGATACCGGACTCGAAGCATCTCAAAGAAAGTCATGGAAAATTGGCAAGAACAGCATGATGCTCTAAAGGAGGTTGTGGCTCAGCTAGCCGGTAAGATGGATCAAGTGTTGGATAGACTGGCTAATCAACCACCAGCTACCGAAGTTCCCTTAACTACCAATGTTGATTTGCAATGGCCATGATATGGTTCATCACAAGGCTATGTGCTTCCCACAAGTGGATTGGTTATTCCACCATCAAATGGAATCCCGCAAGTGTCATAGATGCCACCTGTTATTACTGAAGGCCCACTCAAAGTGACCCCGCAGCTAGAGGTTCAAGATGACCCCCACATTGTTTACCAAGGTCTTGAGACGCTTCGGGGTGAGACAAAGTTTGACTTTTCTATCCCGCAATTGGAAGAGGCTAATATGAAGTTCAAAGCTAATGAGGACCGTTTGAAAACTATGGAGGGAAGTAATGATCCACTTGACTTCTCCAGCATGTGTCTAGTGCCTGGTTTGGTACTACCACCCAAGTTCAAGGTCCCTGAATTTGAAAAGTACAAGGGTTTGAGCTGCCCGAGAAATCCTCTGGTCATGTATAGCCGAAAGATGGCATCTTATGCCAAAGATGACAAACTGATGATCCATTGCTTTCAAGACAGTTTGGTTGGAGCTTCTTTAAACTGGTATATGCAGCTAGAGAGTAGTCATATCCATTCATGGAGAGACTTGGCAAATGCTTTCATCAAACAATATCAGTATAATCTAGATATGGTTCCAAGCCGCACTCAGCTGCAGAATATGTCTCAGAAGGCGGGTGAATCTTTCAAGATATATGCCCAGAGATGGAGGGAACTAGCATCTCAAATACGTCCTCCACTTTCAGATTCTGATTTGATAGAGATGTTTACTAATACTCTGCAAGGAGTATACTTTGAAATGATGGTAGGAAGTGTGGTGACTAGCTTTTCTGATTTGGTCTTGATTGGGGAAAGAATTGAGAATGGAATCAAGAGTGGTAGAATACAAGCTGCTACCCATGCACAAAGCAACATGGGAAAGCCTATTAATAACTTTGTCAAGAAGGAAGGAGAAACAAATGTTGTTGCTTCCCAAAGAAATAAGTATCCTCAGCAAGCCCAAAGAGCACAAAAGTCTCAACCACCCATGAGAAAGGTTTATGACCCGATTCCGACGTCATATGGTGAGCTTTTTCCATATTTGATGAACAATGAGATGGTGATCCCAATAGCTTCACTACCCAGGACTGCACCTTACCCTACTTGGTATGACCCTCAGGCTAAATGTGCGTATCTTGCTGGTGCCGAAGGTCACTCTACGGATGATTGTAGGGCATTCAAAAACAAGGTCCAAGAGCTCATTGACAAGAAGTTGTTAACTTTCAAAGAGGGAGGACCGAATGTGCAAGATGACCCACTGTCCGGTCAAGCAAGTTCATCTGTGGATGCTAGTTGAAGAAATCAAGGATTGAATCAAGCCATGAAAGTATCATGCAAGCAGTTTCCCGTTTTGTAATTTCTTTATTTGCTAAGTTTGTATTTGCATCTAAACTTTGTTTGTTTGAAATGGTAATCATAATGAAATAATAATGCATGTTTTGAATTTATCTCTTCATGTCCATCCACTTTTCTCTCTTCTTCTTCGCAAAAATAAAAATATATTTCACTCATTTCATTCATTATCAAATCTGTTTGAGCAAAGATTGGAGCGAGGATGATGAAAACGAAATAACTAAAGTTGTTATAGTATGCTTTAAAATAAGACTTTGTTGATGATGTAAGGCATTGTTTCAATTCCCCAAACACCGGAGAAATAAGGGAGATAACCCGTAATCAACCCCTTTGAGCCTAGAAGTTGGTGTTTCTTTCTATACGAAAAAACCCGCAATTTTAACCCGGGGCAGGGTAGTGTTCAGTTAATTCGGTCATGCGTTCGAGTTTCAAGAAAAGAGCATCTCATCCGAGGATCAATCACATCTTCCACCTTGCACGCATCACGTGATGTCAAGGAGGTCATAAAAATCCAAAAGAAGAATTCAAAAAAAAAAAAGAAGAGTGGTTTATTCCTCATCAACCATCCAGAAAGGCAGTCACAATTCGCCAATGAAAAAAAAAGAAGAAAGAAAAGCCCGCTAAGTCCAAACTCAAAAAAATGACTTAGGCAAAAATAAGGGTATCCCGGTGGGCTGAAAGCTAAAAAAAAATCAGTCCAGGCAAAAGTTAGGGATTGATACGAAAAAAAAAAAATCAAAAGCAAACGTCATCAATATCATGTGACCAAAGCAAAAAGGCAAAAGTGACTGCCACATCAAAGAGGAAAACATCATTGACCTCGGAGCTATATCATCACAATTCCAAAAGTTTCTTGGAACTTGAATACTTGAGTTGAGTTGATTGAACGTAGCACTGAAGATCGTCAAGAAGAATGGGTTGGGTTAAAATTAATTTTTGAGCCTTCTATCCTTTTATTCATAAGTGAACCAGGCCACGTTACAACTCTTAAAAGACCTAATTGAAGTAAGGTTTATGTTGAAAGCATACTGTAGCAAGGTTGCGTTAACCTGACTCCCAAATATATTGTGTTGATATTATATTCTCACATATCTTCAACAATATTTCATCCACTATACAAAAATTTCACCCAAATTTCAATTTCAAAACTTGCATGAACATTTCATTAGAATTACTATTTCAAATAAATGGGTTTATCTGCAAAGTCAATGCTTGGCAGTATGGAAACTTCAGTTGTGAATAAATATCGAGCAGTCAGCAAGAAGCTTGGTCCAATCTAGGGCACTATCTCAAGACGCTCCTAGCTAGGGGCAAGTTGCCTTGGGATTCTGCTAATCAAGAGCAAACCCTCATGACTAGGGGCAAATCATCTGAAAATCATGTTGGTCCGGCCAAAGCATTTCAAGAATTGATCAACTTGGTCACACCTCTAAAAACGCCAATTAATCAAGGGGAAAACCAAAGATACAGTGGGGCAAGTACTCCCCATTACCTTCAAGCCATCTCAAGAGGCACCCAAAGACCTGATAGACTGGGGCAAGACAGGATACAAGGGGGCAGGTCTTCGTTACACTATCAAGCTATTCAAGCAAAGTCTGACAAGCATCGTCAATCATTAAGTCCGGAACAAGTGTCGGGAATCATCATCAAATCACCTTTCAACAGAATTTACCCACCATAGGGGCACTCATTGCAATATGCAAATCATCGCATAAATAACTGTCATGCATTAGTCATGTCATTTCATTCATGAAAATAAGCATCATGCATTATTCATGTTATTCCATTCTAGCAAATCATCAACCTGCGTTAATCATGTCATTTCATTCATCTGGTATGCCCCATACCACAAATCCAATGGTCTCGTAACCAAACAACAAAAGATAAACACTCATTCAAAGTTCAATGTTCATTAACATCCAAGTTGAGACATACAGCCATGTCCCGCACATGCATCAACCATGGATTCCATAACGTGCATTCATATATCAAACTCATGTAGCTAATCAGATTTTTCATCTGCATTAACCTTGCATTTTTTAAACATTAAACATGAATAAAGATCTTTGCATCATCCCAAGCATGCATTCATAAACAAAAAACAGGTTCAAAGGCTTCTCCTCACAAAATACAGCTTCTGGCCTCAAAAGTCTCGAGAATAGAAGTACAATATTTTCCTAACAAGTCGGTTGTCAAAAAACATCAGCCTCTTATCATAGAGCAAATCCAGCCTCTTATCATAGAGCAACATCAGCCTCTTCCAGCAAGAGCAAATTCAGCCTCTCATCATAGAGCAAATTCAGCCTCTCATCATAGAGCAACATCAGCCTCTTCCAGCAAGAGCAACATCAGCCTCCTTGTAGAGCGAATCTAGCCTCTTTACGTAGAGCAATCTCAGCCTCTCCTTGTAGAGCAAATCATGATGAACATCAAAATTTATCCAGATTAAGTGGAGAATGATTCAGGTTGGTATCACCATTTTTCTGAGTTCCTCCGAAAGGAATGATAAACAGGTATACTCAATCCTTATCTGTCATCTGCATCCACTTCGGTGCAAAATTAGGGCATTTGTATTTAATTACCTTTTACCACAAGAGTACGATGACTGAGGTCTTTCGCACTCATAAGGTCTAAGCTAATTAAATAGGGGCAGCTGTCATACCCCCATTTTGCCCCGCATAATAAAATAGTATTTCTTTTCACATTTAATTAACATTTTGCATAAAAATTCCAAAAAAATTCATTTCTCTAATAAATTGCATTTTTCATATCATTATCATTATTATGTTTATTTTTAATTCAAAATTCAAAAAAATAATATATTATATTTTATTATTAATGTTTATTTATTTTGTGAGCATTATTCCTTTAACCAAAAAAATTACAAAAAAAAACTCTACTCATCTCCACCAAATAATCTAGAACCTTCTCATCTCACCACATCATCACTTCATAAAAATTGAAATTAAAACAAAGAAAAAAAATGCAAAAAAAATTATTTTTACGAATTCTCTCTTTTACCCTCACAAACTTCCACCTCACCAAAACCTAAACCTAATGTTCCCCCTATATAAAGACTCTATTTTGCTGATCAGCAGCTGGGAGAGACAGAAAGGAACAGATCCAAATTCCTCTCAACTCACAAATTTTCTCATTTTTCACCATTCTTCAAAAATTCCATTTTCACTCAAATCTTCACCAAAACTCGAAATTTCTTCTTCCATCCTTCATCTCTCACCTCCAGAAGCTTGAACAACACATTCAAAGCTCCAGGAACCAAGTGAAAGAGGGGATTCAATCTTAAAGTGGTGAGGAGAAAGCTTGAGGTAACTAGGCCAAAATAAAGCTTAAAACAGGTAAGTCTTCGTGAATCTATCCTATTTGCCATGTTGTGATGTTTTTCCATGATTTAATTTGTTCAAATCCATGTTATTTTGAGTTTGTTAGTGTTGATCCCGAAACTTTATGATTTTTTATTATTTTTTATATGCATGATCTGTTAAATCTAAGCTCATATTCGTGCCCTACGTAATTTTCTGGTCAGAATGGTATACTCACATGATTTTTTTGGTTAAGTTTTGAAAAATTAGTAGTGTAAAATGAGCGTTTAAAGATGAATATTGTTGTTGTGTTCGTATGAATGTTTCTGGTTTTTAATTTGGTGAAGAAGACTGTTTCTGTGGGACCCGCGTCATCCTTTTAAAATTAAATGGCATCAGCTTTTGCATTTCCCAAGAAAAACATTCCCTTTGTCTAGCATCAATTTCCGTTCCTTAATAAACAAAAACCGGCGCCGATCCCTATGACTGCACACGCCAGCCGCTGTCTGCCCAGCAGGGAGACACGCGCGCGTGGCGTGCACACGCCTGACGCGGCTTATAACTCCTCTCCCTCTTCGCGTGTGGGTCTCACGCGCCTGAAGTTTTTTATTTTTATTTTTCCGGTTGGTCTGTTTGTGAGGGAAACGGGCCTTGGGCCCATAATTGCTGCAGCACCTCCTGCTCTACTTTCTTACCCCCTCTGCAGCTTAATAATTAATCACTTTTTAGCTTAGTTAAATAAGTGCGTATTTGAACTTAAAGAGCTTTTTAGCTTATTTAATTCAATAGATTGCACAATATTAATTATAGTTTCAGTTTTGATAATTAAAATTTAATAGCTTATTTTAATAAGTTCCTTTCAACTTAATCACTTTTTAACTTAATCCAATAAGTGCTTATTTGAACCAAAAGCTCTTTAGCTTATTTGGATCAATATTTTGCACAAGATTAATTCAGTTTCCAGATTCTGTATCTTCAAATTAATGACTCATTTTGATGATCACTTTTTAATTTAATCACTTTTTTAGCTTAACTCAATAAGTGCTTATTTGAACCAAAAGCTCTCTAGCTTATTTGGGTCAATGTTTAGCACTAGATTAAATAATTGTTCCAACATCGTTTCTTCACTTTAATTCATGTGTTATGTTATAAATCATATTGTTTAGCTCTCTTTAGTGCTTAATTAGTTTACTTAAGTGTTTTATCCGTTATTGTTGCATACATTATTTAATTGCTCACACATTTTTGTGTTAATTGTTGCATTGCATTTGTTATACATTAAAAATAAATAAAATTTAAATGAAAGATAATTTTTATTGTTATATATATTATGGCTAATTAGAGCCGTGGATCGTGGAAAACACGCTACGCAACCCTATTCTGTTGCTTTGCTAGAAACCCACTCCCCTACATTCTAGACGGTAGAGCAAATACAGCGATGGCTCTACGTACCGAAGATGTATCTGATTCTGAGTGTTATTTTTCAGAATATGAATGTTACGGTGTGATCTTGTTGATTCCACTAAATTATCTGCCAACAGTTGTTTTTGGGTTATACTTTCGTTACTGTTTAGAATAATTGACATGTATTGTTTTTTTTTTTTCACTGTATCAGACGCATGTTGTTTTTACGGTGGTGATAATCCTGTCTATGTATTCACCCGTCATAGTGGTATGATATCTGTCCTTTTGTTCATAATTAAATCCATGATCGACTGGTCTTGAAATAATTTAACATTTTTAATTAATCACCTCCTGTATGACGGTTTTTTTATTTTATTTTAAATGGTACGTCAATCCATAATTGGTTGACATACTTTCGCTGCCTTGCAATTGGTTGACAATTGACATACTTCTTATCCTTACTCGTGTAGGGGAAATATACGCACTTGCCTGCAGTCCAACAATAGATTCAACATTGGTGGCTACCAGGGGTGGTGGTGATGCCAGTGGATTTCTCTGGAAGATTTTCCGAGCTTCATGGTATTTGCATGATACATTAGCAGCTATACTAATGAATAGATTGAAATTTTTTCTATCTTAGATAAGTCTACTTCTGGGCAGGTCACAGTGATTCAGTATCTTGTTTAGCTTTTAGCTACGATGGACAGTTTCTTGCATCAGGAAGCCTGGATAGAATTGTTCAAATCTGGGATGGATATGGGAATCTAAAAGGTGCACTCGATGGTCCCAAAAGGTGGCATAGAGGTGAAGCGATGAGATTCTTAACTTTGTTATGCCTTAACTAGTGGTTTCATTAATTGGCTTTCACTTTCAGTGGCTCAGATGGCATCCTAGCGAATACATACTCTTAGCTGGGTCTCATGATTCCACTGCTTGGATGTGGAATGGTGATAAAGATTGCCTTAATATCTTTTCTGGTCATAGTGGTACCGTCACCTGCGGTGATTTCACCCCTGATGGTACTAATCCTTTTCCTCTTTCCTTCTTCTTTTATTTGTTTTGTATATCCTTACATTCATAAAACTCCTTTTACTTGGTACCTTAGGGGAAATAATATGTACTGGTTCTGATGATGCAAGTCTGAGAATATGGAACGCAAAAAGTGGACAAAGTATTCATGTTGTGCAGGGTATGTAAATTTCACTCTAGTAATGTCTTTCCTATTTATAAAATCTTAGATAGTGTAAGTGTAATTATTAATACCAAAACTGCAGTATTACCTTCATGCCAGAGTGTGCATTTTTTATTTATCATATTTTCGCCTTTTTCTAGAAGCTTCATTTATGTGTGCGTGTTCTATTCTTGAATAATACACACACTTGCTATAATGCAACAATGCAATGTATTAGGATTGACCATCCAATTTACAGTTCTGTTAATGCTGTTAGTGTTCAGTTAAGATTCTATTAACAGTTTGGGTTTGGTTATTATCTCTAACTATATTTTTTGTACACTGAGCCTGTCATCATTACCAATGAAATACATCATTCAGAGTTTTCTCTTTCTCTTAGATTCTAGCTTTGCAACAATGAATGCATTTTGCGAAATTCTTACAATCAATTAAATCAACATTCACATGTATTTGTACCTATTTTATCAATATCAAGCAGTTCAACTATTTATGCCTTATGCGTTTGGTAATCAGTTGAAATTTTGCTTTCTAGGTCATCCATATAGACCATATCATACAGAGGGGTTAACATGCCTGGCAACAAGTCCATCTTCAACTCTTGCTCTTAGTGGTTCGAAAGATGGATCTGTCTATATTGTGAATATCACTACAGGAAAAGTATACGTTTTCATTGGATTTGATATTCTTGTACTATTTTCTATTTTTCTTTACTCGCCATGCTGCGTGTCTTCAAGCCTTTTGGCTGTCTTGAGTAATGTTTCCAAAGCATGGCTCTTGTGATTTCAAAGCTATAAAGTCTTAATTTTCAGAATGATAGAACTCACCATAGTATAATAGCAAGCTAACAGGTATGATAGTATGAATTATAGGGAAAGATGGATTTTATTGATGATCTTGTAGTCAATCTAGAATACAAGATGAATCTAATTGAAGCTTACAATGGATGAAAACTGATATAAATAATAACTGTAAAAGATAGCTAAGCAATTCCAGAAGCTTAGATTCTCCCAAATGCAGTAACAAATTTGAGTCATGAATACCCCAGCACCAATCATTGGCTCATCATATAGTGCTGAGATCTTCTTTCTCTCACTTCCACCTGTCCTAGTCACGCAGTCACCACTCAATTAGTTACAACCGCCAGGGAATGATCACCTATGTCCCCACCCCCATGCTTCCTAGTGTAAACCTTAAATCTATCGAAGAATAGTCATGCAATCGAATCAAAATTTGAATGTAAATTCTTATAATTTGCTGATCAATGCCAAATATCTTATTTATTTAAATTTCATAGAATGATAACTTACGGTGCCAATTGCATGATTTGAGTGTACAACACAAATTTTGAGGGATTACTTGTGAGTGTAAAACATTTCAAGGGCTAAACGAAGCAAACATGGATCATATAGGAGAATCTAATCAAATGATCATTTAGTAATGCAATACTGGTTTAATGATATTTAGTTCCTTGAATTTTATTTTCCCAACAGCCATGTGATGTTCAATTTTACATTAGTTGGAAGCTCGCTCTAGCTTATCCTGAATATGGCTCACATACAATATGTGGTAGCAGTTTCTTGGTTGTATTGTTAATCGAATTTGATTATTGAGAAATGAAACCCACCAAGATTATGCATTTGAGAAGGTCTTCAGTCTGTTTATTTTAAAGTGGCTTTTGCATTTGAGAAGGTCTTCAGTCTGTTTATTTTAAAGTGGCTTTTGCATATGAATTTAGCTTTATCATCACGTTTCTGAGAAACATGAGTATTGTGGTGGACAGGTTATTAATACACTGGCTCCTCATTCAAATTCTATTGAATGTGTTGGGTTTGCACCAAGGTATGCGTTAAGAAACAATCCTTTGTGTATTGTACATATTTGCTTGTCCATGCATGACAGAAGTTTTATACGACATGGAGAAGCATCATCTCAACATTTCAATAATTGCACAGTTTACTGTATAAATTCTAATGATTGACCTTGTTCTCTTAAATTATATTCGAGCCACCAATAATTTTTCCCCTTAAAATTTTATGTTAAGTGATTCATTGGCTGCAATCGGAGGCTTCGATGAAAAATTGATCATCTGGGATATAGAGCATTCGTTATCTCGAGGCACATGTGACCATAAGGTTTGATCGAATCTTGCTTCGTGCAAATACCCTACTCATGTACTATTTCGAAAGTACTAAATAAGATCTAACTTTTCCTTTTATGTCTGCTATGTGGATGATAGGGTGGAGTGACATGTTTGGCGTGGCTTGGTGCATCATATGTGGCTACTGGATGCACGGATGGAAACGTAAGATTATGGGATAGCCGATCTTCTGAATGTGTAAGAACATTCCAGGGACACTCCGACATGATTCAATCCATTCAAGTGTCTGCCAATCATAAGTATCTTGTCTCATCTTCACTTGATGGTAAAGCTTGTGTTTTTGAGGTTAACGTGCCACAATAAACAAAGTCTCTTGTCTCAATCATTTCAGCACAAGTTAGTTAATACTACCAATTTTAGCATGTTTCCATGGACCCAGACTTTCTTAATCAAAGTGTTTTATTTGCTTTGAGGTTAGAATTTTAATTAATTAATTTAATTTTAATGTTTATAAGTTTTTTTTTTGCCTTTTTACCGGACTACACAATGTCGTATGAGCCTGTGCAAATTCGTGCCTAGTGTCTAGTGAGTTCATTGATTTAAATCAAATTTCAAATGTGAAGCAACAAGTTTTATTATCTACAGTAATTCCTTTTTAGTTTTTCAACTTTTTCTAATTCCTCATTCTCATTTTTTTAATTATTTTTCTTACTCTTTCATTTTCACAAATTCAAATTTAATTTAAATCATCTCTTCTCTACTATGATACTAGTGTAGAGACCTAAGTTGTCCGACATTAAATAAAGTTGCCTACATGGACACACATAAATATATTAGATTCAAGTTATTAAAATATACAAATACAATATCTTAAAAAGAGTCAAGTTGCATTTTAGTCCTAACAATTTTGACGACCTAATTTACTCCCTGCTGAAATAAAACCTAAATTAAAGTTTTAAGATATACAAATTAACTTGTAAAAAAACTATAATAGTTAAGTATGAATTTTTATTCTTAGTTTTTAAAATACAATATGGCAAATGCTAATGAATGTCCGGTACTCTTAGACCTTAAGTAGTACTTTTTCTATCATAAAATAAATGACCTAATTTTGACTTTTTGTACTATTCATATGAACTGTGACCATATTTTTCGATTAATGTGCACATATAAATATTAACATATAATAAAATGTTTTATTTGTCTAGACGAGTACTTTCAAAATAAACAATTTTTATAATTTTTAATAATAGATGATTTTTGTCTAGAAGTCCTAGCTCAACTGAAAAATGTCGAAATTGCTAGGCCGGACGTTGTGACCTGGGTTCGAACCCGGGACCTCACAGTTGCCTGTGAGTTTATTTTCAGTGGATTACCACTTCATTTAAGACAAAATAAAAAAAAAAAAGATGATTAAAGATATTAACGATTAAAGTTGTACATTGACAAACGTGAATATGGTCAAACAAGTCATTTATTTTGGGACGGAGGAAGTATGTTATTATAGAATTTTTATGGGAATTTGTAAACTCAACGCATTGAAAATTGTAGTATCAATTTTTTGAATAAAAGTTTCTTTAAATAAAATGTTTAAAAGAGTGCCCGGAGCACTCATTAACAAGACTCTTAAAATATTTATAGACCGTAAATTTGAATGCATAAAAAGGAACAATCAAATCATATTATAAAAATAAAGGAACAATCAAATCATTGATCACTTTTAAAAAATAGTTTATATTCATGGAAAATTCTTTTTATTAATAGTTGTTCTTAACAATTTTTTTTGACACAATTGTTCTTAACAATTAAGATACTAGTTATATCGTAACATATTTTCTCAATCAACATAAATTTATATTTTGCAACGTTGTTGCACCACATCGTGTATTGAATTTTGCTCCATTAGAATTCATGAATGTCAAAAGTTAATAAAGATTAGCATAAAAAAATTTACACAATGTAAAATCATGTTAATTAGCAAAAATTAATAAAGAAGGAGAAATTGATGCATACTCTTTGATCCATGAAAATCATATCAATTAAATCAATCTGCTCTCGATCTGTGAAATTCATCATTCTAATGAAAATAATCTTGAAATTCCACATTTTGATTTATATGGAGTAAAAGTTTGTAGCCATAATTCTTAAGAATAAACATAAAAGATGAATGTTGATGATATATTAATTTAAAAGTAAAACATGTTATATTAATTGAAAAAATATCATTATGCAATAAAGTCATTAGTGCTTTGAACGGGCATAGCTAGATGGTTAATATGGTGGATCTATCAAGCAGTTGGTGATGGAAGTGATGAGGTCAGGTACGGTGGGAAAGGGTACCCGGAAGAATGTCAACACTCCAACACTCAAGTTAGTTACAGCTTAAGATGAATGTGTATAAAATAGGTGAAATCTTTGTCTACCTTGAGAAAGAGTGTGTATGCGCATATATGGGAGAATTATGTGAATAACCGTTTCATGGATTTCATTGTGCGAGTGGAATGAGGAATGCATATCTCATAACATGAGTCATTTATCCGCTATGATTAGTGTACCATAAGCATACCATGTACCTTGATAGGGATCATTTATCCACTGTAGGCAGTGTATCATGAGGGCTTGCCTGAATGTATCTCGTTCCGCTGAGTTAGCCCATTGTGACATGGATCCGTTGTGTTTTGAGGATAGACTATTGGTTTGATAACTGCTTCTCAAAATGGTTAGCGTGTCTTGACGTAAAAACATCATATAAAATTTCGTCATCACAACCCCAAACTGAAACCGTTGTTTATCCTTAGGTAATATGCCTATCAAACAAAATCGTCAGTGAGTTAATAAATAAATTTGGATGATAAGAATTTTCCAACCTTTACTCGGGCATATTTAGATATACTCATACATATATAGACATATTCAGTTATACTCAAACATATTCATTTATTAATTACTCATCACATTTGAGAAGCATTGACCGTCAAACAAATAAATGAAATACACAATGTCAAGTTTCACTTAAAATTAAGAATAACATATAATTCCTAATGCATTCTAATGTCACATAGATATGATGTCACCTACACATATCTATATGCATGTGATACCAATTTGACAACTATAATCTTGGATAACTTAACCCAAGCGATCTAGATCATCGCCTCTAGAATAAGTTGTTGAGAATAATATCAGAATATCTTTTTTGAAGATTTTAGGTTTAAATATATTTTAGATTTATATTCAAAATATGATATTATTTAAATTCCATAATAAGTCTTAAAAAATATTTTTATATGTTTGATGAGTTTAAACATTATATACTGTGGGTGTAAAAAAATAACATATATTATCATCAAATTATAATTATTTATATGTCTATTTTTATAAATAACGTATGTGGTACCCATTTAACTGTATACACGAATATTTGTACCCGATAATAAAATAAAAAATTACTTAAATATTCTTATTTATTAAATATAAAATCTTTGCACTATCAATATATTAATTCAATACTATGTGACTTTAGCTCAATATATTGTCATTATTAACCGTTAGAGTCGTGTGGGGTGGTTTTCTGGGGACTGGTGGTCTTGGTGGACTATGGGCTTGCTTTTTGCCTTCTTTTCATGATTTCTTTTCATTCTTTCCTTTTTGCTCGTATGGTGATTTGAGACTATCTATGGTCTAGTAGGAGTTTTTCTCACTTTTATTTTTATTGTATTTTTATTTTCTTTGGAGACTTAGTACTTCTAATACTCCCTTTTTCAACTCTATTTGGTGTATCATTTTTTCTCTTATATATATAATTACATTTGTCATTCAAAAAAAAAAAATTTTGTCATTATTAACTACATTTGATTTTTTTTTTTTTGATAGATAATATCATATCTTTTACTTTCTTGTTCAGCCGCTAGATTTGGTGCCTCAAAATATCTTCATAGATTCTACAAAGAAGAACTGAACACCCCTTAAACTCATTCTTTAGGAAGGTCGATGCCTCATCTAGTTTTCTTCTATTTGGATTCATAGCCACAGCGATAGCATCAATTTTCACTTCATATGCTTTGCCAAAGAAAGCTAAATAACATCAATTTCAGTTCATTTGCTTTGCCAAGCTTAGTTTGATGCACAAAATGGTCTCCATTCCTAGATAGTTACTATTCTCTTTTCACTTATATCTAGCTTGGTTTAGTTCATTAAGTATCTTTGTTTGTCAATCAATTAGGTTTTGTAATGGATTTGTATATTTTTTATTTTCATTAAAATGTTACTTCCCATGAATTTTACTTGTTTTGATGCTTTAATAAAATGGATGAATTCCTCTCATTTATTTTTTAAAAACCACAACATTTTGAAGAGAAAACTATCTTCTTTTTAAATCGAATAGAAGTTGTATTTTGCCAGACATAAAATAAATTAATTCCTCTGGTTTTATGTACAAGCATAATTTTTTTTTTCAAGTTGATTGGTTAAATGATTTAATTGATGCATAATATGAATCAAATACATTAATTATTTAACGTATCAGTAAAATGAATCTTTGTTTATATATGAGACCAAAGAGAATAAAATGTTTATTTGGAATATAGATCACTTCCTTCCATTCATTCCCTCCTTCTCTCTCCTTCTAACTATGTATCTATCTCTCTCGATCTTCTCTCACTATTGATCTTTTTTTTATTATATTTTATCTTTATTGATATTCTCTCAAAAATTTTAGAGAAAGATTGGAATAAATTTTAAAATGAGAAAGATGAAGAGAATATAAAGAATGAGAGAATTTAAGTGCGTTTGTCATTAAAAAATTTCAAAGAATAAATGAAAGGCCGCTACAATTTCTAGAGGCAATTTACCAATTCACTCATTCATTTTTTATGAAAATCAATTTCTTGCCGCTACATTGGTGTGTTTTCAAAACAAAAAAAAAAGCCCTACATTGGTGTTAATGAACAACATGACAGCTCCCTTGAATATTGTTCTATTTTTTAATATGTTAAAATCCTTTAAAAGAATGTTAAATCCGTCAATGAAATATTCCAAAATTCTTTAAAACTGCAGGCCAATCTAGATTTACAAAACAAAATAAAAAATAAAAAAAAATGGAAGTTTCTGCGAACAACAAGATTCTTGAAACTTCCGATATATATAAATTTTTTTTTTTTTAAAAATGATATCAAAGGAAAGTTGTGTAGTAACCGTACTTAAATCAAGACACAAATGCTACTCAATGTATCAAAATTTGAGCTTTTTATCGAAATTACTATTTTTTTTTTTAATATTTCTATCAATTGAATGATGTTTATGGGAAATAAAAATTACTATTTGTTGTCAATTAATATTATTTTTTTCAATTGACAATGTACTTATTTTTTATTAATTAATATTTTATTGTTGTATTAATAGTTTATTAGACTAATTGCTTAAAAAAAGTTTATTAGACTAATCACTCTATGTGTCTATTGGCCAATTGCCAATGTACATATTTTGGTTTATTTAAAGTTATCAATTTCATGCTATAAAGGGCCACAAACTATGTCATATTTGTATAAAGAAGTGAAGTTTTTTTTTATTTTAGAATTAAGAATTAGAAGGTTTGAGATGGAGAATAACACAAATGCTACTCCACCTACAACTACAACTGCAACTGCAACTAGCAAACCCTCAAACACAACAGTTTCAAGAACTGCCCTTTTACTTATATTGAGGGTGTTAACTTTTGTGTTTCTTCTCATTGCTCTCATACTCATTGTTTTAACAAAGGAAACTATAAACCAAGATGATGATGATCAACTTCAATTTAATTTCCAAGATGTCGATGATTATTATGAGACTAAAATTAAGTTCCAAGATGTCCATGCTTATCGGTGAGCGTTATATATAATTTATAGTTCTCCGATTAATTATCCAATTTGATTAATGTTATATATTGTGACTTAAGATGTAGATAGTAATGATTAAATTTTTATTTTCTGATATTTTATAAAGGTTAGAGATGTTTTATAAGTTCTAATTACTCAACTTAGATCACTACAACATTTTTTATCTGAAAAAACGGCCGAAAAACGTTGTTGCCTTAGCTTTACACAACAATTTTGGAATCATTGTAGTCTAATATCGATATTGGCATATTGCTAGATTTACAGCATTTTTTCATATTTGAATCCGAAATTGTACTGTATATGATAATTTCAATAATATATATTGCTTCGCTTATAGACAAAAAAAAAAAAAAAATACCAGTGTTAAACACATCTCACTAGGAAAATGTAAAAACTTGTCATCAATTTTTGCATTGTGCAATCAAAACATAATGTTGAAGAATGACATTATTTTTTATTTTTTTTAAGTACTCCCTACCTATGAGACCATAAATGATTGTACAAAAATAGGTGACAAGTTTTTGTTATTGCTAGCACGTTTGTATATAATAACTCTTATAATAAAGTATATGAAAATCAAAGAATATGTAGAGGGCTTACTCTAGCACCACTTTGTCTTGGAGAGTGTAGATGGTTCATGCTGGTTGGGCTTGCATACATAATTAATTAATACATGCATAAATAGAAATTAGTTTATATTTAGTTTTGTTCTTTCCTTCTATATTAACAAGCTACAAGTTTGTAAATGCAGATATATGATCTCGACAATAGTAATTGGATTTGCATACAATCTCTTACAAATGGCATTTTCAATTTTCAGTGTGATATCGGGAAATCATGTATTAAATGGTGATAGAGGCTATAAGTTTGATTTTTATGGTGATAAGGTACATTTACATCTCATAACAAGTCTTCAAGTATATGGACTATATGAAGTAATATTTCTATAGTATAATGTTTTGTTAAATTATAATTTAGGTATTTAAGTTATTTTTTGCTTTTATTTTGGTCATTAAATATCTTTTGGTTCTATTTTATTATTCCTTTTAGTTACAAATATAACATAAACACTTAAGTTTTATTGTGATCCCTTATCTAAGTTGGTAAGCCATTACAATTATATATCCAGGGGTCTGAAGTTCGAATCTGATCATCCTATTTATTTACCTTAAGGGTGGAATTTCTAGACACAAAACTATTTAACCAAATGTATATATATATATATATATATATATATATATATATATTGGTTCTATTAATTATAATCAAATATTTTTAATGATCAAATAATTATAATTTATTGATATTGAAAAAAATATTTACACCATTGATATATAAAAATTAAATCATATATCTTTTGTTCTCAGTATATTGTCATTTTAAACTACATTTAATTTTTTCTTAAACAGGTAATATCATACTTTTTGCTTTCCGGTTCAGCCGCTGGATTTGGTGCCTCAGAAGATCTTCATAGATTCTCCAAAGCATTGGAGTATCCTTTAAACTCATTTTTTGAAAAGGCTAATGCTTCGGCTAGTCTTCTTCTTTTTGGATTCATAGCCACTGCCATAGCATCAATTTTCACCTCAATTGCTTTGTCAAAAAGAGCTTAGTTTGATGAGCAGAATAGTCTATGTTTTTAGATAATTATTATTCTATTTTCAATTTTCTAGTTTGGTTTTGTTGATTAAGTTTCTTTGTTTGTCAATCAAATTTTACATGTTTTTATTACGGATTTATATTCCTCATTTTCTTTAAAATTTTATTTCCCATGACTTGTACTTGTTTTAATATTTAATAAAATGGACTAATTCCTACAAATAATAATGAACGGGTTCTAGTGGTAATATATATTTTCGGTATAAAAAAGAAAAAAGAAAATACTAAACAGTGCATTCGGTGCACTAGTTAAGTATATTGATATAGAAATATTTTTTTAAAAATTTGTGCATTTAATGTAAAATTTTATATTTATATTTCTTTTTAAGTACGCTTAACTAGTGCACCGGTACACTGTTTAGCATGACCTAAAAAAAATAACATATCATCGAACTATAATTATTCATATTTGTTCTTTTGTAAATAACTAGATGTTGGATGACCAAAAAAACCTATACCCGCAAATATTTGTACTGGTTAATAAAATAAGGAAGTTACCTAAATATTTTTGTTTATTAAATAAAAAAGTGCTTTTTAATTCCAATAGAACTTTACCATTCAAAAAAAAATAATCCAATATAACTTTGTAATTTTGATATTTTGATAAAATGAATAAATTCCTCTTATTTTTATCTTAAAAAACCACGACATTTTGAAGAGAAAACTTTCTTCTTTTTAAATCAAATAAAAGTTGTGTTTTGTCCTACATCAAATAAATTAAAGTGTTTAATAAAGTGTTTGATTAGTTTTATTTGGTTCTCTTTTGGGGTCGGGTTTAACCCCTCCTTCTTTATCTGTACATATTTTTTTCTTATTTATATATGTTACTATAAGTTATGGGCTTAGGATATGAATGAATATTTAGGGATGTTAACACAGTTGGCATGTCTGCTCATTGCTTGAAGCTTATATGCTCTTAATTTATAATAAAAAAGACCACTATACCATTTATGGAGGCAATTTTGCAATTCACTCATTCTTTTTCTTTAAAATTATATATTTTCAATCGAGTTGTTTTTTGAAATTATATAAAATAAGTTCTTAATGATTTTTATTTTCTTACTTAATAAAATAGTTAAAGTGGTTAATTAAATATATATTAAAAAAAATTAATAATATACATTAATTTTATGGTTATAATAAAATAGTCAAATTAATTAACGACATGACTCGATCTTATATTACAAAAACCTTCCTTTATATTAAAAAAGTTGGATTGGATATTTGATGTCCACATTTGTGTTCCAACTTCTAATAATCAAGCATGAAACTCATGCTCATGCACTGTTAGATAAATGTATCATTGCGAAGCACATACCAATACCCACCTTATTGAAAGATGTATATCTATAAGAACGCATCAACATTGTATTTGATTTTACCAAATTGAGGGCTACACGAAGTCGCGAATACAAATTCCTTGTTGAGCTGCACACAACTACCACATATTCCTCAAAGATTATTGAATTTACATTCTCCTACTATCTTACATTTAAAAGTTACACTTTCCTCTCTTGGTTACTCTATTTTAATATTTTTTAATCAAACTATTAATGCATTTTTTATACTTTTTTGCAATGTTTAATTTCTATTGAGAGTATGTAATTAATTCTTAGTTAAACTTTATTTATCTCACATGAGTTATGTATTATCAAAGTTTTCTTCTCGTAAGAACCAAATAGTTAATTAATTTTTATTTTCCTAGTTCACTACAAAACATGTATCCTTGATGTAAGATTTGAGATGTTCATTTCACATATATCATATAGAAATACTATAAGAAATATAATTTTTGACAGTTATTTTTTTTATTACAAGTTGTTACAAGTCTTTGACAAAACTACCGGCGATTTGTAACAACATACCTTCTTGTAGTGAAATCAATACAACAAGTCCCTACATTGGTGTTAAATGTTAATGAACAACGTGACAGCTTGCTTGAATATTGTTCTATTTTTTCTTATAAGCAAAAATCCTTTAAAAGAATGTTAAATCCGTCGATGACAATATATTCCAAAATTCTTGAAAACTGCAGGCCAATCTAGATAAAAGTTATTTTTAAAAAAAAAAAATATCAAATGGAAGTTCTTGTAATCCGTCAACAACAATTATAATTACAAGATTCTTGAAACTGCAGGCCAATCTATGTAGAAAAAAAAGATTTAAAAATGTTATCAAATGGAAATTGTGTAGTAACTATATTCGGAGGAAGAAAGTCTTGGATAGACACAAGTATTTGAGCACAAAATTTAGACACACATTCACACAATAAAAAGATTAAAAAATAAAATAAAATGGTCACATTAAATAATATAATTCTAATCATTTTTTTTAGTTTAATATGAATGTGCCTAAAATTGTGTCGTGTTTACGCCCAAGTAAACTTTCTCTTCCGGCAGAATACAAATGCTACTCAGTCAGCAACCAATGTGAAGTTAATGTATAAAAAATAACCCTCTTTCTAAATATAAAACTCTTTTAGAAAAAGGGAGAAAAAATTAATTATAATATTAAATTTGTTGACAATATTTTTTTTTTCAATGACAAAGTATTTATTTTTGGTTATTTTTTTATTATGGCATTAATATTTTAATAGCCAATTCACATTTAATGTACTTATTTTGGTTAATTAAATTTATCAATTTCAATCAACAATGAATTGATTTAAGTGGTAAGAATCTTGGTCCCCTTAAGCACGTGGTCAGAGGTTTGATTTCTGACTCATGTGTATACAAAAAATTCAGTTGAAAGAGAAGAGTCTACATTATATGTCTCATAAATTCTCTGACAAAAATTAGTCATTGCAAACGATAGTGGAAACTTCGTATAAATATCATGGTAATAAAAAAAACTTTTATCAATTTCATGCTATAAAAGGCCTCAAACTACATCACATTTGTACAAATTAAGGAACAATTAGAAGGTTTTGAGATGGAGAATAACACAAATGATGCTCCAACTACAACTACAACTAGCAAACCCTCAAGCACAACAGTTTCAAGAACTGTCCTTTTACTTATGAGGGTGTTAACTTTTGTGTTTCTTCTGATTGCTCTCATACTCATTGCCACAAAGGAAACTACAGACCGAGATGCTCTTTTGAGAGCTATAGGCGCAGATGAGGATGATACTAAAATTAAGTTCCAAGAATTCCATGCTTATCGGTGAGCCTTAATATATAGTTTTTAGTTCTTCAACTAATTATCCAATATGAATAATGTTATATATTGTGACTTATAAGTTCTAACTCAATTGCTCAAAAAAAAATAAAAATTCTAATTCAACTTACAATGTAGATATTGTTCAACTTTCTAATTCCCTATGTGATAATTTCAGTAATTTATATCACTTTGTTTATAGAAAGAAGAAAAAAAAATAATGTTGAACACGTGTCACTAGGGAAATGTAAAAATTTGACACTACTTTTGCATTGTGCTTTGTGCAATCAAATATATGCCCACTCATTTCTTGAAAACCATGCCCTTCTTGACTTAGGAACATCCTAAATGGAAATTAATTCTCCCTCTGCCTTAGTCTTTGATTCTTTTAGAATTTTGTATATAGTTTTTTTTTTTTTATATAAAATTGTATATATAGATTAAGAAATAATAAATATGATTAATGTTACGGTGGACCACCTTCACCGTGGACAAGTGATATACCGAATATGAATTTTATAAAATTTACTGTTGGATTGAAAGTTTATATCGTATAGATCATCCATAAATTTTTTAAATTTTTTTGAAAATCATTTGATATGTTATTGAGACCCATTAAGATTTATGTTATTTAACAACCGTTAATCTTGATGTGTCTCTATAATATATCAAATGATTTTTAATTTTTCTAAATTTTTCTATAGATGATCTATATGATATAAACTTTCAATCCAACGGTGGATTTTGCAAAATTTGTATTCGTTATAATGTTATTTGTGATTGGTCTACCATGGACCACTTGATGAAGTGGTCCATATTAGAATTTACCAATAAATATTAATAAATTAAGTCATTTTACTCATACTTTATTAAGAGAAAAATTCATTGAAGGGATGTTTTTAAATTTTACTCTTGGGATTTGGATCCTCTCAATCTTCATTCACCTCAATCTCTCTCAACTATAAATCATAGCCACTATATTTAATGTAATGGTGGAAAAGAAAAAACAACTTCATAAATAAAAACACTCTATAACAAGATCTATATTTTTATATTTTTGGTATAACAAGATTTTTGTTTGACATCTTTTTGTTTACTTTTTTTATATATTTATTTTGTGACATATTAAAATATAAAATTAAGCTATAGTTATTATTAGGCTAAATTGGTTTTTTGGTCCCTTAACTTATTTATTGGTTTCGTTTTGGTCCCTTAACTATTTATTGTTTCATTTGGGTCCCTTAACTTATTTATTGGTTTCGTTTTGGTCCCTTAACTATTTATTGTTTCATTTGGATCCCTTAACTATACTTTCATCCGTCAAATAAATCCTTTCTGTTAAATTTTATAAAAAATTGTTAATGTTCATCATCTTCATTGGCAAATTCAGAAATTCATCACTTTCAATGCAATAAATCGAATAATTCATCATCATCACCAAATCACATTCATCAATTTCTTTCCAGCTCACACCATTCCTTTTCAAAACAAATAAAAATCAAATCTTTTCCAATCAAGAGAAGCCACTTGGTTGAGGATTTATTCTCAATTAAGATGAACTCGGTTCGAGACCTGACACCAACGAATAAAAAAAAAACAAACAAAACCTCAAACGCAACAACAATTTGAGGGAAGAGCAAGGATTTTCTATCGTAGAGTAAACATGTAAATCCTTGAAATTTAGTAAACATGCTCATGTTCTTCAATTTCTACAATGATAGAACTTTTATGGCTTGCATAGGAACTTTTTGTCTTCTTTTTTCAATTTCTTCAAACCTGACTATTGACCTCTCATTCCTTTTATGTTGTGGAATAAATTTTAAAGAACTTGTAGAGAAGAGAAATTGAAGAAAGGGAATGGATTAATGGAAGTGGGTTTGGCGATGAATTGTTGAATTTGTTGTGTTTTTTCATTTTTCTAAGTTTGGTGGTGAAGGGAGTGATGAATTTATGAGTTAGTGATTAATGAGTTGATGAAATTCTGGATTTGATAATGAAAGTGATGAAGATCAACAAATTTTGGTAAAATTTAACGGAAAGGGATTTATTTGGTAGACGGAGTAAAGTTAGAGGACCAATATGAAACAACAAATAATTAAGGGACCAAAATGAAACCATTAAATAAGTTAGGGGACCCAAATGAAACAATAAATAGTTAAGGGACTAAAACAAAACCAATAAATAAGTTAAGGGACCAAAAAACCAATTTAGCCTTATTATTATAAAATTTGAAGAAATTGTCCACGATCAAAGTTTGAAATTAAAAATTCCCTAAAAAAAGTTTGAAATTAAATTAAATTATGCTAACCATATACACAAATTTTAATATTCAAATTAACACTGTACCAAAAAAAAATTTCTACATTATACAAATAAATAAAACTTATAAAGGTAGAGGCAAAATATTAAAAAAAATTATAAATTTTTAAAGTAGAAAATATATTAAAGGATATAACATGTTTTTCTAAAACAAATAAAATGTCAAATAGAAAAGAATTTTTCTCTATTTGCGTTTTCTTTTTGATTTTTTATCAATGTGAAGGAAAAAAATAATTATAGAATTCTTGTTAAAGAAAATTATGGAATTAAAGCCAATCAATACTACTAAATAAAAAAATACAAATTCCAATTCAGGAAATTGAGTTGTTATAGTGTATTTTCATTTATGGAGGTAATCATTTCTTTCCACCATTAGATTAAGTATAGTCGCTAGAATTTAATGTTGAGAGAGATTGAGGTAAATGGAGATTGAGAGGATCCAAATCCTTGTAAGGAGGGTATAAATGATAAAACATTGTTAATGTTAACTGTACCTTGATTTCTTAAAATAATTAAAGTTTTTAAACAAAAGTAAAACGTTAAAAAAGGACCAAAGTTTGAAACATATGAAAGTACTATTTTTTATGCAGATATGGTTTATGGTTGGGCTTGACGAGTATCCTATTTTATGGTTCCTAAAATATTATGAAAAGTTGTAAGATATTTTATTTTTGAGCATTGCTATTTAGTAAGAATTATTTTATAGAAGAAATGCAAGAATAACACATGACATGACATTATCTTATAGGATGATGTAATTTTTAATCTCCTCTTTTAGTTAAAATCATCGGAGATAGTTGATGTAAGCAAGGGTGGAGATTTATTCTTGCAATTCTTCTCCATAGATTTTTTTTTTTTTTTTTTTGGTTTACAATGACTGGGGATCGAACCCAGGGCCTATTACATACTACCCAAATCCCTCACCACTAGACCAAACCTAGTGGCTTTCTCCATAGATTTTTTTACCAAATAACATTTTCCTTTATTTTTTTATCGTAGCTAACTCTAAATTTTCTTGTAGTGTAATTCTAATAATGTTTTCCTTCAATATTAAGAATCTACAATTTTGAAAATGTAGATACATGATCTCCACAATAGTAATTGGGTTTGTATACAATCTCCTGCAAATGGCACTTTCAATTTATACTGTGGCATCAGGAAATCGTGTATTAATTGGTGATGGAGGCTATAAGTTTGATTTTTATGGTGATAAGGTACATTTACATCCCATAACAAGTCTTTAAGTGTGTATGTACTCACTCTCTCTTAAAATATAAAAAAAATATTTGGTTTAAATATTTTACAATAAATTTTATTGGCTAATTTTTGCTTATATTGTGTGTGTATTGACACACACATACATACTATTTTTGCACTATTGTTTTCGTTTATTTTTTGGTTTTGTTTATTTAAGTAATAATTATTTTTTTGGGCTTATTAAAAAAGTAATAATAATTTGGTTCTTGAAATTTGTGTAATTTTCAAAAAAATTATATGGAGAGCAGTTTTTGATTTTGACTTTTGGTTGCCATATAATCTTTTTAATAAATTAAATTAATAGACTACGATTGAGGTCAAGTATTATTAAAGGAAAGTTATGATTGATTAAGATTGATAAAAATGTTTACAATATGCACTACTAATTAAATACTACTATGTGTTGATATAAAAAAAAAGTCATGCAAATTAGTGTTACAGGATACTAGTTAAAGGTATTAAAAAAAGGAATTTTTATATTGAAAAAAGCATGTTTTTATACTTTTAAAAAGTAAATTACATAAGTTTCAATACTTTCATACTTTATTTAGTTGCTTAATTAGTGCCCCAAATGCACTAGTTAGCATATTCCAAAACAAATATACTACTATATGTGTTTTTATTTCAATAAATTGACATTTTAAACTATATTTTTTATAGGTAATATCATACTTTTTACTTTCCGGTTCTGCCGCCGGATTTGGTGCCACAGAAGATCTTCAAAGATTCTCCGATGAAATACTAAATCTTCCCTTAATCTCATTTTTTGGAAAGGCTAATGCCTCAGCTAGTCTTCTTCTATTTGCATTCATAGCCACAGCTATAGCATCAATTTTCACCTCATTTGCTTTGCCAAAGAAAACTAATTAATAGCATCAATTTAACTTTTTTTTTTGTTGGCAAAATAAAATGCTTAGTTTGATGCACAAAGAGTCTAAGTTTCTCTAGTTTGGTTTAGTTCATTAAATTTTTTTTGATAGTCAATAAATTATATATGTTTTTGTAATGGATTGTGTAGCCCTTCTATATTTTCTTTAAAGTTTTATTTCCTAAGAATTGTACCACTTGTTTTGATATTTTATAATAGAATGGATGAATTCATCTTGTCTTACTTCAATGTTATATATTATTTTTACTCGAGAAAACTCATGCATTTATAAAGCAGGTAGTATTTTTTAATGATCAAATTTGTGATTAGAATCGGCAATAAATCAAATCAACTCGAATAAATTTGAGATTCGATTCGCCAATTGATTTATTGATATTGGTTCATAAATCAAATAAGCCAAATTTAAATTAATTAAATATTAAGTTCGTTAATTAAATGATTTGAACTTAATATTAAGAGAGAAGTAAATATTAGTTTGAACTTAATATTCTTATGAAAGAAGGGAATTGGATCCCCTCCTACACTTTATGTTCAAACCTCTTGCATTTTCTTGATCCAACAATTGCTGATTCACAAAAGAAAAAAAAATAAAGTAGAAGAGGGAGAAAAAGATAAATGGATGGCTGGAATAAGAGCATGACGGAAACATTAGAGAAAGAGTGTTAGAATTGTTGGGTCAAAATTGTAATATTACATATGTTAGAGTCATTATGTAATTAACCAAAGTTGTACAGTAGTCTAGTTAATAATAAGTTTATGGCTAAAAACATAAATATCATAAAAGCTAATATTATTGTGCAGATATCATAAGTCAATATCTAATTTGATGAGGGGTCGAATTAGAATATTGAAAATTAAGAGATAATCCTAAAATTATTTATAGGGGCTATGGTACCCAATTGTAGGGAACAATAGCGGCTCATCAGTAAAAATGTTTTCTCTTCATCCCTATAAGAGAAGATTCAAGGAGCCCATAAGGAACTCTACAGTTGGAAGATCATGTTCTCGTAATCCTCTATGAATTCCAATGGCAAATTAAGGTACGTTTTCACTTATATTTATGTTTAAAGTAATTCTTGATGATTAACATGATTGATTTTAGAGTTTACGAATCAAGTTTGATTTTAACAAAAGGCTGAAGAGTTGGATTCTGACCCTGAAAGAAGTATTTTTTTTCATCATGATTGTAGGAATTTTAAAAAATAAAAATTTCAAATTATTTTCTAACAAAATTGTTATTATTTGGAAAAAATTATTAGATATCTTTTAAAACAAGACTTATTTTAGAAGAGATATATCAATAATTTAGAAGTGGAACTCACCTTAAATTGAAAGATGATCATAATGCAATTAGAAATGCAATTACACAATAACCATAAGCCTATTATTGCCAACAATAATTAATCAAACAACATAATATCGTACATTATTTAAGATACTTCTACAAATTTTATAATACTCACTAAAATACTTTTATTAAAGATGCTCTTATTTTGAACAATAATTAATCAAACAACATGAAGAATTTCATCGGTAAACAAGAAACTAAAAATATAGAAATCCTCAAGATTCCCTTTGTGACAAAATACCTTTCTAAGTAATCCTTCTCTATGGAAGCCAACTTTTTCTAACACCCTTTGAGAAGCCTTATTCTCCACAAGAGTATGAGCTTGCAACCTATGCAAATGAGGGAACTCTTGAAACACTTTACACAAAAGAATCCCCAATGCTTTGGTGATTATACCTTGACCCCAATAATTAAATCCAATGGCATAACCCAAATCTGCTTTATGCTTCTCATTATCATAAGGAAGGACCCAAATAATTCCAATGGAGTGGTCATCAAGACATATTGATTGATGTAATGGGAAAATGCATTTGGTTTTTATGAACTCTAAAGCTTCTTCTTTTGAATTACATATCTCCATTCGAGTATTTTGAAGAACTCTTTTATCACCTAACCATAACAACACATCTTCAATGTCACTTACTTTGAATGGACGGATAGTTATTTTTGTGTGTTCTATTGCCATGACCACAAAATGTTGATATATGGCTAAGGTATGCTTTTAGTTATTTAGTATATATACCAAAAGTGAGTGGCTAGATTGTTGGACGTGTATTTGACAAAAGATAGTGTGAAAAATATGTTGGATGTGTGAGGGTCCATCAAACAAACTAGTACCTCTAATCAAAATATAATAATACCAACAATGAATATGTTCAAAAGTGATAAGAGTTTTTCTGTAAAAAATGAAAATGATAAGAGTTTTAGATTTTTAAGTAGGTGGTTAAAAGTTCACTTCTTGATTGGTCTTGTGTGTGAAAAGATGTTCAATACCTCATAAAAGAAAGTGTTTCGGTTTTGTAGAAGTTGTGTGCAGCTCAAAAAATTTAGCAAGACTCAAACAATTTGATCCGGCAATGAAAAGGCAAATTTTAAATTTAGAAGGTTTTGGGTTCGAGTGTTGCTAGTATTTTTAGAGAAAGATAAATATAATTATCTTTATAAGTGTTTTAAGAACCATAAGGTTCTCTCGGCCTTTGAATGAGGCTCTATCCTTTCATCCTAAATTTTTTATAACAAAAAAAAGAAAAACTAGAGTTGATGTAAACATCAGCTTGGTAAAATAAAATTGGCTAAATTATATTTTTGGTTCCTTAAATTTATTATATGTTTCACTTAAGTTTTTTAAATTTTTTTCTTCTCATCTTGTCTTTTAAATTATAAATTCTTAACACTTTAATCATTAAGTTCTAAATATTAAAATATTTTAGTTTCTAATAAAAGAACTAAATTGTCAAAATTTTATAAATTAACTGTCTAATATTTATAATTTTAAGCACTTCGATGTTGACATCTCTTAGCAAAGTAAGGATTGTCATGTCCCGAACAATATATCTACTCTAACAATATCAACTTTGCCACACATATTGGAACTTAGATGAAGACTCTGTTTGCTAAAAAAATGGTGTTTATTAAAATTAATAATGTTAAAATTTGTAGTGTTTATTAAAATTAACTGTAAATTTTTTATGTTTTTTAACAAAACAATTGAATTAACTTATAACTATAAAATGACATATAAAAAGACATGTTTAATTTATTTCAAGTAAAATGATAAAAGTTTGGAAATGAAAAACTTCACCAACCATACCCAAATTCTAAACGTTTCATAGAAAGAAAATTTTTTACACCAAATCTCTCAATCTTTTTTCCTTTTCATTCTCTCCTCTTAGATGACAACTTGGTGTAAAAATGACGTCAATAAACTCGTTAATGCGGTGAGCGAACATGGAAATGACAGGAAAAAAAATACTCAACAATGTCAATTTTGAAAGAAGAAAGATCACCACAAATTCTTTACGGTTAAAGTGGAAGGATTTGAAAGCAAACGATCGTGACAACCTTGAACATTTTGTGTTTCGAAACGACGAAGGCCAAATCCTTGCTGCAGCAACCTGGGCGATTCCCGGCTTCCACGATCCAGAAACGGCGGAGGCGTGTGCTCTGTACCATTCTGTTCGATTAGCAGCTGACTGTTGCTTCACTCAAGTCGCGTTCGAAAGCGATTGCAAAAACCTTATTATGAAGATCAATGACCTACGTTACAACACTAGATCTTATCTGGGTAGTTTCATTACAAGTATAAAGGGAAGCACAAGCAAGTTTCGGGACTGTAACTTTAGTCATATTGATAGAAAAGCCAATAGTGTAGCACATATGGCCTATTTTGAGCCCAATAGAATATGGCTAGAGGAGGCCCCTCCTGTTATTGTACCCCTGTTGGCATGGATATTATTCATTAATATATATTTCAGCTTTCAAAAAAAATGCAAATTTCAAAATATAATTTTCTGGCTTAACTAATGCACCTAATGCGCTATTTAACATTTCCCTAAAGCAAAAACACTCGAGCTCTCCTATTATCTAATTACCTTTTTCCATCAAAATCAAAATTAGTTTACACAAAAAAATGAGCGCACTAACATGAGCGCATCCTTCATTCACTTCCTCCGTCGCTACGCACTCACATTAAAATCTCAAACCGCAAAGGGTTTCAATTTAGGGTTTCAGTTAGTTTAGGTGAATATGAGCATTGTTCCTAAAGAAACAATCGAGGTTATTGCACAGAGTATTGGGATTAACAATTTATCACCCGATGTTGCTCTTGCTGTTGCTCCTGATGTTGAATACCGTATGCGCCAGATCATGCAGGTCTAATTTCTCTACATTTTTTTATTAATTATTTTTCTGTAATGAAATTTGAACAAAAAAAAAGTGATTTTGTGTTTGATTGAAAATTTGAACTATGCAATTTGCTTATCCTACACACTGTTTGTTCGAATCACCGTATTAGGAGAATAGTTAGTTAGTTAGGCTGTTAATAGACGGGTTGGATAGATCAACTGGTTTGAACTGACGGTTGAAGGAGTTAAATGACGGAGTTTAAACCCGGTTGACCGAGAAAATACTAACCAAAGTATTAGGATTTAGGAGAATAGTTAGTTAGTTTGTTAGTTAGGCTGTTAATAGTCGGGTTGAGTAGATCAAGTGGTTTGAACTGAGGGTTGAAGGAGTTGGAGAAGTTAAATGGCAGAAAATACTAACCAAAGTTTTAGATTAGGATTTAGGAGAATAGTTAGTTAGGATTGTTAACAGTTAGTTAGATGATAAGTGAGTTTATAGTAATTGTAGGGCTATATAATCGATGTGAATTTTATGAATCCTGTATAGTGTAGTGGAGCAGGTAGCTCCAAAAATGCTATAGTGAGATAGTGGATAGCGGAGTGGTCACAAAACTCTGCAATTTTGGAATGTTTATACAGTTCATAAAATTTGTACTGTATACTATTTTTTTTTTGAAATTGGGGAAAAGGGAAATTTTTATTAATTCAACTGGCGCTAATGACCATTTTACAACTGTCCTTAACGGGATTCAAACTTGGCACCTTGATGTTATATGGCTAAGCTCGAACCACCGAGAGGTGAAGACCATTACCTATGGTTGACCATTGAGAGGTGAAGACTGACAGCAAGAGTGAGACAGAGTGATAGAGGAGAAGCTCAAATGCTTTTCTGGTGTTTCTAAATTGGAAATTCCTAAAATTCCCCAAACTTTAAAATTTAAGGATTTTTTTTTGAAATTTTAGGGTGCAGTACAGCAGTTGCAACATTTGTTATTTTTAATGCTACAGTGACTGCTGCTGTATACCGCTCGGCTGCACCACTATAGCATGCTATGGACAGCATTGATAGATATACGTTTCTTTTGTATCAGATTTATCATATTTTAGGGTGGCCCAATGCACAAGGCTCCAACCTGGGTGGAATTTGGGAAGGGTAGATGTACACATCCTTACTCCTACAATTGGAGATCCTGTTTTCAGGATTTGAACATGTGACTTGATCTCTAGGTCGCAAGATTTAAACCTTACTGCTGTGCCAAGGCTCACATATATGAAAATAAAAAAGTTTTGATTGTGTGATTAAAAGTTCTCGCTCTTTTTCTCATCTTCCTTCAACCATGGAAACTTTCACACAGGAAGCAATCAAATGCATGCGACACTCTAGGCGAACCACTTTGACGGCAGATGATGTTGATGCTGCGCTCAACTTGAAGAATGTTGAAGTAAGCAACGTCAAAAGTTTTTGTTTTGAGTGTGAGCGATTGGTTTCAGCTCTCTTGACTGTGAAAATGCTTAGTTTTTGTCTCTAATCTCAGTATTACTTTTTTTTTTTTATTTTTTTATTTTTATGTCAGCCAATATATGGATTTGCATCTGGTGGTCCTTTACGATTCAAACGAGCTTTGGGGCACAAAGATTTGTTTTACATTGATGACAAGGATGTAGACTTAAAAGATGTAAGGAAGTAATCAATCATTGTTATTTCAATCGGAATTAAACCTGGAATGCATCACCCCTTAAATTATAGTTTGTGTTAATTTTAGGTCATTGAAGCTTCTTTACCAAAAGCACCCCTTGATACTGCACTTACATGTCACTGGCTTGCCATTGAAGGAGTGCAACCTGCTATTCCAGAAAATGCTCCTGTGGATGGTAGGTATCTACAATTCTTTGAACTAGGTTTTAAGTCAACAAATTTAGCTCAGGAGGAATCGTGAATGTATATTTTCTGATGTTATTATCACCATGTCTTATGGATTCTCTATCCATTTGTGAATTTTTCCTTGAATTAGTGGTTAGATTGCGATACGTGACTATTTAAGTTGTTTTTCCTATTTTTATATTGTCATTTTAAGTTGTTTTTCCTATTTTTATATTGTCATTATAGCATGGTCGTCTTTACATGCCTACACTCTTTGAAAAATGCACTTATGAATAAATTATAAACACATGGTTGTCTGTAGCTATATATATGTGTGCAAGTGCACATGATGCTGACAAACAGGCATCATTTGGCATCTTAATGCTACTCAATCTATTAATTATTTTTTTTTTTTGTAAATCTTCCAACTTACCTATCATTGTGCTCCCCTGCCTCTATTAAGAGTAACTGTTTTTCCCATTATTTTATGTGCAGTCATTTCAGCTCCTTCGGATGCCAAAAAGCATGAACGGAAGGATGAAAACCTTCCGGTTGACATCAAATTACCTGTTAAGCATGTCTTATCTAGAGAGCTTCAGGTATCAAAATTATTATGTCACTGCAAGCTATCTTGTCTATTACAGTGTTGTAAAATATTGGTGGTGGGTTTTTGGCTTTCCGCCATGGCCAATTTTATGAAGGATGGTGGCGCCATGGCCCCATACTCGGATATGGTGGTGCCACAAGTCGGCCGGTATGGTGGATTTTTGGATCTCTGCCATGGTCCGCCATCGACAACACTGGTCAATCATCCTTTAGTTCATTTATGTTAGCTTAATATTTTTTGCAGCTCTATTTTGATAAAGTGACTGAGCTAGCTTTAAATGAGCCTGATTCGGTTCTCTTTAAAGAAGCATTAGTCAGTTTGGCTACTGATTCAGGACTTCATCCATTAGTTCCTTATTTCACATGCTTTGTAGCTGATGAGGTAACAATGTCTTTTTCTTGTGTTGGTGGATAAGAATGGAAGTGTCGCTTTACGCTAGCTCATTACAATTGTGTGCTTCTCCATTCTTTGTAGGTTTCTCGCGGTTTAAGTAATTTTGGTCTTCTATTTGCCTTGATGCGAGTTGTTAATAGCCTTTTGCTAAACCCTCATATACATATTGAACCATATGTAAGTTCACTTCATGTTGAATTTATATGTTTGTATATTTTTTCTGACATAACATGATTTTTTGCATAAGCAGGGTTGCATTATTAATAATTTAATTAATATTATTAGTTATCACCAACTTCTATTTGTAATTATGTTTCCATTGAATCATATAAGCATTCTTTATGCGCAAGTATTGAGGTTGATTTTCCATTTGTTGCTCCATCATCAAGACAGCTCTAACTGCATTTAATTAAAAAAATGTAGAAGTAAATTCAAATGAAAAAATACGTAGTTACTAAGTTTCTAAAATCCTTGTCTGTGGGCTGGCCTGGCTCTTCAGCCTGCCTGCAAAGGCCAGGCATGACTCATTAGTTCAATTTTCTGGCCCCATAAAAATTGGGCTGCTCTATTATAACCCAGGTTCTCTAAATAGCGGAAAGCGGACCTATAGCATAGCGGAGAGGTGTCTTCTGCTACGCTATCCCACTATAGCGCCGCTATTAACATCATAGTGCACTAGAACTATAGAATTAATAACAAGAAAAATCTTTTCTGATAGGTGGGGTTGCCGTTGGTTATAAGTGATGCCATTGTGTTATTAACTTATTATGCCATACTGATGCATGGCCCATGTTTTCAAAAAGGCCATTTTGATATAAATCTTTTTTAAATATTTCTTTGAGTTTTCCTTTGCCTCTCTCTGCTTCTATTAGGCTATCTCCACCTCATAATCTTGTCATGCTACCAATTTTTTGGAAGAACAAATAACACTCATGAATCTTTTTCTCCTTTATCTTATGGAAACCCTGAAATTAGTCTGAAGAACCATTCCATGTCATAAGAGATCATATGTAAATTTACCAAAAAACCAAATAAATTACTTCATGAGACCAGGTTGAGTGGTTGACTGGTTGTAGTCATGTAGAGCAATAAAAAAATTAACGAGCAACTGAGCAAGCTTTTACATCATATTTGATTGATTAGTTGAGTGTTTATATTCTTCAATGCTCATCATTGTAGCCACATATGTAAAAAAGCTATATCTGCTCCAGTCAGTTTACCGTTTCTTTGTTTACAATTTCTGCATTCAGCAGTAAGAGTTGTGATAAAACAGTATTTAGGCACAAGTGGTTCGTATAATTGAGCTAATGAGGAAACAATCTCTTATTTCTTCATCTTTCCTTTTTTACTTGCTTCAGCTACACCAGTTGATGCCATCAATTGTTACCTGCCTTGTTTCTAAAAGGTTGGGAAGTAGATTGACAGACAACCACTGGGAACTCAGAGACTTCACTGCTAACCTGGTGGCATCAATATGCAAAAGGTAATATATCCTCAATCTCTGTTATATGTTGTGCATCAACGGATACTTTTATTGGTATCCCGCTAAACCTGTTTTAGTTCATTATTTGTGTCCTCATTTGATTTTATTGTAGTAAAGCCAATGAATAATATATTTGTTATAAATACTTCTGTCATGCAGGTTTGGACATGTTTATAGTAATCTACAGTCCCGGTTGACAAAAACATTGCTGAATGCATTCTTGGATCCAAAGAAGGCATTGACACAACATTATGGTGCAATTCAGGGGTTAGGAGCACTGGGATCTAATGTGGTATTGTGCCTCTCCATGCTCTTGGCAATTATGGAATTAGTGAAACACCAAAAGTAGGATTAATATCGTGAAAGAGAAAAATCAATAAACCAGTTCATTTGTTTATTATATGTCTGAATATTGCCCAGCAATGTGTACTATAAAATGTTGTCTCCCATGGTATTAGAAATACGAGATTAAAATTTGTTTTTATATATCCACAAAAAATGTTTAAAGGACCAGGAAAACATTGTTTTAATGGAAAGATGGGGGAGGAGGAGCTGACTTTGTAATTGGCAGACCGAACAAATTTGAAACTTTTTTTTTTGCTAATAAAAATTTAGGGTGAGGGGATGGTGCTTTAGTCCAAGGTACGGAAGACCTTTGGGCTCAAAGAGAACTTACGATGTGACGGTGCCTTTGGAGTCCAAGGGCACTAGCGGGGCTCGAACCTGGGAGTCCGAGACCTCTCACTCTTGGATTCAAGACCTATCTTTTTACCAATGGAGCAAACCCTCGAAGTTAAATTTGAACCTTTATGCTCAACCCATTTTAATCAATTTTATCAGCAAATGAAATTGAGTGACCAATATATACTCACTAGTTCAAATTTATTTTAACTTCCAATGGGTTGTTTGATTTAAGTCAGCAGCCATTCTTATATCCAAGGCTTTGACATCATTTTGACGTGTTTCCTTATTTTGGAGGTAGGTTCGCCTTCTTTTGCTGCCAAATCTTGAAGCATATATACGTCTTCTTGAACCAGAGATGCTTCTTGAGACACAGAAAAATGAAGTGAAAAGGCATGAAGCTTGGCGTGTTTATGGAGCCTTGCTGGTAAGATATGTTATTAGATATTTGTTACAACTAATAAAAATCACTAGATCAGTCTCAGTATAATATAGTGGTCTGATTATTGTATGCTATGATTCAGCGTGCTGCAGGTCAATGTATATACCTTCCACTAAAGATGTTCCCAGCTTTTCCATCTCCTGCCCCTCATTCTGTCTGGAAGACCAGTGCAAGTGTTCTTACTTCTCCACCTCGTGAGTATTTTCCTCATTGCCTGACAAAAAACTGGTCAATTGTACATTTCTAGGTATTGTAACTATTAAACCAGTTCATTGAGAAAGAACCCCTTTTGCATAGTTAATTTATTTAATGGAGTATAATGAACCTGCATGCTAAAATAATGGAATCTCACTAAAATGAATGAAGCTTTTGAACCAAAAGCAAGAGTCAAGTTGCTCACAATCATGGCCTGTCGAATTACAGTTCAAATTGCGAGTTTCCCAATTTATTGTTGGACAGTGACTTGTAAATTTAAAGTGTCAATGTAATAGTTGTAAGCCAGTGATTGACAAAACTTTCCTCTAATTTCTTGATAGACTTTCAATAGTTACCGTATATAGCCCGGACTGATTGATTTTATCTGAAAATCAAAAATCTCAACACTGTTTCTCTTGAATATATATTTGTACAATTCCTTGAAAACATGACACGTAATATTTAGATTTAATTTGTGATATGATATAAAAGTGTAGATAGTGCCATGGCCGTCATCCACTTGAAATTATTACAAGTCCTTTATTATGATTATTATTAGTTCATATACCGACTCATTTTTCATGATTGATCATCAAGAAAAACGAAAGGCAAGCCCTATGGAATTGGACCAGCAGTCCCCTTTGAAGAAAACAGCTACTGATGGGGAGGTTAGTGTGGATCTGGCGAATTCCTCACCTTCTCATAAGCAAGAGGAGACAGGAACTCAAGCTTCAGTTGATTCAAAAATTGGTTCACCATCATCTTCTGGACAGATGAAAAATCAGATCACTACCGATGGTGAAGTTATAAGCAGTGCGGGTGATACTCAGGGTTTGAATATCTCTGCAGTCCTAGCCCAGGTTTGGAAAGATGAACTGAATTCAGGACGTATCCTGACGTCACTGGTTGAGCTATTTGGTGAAAACATCCTTTCATTCATTCAAACTCGTGAGATGTATACGTTCTTGTAACATAGGGCGTATGGTAGCAAGTTTGTTTATGGATAAAAAACGGATGACCTGTAGGTAATGTGTGATTCTGAGAACAAATTAATATCACTTGGTATAAAATGTATAATTTTCTTCTGGAGATGAAATTTTGGATTCACCTGAATTTTATGATTATAAGCTTTAGTCGTTGGATCAAATTCTTCAACCATACATATACTTAAAAAACACAATACATAGATGTAAAAGCTCAATTGTTTATTTCATTTCATGCATACATTTGGTATTCATAACAAAACAGTTTAAGGTGTTTTAAAGTAACAGTAATAACAACAAATAAAATGTTAAAATACTTCAAAATTAGTTAAATCTTTTAAGCATGATCATTTCAGAGTAGCACTTAAGCTGCCACATTATTGTACTCTCTTTCAACAGCTAATTTCAAGATGCTATCTTCTTCCAAGACCATTTGAACTGGCAAGAAACCCATTCCATCTGCCATTGCAAGCATTATCTGCTTGGTTTCCTTCTTGAATTCTTCTAGATCAACTGTGCCATTCAAGTTATGATCGAATTGAACAAACATGGATTGATAAACACGAGCAAGCTCACCTGGGTCCGACTTCACATCAATACCAAAGTGTGTTTCGAATACCCTAAGTCCCTGGAGTTCCTTCAACATCTCTTCATAGGAGAGAAGACCATCATTGTTTGTGTCGAGTCGAGCGAACCGATTTCCTATGGAGCTATTAAATGCTTCTTCATCTTCAAGGAAGTGGACAATGGTGGCACCATCCAAAATTTCTACACTCATCTTTCTTTTCTAGTTGATTTTAAACTGAAGTGAAGATAGTATTTTTGAAAGAAAAAAATGGAAGGTAGTTAGAATGCACAATGAGAATTTTTGTGTTTGCAAATGCTATTGCTTTGATGAGAAGTGTTGATTGATCCTTCTAGTATATATACACACACATAGCCATTAATAATATGTTCCAAAAGCATATATTCATTCTTTAATAGTAACTAATAACTAACATGGAATAGAAACCATGTGTTGTTTTATGTCCTTTGTTTAATTTGTGTCTTTGGTCAAACCGACTCAATTGGATGCTTCCCACAACTGTTGGCTCCTGATTGTTGGAATTGTTCCTTTTTAGTAACCCACAGTATATATGAGATTATGGGTGCATTGTTTATTGTATTTTGGTATGAGGGTGAATTATTAAATTATTTATTTTGCATAAAGATGAAATTTTATGTGGGGAAGTCAGTGTTGGAAGTCTAATGCCCTTCCAGTGTACTATATGTCAATTGCCAAACGAGTAAAATTGGTTAGAATTAATTTATAGGCCGTGTTGTTTAGTTGAATGTCTTAAACAAAGGATACCCACTGATTATTTTAATATTATTCAAAGAACTAACATTACTATATTCTTTACAAAGGATCTTCTTTGGTTTATTCTTTTCTTTTTGTTCTGTTCTAATTGGGCAAACATTTTGCCCCATGACTAGTAGCAAATTACGATGATATAAAACATACTTTTTGTGAAAAATGCATGTTTCTTTCACTTAACCATAGAGTAGAAAACATGTTAATATTTTCTATAATTTTAATAAAATTAGTAATTAATTAAATTAAATTTAAAGGTGCCAAACTTCGAAGAAAATTTTTAGAGTGACTAAAAATTTAAAGGTGTAAAACTTCGAAGGAAAATTTTAGAGTGACTAAAAATAAAATTTGATATATTTAGAAGAATTAAAAAATATTTAACCCTTTTAAAAAATGCTTTGCCATATAATTGTTTTTTTTGGCAAAAAACTGTCTTGGCAATTAAGATTATTTTTTTGTAACCATTAGAATAATATAAAGGTGACAACTAAATTGAAAATGATTTTTATTTAAATTTATAAATATAAAAACGTTTTATGATTATTGTTTTTGTTTTAATGCTAACACATCATCACTGGTGGTTAATTATTAGTCACCACTTCAACCACCACATCGACCACCGCATACAATGACCATTAAGGATCACAACTCAAATAGTGTAATAATACTTTATTTAGAGGAGAGCGCGCTAATGTCTTTGCTTTGGTTCATGAGTCGGTTAAGAAGTAATGTCGATTTAATGTTTTTTGACTAGTGTAATAATCCTCTGGGTTGCTTTCAAAGCTCTTAATTTGTTATTTTCTGAATTGTAAGAGTTGAATATTCCTTGTGCTCCTTATAATTCATTTGCTTATAAAAAAAAGATCACAACTCAAATTACCTACGACAAACAACTACCACTTTAACCACCACTCCACGCACTGCCTATCACTACCGACCACAACTATGACCACCGCATTGACTAGTACTTTGACACCCACCAACCACCACTTTAACCACCAACGATCACAACTCAAATTTCCTACATCGACTACCACTTTAATCACCACTACACACACTACCAATCGCTCCCGACAATAACTATGCGCCAACCACCACTTTGACTCCATAAAACGTCGATTACCAATATCCTCAAGCGAGTCATCATCCGGTAACAATTGATATACTGATGTAGTGAAAGTACAGTCAGCATAGATTCAACATGTTGGTCACTCATAGTTTGGTAAAAGAGTTGAACATATATAATGATCAGAAGTAGAACAATGGAGAACATAGTTTGGTAATAGAGCACATAACAAAACATGATAAAAATTACTTTGCATTGTTTTCTCCCCTTCTATTTATCAATTTCTTATTAACTTTAGCATTACTCAAAGTGATTTTTAATGTTCACATAATTGAAAGAGATAATTGCTAAAAACTACTAACAAACTATACAAATCTAAAATAACTAATTTCTTTCATTCATTTTGCTTGATTATTACATTTATCCAATGTGATTATATATAGCATTGGTTAATCCTAACAGACTAACCAATGACTCATCATTCTTCTAGATCCTTCAAAGATCATGATTAATCACCTAAACTTAACCAATATATCTTGGGCCTATCTTATTTTTTAAGACCTATATTGATTCATTCATATACGTACAATTTCAACTATGGATTAACAAGTGCTTTAAAGATATTTATTTAATCGGTTAATTAACACAATTCAACACATTAATTCTTGTGTTTTGTACCACCTTCAATTCAATGAAGTGGCAGATGAATTTAGACAGCCAACTTAAACATTCTGATGAGTACAAAATACAAATCCTTGGTTTAAAACGCATTATATAGTTTAATTCATTTAGACATTTGAAATTCATACAAAAAGTTTAGGAAATTTTAATGGTAAATAACAATACTAACAACAAACAGAATGTTAATTACAACACCACAATACTTGAAGAATTAATTAAATCTTAAGCCTGATCAAAGTAGCACTTAAGCTGCCACATTATTGTACTCTCTTTCAACAGCTAATTTCAAGATGCTATCTTCTTCCAAGACCATTTGAATTGGCAAGAAACCCATTCCATCTGCCATTGCAAGCATTATCTGCTTGGTTTCCTTCTTGAATTCTTCTAGATCAACTGTGCCATTCAAGTTATGATCGAATTGAACAAACATGGATTGATAAACACGAGCAAGCTCACCTGGGTCCGACTTCACATCAATACCAAAGTGTGTTTCGAATACCCTAAGTCCCCGGAGTTCCTTCAACATCTCTTCATAGGAGAGAAGACCATCATTGTTTGTGTCAAGTCGAGCGAACCGATTTCCTATAGAGCTATTAAATGCTTCTTCATCTTCAAGGAAGTGGACAATAGTGGCACCATCCAAAATTTCTACACTCATCTTTCTTTTCTACTTGATGTTAATAGGAAGATAGTATTTTTGAAAGGAAAAAAAAAATGGAAGGTAGTTAGAATGCAGAATGAGAGTTTTTGTGTTTGCAAATGCTATTGCTTTGATGAGAAGTGTTGGATCCTTCTAGTATATATATATATATACACATAGCCATTAAGTAATTTGTTCCAAAAGCATATATTCATATTCATTCTTTAATAACTAACCATGGCATAGAAACCATGTGTTGTTTGTTTCATTTGTTTAATTAATGTATTTCTTTATTATTCTTTGGTCAAACCGACTCAATTGGATGCTTCCCTCAACTATCGGCTTCTGTTTGTTGGAATTGTTCCCTTTCAATAACCCACAGATACACGAAGCATATGAGATTATGGGTGCATTATTTATTATATTTTGGTATGAAAATACTAAATATTAAATTATTTATTTTGCATAACGATGAACTTCTAAGTGGGAAGTCAGCGTTGGAAGTCTAATGCCTTTCTAGGTACTATATGTCAATTGCCAAACGAGTAAAATAGCTTAGAATTAAGTTATATGCCGTGTTGTTTTGTTCAATGTCTTAAACAAAGGATACCCATTGATTATTTTAATATTATTCAAAACACTAACATTACTATATTCGTTACAAAGGATCTTCTTTGGTTTATTCTTTTTCTTTATTATGTTATTAAAAAATCTCCATACATCACTAAAAATTGATACCTATAATATTATATAATACGTATACAATTTATATATATATTTTGCTTGAATATTCAATATTTTAGTAGCAATTAGTAGCAACTATTTTTAATGTTAAATTTCTACTTTTATATTCCTTAATATGTAGTATATGTTAATATGTAGTATATGTTAGCAAGACCCAATTATAAAACATACTTTTATGAGAAATGGATGTTTCACTTAACCCTAGAGAAGAACACATGTCAATATTTTTTAAGGATGTCAACGCGATGGGGATTGAGCGGATGATACTTTATCGCTCCTTGTCCCGTTCCTTGCTCCTTGCCGAAGAATACTTCCCCGCTCAGCCCCAAAATTTGTTTCCCGTCATCGATCTCCGTCAAGGACGGATCCAGAAATTTTAGTCATTGGGGTCAATATCATATCATAAATAAAAGGCTAAGTGTATTTAAAGATCCTTTAAGTTTTACGTTTGTAACAGTTAGATGCTTTAAATTTTTTAGGTAACAAATTGATTTTTAAGTTTTTAACTTGTTGCACTATTACTCTTTTAAGTTAATTTCTTCCAATATATATGCATTTTTCATAAAAAAATCCACCATAGTGGAAGTAAACATTAACGGAGGATAACTGAAATGGTAACAGTGCAACAAGTTAGAAATTTAAAAAATTTATTTATTAGCTAAAAAATTTAAAGAACATAGCGGATGCATTTGGCCTAAATAAAGATATAAGTAGTTATATTTATCAATGTTATAAGAGTTTTTCTATTATGTTATAATTATACAACACTTTTGTTATACAAAGGTTGTTCTTTTAATTTGCTTAATCAATAATCTTAAGTAAGCCACTAGATTTGGTCTAATAGTAAGAGATTTGAATATAATGTATAAGATCTTAGATTCAATCTCTAATGACTATATTATAAATCAAAAAAATGATATCATATAAGTGAGACCTGTTGGGGATAAAACCCAATGACAAAGAACACAGAAGAGAGAAAATGATGAAGAGAAATGAAACTAAGGAAAGAAAGAATGTAGAAAATCTTATTCACAAAGTTGTTATTTACATGTGAAGTTACACCCGTATTTATACACAACTACCTAACGAATAACTTCAAACTAACTACCAAAACAGAAAAACATAACTGAACAGAGGTTCAGAAAAACAGAGCTTCAGAACGAACCGAGCTTCAGAAGCTGCGAAACTCCAGAAGCTGCTGAGCTCCAGAAGCTGCTGAGCTTCAGAACCTGAGACACTTCAGAAGCTAGGAGCCTTCAGAAGCTGCAACCATGTTTCAAAGCTTGGCTTACAAAACCAATACTCCTCCTTAAGACAAGCTATCGAAACATACAATCTCTATCTCCCTCCTGAGCTTGAGGAACTGATCTCTCTTCACAGCCTTAGTCATTATATCAGCTTGTTGATTCTCAGTGGGGCAATACTCCAGAATCAACTTTCCCTTAATAACTTGGTCTCTGAGAAAGTGAAACCGAGTTTCAATGTGTTTGCTCTTGCTATGACTAACAGGATTCTTAGCCAAATTGATTGCTGATTTATTGTCAAGCTTCAGCACCATTGTGATGTCTTCAACAATCCCTATCTCACTAAGAAGTGATTGCAACCAGTTAGCTTGACAAGCTGCTAAAGAACCTGCTACATACTCTGCTTCACAGCTTGAGAGAGCTATGACTGACTGTTTCTTGGAGCACCAAGACACAAGTGCATTTTGAAATTTAAACAAGTAACCACTGGTGCTCTTCCTTTCTATCTTATCACCACACCAGTCAGCATCAGAAAATCTACTCAACTCTAGCTTTCCCTTACCCTTAGAGTACGGAAACAGCACACCATAGTGGATTGTACCATTGATGTATCTAAGTATCCTCTTTGCTGCTAGCAAATGACACTTCAATGGTTTGCTCATAAACCTGCTAACATAACCTACTGCATAGTGTTGAATGTACAAAAGTAAGTATATTTTTTTATCGTCTCCACAGGGACTAGTGCGATATCGATGCCGTTCAACAATTAATATAATTTTAAGTAAAGTGATTAAAGATGTTTGTTTATGTAAAAGTAAGAAAATATAGTGATGTAAAGAAATGGTTTAGAATTCACAAAGAAAAGGTTGTCGGGATTAGACTTTACTCATTTACTCGTATCTACGTTTCTAAATCAGTTAGATATATTTTAACCATTCATCAATATTATCACGTATTGCTCACGTATGTTTCTGTGTCCAAATAACGACGAGAATCACGTTATATTTATTAACCCTCGATGTCTCAACAATTAATCAATATAACGGCTAATTACATTATTCAAACTCCGATGTCTCGGAAAATTCAAACAACACAAAAGCATTAAATCCCAATACAAAAAGTGAATATCAATCCTAAATCTATGTCTAGAAATTAGGGTTTAATAGGTGATTATCTTTAAATTCTTGATTCAAACATTATATGTCTATAAATTTAAATCAAAAGATAAACATGAAGATCAAAGATAACACCAATAATGATGAATGAATTAGAACATATCATAACATGATTAAGAGTTGTAAATATTCATAAACAAGCTACATCTAATCCTGACAACAATAGATTTAGTTACACATGGTGAGCTTATAAAGATGAGGAAAATAGAAGTGAATGAATATCACCCTTGATGTCTCAAAGATGTGTGAATCCACCTTCAATCTCCTAGGCAATGCACCTCAGGGCTCTCGGATTTCTCTGTTTCTTCTCTGTAAAATTCTGTTTAATGGTCTCCTCTTGAAGGCTATTTATAGGCGTGAAAAGCAGCTGGTCGCTCAGCTACCAACTGGTCGCTCAGCTACCAGCTTGTCTTGGTGAAGAGGTTGTTTGACACGTGTAAAATTTAATACTTGATGCCCAAGACTTCCTTCAATTTGGTCGCTCAGCTACCATCTGGTCGCCCAGCTACCAGTTTGTCTTGGTGAAGGAGTTACTTGACACGTGTAGAATTCTTTTCTTGTTTTCTAAGATTTTCCTCAATTTGGTCGCTCAGCTACCAAGCTTCAGTTTGCAGATTTTGTTTCTTTGGCTTTTCTTCAATTTTTAGCACAAAAACCTGTCAAAAGGGTTAGGATTAAGATATACTAAACAAAATAAAATAAAAAACAACTATTTACATGATTTTGGGGTTTTTCAAAAGGATATCTTACAAAACAAGTTAATAAGTGCCTTAATTTACTATATGATTTTACTACTTTTTTGCACTTATCAAACTCTCCCCAACTTAAAACTTTGTTTGTCCTCAAACAAAAGTCCAAAATTAACTCTCCAAACATGGCTCAAATATCATTAGTGCATAATTCATTTAAGCTTTGCAATCAATCAAAAACTTTGAATGTAAATCATTTTAAGCTTTGCATGATTTAATGTATTGCAAGTTTAAACCAATCATTCATAATCATCAAAGAATCAAAGCATGAATGTGAAATAGTTTCTAAATTCAAGCAAGATTTCAAGCTTTCCAAATCAACATGATAATCAACTAGAATCACAATTCTCACAAGTGTTTCAACTCAAAGGTGTAGTGTTTCTCTCAATCCAAACAATGTGTTCACAACAAATCAATTCAAACATACATCTCAACATAATTACAAAACATGCTATCAATCATGGATCACTAAGGACTTTCTTAAGCTTGTAATGGGGCTAGGCTACAAGAAATCATTGTTTTTCTTTGGATTCAAAGAGCCTTAAGGATAAGAGAGCATTTTTCTTGAGTACTTTCATCTCATAAGTTGTTCACCCTCTTTCACTTTCCCCTTTTTTCACATTTGGTGATTCTTTATGCCACAATCTTTTCTTTCTTTTTCTTTGCAATTTCATTGATTACTTTTGTTGATGACATTCTTTTTCTTTCTCAAAATCACCATTTTCAACTACTTTTTTTTTTCTTTTCAAATTGATCAAATAACCTCCTTCTCCCCAACTTGTTTTCAACCCTACATAAACTCAATGCTCAATCATCCTAAGACAAGGGTCAAGTCATTGTTTTTCTTTATTGTGGTTCAAGGGTTCATCACAAACAAAATTTTCAAATTTTGGCTCAAGTGGGGTAACAAAGGATCACACAACTCACAAGGTAGGTTATATTTGGCCAAAGTAGTTGCACTCATATAGAAACATGGCCTTGATCATTTCCATGACTTCAAACACATCAAGTAATAGCAAGATTCAGTTAAAATCAACAGAGTTAAACACAATTGCCGGCTCTCAAATATATAAACAATGGAAGGTTCACACCATCTCACCCGGCTAGGTCTACATGATTCATAATCAATTAATCATGTTAAGAAGGAATGAATGAAATCAAATTGAATGAAGCTACTTAGTTCAAATTCATCCTATCATTCAAAGATAATCACAAACTTTTGACCTCAACTTAAGCAATTGAAATTATTTTGATCATGCATTTGCTTTTGATTAATCACAAATCTAGACATATTAATTCATATGCACATTTAGCAATCACAAAGATTTAAACCATGTTTGTTCAGTCAACATTTGCAATGAAATATAAAACATGAATTTAAATGACTGAAACAATAAAATGTCACTGTGTATGGCGTGCTTTAATACTCTGCTTCTGCTACTCCCTCCTCTTCAAGAAGTGTGGACTGTCCTTAGGCCGAGAAAATGAAGTTATGCCTGCATTCACAAGGTAAACATACAACCCTATGCTTTTGTAAGAATTTTTATAGGTGATGATATGTTTAGTGACAATAGCAGAAACAAAATTTCAAATAGAATTCACACCAATTCAAGGACTTTGTTTTCATAAGAGGATGAACATGTTCAAAAACTTATTATAACATATGCGAAATTAAAAATGCGTAAATAAAAGTAAAGGAAAGAAAATTGGGTTGCCTCCCAACAAGCGCTTCTTTTACGTCATTAGCTTGACGCCTTTTTGGTTAGGGCGGCCAAAATGAAACGGAAACCACATCATTCTTTTGCTTCCGTTGATTTGGGAGGAATTCCATGAACTTGAGAAATAAATGTTTCGGAGTCCATATCCTCCTCACTTCTTTTTTGTTGAACAAGGCACAAATTTCGTCAATGACCCGATCAATTTCCGCCTTGTTCTCCAACTCCTTCTTTTGTTCCACTAATTCTTCCTTGTCAAATAATCCTTCACTTTCCTCTACAACCATCATCACTTCTTCATTATCAACAATTTTGGCCTTTTCAATATATGGAAATTGTTGAGGAAGTTCTATTTTGTGTGGTGCTTCCATTTCATCCATTGTTTTCACTACACCACCTCTTTCAACTATTCTTTCTTCCTCATTTTTCTCAACATCTTCTTCCACACACTCTCCACATTCCTCATTCTTTGTGAGATTATTATATTTCTCTTCATGCATGGTTTGAGTGTTGGTTTGAAATGTTCCTCCTTGGTTATTGTTATTGGCTAACATTTCATTAATCTGACCAAGTTGCTTTTCAAAATTCTTCAATCTAGCATGATATTTTTCTTGATATTCTAGATTTTCCTGCTGCATATGTTGCATCTGTTGCATTTGTTGCTGCTGCATTTCCATGAATTTAATCATGGTATCCACCAATCTAGCCTCTGAGTAAGCTTCTGACCCCATAGTTGATTGCTCATACGGTTCAGGAGGGTAATAATATGGAGTCTGCCCATAATTTTCAAAAGGATATTGTTGATATGAATCATACTCATTAGGAGAATAGAAGTTGTTATAACCACGATCAGTCATGGTTCTGTTTGTGATGGAGGATCTGAAAAAGGATTTAACAAACAAGAAAAAATTTCTTTGACTAGCAAAGAAGGATTAGTGCGAACTACAACTATACAATATAAACAAATATATACAATTACTTAAAAGAATACAAATTGTTGCAATGCTCCAATATCTAAACGCCAGTCCCCGGCAACGGCGCCATTTTGTTGAATGTACAAAAGTAAGTATATTTTTTTATCGTCTCCACAGGGACTAGTGCGATATCGATGCCGTTCAACAATTAATATAATTTTAAGTAAAGTGATTAAAGATGTTTGTTTATGTGAAAGTAAGAAAATATAGTGATGTAAAGAAATGGTTTAGAATTCACAGAGAAAAGGTTGTCGGGATTAGACTTTACTCATTTACTCGTATCTACGTTTCTAAATCAGTTAGATATATTTTAACCATTCATCAATATTATCACGTATTGCTCACGTATGTTTCTGTGTCCAAATAACGACGAGAATCACGTTATATTTATTAACCCTCGATGTCTCAACAATTAATCAATATAACGGCTAATTACATTATTCAAACTCCGATGTCTCGGAAAATTCAAACAACACAAAAGCATTAAATCCCAATACAAAAAGTGAATATCAATCCTAAATCTATGTCTAGAAATTTGGGTTTAATAGGTGATTATCTTTAAATTCTTGATTCAAACATTATATGTCTATAAATTTAAATCAAAAGATAAACATGAAGATCAAAGATAACACCAATAATGATGAATGAATTAGAACATATCATAACATGATTAAGAGTTGTAAATATTCATAAACAAGCTACATCTAATCCTGACAACAATAGATTTAGTTACACATGGTGAGCTTACAAAGATGAGGAAAATAGAAGTGAATGAATATCACCCTTGATGTCTCAAAGATGTGTGAATCCACCTTCAATCTCCTAGGCAATGCACCTCAGGGCTCTCGGATTTCTCTGTTTCTTCTCTGTAAAATTCTGTTTAATGGTCTCCTCTTGAAGGCTATTTATAGGCGTGAAAAGCAGCTGGTCGCTCAGCTACCAACTGGTCGCTCAGCTACCAGCTTGTCTTGGTGAAGAGGTTGTTTGACACGTGTAAAATTTAATACTTGATGCCCAAGACTTCCTTCAATTTGGTCGCTCAGCTACCATCTGGTCGCCCAGCTACCAGTTTGTCTTGGTGAAGGAGTTACTTGACACGTGTAGAATTCTTTTCTTGTTTTCCAAGATTTTCCTCAATTTGGTCGCTCAGCTACCAAGCTTCAGTTTGCAGATTTTGTTTCTTTGGCTTTTCTTCAATTTTTAGCACAAAAACCTGTCAAAAGGGTTAGGATTAAGATATACTAAACAAAATAAAATAAAAAACAACTATTTACATGATTTTGGGGTTTTTCAAAAGGATATCTTACAAAACAAGTTAATAAGTGCCTTAATTTACTATATGATTTTACTACTTTTTTGCACTTATCACATAGCTTATGTCAGGCCTGGTTTGACACAAGTATCTCAATGAACCAACTAGCTGCCTGAACATAGTTGGATCAACACTGTCACCACCTGCCTCTTCATCAAGCTTGACCTTAGCATCTGCAGGTGTGACTGATGAGTTGCAGTCAAGCATCTCAAACTTCTTCAGAATCTCAGTAGCATACTTGGATTGATGTAATATCATCCCCTTTGGAGTTTCCAAGAGCTCCATGCCTAGAAAGTAGGTCAGCTTCCCTAGGTCAGTCATCTCAAATTCACACTTCATCTGTGATTTGAACTTCTCTATCTCTGTAGGTGAGCTATCTGTCACTAACAGGTCATCAACATACAAGCATATGATCAATATATGCTTGTCATCACTGTCTTTTACATAAACACCATACGATCTACACTGCATTTCTTGAAACCTTGTGTGACAAGGAACTGATCTATTCTCTTGTTCCAAGCTCTTGGAGCTTACTTCAAACCATACAAGGCTTTGTTCAACTTCAGCACTTTGTCTTCATTGCCCTTCAGTTCAAACCCTGGAGGTTGCTTCACATACACATCTTCCTCTAGGGGTCCATTCAGAAATGCTGACTTCACATCTAAATGAAACAAGGGCCATATGTTACTACAAACTAAGGCGATCACTAACCTTATTGTCTCATGTCTTGCCACTGGTGAAAATACCTCATCATAGTCCAACCCTTGCTTCTGCAAGAACCCTTTTGCTACAAGCCTTGCCTTGTATTTTATCACTTTGCCTTCAGGATTTTGTTTGACTTTGTATACCCATTTCACATCAATTGCTCTCTTGTTTGAGGGCAATTCACACAAGTCTCATGTTCTGTTCTTCTCAATTGACTTCAACTCATCAATCATTGCTTCCATCCATACCTTACTCTTCAATGCAGCTTTGGTATCTATAGGCTTAGTGTCTGCAAGCATTGCATAATGCACAATTTCTCCTTCATTGTCTACTGCATTATCAGGAACAATCTCACAGTCAGCTAGCCTTCTAGGCAACTGAACATTCCTCTGAGGTCTTGGTGGTACAACATTGTCATCATCACTAGAGGTATGCATATCTTCATCACTGTTGGCACCTTGGTTGTGATTTTGGTTCACAAATGTGACTGTGTTGTTAGTGTTGCTTGATCCAACATCTAAGTCCACTACACAAGCTTTCTTAGATGTGATCTTATGTTTCCAATCCCAACTTTCATCCTCTAACACTTTCACATCTCTACTAATCTCTACCTTATCTAAAGTAGGATTATAGAGCCTATAAGCACCAGTTCTGTGATATCCAACGAATATCATAGGTACACTTTTATCCACTAGTTTCTTCCTCTTAACATCAGACACATGTTTGTAGCACAAGCTACCAAACACCTTCAAGTGACTCACACTTGGCTTACTCTTAGACCATACCTCTTCAGGTACCTTATCCTCCAGTTTCTTAGTTGGACTTTTGTTTAGTATGTAAACAGCTGTGGCTATAGCTTCACCCCAGAACCTTGATGGAAGGTTTTTCTGCTTTACCATACTTCTGGCCATATCTAGAATGCTTCTATTCCTCCTCTCAGCAAGACCATTGTGTTGAGGAGTGTATGGTGCAATGACCTCATGGATTATGCCATGATCCTTACAGAATTTCTCAAATTCTTTAGAGGTATACTCACCTCCACAATCTGTTCTCAGAATCTTCAAAGACTTGTCGCTTTGCTTTTCAACCAGTGTCTTAAACCTCTTAAACACTTCAAAACCTTCACTCTTGGCCTTGATATGATACAACCATATCATCCTTGAGTATTCATCAACAAATGTCATGAAGTAATTGTTTCCACCAGTTGATAAAACATCAAATGGTCCACATATGTCAGAATGAACAACATTCAGCACATCACTAGACCTCATAGGCAGATGACTTTTGAATGAAGATCTATGATGCTTTCCTAACAAACAAGTAGTACATGTGTCTACTGGAGTTATGACACTAGGTAAACCTAACACCATGCACTTCGAATTAAGCATTGACAAGCTTTTAAAATTCAAATGCCCATACCTCTTGTGCCATAGATCACCATCTCTATCCTCTGTGGTTGCAGACAAACATGTAGCTTCAATGGCTTTGATCTGAGTCTTGTAGATTCTGTTCTTACTTTGTGCTGTCTTGAAAACTAACCTCTTCTTAGAATCAAATAGTTGTAGAGTCTCATCCTCTATAACTATCTTGAAGCCCTTTGAGATCAATTGTCCCACACTCATGAGATTGCACTTCATCCCAGGAACATATAGAGTACATTTTCAATCACAGCCTTCTTTTCATTAGACCTCTGAATCACAACATTTCCCATGCCTTCTGCCTTAATGGAATCACTATTAGCCAATCTGATTTTGGTGTTGAGACACTCATCAAAGTCAGTTAAGATGCTCCTATTGCCAGTCATGTGATTAGAACATCCTGAGTCAATACCACACCATGGATCTGCTGCTTCATCAGCAATTGTCACCATGAAACTTGTTTCATCATCTGAACTTGAGTCATCATGTGCTACCTTTGCATCTTCTTCATTTTCTTGGCCCTTCTTTTTCTTTGAATTTCTACACTCATTTGCATAGTGGCCATACTTATCACAGTTATAGCATTGGATCTTGCTCTTGTCAACCTTCTTCTTTGACTTAGCCTTCTGTTTCCCTCCTCCTCCATAAGAGGATTTAGGTCCTATCTCACCATCATCTTTGCTTTTCTTGGAATCTTTCTTTCCCTGCCATTTCTTTTTGTCTTTCTGGTATTTCTTGAACTTTGTGAAAAGAGCTTGTTCATCTTCTCTGCCATGGCTTCTTTCACCATGCTTCAACTCATGAGCTTCAAGAGTGCTCTGCAGATCCTCAATCTTGATCTCACTCAGGTCTTTTGTTTCTTCTATTGTCACTACAATGTGATCAAACTTAGGAATTCACGTTCTCAATACCTTTTCAACCGTTTCTTGCTCATCAAGATTACTACCACAATTCTTCATCTGATTGGTGATAGTCACTAATCTTGTGAAGTAATCTGAAACTGACTCATCATTCTTCATCTGCAACAGCTCGTACTGTCTCTTCAAGGCTTGCAACTTCACCTTCTTGACTTTTGCATCTCCACCATAACATTTCTGCAAAATGTCCCAAGCATCCTTGGAGGTTGTAGAATCTGCAATTTTCTCAAACACCTTCACATCAACGCATTGATGAATGAGAGAAATAGAGCCTTGCTATCTTTTTTCTGTGCTTCTCTGAATGTTGCTCTCTGTTGATCTGTTGGATTCGCTGGTAATGGGTTAAAGACTGTATTCACTTGTTCATCCACTTCTTGAACAATCACTACAAGAAATATAATTTTTCGCAACGGATTTTTTTGTTACAAGTCGCTGGCAAAATGACCTTTGGTTGTTTTGCCAGCGACTTGTAACAACTTTTAACGAAAAAAATTGTTGCCAAAAATCATATTTCTTGTAGTGAATGAATATCACCTTCTTCTGTTTCACCCATGTATCCCAATTCTTTCCATCAAGAATGGGCAAATTCGCGTGGAAATTGCTTTTCCCAGCCATGGTTGATTCACCTCAACCTTTGATTCTCCTCTTGAAGAAGATTTGAATCAAAATCCCTTGGATCGTGCTTGCTCTAGATACCACTTTGTTGGGGATAAAACCCAATGACAAAGAACACAGAAGAGAGAAAATGATGAAGAGAAATGAAACTTAGGAAAGAAAGAATGTAGGAAATCTTATTCACAAAGTTGTTATTTACATGTGAAGTTACACCCGTATTTATACACAACTACCTAACGGATAACTTCAAACTAACTACCAAAACAGAAAAACATAACTGAACAGAGGTTCAGAAAAACAGAGCTTCAGAACGAACCGAGCTTCAGAAGCAGATGAGCTTCAGAAGCTGCGAAGCTCCAGAAGCTGCTGAGCTCCAGAACCTGAGACACTTCAGAAGCTTGAGAGCTTCAGAAGCTAGGAGCCTTCAGAAGCTGCAACCATGTTTCAAAGCTTGGCTTATAAAACCAATAAGATCACATTGCATAAATATATAAAGATTATTTAAAAATAAAATAGGCAAGTGGGGACAACCGACCCCACTGCTCCCACGGTGGATCCGTGCCTAATCTCCGCCATGGAGGAATATTTGTCTCCATTTCCATTCCCACATATCCCCACGATACCCACAAATATATTCAGTTATCGACAAACATCGAAAATTAATAAAAATTCTATACTTTTTGAGCAAAAGCATGACACTAATAACTTATTATTTCTTCCTTTTTACATTTTTTTTTTGCATCTTTCATTTTTTCTAAACAAAGTAAAAATACATTGCGCATCAATAACAAAATGAATGAGAGTAGTGTGTACACTGCATATGTACTTTTTGCACTTTTTTAACGTTATTTGGACAGTGAAAACAAGAAAACAAGATGATCACCATAATAATGACTTTTGGTTTTATAACATATATTAACTACTTTTTATAAAAATAATAAAAAAATATAATATATATAAGGTTGTTAATTTATACCCACCTGCAAATATTAAAATGTAAATTAATGATCCACACATTTTATAATGAAACATTATCTGTGGGTTACAGACAAGGAACAAATCCAACGATTCCAACAGTTGACAGAAGCATCCAATGAGTCGGTTTGACCAAAGACACTAATTAAACAAACGACCAAGGTTTTAAAAAATGGTCGCGATTGCATCTGGTTATGTACCGATTTTTACGATTTCGGTTGGTACGATGTTACGACACTAATTGCGATCATTGCGGTGTGAATTAATCACAATTTATTCTTTAATATAAAAAACGGTAATAACGATAACGATATCGGCATCTGTCAAAACAGTTTTGTCGCAGCTGTTTTCGCGGTCGCGGATCTTTATTTAAAACCCGGCAAACACACAAAAAACACATGGTTTCTCTGCCATGGTTAGTTACAATGAATATATGCTTTTGGAACATATATCTACTAATGGCTATGTGTATATATACATGAAAAATCAATCAACTCTTCTCATCAAAGCAATAGCATTTACAAATACAAAAACTCTCATTGTGTATTCTAAAACTACTATCTTCAGTTTGACTTCAAGTAGATAAGAAAAGATGAGTGTAGAAATTTTGGATGGTGCCACCATTGTCCACTTCCTTGAAGATGAAGAAGCATTTAATAGCTCCATAGGAAATCGGTTTGCTCGACTCGACACAAACAATGATGGTCTTCTCTCCTATGAAGAGATGTTGAAGGAACTCCAGGGCCTGAGAGTTTTTGAAACACACTTTGGTATTGATGTGGAGTCAGACCCAGGTGAGCTTGCTCGTGTTTATCGATCCTTGTTTGTTCAATTCGATCACAACTTGAATGGCGCAGTTGATCTAGAAGAATTCAAGAAGGAAACAAAGCAGATAATGCTTGCAATGGCAGATGGAATGGGTTTCTTGCCAATTCAAATGGTCTTGGAAGAAGACAGCATCTTGAAAATAGCTGTTGAAAGAGAGTACAGGAAAGTGACAGCTTAATTGCTACTTTGATCAGACTTAAGATTTAAGTAATTCTGCAAGTATTGTTGTGGTGTTGTAACATTCTATTTGTTGTTAGTATTGTTATTTGTTACTATTAAAATTCCTTAAACTATTTTGGTATGAATTTCAAATGTTTAAATGAACTAAACTATACTAATGTGTTTTAAACTAAGGTTTTGATTTTGTACTTATTAGAATGTTTAATTTGGTTGTGTAAATTCATCTGCCACTTTCATATTGAAGGTGGTACAGAACACAAAGAATATGTTGAATTGTGTTAATTAACTGATTAGATAAAAATCTTTAAAGCACTTGTAAATCCATAGTAGAATTGGGTATAAATGTGAAAATTAAAAATCACTTTCAGTAAGATTAAAGTTCATATGAAATTGATAAATAGAAGGGGAGAAAACAATTCAAAGTAATTTTTATAGTTCTCAACAAATGTTGTTAATCTAATCAACGCCTTACATAGAATTTGTATGAATGACAAGTTACATTTAGAGATAGGTGGGGAGGGAAAATATATATAATGCAGTTACTACGCTTAAAGAAGTAATATATGGCAAAGTTCATTTCTCTGTTAACATATTTATATTATGTTATAAATAAATATTTTTATTAAAAATATGTAATAGTATATTAATGTTGTATTTTTTAAAAATTGATTGAAATATATTATTATATAATTAAAATAAATAAATATATACTATGTGGATATAAAACGCCAACCAGCATAAAAAATCAAATCCAAAAAGATGCATTTTTAAGGTATCTTTATCTACCGCACTCATACCCGCTCAATTTTGCAGGTAATTACTGATACTCATACCCATATAAAAAATGCAGATTTTTATCCTTTTCATTATGAATATTTTTTACTAATATCCACCGATTATGAGTTAGATTGCCATCCCTAGTTTCAGTCTTTGTGTTTTTGCAATAACACATTAAGGAAAATGCATAGCCATTCCAAATTAATGGTCTTAGTTAACGGCGGAAAACTAGCTAGACTATGTACGTCAACTGTAGGAGTCTTTTTGAGATAGGATAATTAAGTAAATTAAATAAGATTATAAAAGATATGTGGAGTAAAATTTAAGATATTTTTACCAATATACAAATTTAAATGCATTACCAAAAGAATTAATATTGTTATAAAAACTTAAAATGGACTTAAATCATATCTGCAATTTTACAATTTTAAGGAAAATGGTTATGATAATCTAGAATTTAGGTAGATTAATTACAGTAATATATATAAATTTTAAAAAAAAAATTGTTCATTCTAGAATTGGAATCAAGTTTCACACAAACCATGACTAATATTGAATGTAAAAGAGACTATCATATAATTACAATATCACAAGTAGGATATATTATTGTAATATTCATAAGAATTGGAATTATAATATTCAGTACAAGAGAGACTCAAATACAATACAATCATTATTCAAATTTCAAAAACACACACAAAAAGAAAAAACTACAATTGATACACATACATACAATACAAACAGGAAATAATAACTATATTATAGTTATTAATTTGTGTGTACTGTGAAAAGAGAAATACTTACAAATAGAAATGCATGAAAACAAATCTCTAACACACTTATTTTCTTTTTAGAAAAATATTGTTCTAATGATTAAAATTCATATAGATCTGACTAAATAACGCGAAATTCACATTATATAATAAGATCCATTTAAACATTAAAAAAAAGCGTATACATAATTGGTACTAATCACTCTAAATTGCGTCGAATGCAAGTTCCCCAATGGTAATAATAGGAGAAATAAAATCCCCTAGAACTAGCTCCAAAGCTAATTTACCAGTGAATTTCATTATAGAACGCATTCTCCCTTTTGACTTAGTAGTAGTTTCCTCATCATTATCACCAAAAAGAATGAAATCATTGAAACATGAGACATGAAAACATGAGTTTCCATCAGAATTATGTATATATGACCACCCTTCAAATTTGTTCCTCACAACTTGTCTTTGTTTACATATAACACAATTTGATGGAACTTTATGACACAATGTAACTATAACTTTTCCATCATCACCCTTAAATTCACTTGTCATATTTAAACAACAAGGATGCAAAGCATAGCTTGTTTTGGAACACGCATAGAAAATACCTAACAGATCTTTTCCGCAAGCATCGCAATATCCACCATCTGCGGCCGGTGCTTTCTTATACAACTCAAAATTGGAATTTTTGAAAAATGGATGAACAGCATGTTCTTCAGCTAATGCACATTCTATATGGGTCATGTAATTGCAATTTCTGTTTTCACATATGCCACTACGTTCACTGTTACCTTGCTCCTTGCAAAGATTGCATGTGAATATTGAAGGTGTTGCTGAATCATTCACTTGCATTGAATGTTCATGATTAATTATTGACATTATGTAATGTATATATGTATGTATGTATCTCTTTGTGACTTAATTTGTATAATGAATGAGTGTTTAACTTTTAGCTATAGCTTGTATTAAGATGCTTTCTGAAACACGTCAATTTATAATGCAAAGTATATGTGATAATATTACAAGACTTGTGGGTTTCTTGGAAAATCTATAGTATGACTTATTCTTCATATATGCAATAAGGACATCCCATTATATACCACAGCTGGTGTTCGAACTCCGACTATCGCACTTATTCATTTTAAGAGTAAAATTTGGTTGGATATTAATACCACCTATAGTTAAAATTTATTTCAATTTTAAAAGATAAATTAATACTATTAAATTTTGTCTACAGACTACCGATAGTGAAATACTTATATAGGCACAACCACAAATGAATAGTATTTAGACACACACAACAATATAAAAAAGAAAATAAAAAAGAAATGAAATGATATGTTTGTGCCCAAATAATACTTTCTTCTACAGTTATCCGATTAAACTACGGAAGTGTTCAATTTTAAACAATCATAAACAAAAACTTGTCAAACAACAGCTTGGTAAGGCAACTGGGCGCATTCAATGAACCAAATGGGTTGAAGCAAGTGGACACATTTCATATGTATCTAGCTAGAGCAAAAACAAACACATCAATATCCAACTTGTTGTAAGAAATCTGACGTCACCATAACGTAGTGGCAAGTCAAAGTTAGAAGTCTATACTCCCTTTAGTCTTATATATAAAAAACAATTGACTTTTGCCTATACATTATAAAATTGATGTATCTAGACTATATTATTGTCTAGATACATCAATTTTATAATTTATTTAAAAAGTCAATTATTTCTTATATATAAGATCGGAAGGAGTATATTGTACTCATGGTTTCTGTTCCAGGAAATAACATTAAGGAAAATACATAGCCATTCCAAATTAGTGGTCTTTTTTGTGTTCTTGGCTATGTATAATGTACATCCGCAATATTTGATCATTTATGTTTATTTTAAGTTTTAATTTGATTTTTTTAAGTATAAAAAATTTTAAGTTAGTTATTTAAGTCAAATTTTGATTTAAATCGTCCATGCCACTAATAAATTTGCATATGTGGACAGATTAGGAGGGTGTCATGTTAAAGTGTTGAACAAAATTAACAGGGCCGGCCCAACATATCACGAGGCCTAAAGTAATTTTATACGCACGAGGCCTTTTTATAATTAATAATTAGTATTTTTTAAAGAAGTTATACCCTTTATTATATTTTTTAAAATGTAATTTTAAAAGGTGATAGGTTTTTTTTTTCTTTCTCTGAATGTATAAATTTTTTTGGACTACTATGGGTACTTTTCATAATATTCTTTAATTTAAATTTGTTTTCCTCAATATTTTTCTTAGGTTAGGTTTATTTCCATGCATCTATATTCTTCTTTTAATTTATTTTTGATTCATTTTAGAAAAGCACACTTTTTTTTTTTGACAAAAAAGCACACATTTTTAAACAATGAAAAAAAAAAGACTATATATATTATTGTCAAGCAAACATTTAATGTAATGTAATATGGTAGTCTTTAGATACATATTTTGGTTTAAAATCTTGGTGAGTTCAATTTTTTTTTTTAACCAAACAAATTTAATTCATATAAATAACTAATAAATGTTCAATACATAAAGAAATTAAAAATATGAACAACAACATTTATTTTCATAAGTAGAATTATGTAAAAAAAAAATTCATTTGCATTAAATGGGAAAAATACATTATACAAGGAAATTTAAAAAATGAATGACAGCATTTAGTTTCATTATTAGAATTGTGTCAAAAAAATATACTATTTATTTGCATTAAATGGGCAAAATACATTATAAAAGGCAAAATTTGTGATCAATGGGAAATATGGGGCCTTTTATATATAATATACATAGAAATATGGGGCCTAAATTTAAGGTTAAAATGACCTTAAAATTAGAAGCCTAAAGCCCTAGCTTTATCAGCTTTAGGGTATGGCCGGCCCTGAAAATTAATTCAAAATTTAATAAAAAGTTGGAAAAAAATTAACTCAAAATTTAATTAAAAGGACGATTTTATGTTGATATCAATAAAATAAGGGACCAAATTGAAATTTTTAAAATATAGAGGATCAATTTAAAACTTGAAATAAAAATAAGAAACCAAATATACAAATAAAGTTGATGCATGGTTAATCGACACCCTTTTCTTTTCTGAACGACCAAGATAATTATATGTAGATTTGGTAAAAAACAAAAAGTACATGCAGTACTCACTCAAACAACTAAAGAGAACAAGGAAATGTGAAAAGTCCAATAGAGGCTAACACTATTCCCTCCAAAATAACTATATAGCTATACAATCCAAAGGATTAATACGTACACCATTCATAAACTAAACAAGGCGAGTTAATCTTTCTGGCTGCTAGTGTATGAGGTTTTATTACGATATTCAATATCCTTGTTTTGTTATTATTGTCAAGTTGAAATTGTGGAAGTCTTTCAATCCCTTTCCTTCAAGAGCTTTCGGATAGGTCATTTGGTCCCAAATTAACCACCATATTCCTTTATTATTCGCTCCATCTTCCCACCAAAAAGAGTTAATCATTCTTTCAATGTCCTTGATTGTAGCCTTTGGTATGAGATATATACTCATACTCATCACATAAAAGGGTAAAACTTGCAAAACTTTTCGCAACGAAACTTATCATAACGGTATGCAACAATTTTTCCACTGAGAAAAATACATTTTGTAGCAACTTTGTATTTTTCTCAGCGACATATATCGCTGTCAAAAACCAAATATTTTGTTGTGATTCTCTCATTTACACCCCTCATGAAGTATGTTGACTTAAGATTCCATAAAAATGCTGATGCGACATGCCTAGTGAGGATCGGGTAAACCAAAATTAACTATCATTACAGAGGGCAAAACCAAAGAATCTTAAACTCACATAATCTTAAACTCACATATTCAACATGGAGAATAAACAACAAAATCTTTACATTACAGAGGATAATTGAAAAACAAAATTAAGGGCGATAAAGCAAAACTTATCCATCTTACATGGAGTAAACACTTACTAATCCAATATTTTTTATTCCCAATGACTTTTGGTCATTTTGAGATTAGTCATTTTGAATAAGAGGCGATAATATATATTTTGGGAGGAGGGGAACAAATTATGAAGTCACATTACTACTATTAGTAAAATATTCTTAGATACTTTAAAACTTGTTAAGGTATTTCATACCAGTAGTTAAAAATTATTTAAAACTTAAATTTATTTTAAATTAAATTACTAATACTTTAAAAATACAACATAATATTGAATTTTGTGTACGCATTACCGATGTCCAATTAAACCATCAATGTGTTCAATCAATCAAAAATAATTAATTATTTTAAGGGTCATGTTAATCAGCTGTATTTTTGAACACTAGTTAAGGTATCAAATGTAATAAATTATGCCTTGAAATCAATATTGTCCATATTTTAAATACTGCACAAATAATTAAATTATTATACTATAATTGATATCCTTAACTAATTAGCATTTTCTTTATTTGAAATTATTATACTATAAAAATATATATACATTTTGGGCTCAAAGCTTATGTCCCAAACAATCTGTTGGTTTTAAGGAAAATGATTCTAATTTGTGTGTGATTTAAAAAAAAATCGTTTCTTCTAAAATTCGAATGAAGATTCACTCTAACGATGAATAATATTAATTTGATGTCAAAAAGACTATCATAGAAATACAATATCTCAAGCAGGATATATTATTGTAATATTCATAAGAATTGGAATTGTAATATATTCAGTACAAGAGACACTCAAATACAATACAATCATTATTCAAATTTCAAAAACACACACAAAAAGAAAAAATTACAATTGATACACATACATACAATACAAACAGGAAATAACTATATTATAGTTATTAATTTGTGTACACTGGGAAAAGAGAAATCCTTGCAAATAGAAATGCATGAAAACAAATCTCTAACACAATTATTTTCTTTTTAGAAAAATATTGTTCTAAGGGTTGAAATTCATATAGATCCCATTAAATAATGTCAAATTCACATTATATAATGAGATTCATTTAAATATATATATATATAAAAGAAATTTGTATACATAATTGGTACTAATCACTCGAAATTACTTTGAATGCAACTTCCCCAATGGTAAAAATAGGAGAAATAAAATCCCCTAGAAGTAGGTCCAATGCTAATTTACCGGTGAATTTCATGATAGCACGTCGCTTTCTCCCTTTTGGCTTAGTATTATTAGTTTCCCCATTTGACTTAGTAGTAGTTTCCTCATTATTATTGCTTTGTATAACAAGTTCTGAACATTTTCTATGAACAATGTAATTGCAATTTCTATTTTCACATATGTAACTAGATTCAAAACCTAGCTCATTGCAACCACTGCACATGAATGAAGCTGCTTCTGAACCATTCAATTGTAATGTGTGTTCATGATCCATTGATGTGTATATGTATATCTCTTGTGTTTTTGTTAAATATTGGTATGAGAGTGTTCAATGTTTAGTTGGTATGTAGATGTTGTATACTATTGATTTGTATTAAGATGCTTTATGAAATACTTGTATTTATATGCAAAAAGTGTATCAATAATACATACATGAGTTGACCCTTTCGTTTTTGTTTGGTGGTGTAAATGAGTGGACCTTTCTAGCTAGTGTGACATAATTTATTAGGCCACTATGACTATTGTTACTATCCCAATGGGGAGACTTGGTAAACTAAAATTAAGGTGCTTAGTTGGAGGGATAAAATTCTTAATACATATGAGATCTACTTAAACACTAAAAAACTGAATTATCTATTGTGCATCATGTTCTTAATTTCCATGTTAATTACTTTAAATACAAAATTCGTCCATTCAAATTCAAAGTAAAGACATCCTTCCAATTGTGATAGTTAATAAATTAACGAGTAAACCATATGATAGTTTTATTGAAGAATTTGTACATTAGATGATATATATTTTCATAAATGAACAAGAATTAATAAAAATAGTTTTTGCATTAAATTCATTAATATTATATCTTTTTTTCCAAAATTATCTTTTAATTATTAAAAGAGAGAAATATTATTATTTTTTTTTTTACATATTTCTTCATTTAATTAGGAGTGTTTTGTGAAAATTTAATTTATAGGGTCATGTTAATACAACTACCTAAATAAAGAAATTTAACATTAAATAATCTAAAATAATTAATGTCAAAAATGTATATTATACAAATATTAAGATAAAATTTCTATATTAAGCTTCTTAATATGTGTCTTATATACCTTGAATTTTGAAAAATGTCTTTATGTAGGAGTACCATTTACTAGAGTTGGCCCTTTCTACTGTGACATTTTCAAATTTTTCTACATTGACATTTTTATGAGATAGTTGTAATAAATTACTAGTCCTATAACCAAATGGGCCTATATCGGCAATAGGCCATTCATTTATTAGGCCATGCATGACTAATGCATCTTTAACATCCCCAATGAGAGAGGGATTTGAGATTTAGATTCTCTACATTTAAGATAGGGGTGTTCGCGGTGCGATTTGGTTCGATTATGAGCGAAAAAATCATCCTAATCGCGAGATAAAAAAGCATGCGGTTTGGTTTGGTTCGGTTGGATTTTAAAAAGTCATCCAAACCAAACCAAACCAATGCGGTTAGGATCGGTTCGGTGGCGGCGGTTTACGGCATACAAAATTTCTATCATGATCATTTAACACACACATGAACTTGTTAAAAAATAACATTATAGTACTAATAAAAGTTGTTTATTCAAAATAACATTATAGTACCTTACAATTTTAAATATCCAAAAAAGAGCTTGAAGTTCCAAAATAACATCACATTATCGATAAAAGTTGTTAATATAAAATAATATTACAATACTAAAGCAATATTACAATACAAAAAATAAGAACGACTTGAAGTTTCATTCATTTGGTGGACTGACTTGATAATTAGACTATGTATATTGGATTATAATAGAAACTTAAAGGAGTTTTAGAGGTATTAGAATATAATATAAACTTAATGCGGTTCTAGCGGTTAACCGCGACTTTTGCGGTTTTAGCATTTGGCGGTTTTGCGGTTTGCGGATCAATAAAAAAGTCATCCAAATACATCAAAACCAAATGTGGTTTTTGCGGTTTTCGGTTTGGATTGGTTCGGTTTGCGGTTTTACTTTTGGATTGGTTCGGATACGATCACCCCTAATTTAAGATCTCTATATTTATTTAAATTCACTTGCATTTAATATAAAAATGCTAGGAGAGAGAATGGACAGAGATAATATGATAGATTGTAATGACAAAACTGTCATTGTAAATGAACTAAATATAGGTGCATGTAGAGAATTTGAATGTAGAGAATCCATATCCAAGGATTTGAATCTGCCGCTATAAAAGTAGCATGCAGGAAAACACAATTTTAGATTAGTACTCCCTCCATTCCTTTTTATAAAGAACAATTTGGAAAAACAAATTTATTTCTTTTTATAAGAAACAATCATTAAATTTATGTTTTAATTTCATTTTTACCCTTTATCTATTTCAATGTTATGCATTAATTACAATAACATATTCCCTATGCATTATTTTTGGAATAGATTATAAAATTTTAGAATTTTTAATAAAAAAAATATGATTCCTTGGTATGTGTGTTTTTTTCAAATTGTTCCTTATAAAAAGGAACGGAGGGAGTATATCCTTTAGTTTTAGATCGGACGGTTTAAATTATATACTCCCTCCGGCCTTATTTATAAGTAAAAGTCATCAAAAAATTTTGGCCCTAAATATAAGCAAAAGTCATTAAATTCAACTCTAATTAATATTTTTTTCCAACAATACCCCTACACATGCATTTATTCATTTCAACAAGTAATTTATGTTGGAGTAGTACTAATAATGATTATATCTAAGTAGGAGTAGATTTCATAATAGACAAAAGGACATTTTAGGAATTGCACCAAAAATTACACATAAAATTAGAATAAAAAGTCAACTTCTTAATAAGTGTGCAAAATGGAATTTTTGCTTAAAAAAAATCAAAAAAAATATTTATAAAATTAATTATAATCGATCTTAATTGTCAATTTTAGATAAGACGAATAATTGCATCCGAGTCAAATCCAAGTCCCAATGGGGAGACTTAGTAAATTGCATGACGTGTTGTCAATAGAGGGAGAACAAAGGAATTGCGGGTTACTATAAATAAAGATTGATTATCCTAAATATCAATAATCAATGATATTAGAGTGGGATGAGTAGCTCAATTGGTTATACTAGTTGAGATAAGGGTGAAGAAGTTTGGAGGTCCAGAGTTTAAATCTTAGCAAGGAGAAAAACTAACAATAAGTTAATATACTAACAACTAACAATTTGCCATTAAAAAAAAAAATCAATGATAGTAAACTTTTTTTTCTTCTTTGAAGTATGAATGACCGAAAACTTATACAATGATAAAATTTTATGAATAATGCTAACTAGTGCTCCCGGGGCACTAGTTAAGAAACTAAATAAAGTAAAAAAGTATTGGAACTTGTGCAATCTTCTTTTTAAAAGTTTAAAAAATATATTTTTTAATGTAAAACTTACTTCTTTTAGTTGCCTTAACCTTATTAGCATGACCCAAATTTTGTACTGTCAAAATATGGTGCAGTCATGCCATTATAGCATTATACACTCTTCGATTAAAATCAAATAACATAGATTTAACACAATAAAATATTTTGATCTAATAGTTGAATGAGTCATTATTATTTGACTCATCAACTAGGAAAAGCAACTCTGCACCCATTTTTTATTACAAACTCATAAATATCGCAACCTGCAATAAACTACATAATTAATTACTTAATTAGCACAATCAATTGGGAACATTAATCAGTTGACTAAACAGCACAAGCAAGTTCTGTCAAAATAAATAAATAAAAAATAGCACAAGCAAGTGGGTACATGCTGATTAACAATGAATTCAATTCATTTATATATTTTATTTTATTTTTACGATTATTTATGCATTTAATTAAACTATCCGATTTAAGTAACCAAATTGGACTTCTTTTAGTAACCAAAATGGACTTCTTGTTTTAAAGCCAATAGGAGTAAAATAACGATAAATTATGACTTAAATATGCTCTTTTGGTTCTTACAACATACACTTATTTTAAAAAGAGTTTTTGTAAAAAAAATTAATTTTAGTTTCTACAACATCTAAAAACTTTGAAAAGAATCCTGAGTACAAATTTTGAATGTCATGTCACTTGGATTGTGACGTGGCATATGTAACAGCCCGGATTTTTAACAATTAAATAACTAAAAAAAAGACTTTAATTTTTTAAAATTAGTGACTATTTTTTTGTTTTTGTTTTCAAAGATTAATAACTAATTAAAATTACAATTCATAACTTTACATTAGAAGAGAAAAATGAAGTATTCTCTAAATTTCAAATAATAAAAACCCACAATTGTGTATCCCCGCGCACACATCAAGCAAAAGCATCAATCATGGCTATCTCCTTGAGTACCTAAAATGTTAATTGTAAGGGTCAATTTCCTTATCCAAATTGAATCATACTAACCATAAGAATAATGCCATAAAATAATAACAAACACTTCACAGATCAAAAGATTTTGAAAAAAATATATATAATTATTTATTCCCCAAAAAAAAGAAGTGATGAACTCATAATATATCATATCAAGAAACAATCATCACATAGACAATTAAGCACATCATAAATATCATCAAAGCAGTGCACCAAAACAGCCACTCAAGGATAACAAACATATATTCATATTTTAACAACACATATAAAATGAATGAGATGCAATCATAGACTCTCTAAATGCATGTGGTACCAAGGTCGGATGTCAGAATTATGTTCCTGAAAAACACTCCTCTACACGACAACAAATTGGAAGCCTACTCATATCCTTCGGTCTTCCATGGAACCCTACTCAACACGTTTCGGAATTCCATATCAACGGCGGGGACTTGACACATGAATGAATGCATGGTCATATTATATCATTAAAAAAAAATATCGAACTATCAAACAAAATCAACGCGATAACAAAATGGAAGCCTACTCAAACACCTCAAAATTCCATATCAAAATCAACGCGACAACAATGAATCTCAAATCAAAATTCTCAAAGTTCATAATTCTCCAAATCCAAATTCTCAATTCAAAAAAAAATTACTAAATCAAATTCACAATTCAATTAAATGCATATAAGTTAAACAATTCTATAGAACTGAAATAGGTAGTATATAAGTTTAACAAATTAAAAGCATAGATAATAACCCAAATAAAGAATGTTTGCTACAATATATATATATATATATATATATATATATATATATATACAAAGGATCTACTACCATCTCACAACAAAATCCCTATATAATATGAGTGTTTGGGGAAAAAACTCTTACCTTGGCCGCTTTACTTCCGTAACATAAAACCTTTAATGACACAAAGCTTTTAGCAAGCACAAAAGACCTAGAGTGAGACTTGGTGCAAAATTTGAGATAATCGACACGGAAGATTTTTGACCATTAGTTTATAGAGGAGAGTTCATTACATATGAGTTATATATGATGGATGGCATATTTGTGTTGGAACCGAACATGATAGTTAGGACTTAGGAAGGAGTATTTTTAACGTGAAAATAAGGGAATAGACCAACATGACTTGGTCAACTAAAATAAAAGAGATTTATATGTAATTAATGTCTAGCAATTTTTTGCAAAAGAGTACTATAATATATACTAGTATTCGCACCCGTGCTAAGCACGGGCATAATGCATGTTTCGAATTATTTAAGTATTAATTTTATATTTTGGTCTAGCAAATTTTTTGTCCAATTTTTGCCACCTATTATAAACAATTTAGACATGCAATTCCCCTTTTTATTTAACTTGTAATTTAGATAACTTGTCATATTTTTTAAAGAGTTTAAATGACATGCATTATCAGTGTAAACTAACTTTGCACCGACAACAATTAAGAATGTTTCCACTTTTTCATGTCATATCATGATATCAAAAAAGTGAGGTTAAGTGAAGTTACGTGGCGGAAAACATAGTTGTGATTTGTTGACAGTGTAAAATAGTTTTACACTATCTGTACATATACTTTTTTCTCTTTTTTAAAATGAGACGATACATTATATGTGTTTATAGCTACTTCATATTTAAAATTTAATTTATTATTTTTAAAATAAAAAAAATTATGATTTTGTCAAAAAAAAAACTATAAACATGATTATTACCAATAAAAATTAGATCTTTTAAGAAACATAATCTATCCTAAGATCTTGTCACAATTATTATCATTAAGGTTTACTATATTTTTGGTCCTTTAAAATACTTAACTTCTCGGGTTTATTCTTTATAAAATCTTTCTTTAAATTTTGATCTTTTAAATAACTATATCAATTTCTAATTTTAGTCGGCGTTTTATTTAGGGGTGTAAGTGGATCAGAAAAATCCAATTGAACCGATGATCCAAACCAATCCAAACCAAAAAAACCGACTTTTTTGGTTCGGATCAAAAACCGAACCGAACCAATTGAAAACCGATGTGGTTTGGTTCGGTTCTCGGTTCCGTTTTCAAATCCATTGGATTGAACCGAACCAAACCGATACCTATAATATAATCAATTTTAACCTATATGTGATTAAATTAGCAACCAAACATGCGCTGATTTAGTTTTGATTTTGGGTTTTCAAGTAATTGTTATATAAACATAGTGGGAACAACAAGTATTGATTTTTAAATTTTTAAAAAGTGAACACAGTTTTTGCTTGTATATGTAGATTTCTTGATCTGGCATGCCCTAAATTTAAGCTTATAACTATGTTAATTTAAGTTTTTGTAAATTTATGTTTTAATCTTTTTGACTATGTGAATATAAATTTTTGTAAATATAAGTTCTTGAAAATTTTATGAGTTTCGAACATGAACTGTGATTCCTTTTTTATTTTGTATGATTATATTTGATTACGTATCGTCGAAAAAATAATAGTAGACAAAAATAATAATAGGAAAAATATTACAAAAAAAAGCATTACAAAACCGATCAAAGTATCCGAACCAAACTGAACCAAACCAATTAGTTTGGTTCGGTTTAATTTTTTAAAAACAGGACAAACCGAACCAATTAAATACACATTGGTTCGGACTTTGGATTCATCAAAAACCGATCCAAACCGGTCCAATTACACCCCTAGTTTTATTTATATAAAAGATCACGTTTCATTTTCGAAATGAATTTTTTAATAACATCTCGTTGTTAAGTCATTAAAATATCATTAGTTTAATAGTTAATCATTTTAATACCTAATTTTCATAAATTTATCTATAAGTATAACTTTAAATTAAAAAATTAATCGTGTAAACTGAAGATTAAATAATCAAGTTATTGAGTTTAAAATATAAGTTTGTATTTTTTAAAGAACTAAAAGTATAGAGAACAATTTAAAAGAACTAAAAATGAATATTTTAGTTTTTTTTACTGCAAAATAAATATTCTACCCGTGCCAAGTACGGGTTAGATTTTACCCATAAAAATGTAAATATATTTTTTTGTTGAATAAAATATAAATATTTTAAAATAAGATGTGCCGTTTTTTGTTTTTGATAGAAATATGATGTATAGTTATATACTATGTTACATGGGTATATGATATGAGAGTCGGTATTTGTTTTTAATATTAAATGTTATATATGTTAAATATTTATTTCTTTTTTTGTAAAATGTTCATCCCCGTGTATTATTTATGTTAAACATTCATTTCTCTATCTACTTATAAAATGTTCATCCCCGTGTATAAGATTTTTTTTTTTTGAAAATGGTATAAGATTTTATGTTAATATTTACCTCTATAAAAATACTTATTCACAATAATTAAAATACTACATTCGTCGAAAAGTATTTAAGTCTTTTAATAGAGTCAAATCATTTATAACATACTCTTCTGATACTTTTTATAAGAAACAATAAATATTTTAGATTCATTGAATAACTAATATATTTGGTCTATAATATAAACCAAACACATTAATTATTGAATGAACTTAAAAAGTCGAAGTTTCTTATAAAAAATATCGGATGGAGTAACAAATTCAACTTTAAATTTTGAGGTGAATTAATTTTTCAAATGTTTTTTTAGCTTCCGTTCAAAAGTTCGAGCGCAGGTAAGTATAGTCTAGTCAATGATTGTTTCCACCAGAAATTCACTTGATTCTAATGTCTTGGTTATTTTTTCAAATGTTTTTTTAATATAATACTTAAATAATAATGATACTTTTTTAAAATAAATTAAAATTATGTTAATATATCATTTATATTAAACACTCATTATTACATGTAAAATCTTCATCATCGGAGTCTCATAGTTTAACTTAGTTAGTAGAAAATACATTAAAAGGGGGACCGGACTTTTTCGAACTAAAATTGACTGTTTATCCACATTTAAAAGTGTGTCAGTCTAGCCACTAATATAACTTTTTTAGCAATGTCAATTTTCCGTCAAGGAACATGTTAAAGATCGAATTTGTTTATTTTATTTTTTAATATAATTTATTTGTTTTATTTTTCAAGTATTGTATGTAAATTTTTTATTTTTTTTGTAATACCACGATGAAGTTTTAAAAAAAAATATTTTATATATTTCTTTGCTTGTATTTAAGGGAAAAAATAAATGAAATTTCTTTTAAATTTTTGCAAAAGAAATTGTTAAATAATTTTATTTTATTTGTTTGTGGTTTATTATTCGTTACTAAAGAATTGAGAAAATATTATAAAAATATACATTTCTTTATTCTTTCATATTTTTGTTACGATGCAATAATCTAATTAACAAAAGTGCCATATAATTTAGGAACTCACATCTTAATATTCTCTCTTCCTATTTTTTATTTTATTTTTTTAGACAAAACAATCTCGTATAAAAGGCGTGTATTATTCTCTCTTCCACTTTTTAATATGATTATAAAATCATTTATAATTTTACAATTATAAAAATATAATTTTACTAAGAAAAATAATAATATACGTACGAAACTTAGTGTTGAAAAAGTAAATCATAATAAAGCAATAATATAATCATTCAACCTAAGCAACACCATTGCTTAATTTGTGAAATATGACTTACAATATTAATTAAACTTATCCTCTAAAACAATACAATACATCTTCTAAATTAATTTACATTCATACGTGTGAGGAAGAAAAAAAATCACGTAATACTCATATTATAATCAAATGCCTAGTTCAATTTCTTCGGAGTTAACAAATCATTTATATTCTTCTTTTGAGATCCACATTTGCAAAAATGGGGAAAATGATGAATACAGATTATGATGAATATAAATAAAATGAAAATAATACGAAGAAATACAAACAAAATAGCTAAAGAGAAAAAGTTGGAAAATATGTAATTTGAATTGTTCAACCAAAAACAATTTATATAGGAAAAAAATATTGGTATATTAGTATCCATGAGGTCCAATTAAACCAATTAATAACAATATATATTGATTCTTTTTTTGGTGAATTACATGTTATGATTTTTTTTACACTCTCATCTTTGTAGAAAATCAATAGTTAACACAAACTTTTGAAAAAAGCAAATAATCTCATTAAAATTAAATGCTTATAATTTAATACTAAAATAAATCTAAAAAAAATTGTTCATAAATTCTAAATTTTGAACATAACAAAAAACCATTACCTTAAATGTATAAAATAATATAAATTTAAATTAGAAATATTGTTTAATAATATTGATAGTCATTAATGTCAATCATTAATGTTAATGGTAAAAGTAACCTTATAATTTTTCAAGAGGTATTTCTAAATATAAAATAGGATTATGCTAAACAGTGCCCTCGGGACACTCTTTAAGAATTCCTTTTATGGAAATAATTTATTCAAAAGGTTGAACATTTCAATTCTCAATGCGTTGATTTCACACATTTTCATAATTTTTTTATAAAATATTACTATTTAAAGGCTTAAAGAGTTCCCCAAGGACACTATTTAGCATTTGCCTATAAAATAATATAGATATCAAATCCTGTATTTTATTAATTTTAACTTTTTATTTACTATTATGTGGAAGTACATTTGTCATTGAAATAGTAAATTTTAGTGTTTTTTATTTACATAAATGAATTAATTGTCGAATGCATGAGAGATCATCATTTTAGAGAAAAGAGAAAGGTAAAGACACCATAATTTTAGTGCTTGACATATACTTTGTATGATGGACCAATATTTTTTTATCAATGGATACTTATTTCCTTTCATATGAATTTATATAAAAGACAATAATATATGTAAATTAACACATAATCTCATAATGAATAATATTTGAAAACACAAATATATATCAAATTGAAACTCCAATAAAAAAACCATTAAGCAAAAACTAAAAAGAAGCATACTCGTGTTCAACAACTACTTCTTTATTTTAATAATTTTGTTTGCTCATTTGGACACATTTAAATTGGATCTTACTCATATCTCGTCTAATTAAAATATTATTTTCTTAACAGGAAAAATGAAGACACACTCTAAGTCAACAACCTCTCCCCCTTTCACAACTTTTAGATTTTTTTTCTTCTTTACATCCTATCATCATAAACTTAGATTGACAATATATTATGTTGAATTACACACACACACACACACACACACACACATGTACAGACACAATATGAATTTATTTTTTATTTTTTCTTTCGTGTTTGAAATATCGAATTTATAAATACAATTAACATAGAATATTGTTATATAATAAAATTACAAACATCGATAGAACCAACATCTAATAAAGATTTTCTATAAACCACATCCTTTAAAGTTGGTCTTTGAAGTTGCAGATTAATGTTCTTCGCACAAAAACTTTAATTCGATCTCCCTACATAACAAAGAATAAATCATCATAATATAAACTTTTGACCAATAACAAAAAAAAATAGAAGTTTTTTATTTTTTGCAATATTAAATCTCCATAATTATTTTCTTAGTGATATGTCAATAATAAAATCCTGCATAAGACACATTGCTTTCACACAAAAATGAGATAAACAATACATATATGATTAAGAATTTTTTAAAGCATTAGAATATTTTGTCATAGATTGAGTACAATAAATTAATATGAGATACCAACCCATCATAGTTTAACTGAATTGCAATCATTTTGGTCAACAACATTAATACCTTGCCACATATTGATTTTAGCCATTAACACAACGACTATTGTGTTTTCAGTTTTGCCAGCACCAACAAATGCATTCAACTCATTAACATATATGAACCAAAAAGGGTAACATTAAACTTGAATCTGTGTAAATAATATGATTCAAGAATTTAATAAAACATTGTAATATTTTGTCATAGATTGAGTAAGATAAAAAAACATATGTGATACTAACCGATCATAGTTCAACTGAATTGCAACCATTTTGGTCTTCAAACCATTCCTTTTGAGCTCCAATGTCGATTAACATTCCCATAATGTCTACAAAATATGATTATACACACGATTATTGATACCACATGTCTACAATGTTATAACGACAAAAGCAACAAATAATACCTAACATACTAATATTTCTTACGATAAAGATAATTTGGAAGAAACTTTTTTCAAGTTGCAAACTTTAACCTTCGTATGGAATCGAAAGGCTAATTTATACTCGTGCCTAGTAGTATGATATGATCCACCATTTGCAACAACTTCAAAATTTGTAATCGAGTAAACAAAATCTTCCTTAAGGTCTTTTTCAAACTTATAAATTAGAGTGCGACACACTGTACCGCGTATTTTGTTTCCCTAAACAATAAGATGGTAGAATAATATATTACAACAAAAAATATATCAAGAATTAGTGTAAATGAAAGTTAAACATATAGAAGATTTTTACAGTTGAATCCATTAATATCAAATCCAAAGAAAATGGTCCATTGTTGTTGGATACATCATGAACCAACCACATCCGCATTACACGAACAACAATATTCAAACTCTCATTAGCTTGGTTGATTTCGGATATCATGTTAATTTTTAGAGTCATTGTTTAGTAATTTACCAAATAAATTTGTGAGTTGGTTGTGGAAAATACCAAATAATTTGTGAGTTGGTTGTGTAAAAAATTACATATATTTATAGTTAGCTTTAGAAATATAAAAGTTAAATGAATTTTATGGCAAAATATCAGTTACAACTTTTGTTATGTAACGTTAAAATAAATATAAATAATATTTATTATTATCATTTTAAATTATACGTAACCGAAATATATTTATGATCATTAAAAAATATATAGAAACGGTTAATGTATTAATTCTATTTTGTATTTCTATTAATATAAATGTTTTTAATTTTCATTATTAATAAAAAAATGTAACGTCGTTGATTATTAAATAAAAAATATAACGTCGTCAATTATTAAATAAAATTAAATGTAATAAATAATAATATAATTTTTTTTTTGTATTTAAATAAAAATGCAAGATCATAAAATATTAAATAAAAATTAATGTAATAAATAATTTAATACAAATGGACACATGTCAGCTCCTTATTCAAAATCTTTTATTTTAATAATCAATAAAATATCTGTTATAATTTGAATTTGAATTTATTTATTGTATGTGCTTTAATGATGATTAATTCAGTACGGTTATTATTTTAATTATTTATTACATTTAATTTAATAATTAACGATGTTACATTTTTTTTATTAATAATCAAAACTAAAAACATTTATATTAAAACAAAATAAAATTAATTCGATCTCTGTTTCTATATATTTTTTAATGATCATAAATATATTTCGTTACGTATAATTTTTAATTATTATAATAAATATTCTTTTATATTTATTTGAACGTTACATAACAAAAGTTGTAAATGATATTTTGTCATCAAATTGCATTTAATTATTGTATTTCTGAAGCTAATAAATCATTGATGTTATAAAACTGATATTCAAGACGTGACAGTATCTCCGAAGTTAATATTTTGTGATAGATCAAGTAAGATAAAAAAAAACACATGTGATACTAACCTATCATAGTTCAACTGAATTGCAACCATTTTAATCTTCAAAGCATTGCGTTCATACTTCTTTGGAGCGGTTAACATTCCCTTAATGTCTACAAAATATGATTATACAGATGATTAGTAATATTACATGTCAACCTTATAACGACAAAAACAACAAAACTAATACATAACGTACTAAATTTTCTTACCATAAAGATAATTTGTATCATAGTCAGGAGCAAATGTTGGAACAGGACTTTCAATCAAATATATATTAGAAAGAATTTTTTTCAAGTTGCAAAGTTTAATCTTCGTGTGAAATTGAAAGTTTAATTTATACTCGTGCCTAGTAGTACGGTATGATCCACCGTTTGCAACAACTCCAAAATTTTTAATCGAGTAAACAACACCTTCCTTAAGGTCTTTCTCAAACTTATAAATCAGATCGCACTGTACCCTGTATTTTGTTTCCCTAAACAAAAAGACAATAGAATAATATATTACAACGAAAAAATATTAAAACTCAGTGTAAATGAAATTTAAACATATAGAATAGTTTTTACAGTTGAATCCATTAGTATCATATCCAAAGAAAATGATGCATTGTTGTCGGACACATCGCGCACCAACCACATCCGAATTACACGAACTACATATTCAAACTCTCATTAGTTTGGTTGATTTCAGAAATCAGGTTAATTTTATTCGCCATTGTTTAGTAACTTAACAAATGAATTTGTGAGTTGATTGTGGAAAATAGCAAATGAATTTGTGAGAAGGTTTTGGAGAAAAAGAAACAATATTGATAGTTAGATTTAGAAATATAAAAATTAAAAGAAAATTTATGACAAAATATCGGTTACAATGTTGAATATGTAACGTTCAAATAAATATAAAAAATATTTATTATAATAATTAAAAATTATACGCAACGGAAATATATTTATGATAATTCATATAAAAACGGTTAATTATAATAAGTAAAAATTATACGTAACGGAAATATATTCATGATAATTAAAAAATATATAGAAACGGTTAATATATTAATTAAATTTTGTATTAATATAATTGTTTTTAATTTTTATTATTATTAAAAATTGTAACGTCTTCAATTATTAATTAAAATTGAATATAATAAATGATAATATAAATTTTTTGCATTTTTGTATTTAATTAAAAATGTAACGTTATAAAATATTAAATAAAATTCATGTCATAAATATTTTCATAAAAGTGACACGTGTCACTTTCTTGTCAACACCCTTTACTTTGTTTATAATATAGATTTTTGCACCAATGATCAATCATAATTTCCCTTCTAAGACAAGCCATTAAACTGATATGATCTCCTAATCAATTCGCATAATAGCAAATAATTATAAAAATAGTAACGGTGATATTCTACTAATTGAGATGCCATTTGACTTGTTAGCTAGTTAATATAGTGATTCATTTGCATTCAAGGATAAAATAAATGTGAATCAATAAGAATGAATGAAATATGCCAAGTAATAAATCTGGTCAACAAGTGCCATTTTTAAAGTAATTTAATTGGAATAAAGTGAGGGATTAATGATGAATCAAATAATCATATTTATTCTCCATTATTCTCATCTCTACTATTTTCCCATCTAGACACCCTCTATTCACCTAACACCTCTTTATTTTATTTATCAATTATTTAATTATTCGCCACAAAAATGATTAAATAAACATCATCGACCAATACCACAATAACTAGATAATTAAATAAAATAAATTCTAATTTTTATTTTTGGGGCGTTACAAACTCCTATCACTAAATTAAATACTCCATGATTTGTACCAAAAATAAATAAGTAATTAATAATAATATATTTCTCAAACAAATCTCCAAAAGTAATTACTATCCTTATTTTTCTAGCATAATCTTCCAAACTAATCTCAACAATGATTCTGATCTTAAATGCTAATAATCATGTTAACTTCTTTAGACTAAAATATTTCAATACCATTAATAAAATATTACAATAAAATATTAATTTAACATCTAAAAAATATATATTTGGTCACTACTATATAAAAGGATATGAAATAGCATTAAATAATTATCAATATACGTATATACTTAAATCCACGAAGTAATTTGTTGATAACCAGTGAAAAATACTCGTCAAATAATAAAATAAATAGAATATAAATTAAAATAATTAAAAAGAATTTTGGGGTGTTACAGCACATGCTGATTAGGATATTGAGCTGACGTGGCACACTTTTTAGACACTTGGCATTACACACTCATTAATTAAAAAAAATCCAGAAATTAAAAGGAAAGGAGGAAGATGGAATTCATAGGATTCCTCCATTGAAAGGGACAAAATCAAAATTAGGATTCAGTGACTTTTCCCATGTATTAGAATTAAACTTCCCTAGAGGCACCCTACATTATTTCTGCATCCGTTACTTAAGTAACGAATGTGCATCTGATTGGAAAATAAAAAATAATTGGTAGCAGAATAAACATATAACAACATTATAAGGTTAAGACAAGATTGAAACATTATAAAATGCAATAACCATTCAATTATTATTACATTATATTTCAAAAAAGTTACATTTAATTATTACTACATTTCAAAGAAAAATACATTAAATAAAAACTATGTTATTTGATTGATCATAATGATCAATCTTCTTTGGGTAGGGAGAAAACCCACACCACAAGCATCACCATAACCACCACCTCCGCCGTATCCACCACCCCTTCCTCTTAGAGAAAAATACAAATCGTGACAATTTAACTCTGATTATTCATAATGATCTTAATATGCTTCAAAAAGTCCTTCGCCGATTAACATAATGATCTCAATCCCATCATCAAATTAAGATCGTTATGTTTAATCGGCGATGGACATTGAGGCCGTTTACGCTTAAACTAAGAAACAAAACAAAAACTAAAAACTAGAGAAGACATTCAAGAAGAGATAATGAGGAAGAAATAAGATGAATGAAAAAAATCAAAGGAATGATTAGAATTTTTGCGTTAAAACTCATTGGCTGGTCATGTAACAACCCTATTGACTGCCAATCAGTAACCACCACCGTCCTTGATCATTGATTGTTGCATAATTTCTAAACATCTATCCGCGCTTGCAAGTCTTGATTTTGTTGCTCCTTATATGTTGTGTGGTTAGGACATTTTTTTGCCGCAGCCCCACAGTGGACGCCAAATGTTATTGCTAAGGTCATTTGTGTGAATGTGTAGTCAACAATAATACTGATTTAGGGTTTAGTATAATATGTATGTAGAATGTAACTTTGACTTAATGATCATGGAGTATATATACGCCTCCCCCGAACTAATATGGCGATAACAGAGTAAGGTCTGACGTTCCCTCCATCTACAACCGACATGTCCTATTTACTCGGACCAATTCCCCATATTGATCCTCAGGATTGACTGTTTTACCAGGATATCAGTTACATAGGTGTATTGGGCTTCTCGGCATATAAAGTGGGCTGGGTAGGAACGGCTGTATGGTTTCATCCAGTTCAACTGTTGGAAACTCGCCATGTCTGGGGACAAAGAAACTTTTTGAGGGTTTTATATTTAGAGATGAAGGTAGTATAATACACTTGAGTCAAAGCCCCTTAATTATAGAATGACTTAATAGATATTTTGATCCCTGTATGTTCGCGAATTTTTGGTTTTAGTCCCTGTATTTTATTTTGTTGCAAATAAGTCCCTGAATGTACAATTTTTTTTTATTTTAGTCTCTAAAGTCAAAATCTGCAGGAAAACTGGAGATTTTCCTGCGGATTTTGACTTTATGGACTAAAACCAATTTTTTTTGTACATTCAGGGACTTATTTGCAACAAAAGAAAATACAGAGAGTAAAACCAAAAATTCGTGAACAGAGACCAAAAGATCTATTAAGCCTTATAGAATTGATTTAATTGATCATGACCCATTAATTTTGTTTGAATGTTTTATTAGTACTAGGACTCTAGGAGTGATCTTTACGAGATTAATTTTGTTTTGTTATACCTTTATGAGATATGTTTTGTTACTTCACAAATTATAGCTCAAGTAGCTTTCGAATAATCTGGAGTTTTGTTAGATTAACATATAAGTATAAATTTTTATAAAATATTTTTTCTTCTTGAATTCAAATCAAATTTCATCGAAGGATTATTGAATGTCAAAGAGGCTATCATAAAATTTCAATATCTCAAACAGGATATATTATTATAATTTTCATTTGAATTGGAATTGTAATTCCAATTCTAGGGACACTAAAATACAATACAATCAGGATACAAAGTCCAGAAATACACAAAAAAAAAAAACTACAATTGAATTTACTGATACACAACGATACAATTGGAGATAATACTTATTTCTCTGTACGGGTAGAAGAGAAATGCTTACAAATAAAATTGCCTAAAAATGTATCTTTGACACTTTTTTATTATTTAAAAAAATTATATTTAATAAATTCATATATATCTCACTAAATAATGCGAAATTCACACATTATATAATGAGATTTATTTAAATTTCAACCGATAGAAACAAGTTCGTTGAAAAAAAAATGTATTTAAGAATACATAATTAGTACTAATCAATCATTTAGAAGTGCTTCAACCCCTTCCACAATGGTATCAATAGAACTAATATCCCCAAGAGCTATGTCCATCAGTAAGTTCACTGCTAACTTACCAGTAAATTTCAATAATGAACGCATCCTCCCTTTCGACCTAGTAGTAGTTTTCTCATTATCGTTCGATCTAGTACTAGTTTTCTCATTATTGTTCGATCTAGTACTAGTTTTCTCATTATCGTTCAAAATCTCAAGCAGGAAATCCCATAAACACGACACATGAAAACACGACTTTCCATCAGATTCCAATACATATGACCACCCTTCAAATTTGTACCCCAAAACATGCCTTTGCTTACAAAGAACACAATCTGATGGAACTTCATGACACAATTTCAATACCACTTCTCCATCAAATGCAAGGGAAAATGGCAGAGTCAAACAACAAGGATGTAGATCATATCCTTTTTCTGAACATTTATAGTAAAAACCTAAGAAAACTTTTCCACAAGCATCACAAATTCTTCTACCAAGTTCTTTTTCCGCGTTCTCATTCTCATAGAACTCGAAATTGCAATTTTTGAAAAATGGATGAACGGCATGTTTAACAGGTTCTGCACATTCTTTATGGACAATGTAATTGCAATTTCTGTTTTCACATATGTAACTAAAATCAAAATCACACACTTTGCAACCACTGCACATGAATGAAGTTGATTGAGAACCATTCATTTGTAATGTGTGTTGATGATTCATTGTTGTGTATGTTATCTCTAGAGACTTTTTGTGAAATATTGTAATAAGTGTTTAAAATTTAGCTAGGAGTATATATGTTGTATACTTTTTATTATATTAACATGCTTTATGAATCATTTCTATTTATATATGTAAACAGTGTATCAATAAAAGATATGGCTTACGGGTTTCCAAGAAATTGTATACAAGACTTACAAGTATACAACTACCACATATTTTTTGGTCATATTTGTGTCCCTGTGTTTGTGGATAATCTATCTTATAAAAGGAAGCTACAATAGCTCATATAATATTTTAATAGTGTAATCGTATAATATTTTATTTTTTTTATTTAAATTACAATTGTATAATAATACAGTAATAGGATAGTTGTACTTGAGGGATTTTTTTTAATTGGCACTACTATTTTTAAAAAAATACCAAAGTGCCATGTAAGTTAATGGGGCCAATGAAATTTAAAGTAGAAATGTTAGAAGTCTGATGCCCTTTTAGTGCAAGTCAACAACCGTCAAACGACTAATTTAGTTAGAAGACCTAATCTATGACAATACAATTACTAACTGTACCCATGGTTTGTGTTCTAGGAAATAACATTATGGAAAATACAGCCATTCCAAATTAATGGTCATTTTTGTCTTCTAGGCTTTGTATAATGTACATCAACAAGCTGGTTGATCATGACCCGTTTTGTTTGAGTGTTTTGCTAGTACTAGGAAACTTCATGATATAAATAAAGTTTTTTATTTCACAAATTATAGGCTAAACAATTGAAAATTGAAAAATAAAGAGGTGTAGAAGATTGAGACACAACACATATAATTAATGGCTAAAATAAAGAGAATGGTTACTAGCTTAATTGGCAATAAGAATAGATTGAACATGTATTTGAACCTTAAAGTATACTCCCTTCCTTACAAAATATAAGCAAAAGTTGGTCAACAAGAGTGAATGTATTTAGTCTAAATTTTGAACCAAATACATCAAGTTTCTTTGACTCACTTTTACTTATATTTTGTAACGGAGTGAGTATGATTTGATTCTCATGAAAGTAAAATCTCTACAGAGGGGAAAGAAAACAAGATCGCGAGGTATAGTGCTGGGCCGCCACCTGCTCCCTCCGTTCCAAAATATAAGTCATTTTGACCATATTACATAAATTAAGAAATGCAATCATTGTTGTATAGAAAAGATAAATTATGAGTAAGTTTACAAAATTGTCTTTCATTAATTGTATGAGAAAGATAAATGAAAGAATCAAAATAAGAGGGAGAAATAAAAAAGTTAAGAGTATAATAGGAAAAATAGCATTAAATGCTTCATTGAAATTGTAAAGCGATATATATATATATATATATATATATATATATATATATATATATATATATATATATATATATATATAGGAACAATTTTTTTCTCCAAAATGACTTATATTTTGAAACTGATGGAGTATATAATAGAAGGGGTCCGAGCTGTTAGACTTCCCTTGTTGTGGAATGGGGTGTGATTCTGTACGCCTAGAGTGTTGGTATGTTTGGTGCGGTATTCTATAGAAAGGGGGTTGAATAGAAAATGAGCTTTTTTAAAATTTTAGCTTGGTGAAAGCATTTGTAATATATATTTCCGAAATAACGAGTTGGAATGATTATACGAATGAGATATAAACTTTGAGATTTAATGCAAAGTTACACTATAAATAAATATAGCAAAAGTAATGAGAAATTGAATATTACTTCAAATCTATACAAGGATTATTATTTGAATGATATCAATTAAGCAATTAGTATAATTGATGTGATATAACACTTGGTGATTGAATAAAATTTAAATAAGTTTGTCTCGTGAGCTTAACTCAGTTTGTAGGACATTACATTATATATGTAGGAGTCGGAGATCGAACCCCGATCATCCCACGTATCCATCTTAAGAGTGCAATTTCTAACCACTAGGCTCCAAATTCAAAGTATAAACAAACAAATCACTATTAAGAGAAATTATTTGTATAGGATGAATTTTCTAGGTGGGAGATTTCGTCGAACACTTGGTATACAAAAATTGTATTAAGAAATTTTTTAAGTGTTTCAATCAAATTACTCAATGAGTAATGACGATTCTTTTGCTAGTGCACAAAAACTATCGAAGTAATATAAAAGATATCGAATCCACTTGGATTCTCATTGGAAGGCAGTCAAATGTATTCTTAGGTATCTCAAGGGGACTATGCATCACGGATTACTCATCAATCCTTCTACAATTGGGCTTCCCTTTTCCCTCAGAGCCTCCAACGATGTTCACTGGGCAACAAATCATGATGACAGGTGCTCTACCTTTGACTCGTGCAATTACGTTGGTCCTAATCTAATTTCCTAGGGCTCTAAGAAACAACAGTTGGTGGCACACTTCAGCACTGAAGAAGAGTATAGAAGCATGGCTAATGCCATTGCCGACTTGTTTTGGATTCAATCTCTTCTTTATGAATTACAAGTGTCGTATCTTACTCCCACCTTACCATGTGACAACCTCAGTGTTGTTTCTCTAGCACACAATTCAGTGCTTCACTCACGTACCAAACATATAGAGTTGGATATTCACTTTATTAGGGAAAATTTTTTGGCCAAACAACTTAATGTTCTCCATGTCCCTGCCTGTGATAAGCTTGCAGATCCACTCACCAAGCCCCTCTCCCTCCAGCTTTGCCTCTATTCGAGCCACTCAACCAATGTATAAATGTTGTATTATCTCCTTTGTAACAGTTAGTTGATCAAAATGAAAATCAGTGAAATGAGAATTTTGTCTTCGTTTTCTAATAGAATCCAATTTCATCCGAACAATGACTAATATTGAATGTCAAAGACTATCATAGAATTACAATATCTCAAACAGGATATATTATTGTATTTATAAGAATTGAAATTGGAATATCTAGTACAAGAAGAGACACTCATATACAATACAATACAAATGGAAAAATAACTATCTTATAGTCATTTTTGTGTACGGGAAAAGAAAAATGCTTACAAATTAAATAGAAATGTCTAAAAATATATCTTTGACACATTTTTATTTTATTTTATAAATTATTAATATCTTCGATATTTAGTTATAGAATATTTTATATTCAAATATTAATCACTAAGAAGTGCTTCGACGCCTTCCACAATTGTACCAATAGAACTAATATCCCCAAGAGCTATGTCCATCAGTAGGTTTACCGCTAACTTTCCTGTAAATTTCAAGAAAGAACGCGTACTCCCCTTCGACCTAGTAGTAGTTTTCTCATCATCGTTCGAAATCTCAAGAATGAAATCGTTGAAACACGAGACATGAAAACATGAGTTTCCATCAGAATTATATATATATGACCACCCTTCAAATTGGTTCCTCACAACCTGCCTTTGTTTACATTTAACACAAGCTGATGGAACTTCATGAGACAATTTGAATATCACTTGTCCACTTTCAGATGAAATAGTATTTTGTAGATTTAAACAATAAGGATGTAGAGCATCACCTGTTTCTAAACAAATATAGAAAAAACCTAAAAGATCTTTTCCACAAGCATCACAAAATCCACAACATTCTTTTTTTGGGTTCTCATAGAACTCAAAATTGCAATTTTTGAAAAATGGATGAACGGCATGTTTAACAGGTTCAGCACATTCTTGATGGACGATGTAGTTGCAATTTCTGTTTTCACATATGCAACTAGATCCAAAACCACCTAGCTCTTTGCAACCACTGCATATGAATGAATTTGTTCGAGAACCATTCATTTGTAATGTGTGTTGATGATCCATTGTTGTGTTGTGTATGGTATCTCTTGTGACTTTTTGTCAAATATTGTAATAAGTGTTCAAGATTTAGCAAGGAGTGTATGTATTGTTGTATGCGATTAACATGCCTTATGAATCATTTCTATTTATATGTAAAAAGTTTCAATAAGACATGGCTTACGGGTTTCCAAGAAAGGCTATACAAGTGTACAACTATACTACATGTTTTTTTGTCATATATGTATCATTGTATTGTGTAGGTGCATGCATGGTTGGTGGATGATACCATATCCTTAACAAGGGACACTATTTAGCATACGAAAAATGCTAAATAGTGCTTCCGAGTACTAGTTAAGCATCATGACCCTTTATTTATATAGGAAGTAGTTTAATGATAATTAAATAATTTAATTTTAATTACGTGCAATTTTTTTTAATAATAGTAAAAATATAATACAAATTAAGTAAGAAACTAAAAAATATTTAACTAAAAAATAATGTCATGTATTTATTTGTCATATAGTCACAATTGATCTCAATGTGGAGTGGGACATAGAGTCAACAAAATATTAAAATTGGAGGATAGCAAAACTAGTTCTAAAATTTGGAAGATCAAGTTTTCACAAAATTAAAAATACAAAAACTAATTTTAAAAATAGAAAGACCAAAATTTCATTTAAGCTTAATATCTATTATTACAAGGTCATGTGCATACAAATTCTGTTTAATTGCTAAAGTATAATATAAAAAATTAATATAGATTTCTCACTTTAAAAATTAATCACAATATTGATATTAAAAAAGAAATAGATCGAACAGTGAGACTCATATATATTTTATCTAATTTAAAAGTAATTGTTGAATAAATAGTGTTAATAATAGCTGGCCTTGGAGTACATGAATAAAATAATTGTTGAATAAAATTAAAAGTGGCAAGTCAATGTTAGAACTTAGAAGTCTGAGGCCCTTTTAGTGCAAGTCACTAGCCGATGACAACACTATAATTGTACCCACGGTTTGTGTTCTAGGAAATAACATTATGGATAACATATAGCCATTCCAAATTAATGGTCTTGTTAACCGGCTGAGAAAATTGTTCAAACTAATACTAGTAGTCTTTTTTGTGTTCTAGGCTATGTATAATGTACAATACATAGAGATGAGGTTGTTTGGCGAGGGAGATGGTAGGATTGTTAAAAGTAATTTTAAGAATGAGTTTTGACATACTATTATTTTGTCAGTTTAGAATTCTCGAAATAATTTAATTTTTACTGGGGCGACTTCATCTGTTGAATACATGGTTAATATGGTAAAACTTTTATCTTAAAAGTGATATATTGCCAAAACCTTGATATCGCTGCTCCTTTTATGAGTGGATGATGAAATTTATTTTGTGTTGGACCTTATAGAGTGGTACGTCGTGGTGCTGACACTCAATCTTAGATTGTGTTGGTTCTGCGGTGATAATAATTAATTTTGATAAAATTGATTCTGTAAAATTAATTATAGCAAAAATTGATTTTAAGTTAAAGTGATTTATATTTGGATATATTCATACAAAAATGAGTTGAACAATAAATTTAAATGTAAAAATCAATTCTAGAACCAGAAGCTACGGAAATTTTGAGAAAAATAGAATCAATTTTGGAGGCAGAATTAATTTTAATTTTGAGAAACCAAACAACTCAAAATTAATTATACACGTCCAGAATCTTGCTATCACTAGGAAACTTCTTGACATAAAGTTTCCAAAAGACATATATCTATCGCAAGATTTATTTATGGTTTAGGACAATTCAAATTTGAAGAAGGTTTATTACATTGAAAAAATACAAAATAAACTATCATTATATACTCGCTAAATGCTTACAAATAATACTTATTTCTCTGTACGGGTAGAAGAGAAATGCTTACAAATAAAATTGGCTAAAAATGTATCTTTGACACTTTTTTATTATTCAAAAAAATAATATTCTATTGATTGAAATTCATATATATCTCACTAAATAATGTGAAATTCACGTTATATATATAATGAGATTTATTTAAAGAAACAAGTTCGTTGAAGAAAAAAAAGTTTATTAAAGAATACATAATTAGTACTACTTTCTTTTATTTAAAAATAATAATTTAACGGATGTTTTTCCGATATGAGTATCGAGACGTATCTGAAAAGTATCAAGTATTAATTTTTTATTTAAAAATAATAATTTAACCGATATTTTACCGATACGAGTATCGAAACGTATCGAAAGAATATCGATATCAAGTACGTATCAAACACGATACATCACCATTTTTTGAATATCGAAATTTCAGAGCAAGACTTACAAGTATACAACTACCACATATTTTTTTGTCATATGTGTGTCACTGTGTTTGTGGATAATAATACTCCCTCCGGTCTCATATATAAGCAAATTTTCAAAAAAACACATTTTTTAAGAAAATGGGTAAATGCATTGGTTGAAGAGAAAAAACACATTGAAAAGTGTAAAATATTGCATTTATTGGTTAAAATTGGAATAATGTCATAAAACATAATAATTGTAATACACTTTTGCTTATATTTGAGACTTTTAATTTTTTTGTTTTGTTTCTTATATTTGAGATCCGAGAGAGTAAGTAATAGGATAGTTGTACTTGAGGGATTTTTTTTAATTGGCACTACTATTTTTAAAAAAATACCAAAGTGCCATGTAAGTTAATGGGGCCAATGAAATTTAAAGTAGAAATGTTAGAAGTCTGATGCCCTTTTAGTGCAAGTCAACAACCGTCAAACGACTAATTTAGTTAGAAGACCTAATCTATGACAATACAATTACTAACTGTACCCATGGTTTGTGTTCTAGGAAATAACATTATGGAAAATACAGCCATTCCAAATTAATGGTCATTTTTGTCTTCTAGGCTTTGTATAATGTACATCAACAAGCTGGTTGATCATGACCCGTTTTGTTTGAGTGTTTTGCTAGTACTAGGAAACTTCATGATATAAATAAAGTTTTTTATTTCACAAATTATAGGCTAAACAATTGAAAATTGAAAAATAAAGAGGTGTAGAAGATTGAGACACAACACATATAATTAATGGCTAAAATAAAGAGAATTGACGGTAAGAATAGATTGAACATGTACTTAAATCTTAAAGTATATGATTCGATTCTCGCGAAAGTAAAATCTCCACAATGTTGGGCCGTCAACTACTCCCTCAATTCCAAAATATAAGTCATTTTGACCATATTACACAAATTAAGAAATATAATCATTGTTGTATAGAAAAGAGAAATTATGAGTAAGTTTACAAAATTGTCCTTCATTAATTGTATGAGAAAGATAAATTAAAGAAGGGTCATGCTAACTAGTGCCCCCGGGGCACTAGTTAAGTTAAGGAGCCAAAAGTAGTAATTTTTGCCTCGAAAACAACATTATTCATATTTTAAATATATTAGTTACACAAGTTCCCAAATTTTTATTCTATAATTAGTATCCTTAATCAGTGCACCGGGAACACTAGTTAGCATTTTCCATTAAGGAATTGAAAGAATAGGGAGAAATAAAAAGTTAGGAAAAACATCGGTTAAAAAATTAGAGGGTATATTAGGAAAAAATAGCATTAAATACTTCATTGTAATTGTAAAGCGACTTATATTTTGGAACAAATTTTTTCTCCAAAATAATTTATATGTCGGAACGGAGGGAATATATAATAGAAGGGGTCTGAGCTGATAGACTTCCCTTGTTGTGGAATGGGGTGTGGTTTTGTACGTCCAGAGTGTTGGTATGTATGGTGCGGTATTCTCTAGAAGGGGGGTATGTATGAGCTTTTTTAAAATTCTAGCCTGGCAAAAGCATTTGTAATATATTTCCGAAATAACGAGTTTGAATGATTATACGAATGAGATATAAACTTTGAGATTTATAATGCAAGGTTACACTATCAATAAATATAGCAAAAGTAATGAAAAATTGAATATTACTTCAAATCTATACAAGGATTATTATTTGAATGATATCAATTAAGCAATTAGTATAATTGATGTGATATAACACTTGGTGATTGAATAAAATTCAAACAAACTTGTCCATTGAGCTTAGCTCAGTTAGGACATTGCATTATATATGCATGAGGCTGAAATTTGAACCTCGATCATCTCATTTATTCATCTTAAGGGTGCAATTTCCTAGCTACTAGGCTCCAAACTCAAAGTATAAAAAAACAAATCACTATTTAGAGAAATTATTTGTATAGGATGAATTTTCTAGGTGGGAGATTTTGTCGAACACTTGTGTACAAAAATTGTATTAAGAAATTTTTTAAGTACATTGCAATCAAATTACTCAATGAGTAATGACGATTCTTTTGCTAGTGCATAAAAACTATCAAATTAATATAAAAGATATCGAATCCATTTAGATTCTCATTGGAAGGCAGTCAAATGTATTCTCAGGTATCTCAAGGGGACTATGCATCATGGATTACTCATCAATCCTTCTACGATTGGGCTTCCATTTCCCTCAGAGCCTCCAACGATGCTGAATGCGCAACAGATCATGATGACATGTGCTCTACCTCTGGCTCGTGCATTTACTTTGGTCCTAATTTAATTTCCTGGGGCTCTAAGAAACAACAGTTGGTGGCACACTTCAGCACTGAAGAAGAGTATAGAAGCATGGCTAATGCCATTGCCGACTTGTTTTGGATTCAATCTCTTCTTTATGAATTACAAGTGTCGTATCTTACTCCCACCTTACCATGTGACAACCTCAGTGTTGTTTCTCTAGCACACAATCCAGTGCTTCACTCACGCACCAAACATATAGAGTTGGATATTCACTTTATTAGGGAAATTTTTTTGGCCAAACAACTTAATGTTCTCCATGTCCCTGCCTGTGATCAACTTGCAGATCCACTCACCGAGCCCCTCTCTCCCTCCAGCTTTGCCTCTATTTGAGCCACTCAGCCAATGTATAAATATTGTATTATCTCCTTAGGAACGGTTAGTTGATCAAAATGAAAATCAATGAAATGAGAATTCTCTCTTCGTTTTCCAATAGAATCAAATTTCATCCGAACAATGACTAATATTGAATGTCAAAGACTATCATAGAATTACAATATCTCAAACAGGATATATTATTGTATTTATAAGAATTGAAATTGTAATATCTAGTACAAGAAGAGACACTCAAATACAATACAATTAGAAATGGAAAAATAACTATCTTATAGTCATTTTTGTGTACGGGAAAAGAAAAATGCTTACAAATTAAATAGAAATGTCTAAAAATATATCTTTGACACATTTTTATTTTATTTTATAAATTATTAATATCTTCGATATTTAGTTATAGAATATTTTATATTCAAATACTAATCACTAAGAAGTGCTTCGACGCCTTCCACAATTGTACCAATAGAACTAATATCCCCAAGAGCTATGTCCATCAGTAGGTTTACCGCTAACTTTCCTGTAAATTTCAAGAAAGAACGCGTACTCCCCTTCGACCTAGTAGTAGTTTTCTCATCATCGTTCGAAATCTCAAGAATGAAATCGTTGAAACACGAGACATGAAAACATGAGTTTCCATCAGAATTATATATATATGACCACCCTTCAAATTGGTTCCTCACAACCTGCCTTTGTTTACATTTAACACAAGCTGATGGAACTTCATGAGACAATTTGAATATCACTTGTCCACTTTCAGATGAAATAGTATTTTGTAGATTTAAACAATAAGGATGTAGAGCATCACCTGTTTCTAAACAAATATAGAAAAAACCTAAAAGATCTTTTCCACAAGCATCACAAAATCCACAACATTCTTTTTTTGGGTTCTCATAGAACTCAAAATTGCAATTTTTGAAAAATGGATGAACGGCATGTTTAACAGGTTCAGCACATTCTTGATGGACGATGTAGTTGCAATTTCTGTTTTCACATATGCAACTAGATCCAAAACCACCTAGCTCTTTGCAACCACTGCATATGAATGAATTTGTTCGAGAACCATTCATTTGTAATGTGTGTTGATGATCCATTGTTGTGTTGTGTATGGTATCTCTTGTGACTTTTTGTCAAATATTGTAATAAGTGTTCAAGATTTAGCAAGGAGTGTATGTATTGTTGTATGCGATTAACATGCCTTATGAATCATTTCTATTTATATGTAAAAAGTTTCAATAAGACATGGCTTACGGGTTTCCAAGAAAGGCTATACAAGTGTACAACTATACTACATGTTTTTTTGTCATATATGTATCATTGTATTGTGTAGGTGCATGCATGGTTGGTGGATGATACCATATCCTTAACAAGGGACACTATTTAGCATACGAAAAATGCTAAATAGTGCTTCCGAGTACTAGTTAAGCATCATGACCCTTTATTTATATAGGAAGCAGTTTAATGATAATTAAATAATTTAATTTTAATTACGTGCAATTTTTTTTAATAATAGTAAAAATATAATACAAATTAAGTAAGAAACTAAAAAATATTTAACTAAAAAATAATGTCATGTATTTATTTGTCATATAGTCACAATTGATCTCAATGTGGGGTGGGACATAGAGTCAACAAAATATTAAAATAGGAGGATAGCAAAACTAGTTCTAAAATTTGGAAGGTCAAGTTTTCACAAAATTAAAAATACAAAAACTAATTTTAAAAATAGAAAGACCAAAATTTCATTTAAGCTTAATATCTATTATTACAAGGTCATGTGCATACAAATTCTGTTTAATTGCTAAAGTATAATATAAAAAATTAATATAGATTTCTCACTTTAAAAATTAATCACAATAATGATTTAAAAAAGAAATAGATCGAACAGTGAGACTCATATATATATTTTATCTAATTTAAAAATAATTGTTGAATAAATAGTGTTAATAATAGCTGGCCTTGGAGTACATGAATAAAATAATTGTTGAATAAAATTAAAATAATTGTTGAATAAAATAATAATATTTATTGTCCTTTAGTTTTTTGACTACAAAGCTTTTTACAATTTTTTGTTTTGATATAAGCATTCAAATAAAATAATGATATGTGAAAAGTAAAAACTCTCGAATTCAATGTGAATTTTTTAGAATTATATTATTATAGTAAAAAATGAATGAATTGCTTTAAAATAATGTGAATCTAATGAAACCCACAAAATTCTTTTGTATAGATTACACCATTAGAGCATGAATATCGGCAGTGGCTTTGGTAAACTTGGGAACCTCTGTCAGTTTGGCTACCAATATTTGAGAAATAATGGATGTCTCAATTCAAGCCCATATCCAATCTTGGCATCGGTGCTTTGTTCATTTTTTTTTTTTGCAACTGCACTATCACTTAAAATAATGAAGGGGTATTGACATTGTAGTATTAGTGGGATCCAATTTAGATCTTTTGAAGAGTGATATTGATATTTAGAAAATTAGTTGAGTGGTTTAAAAAGTGGAAAAATGTGAAATAATATATAAAAAATGATTGAGACCGATTTATGCAACCAAAGTGAGTGGCATGGATGTTGATGCTCTTAAAGCACCAATATCGGTTGACTATTGGTGTGGCTACACATGAACCAATGACATTATGTCAGTGTGTATTGGATAATTGACATAAGTTGGAGTAAACAAACATGGAACCGTGGTTCTGCAATGCAACGGTGCTTTGTTGTGTTTTTACTTTTAAATTTTTATTTTGTAAGTTAATAGTGCATAAGTTGGATATATAGTGGGGCCAGTGGGATTCAATTTAAATATTTTGAAGAATAGTATGAATATTTAGAAAAAATAGTTGAGTTGTTTAAAGAGTCGAGAAATGTGAAATAATATAAAAAATGAGTAGGATCCATTTAAGGTATCAAAGTGAGTGGTATGGATGTACATGCTTTTAGAGGTGCTCTAACTAGCTGGCCTTCGAGTACATGAATGACGAGCGTCCACCGAGGCAATCGTGAGTTAGTGGGGCCAATAAAATTAAAAGTGGCAAGTCAATGTTAGAAGTCTGAGGCCCTTTGCAAGTCAATAACCGCCAAACGACTAATATACTACTAGTACTAGCCGATGATGACAACACTATAATTGTACCCACGGTCTCTGTTCTAGGAAATAACATTATGGAAAACATATAGCCTAGCCATTCCAAATTAATGGTCTTGTTGTTAAGCGGCTGAGAAAATTGTTCAAACTAATACTACTAGTCTTTTTTGTGTTCTAGGCTATGTATAATGTACAATACATCAACAATATATCCAAAGAAAAATTCTAACATGGACCACTGGTGGACCATTCATGAAAAACACTATAACGAATATGAATTTTATAAAATCCACCGTTGAATTGAAAGTTTATATCATATAGATCATCTATAGAAAATTTTAGAAAAATTGAAAATCATTTGATATGTTATTGAGATCCATCAAGATTAACGGTTTATTAAATACTGTAAATCTTGATAAATCCCAATAAAATATCAAATAATTTTCAATTTTTTAAAATTTTTTTATGGATGCTCTATATGATATAAACTTTCAATCTACCAATAAATTTTGTAAAATTTGTATTCGGTAGATTATTTGTCCACGGTAGACCACTTGTGAAGGTAGTCCTCTGTAACATTAGCCATGTCCCCAACAATATATCTCCTATTTGTTTTTTCTTCGGTTGAGTCGGTTGATCATTTTTTCTTAACTTGAGATTTGTAATCGATCTACGGTTTGGTATGCTATAGTAAAGTGTATAGAGGTTGAGGTTGTTTGGCCAGGGAGATGGTAGGATTCTTAAAAGTAATTTTAGGGGGTGTTTGTTTCAAGTTTATAAATAAGATTCCTGGGAATATATGGGTAGGAATACATATACCCATGTTTGTTATAAGGTTGACATAAAATTATTCCTAGGCATGAAGGTTCCTAGGAATAAAATAACTTCCAATAAATTCTCTTATTCCCATGATTTTATTCCTAAGGGTGTGTTTGTTTCATGGTTGAAAAAATGATTCCTGGGAATATAGAAATTATAAATATTAATTCCTATGTTTGTTACAAGTTTAGAAAATTAAGTCTTAGGAATAAAATATTCCAAGGAGAAAAATAACTTCCACTTTCCCATGATTTTAATCCCATGAAAATGGGTTGGAATAAAAAATTCCCATGAAGATAGTAATAAAATTGAAATAACTACCCACATCCCCACTCATACAAATAACTCCTAGGAACATAATTTTTATTTACCAAACACATTTTTTTATAAATACCTGGGAATAAAATGCTCATCATTATTTCCTAGGAAAGTTATTTCGGGGAATGAAATTATCAACCGTGAAACAAACGCCCCCTAAGAAAATGGGTGGGAAATAAAAGTTCCCATGAACATGGGAATATATTTTAAATAACTTCTAGTAACTTCTCTTTTACCCATCTTTATCAATAATTCCAAGGAATGTAATTAATATTAACCAAACATGATTTTTTTAAAATACTTTGGAATAACATTCCTATCATTATTTCCTGGGAATATTATTCCAAGGAATAAATTTAACATCCTTGAAACAAACACCCCCTTAGGAATGAGTTTTGTATATAGAGCACTTTTGGGGTATTATTAATTTGAGATGCTGTTATTTTGTCAATTTAGAATTTTCGAAATAATTTAATTTTTATTGGGACGACTTCATCTGTTAAATACATGGTTGATATGGTAAAACTTTTATCTTGAAAGTGATATATTGCCAAAATCTTGACACCGCTGCTCCTTTTATGAGTGGGTAATGAAATTTATTTTGTGTTGGATCTTATAGAGTGGTACGTCGTGGTGCTGACACTCAATCTTAGTAATATTGCAGTGTGGGATTATTTTTTTCACTCATTTTCTTGCTATATATTCTCCTTTTTCTTTTTTCCTGGATGGTGGTCCCCTTCTCTCATTTTCTTTTTATCGGCCGTTTGGGGACTGGTTATGTGCATAAGTCTTGCTTATGTGGTTATGGTGCATAAGCCTTGCTTACGAACTATGTACATAAACAATGAAAATTACTTAGCACACCCTCCATATTACTCGTGCATCCCCAAATTTCTCGCGCGCGCCCTCAAATTTCTCGCGCACCCTTAGATGACTTGTGCCCCCCAAATATATTTTTTTTTGTCCCTCACATTTCTAGCCTAAACCATTACTCCAAAATCATTAAGTGCATAAGATAGTTTTGGAGTACAACCATATAATTAGAATCAATTTTTTTTTGGGTACAATTATAATCATTATTTAAAACCATTTAACAATAATTTTGATTTCTCATATAAGACAATCGAAACCATTAAATCACAATTATTGTTTCTATTCTAATTATATGGTTGTATTCCAAACTTATCTTATGCATTTAATGGTTTTGGAGTGCATATCTCTGAAACCATATGATTTAGGCTAGAAATGTGGGAGGTACATAAGAAATTTGCGGGGTGCACGAGAAATTTGGGAGGTACATAAGAAATTTGCGGGGTGCACGAGAAATTTGAAGGTGCGTGGGAAATTTGAGAGTGCACGAGTAATTTGGGGGATATACTAAATAATTTAAAGGATGCGCTAAATAATTTATGCATGGTGTATAAATATTGTTTATGCATAATAATCAATCATGCCGTTTGGTACTTCTTCTACCTCCGGGCCTTCCATTTGTGTATATGTAACCTTTTATTTTTTATATATATAATTTGCAATTAAAAAAAAATTGGTAGGAATTAATATCACATTTTATATTAAAGACTCAAGTTTTAATATGAGATACCATTTATACATCTCAAGAGGTGATTAATATGAGATACCATTTTTATTTAATGAATGTTTTAGTTTTTGTAAGGGTGTAAATAATAAAATGTCATTAATTGTGTCTTAATTTCTTAAAAGAATCAAAGTTTTTGGACAAAATTAAAAAGGTTTTTGGGACAAAACTAAGCTTTTGGATCCACATTTGCAGCGTTGGCTTGGCTACGTAAGCCAATGTATTTGTGGTCTTGGTCCTGCCAATGATGAGAGTATATTAAGGTTTTTGGGACTATGGTTTGTTGCCGTAACAAAAACACAAAGTTTGACATTGTTTTTGATATCGGTCGTCAATCTGAGATCAAACAGACTAAATTAAAAACTATATCTTTTTATTAACAATAATCTCAACCGTTAGATTTTTTTTTTTTCAAACGTATATATCAATTATTATATGTTACATTGTGCTTTTCTGACAACAATGAATCTTTTTTGTTTTATTGTTTCATTTATATTTATATTGAAACTACTATTTAATCTGGTACAACAAGTACCGATACGCGACACGGTATTAATATGATACGATATTGATATGGAAATTTTTAAAAAAATCTTTATTCGATACTGCCGCGATATATTATTTAAAAATTAAATTTAAAATTAATTATAGAAATGCACAATATATAAACATGACTAAAATCAATAATATTAATAATGATAATTTTTTTGAAAGAAAAAATATTATTATTATTACTATTACTAAATATTATTATAAACGTCAATAGTTCATTGTACAAAAAGTACAAACAAACCACTAATCTTGCACAAGAGCAAAACAGTTTTAAGCTCAAGATACAAGGGTCAAAATAAATATTTAACCGATATTTTTTCGATACGAGTATCGAGACGTATCCGACGCGTATCAGATATTATTTTTTATTTAAAAATAAAGATTTAACCGATACTTTTCCAATACGAGTATTGGGACATATCAGACGAGTATCAATATCGAATACATATCGAACACGATATTTCACAAACTATGAAGCCCTGATACGGGACACGATATCGATACGTCGATACTTAAATATTTTTAAAATTCCTAATCCGATCCTGCCGCGATACGTTATTTAAAAATTAAATATATAAATACACAATATATAACCATGACTAAAATCAACAATATTAATAATTAAAAGCAGAAAATATCTAATCTTATATTAGAATTTTGGGAAAAGCTCAAATGTTTAACAACATGTCATATAGTAGAACACTATAGTTTTTCTTTTGAAAAGTAAAAAATTATATTGACAAAGGAAAACCACAAGAAGTGTTAAAGATACAAACAAGCATTGAGTATTGAGACGTATCAGATTTGTATCGGGTATTACTTTTTTATTTAAAAATAATAATTTAACCGATAATTTTCCGATACGAGAATAACGAATATTATTTTTTTTATTTAAAAATTAATGATTTAACTGATACTTTACCGATACGGATATCGGAACGTATCGAAAAAATATCAGTATCGAGTATGTATCGAACACGATACGTCACGATTTTTTAGTATCGATGGGAGCTTCATAGTTCACAAATTTTAAAGTATTGAGACTTCATAGTGGTAGAGCATCGAGCTGTGCAAATGTGTATTGTACTATTCTAAAGTAGTTGAAAATAATATAATAAAATAGAATTAAGGCTTAAATATGCTTTTGGTCCCTGCATTTAGGGGTCGTTTGAGTTTTAGTCCCTACAATTGAAAAATCTTTCAAACAGGGACTACACTTTCAGTCAACTTTTAAAAAGGTCCCTGTCTTGACTTTTTAGCTGATGTGTCACTAATTTTGCCATTTGTCACTGACTGTTTGGCCAGGTGGGCGCTGACTAAGCTATTTTAAACTTGAATGGACAAAAATGCCCTTTGGCAATCCTGACTTTCTGAAAATGACGATAATACCCTTATCCCTCTTCTCTTAAAATTAGGTTTTCTTATTCCCAATTGAAATTGGTTCGTCCTCTTTGCTCCGACCCATTCTTCTCCTCTTTGCTTCTTATTTGTTGTTCTTCTTTGTCCGACCCATTCTGTTCTTCTTCTTTGTTCTTCGTTAATTATCGTTTGAACCAAGCTAAGCTATGTCTAGCTCAACCAATTCGTCCAGTCGTTTTTGTTATTCCATTGGAGAAGGTTCGTTTTTGTCACACAATCAAATGCTTCCTTTATGTGATTGCAAGTGTCCCATGGCCATGGTGATGTATATTGCTAAAACACGAAAACACTATGGGAGGAGATTCTGGAGATGTCCAATTTGGCAGGTTCGAAATTAATGAATTTCGTAATTTTATTTCAGGTAGGTTAGGTTAGGTTTCATAGTTGTCTGGTTGATAAATTGATGACATTTTGTTATTTTTGCTGTAGAGAAAACAAACATGTGATCTGTTTGTTTGGGATGATGAATTAATTCCAGGTTCAAGACCCATGGTTGATTCTAGTCGTGCTATATCAAATGTGAATGACAAACAAGTTGATTTTGAAGCTGAGTCAAAATCAATAGTGAAGTGCAACTGTGCTGAAGAAAATGACAAATTGAAGGCAAAGTGGAAGAAGAAATTGAGTGATGAGAAGAAAAAAATATCAATTCTAAAAGTAGTGGTTTTCATAAGTTGGATGTTGTTTTTAGTTTTGTATGCAAAAAAATGATTGAATGTAATTTAGGTTTCTGATGTAGTTTAATTATAGTTGCAAGTTAATTTATGTGTTGTAGTGAAATGGAATGTTTGTAATGTTGTTCTAATTTAATGAATGAATGGAATTTATGTTGGTTACATGTTACATGTCTTTAAGCTTACATGTTTAATTGCTAAAACAGGAAAAATTTGGCCTATAATTTGGCCTGCATTTGGACTCTAATTTGGCCTCTAATTTGGCCTGAATTTGGCCTCTAATTTGGCCTGGCTTTGGCCTGCAATTTGGCCTGGCTTTGGCCTGCAATTTGGCCTGACTCATTACTAAAACAGTGCAAAACAGGCTTAACTAAAACAGGACAAACTCATTACTAAAACAGTGCAAAACATAATTAACAACTTTTAATTGATAACAGGTCAAACATATTACAAAATGCCTTGTGATCAAAGACTTTTAATTGTCACAAAATGCCTTGTAGTCAAGGACTTGTAATTGTCACAAACAGTGCAAACATTCATATTACAAAATGCCTTGTAATCAAGGACTTTTACCACATAACAGTTCAATAAACAAACTACTTCTTAGATTGCAACATTTCCTCCACCAACTTCTTCAACTTCACTGGGTCATCAGATTCCAACACCCTAAGTGTGTTCAAACAAGGACCAACTTTTGCAGGCATATCATCATCAAGTTCTTGTGTCAGACCACCATCACCTTCATCTTCTTCATCTGCAATCTCTATTGGGCAATCTTTGTCTTTTCCAGGCCCATTCATATTCGTTTTCATAATATTCCTGCTACTCCTCCTAACCTTTGTAAGATCAACCTTTGCTTTCTCTATGTTCTCTAGTTTTACCTTTTTGAGTTCAGATGGTTTGACAGGTACAAATGGTTTAACAACAGTATCAACATTTGCAGTTGGTTGGACAAGAATGTTAGTAGGTCCATATGTCTGAAAAAAAGTGTTAATATGTGCAGATGGTTTAATGAAAGTTTTAGCAGATGGATGTGGTTTTGCAGAGGTGGTAACATTTGCAGATGGTTTTATTGCCATGGTATCAGATGGTGTTTTTGCAGGGTTTTTGAAAAGATTTTGGACATTTGTGTTGATATGTGCAGATGGTTTGATAATCAATGATGGGTTAGGCTTAGTAGTGGTAGGCTTGGGGATAGGCTTAGAAGTGGTAGGCTTTGGGCTAGGCTTGGTAGTGGTAGGCTTGGGGCTAGGCTTAGAAGTGGTAGGCTTAGGGCTAGGCTTAGAAGTGGTAGGCTTTGGGCTAGGCTTAGTAGTGGTAGGCTTGGGGTTAGGGTTAGGCTTAGTAGTGGCAGGGTTGGTACTGCCAGGCTTGGTAGTTGCAGGTTGTTTGAAATGTGAATTAACTTTTTTCTTTTTAGTGAGGGGTTCAGAGTCATTACCAGTTCCAGGTACCACTTGTGTTGCTTCAGTTGAATGTTGAATTTGGCCTTCAATTGGTACAGATGTTGATGCTTGAATTGGGCTTGGGACAGAGGTTGATGCTTCAGATTGTTGAACTTGAGCCTTCCTTTTGGGATTCCTCTGATCAAAATTAAAAGGGACAAATATTAAAGTCAGCTAAAAACAAACATAGTCAGATAATAAAGTCAGATAATAAGTAATTAACATTTACCTTCCTTTTTGCTGCTTCAGGATCAATTGTCAGACTCTTACAACCCTTTGCATTGTGCCCAGGTGCATTACATGTTGTACATCTATTGGTATCACCACCTCCATGAACCCTTCTAGACCATTTACCAGGTCTAGGTTCATCACCACCTCTTCTCCTTAGTTTCTTTGGTCTACCTGGTGCTCTCTTGTACAATGGAGGAAGCATTTCTTCATACTCTATCTCTGGCCACATGTCTTGGCCATTGATTGTACTGACATTGTAACTATAGCAAGTCTCATATTTCTGTCTAGAGTACCATTCAGAAACAAAGTCTTCAGGATTTGCATCAATTTTACTCATGGCACTTACAGCATGTCTGCATAGTATACCAACTAACTCCCAAAAATTGCAGGAACATGTCCTTTTAGTCAAGTCAACAGAAAATCTCTTACCTCCACCACCTACAAGCTCTACTTCAAATTCCATATTTATACCCCATGTAGCAAGCCAATTCCCAGCCCCTTCTACTTCTACATTCAACCTTTTCCTAGGCATAGGCATAATATCATGTTGCCATTTACTTAATTTGTTTCTAATAGTAGAAGTCTTATTCATGAGATATGTCCTAATCCACTCACACATTGTTAGTATAGGTTTATCTCTAGCTACTAGGATAGTTGCATTGAAAGCTTCAGATAAGTTGTTCATTAAAACATCACACTTAGGATAAAATGAAAAGGCATGCTTACACCACAATTTAGTAGGCACATTTGATAACCACTCCCAAGCCTTGAAGTCAACCTTCTTCAATTCATTCATCTTTGCTTGCCAAGCCTGGATGTAAGTTGCCTTTGCTGCACCCATCATTAAGTCTCTTATCAGAGTTCCTCCTCCAAACTTCTTCTTGAAGTTGGCATACAAATGTCTCAGGCACAGTCTGTGCTCAACTCTATCAAACATCTCTTCATAAACTTGCATTAATCCCTGCATATTCAAACATAATTAAGAATAAAAAATCAAATATTGAAAGTAATATAACAAATAAAAAAATTTTAAAGTAATATACCTTTTGCTGATCTGAAATAAAAACCCATCTTCTCTCAGTTCCTATATCTTCTAACAGCAAGGTCAAAAACCACCTCCAGGAGTCCTTACATTCATTTTCAACCACCCCAAAAGCAAGAGGAAAATACTGATCATTAGCATCTCTCCCAACTGCTATTAACAAAATCCCTCCATATTGTGTCTTCAAGTGACATCCATCTACCCCAATAAAAGGCCTACAACCTGATAAAAATCCTTGTTTAGTCCCCTCAAAACAAAAATAGAAGCTACTGAATCTTGGTTGGCTAGTTACCAATGTCCTTTCCACATTTATCTTACAAGTGTTGCCCTTAGAAACCCTCCTAAGCTCCTCTGCATACCTCCATAACAAACTATATTGTTTTGCTGCCTCACCCTCTACAATTTCCTTAGCCTTCATCCTAGCCTTCCAGGCTCTGTTAAATGATATTCCAACTGAGTAAGTACTCCTCATCTCTTGCATGATATCTTTGACATTTACCTTATCTGTAACCATCAACGTTTTAACAACACTGTTGGATACCCACTTGGATGTTGCAGATCTATTGTTTAAAGTCCTTGCACATGTGTGGGTCCCATACCATGTCTTTATTTTATAAGTATGTTTTTGACCTACTCTACTGCAGTGAGCAATAAAGCCACAATTATTGACACAGCCAATTCTACACCTAACTTTGTCATTTTTTAAGTACTTTATCTCTCTCCCATTTATCACTGACCACTCTCTAATTGCATCTTTAAACTCCTGTAGTGACTTAAAGTCCATACCATAGTTAAACTCAGTGTCCTTATTCAAGTGGTCCATATTAAATGTTACAGCTTTTGACCCACCTTCTTTGTCAGAATCATCAGGATCATCTGAATTTAGCTCTTCACTCATGTAGTCTTTCTCCCACTCAGGGTCACAAACATTTGACTTATTCTTGGGTGTTTCAGTTTTTTTAGTTGGGGTTGGGTTTTTGTTAGCTCTGTGCTTAACTCTAAATGACTTCCCTTCAACTATGACCCTATTTGTGCCATTCTTAGGTTCAGCATATGGAACTTCAAATCCATCTTCAAATCCCAACCCTCTTTCATCTTCACTGTCATCAAAACTCACACCCTTAGCCTCATCTTCACTACTACTAAAACCATCATCATCTTCAGCACTAGCATCATCATCATCTTCAGCAATCTCATCATCTTTTTCATTATCAGAGGCAACAACAACATTTTTTCCCTTCTCTTTATCTATAACCTGAGAACTATCACACCCTTGACTAGTATTGATACAGTTTGGACCAATTACTAACCCACTAGTTTCACCCACATCATGCTCAACATATATGTTAGCAACACAGCTATTTCTAACAGCATATTCCTTAACTTCAAATGCATCTTCATCTACACTTACTAGCCTAAAATTGATATCTTCTTCAACCATCCACCACAACCTATACCCCTTACTAATTTTCAAGTCATCTTCAACTAAACAACACATCTCATCATAACCCCAGTCATCATCATCCTTAAGTTTAAATATTGCTCTATCCCCCCCTCTGTAACATATAATCCAATCTCTAACAAACTTACCACCATGATGAAAAGCAACAGACCATCTCATGACTGTACAATAAAACATAAACAAAATTATAAAAAAATTATAAATTATTTTTTGTGGTCCCAAAAAAAAAGTACTAATCTAATACTAAACTAATAACATCACATGGGTATGGTCCCTACCAAAACAATGCAGTGAAAACATCGTTATCACTATTCTAATATTGACCTAATTACAAGGCTTAATTTACTATTCTAACATTGCAGTAAACAACAAAACAAACACAAGGCTTATCACTATTCTAACATTGCAGTAAACACCAAAACAAACACAATAAAACATAAAATAGCAGTCGTCTTTATCAATTAGCATCGTTATCAGTAAGCACGAGCATATCCATTTCATTTTTAATTAGCATCGTTATCAGTAAGCACGAACTTAAACCAATAAGTAAGCAAGAAAAACATACCTTCTCGTCCCATAATCGTTTGCTTTAACCAAGAGATTTCGTCTTCGTGTTTCAATTCGAACTCGTTTTCTTCTTCTACAGGTTGAATCGTATCACAATCGCTTCTTCTTCGCAAGCATAAACCCTAAAACGAAATAATCCCTTTTGGTTACTATTTCAGACAATTAACAGTCACAATCACAAGGGTATTATCGTCATTTTCAGAAAGCCAGGATTGCCAAAGGGCATTTTTGTCCATTCAAGTTTAAAATAGCTTAGTCAACGCCCACCTGGCCAAACAGTCAGTGACAAATGGCAAAATTAGTGACACATCAGCTAAAAAGTCAAGCCAGGGACCTTTTTAAAAGTTGACTGAAAGTGTAGTCCCTGTTTGAAAGATTTTTCAATTGTAGGGACTAAAACTCAAACGACCCCTAAGTGCAGGGACCAAAAGCATATTTAAGCCTAGAATTAAAGATAGAAAATCGATAAGTACAATAAACTAAGTTAATCTATGTACACAACAGCAACCAAGTACATAAAAAATATTACACAATATCATTTGAAGTAGAAGCAACCGAAAAATTAAAAATACATCCTTCCATGAGTTGATAAACGACTAATTATTATTTGTCATCAAACTTTTATCAGAGTCGTTGTTTCAATAGAATTGCCAATAACTTGTTAATATATATATATATATATATATATATATATATATATATATATATATATATATATCCGTTTGATATTTCAATATAATAGTTACTCTCTCTCTGCGTCCCAAAATAAACAATTTGTAACTCTTTTACTTAGGGACATGATCCATTAATAAAGTCTTTTTTACCTTAAAAAAAAAAATAAACAATTTGTTTGACCATATGTACAACTTTAATTTTTAATTATTTATTATTTAAAATTATAAAAATTGTATATTTTAAAAGTATTCGTCGAAACAAATCAAACAATATCTCATATTTTAATATTTACATGTACAGATTAGTCAAAAAATATGAATAGTACTCAAAGTCAAAATTAGATAATTTATTTTAGGACGGAGGGAATACATTACATACAACTTTTATTTAATTTATTTCCATAATAAAAACTTATTTAATTTACAAATTTAGTTCAACTAGCTAGAGGCACATATTATTTTGGTCCAAAAAAAAAACTGCACAATATATATACAATCAATATTTTTTTTTTTGACAGAATATACAATCAATATTCAAACACTACAAGAAAAAAGTCACTTTGCAACATTTACATTGCGACCCTTTGATTAAAACCGTCGCAATGTGTTAATTTTAGGATTTTTGCGACGGTTTATGCCACGATTGGTCAACTGTTGCAATTTTTTACTTTCAAAAGTGCTAAATACCCTTTGTTTTCTTTTAGCGCACATTGAAAATTGTTTTTGGCTCCAATACTCATTCCATCAAAACTCACCCACTTACAAAAAAAAAAAAATTAACTCACTCTTACTTAGACAAAACATAGAATAGTAAATCCCTAAAATCCTCACTCGATGTCACTCTCTTCATCGTTCATCTTCTTCAATCATTCTCCAATCTTGTGACAGGAATTAAATAATTAATTATAGTTTAATAGTTTATTTTAAATAATAGTTTATTTTATGTTATTATACTATTTTAGCCTTTATGGTGTTGTATTTAAGAAGCCTTTGTGCTTCATTTGAGAATCAATATTCAAATAAATTATCTTCTTTCTTAAAAACTCTCAATTTCTCTCCATATTTAGCTCTATTTCACCGAATTCCATTTTTTCATTGGAGTTTCTAAATAGAACTAGGATTATTTCGGTTTCCCTAATAATCCAAAGTAACAAATCCGTTACAATTGGTATCTAGAGCCTTCGATTTGGTGCGCTAATGGCTGCAAAATACAAATGTGTGAAAATTTTGAGTGCTATGGAAGTGGAAGAGAAGATGGAATTGGGCTTATGCTTCTTATGCGATGAGCCTTTCACTTTGGAACATCACTTGCTGCACAAAAACATTCGTTTTTCTGTTATGGATGTCGATGAAGAAATGGAACCAGATGGTGAAAGTCTTCCGCCACAGCAGATGAATTTCAGCAGAGATGATGGAGTGGTACAAGATGATGAATCTCTTCAATTGCTTCATGACCGCCGCACTGCAACCCCAACCACACTTCCTCCTACATCACAAGGTATAGACACATTCAACCACAACACAAATGTTCATGAACTAGAAATAGACGAGCAAATTCAAAAAACGCCTAGTTCAACCACAATTCCACCAAAATCTCCATCCCTCACCAATTCAACTATGTTTTCATTTGACTCATTGATGTTCGGTGAAGACAACACTGATAAATTGCAGGGTAAATACAAAACCATGGAAATCAACACGAAGATGGAGCGTCTTGACTAAACCTTGTCTCTCTTAAGTGATCGTCACCACACCCACTATGGTATCCCTATATCGATTCCGGAAATAATTCCACAGCCGGAACCACCAGACAAGGTTGTTGCATCAGTGTTCTCAAGAGACATCCATTGTGCTGCTATTGAGCAGAGTTCGCAGAAGACCACACCAGTTGAGCTCACATTCTGCGCAACAACAATTGATTACCACTTGATTCATAATTTTGAGGTTCCCACTTATGTGATTAATTCTTCCGTTTTTCTTCCTTTATTTTACAACTTCAATCTAACTGTTAGTGATACTGTGACCACCACCTTTGATATCACAACAACCCAATACCCTGTTTGGTGTTCATTTACAAGGTTGTTAACTGCCTCCCATGTGTTTGATGAAATGCCAACACTCCAAGTGGCTGTTTGGAAAGCTATTGCTAGTAGGTGCACTTCCAATAGGCTTGAAGGTTTTGAATTTGAGTTGTCCAAAGAATGGAATAGCATGCATATTGTTCCTCCTAATTACACCTTATCCATCATGATGTATTTGAAATTTTTGAATTTTAAAAGGCAGACTCATTTGATACTTCAAGTGGGTTTATACTCCAACTCATATCTCCAAGTAGATTCCACCAACCATGCTATTATTAGAGAAACTGTTGCTTCTGACCTCAACATAGCTTTTGTTTTCCTCATGCTTCATTTTGATGATTGTTTTGAAGGGATTGGCGTCAATACAATTTTCACTCAATTTACAAAAAAAGAATGGATAGCTTTTGCCAAATCATTTGTCATTGTCTTCAAGCTATGGAGATTGTTGTCCATGTTCAGAATATTTCTTTATGAAGAGGATATTTGGACTCCACAATTATATATCATCACTAAGGAAGTTACTGTAGCAGTGGATGATTGGTTAAAAGCCATTGAAGATATCATTTTATCACACTTTATTATGATGCATAATCATTGTCAACTCTATATTTTGAAGGATAGTGTTGTTGATAAAAGGTTGGAAAGACGCCAATCCCTTCAAAAACAATTATTAGGGAAACCGAAATAGTCCTAGTTCTATTCAAAAACTCCAATAAAAGAATGGAATTCGTTGAAATAGAGCTAAATATGAAGAGAAATTGAGAGTTTTTAAAAAAGAAGATAATTTGTTTGAATATTGATTCGAAGCACAAAGAATTCTTAAATACAACACCATAAAAGCTAAAATAGTATAATAACATAAAATAAACTATTATTTAAAATAAACTATTAAACTATAATTAATTACTTAATTCCTGTGGCAAATCTCTTCACTTAAATCCCTAAATCACCCAATCTCTCCAATCCCTTTATCATTGCCGTCGAGAGAAGTGAGAACTGTGTTGAGCGAAGTGAGAACCCTAGACCGTCAACCCTGAAGGCCTCACTCTTCCTCCGTACTGAACGTCCACATCACACTTCGGTGCTCCGCCGTTCAACCGTAGATTGACTGCTCAATCTATGCTTCTTGTCGCATTGTTTTGTTATCTTCGTCCACCATTTGTCGCATCTTTCTGCCTTATCCTGTTTGTTCAATAAGGTTTACTATGCTAGCATTTGGTCAATCGAGTTTCAGTTCTCAACTCCTCATTAACATTTTAGATTAATTTTTATTTAAATTTTTATTTTATCTAATATGCTTGGGTTTTCCTTTTTCAGCATACTACAGTTGCTACTGCATTTGCTGGTCACTAGGAAGGTAATGATTCTACATACACAGCTTTCAATTTTTATATGAAAATTGTCATTGGCTAATTGATAATTTGAGATTTAAGTTCCTGGTTTTTTCATGATGTTATGCTGTTGTTACGTAATAAATAAAAAATAAAAGATTCATCCACTTAAACTGACCAAAACGTTAATAATTTAACATAGAAGAAATAAATTAGTGGTGGAGATTGAGAGGATTGTTAAGTTAAACCAAGATGACAAAGAAACAGAAAGATTTTAACATTTGGTTTACCATGAAACAATGACTCTCGTTTGCAAGTTTATTTTGTTTTTTTACTTATCCAATGTTGAAGTTTTGTATTTATAAGTCATTAAGATTATGATAAAGGTCAAAGGCATGTACAATTTGTATTTTTTCAGTATATGCAAGTGTCAAACATAAAACTCAAACAATTGCGAGGTTTTGAGTTTGAACTCGCGTGAAGGTGTTCAGATTCATACACATGAAGGCTCCATATTTGTTGAGAAACTTTGATTTCAATAGCATAATTCTACATCGTAACCTTTTATGACATTGTTTATCTCGACCTTTTTCTCTTCTTATTTATGTTATTTGCTTCTTATATTGCAAGTTTTTGCTCATAGAGAAGGTAGACTTTTGGCTTTTGTTTTGCAAATTTGTAATTGTCTAACATGATATGTACTTAAACAATCTCTAAACTGCAGAATGAGTAAGGCAATTCAGAAATTGATTAATTTTATTTTTATCTCTTTTTAATTTAGATTATGATATATTAGCTACTTGTATCATTATGTAACTTGTGATATCTTTATGTACCTTCTATTATGATGGAAATGTATGTGTTCTCATTTCAACTAATTTGATTATTGTGCTTCAAATGACCCTAATGAAGTTGTCAGCCTATTAGAGCATCCACTTGGCGAGATCATTGAACTTGTAATTTTTTGTTGGTTCTCTTGGTATTCAAGTTTATCATGTTCCTTTTTAGTTTGGAAACTTCTCCACATTACTCCTGAAAACATGACTTGTGAGATGCTTATTTTCTAATTAATTATTTGTGTTATCGGGGATATTGTACTTAATATGATTCTAATTCTTTGTGTGTTATTATCGACTTTTTAATCTCTTTCATGTGAATTTATGTTGCTATTTCTTTACTGCACTATTGTGATTTATTTTCTACTATAGTATGTTCTTGTTGCTGCATATTATTCTGGTTTGTGTGCTTCTGCATATTTTGGCACTGCATTTCTGGTTGTTTCACATTTCTGTTTCTGTACGTTTCTGCATTCTCAGTTTGGTTCATGCACATTATTTTTACTACACTGCTATTGTATTATTCAGGAAACTTTTAATGACTACCTGTCTACCTCACTTTAAGCATGAAAGTTTAATGGCTGAATCTGACAACAATACTATGAGAATTGCATTCTTATTGCAAATGCAAAATTCTAGGGAAAATAAGGTAAATTATTTGTGCTGTGGTTGACTGAAAAATATTGAGTTGTGTTACATGTGAGGTAATGACTGAAAAATAAGGTAATGAATCTTTTTATCATTCATGTTTGTGTTAAATGCGTCTTCACTAATTTAAAGCTTTCAGAGTTGTTGAACAAAGGTAGAAAACTATGCTATCTTCATGTTTGCTAAACAGAGGAACAAGTTGCATTCTTATTGCAAATGCAAAATTCTAAAGAAAACCAAGTAAATTGTTTATAATTATTGAGTTGTCTTACATGTATGAGTTCATTTATTTGATGTGCTTAGAAAAGAGATGCCATTATTTTATGTTTGAAGGAACCATTATTTTGTGGATTTATGCCATGCACTTAGTCAATTTGTAGAATTCCATTCGTTTTTTTAAGTACCCTAATATATACTTATGTTTTTTCAGGTAACTGAATAAGAAGATTTAAGAGATGGACGTTCCAGGTCTAGTTAGCACTAATTAAGGATCATGAAGTAACATCACATTCTAGGGAATATTTAGATATTTTGTGAACTTGTTTTGACGTATGTTTTGTATGTTTAGCCGCTCTAGTTATGCTTATGTTTTATAGTTTACACATTAGTTTTTTTCTTTTGGAGTTTCAAGTATTAGATTTTTGATGTATGGATGTTGTCACTATTGAATGGATTATATGAATAAGATTAAGTTATTTATATACTTGTCCATTTTAATTTTTTTACTCATGTATGGTTATTATAACTTATTTAATAAGCCATCAAAATGAATAAAAATAGTTTTGAATTAATGTAAAAAAAAAAAAGAAGTTTGCGACGGTTTTATTACCGTTGCAACCTTTGCTGCAAAATTCAGTGTTATCTAGGAAAAGATATAGGGACGGTTTGTAACCGTTGCAACAATAACTGCGATGGTTGTTGCAACGGTTTTCAAAACCGTTGCAAAGTTCTCTTGCGACACACGAATTTACTACGGTTTGTCAACCGTTGCAGATTTGCAATTGCGACAGTTTTAATTGTTGCAAATTGTAATTTTGACTGTTGCAATGTGCTTATTTTCTTGTAGTGAAAGTCCAAAACAATACAAAATAATGACTACAATTGATTTGAGACATACACAACTCTACAAACGGTGAAATAACTATTTTAGTTTTTTCTTTACTAACTATTTTAGTTATTTATGTGGTACAAAAAAGAGAAATACTTATGAATTAACCATTAAGAAAAAATTGGCCTATATTGATTGAAATTCATATGCATCTCACTAAACATATTTATGTGAAATAAACGTAATATAATGAGATTTATTTAAATATCAATCAATAGAAACGAGAATACAATGAGATTAATTTAAATCTCAACTAGTAGAAACTGAGTTAAGAAAATATCTTATGTACTAATCAAATCACTGCGAAAGAACGACTTTCATAATGGTACCAATCAATATCTTCACCGCTATCTTTCCGGTAGCTTTCATGAAAGAACGCATTTTTTTCCTTTTTGATTCATTATTTTTCAAACTCTCAAGAATCATATTCTTGTAACAAGACACGTGAATACATGACTTTCCATCAGAAGAATCATAATCAAATGCATATGACCATCCTTTAAATTCGTTCCTCTCAACATGCATTTGATTACATTTAGAACAATCCGATGGAACTTCACGACACAATGTCATTATCACGTTTCCATCGTCATTCAAAATGTTTTCTTCGAGATTCAAACAATAAGGATGTAGAGAATATCTTGTTCCGAACAAACGGTTGAAAAAACCTTTTTTCGATTGGTAGAAAAATCCTAACAAATCTTTTCCACAAGCATCACAAAATCCACCTTCTGCTTTATCACGGAACTCAAAATTGCAATTTTTGTAAAATGGATGAACAACATGTTTAACGGGTTCTGCACATTCTTTATGGAGAATGTAATTGCAATTGTTGTCTTCACATTTGTAACTAGATCCATAACCTAGCTCTTTGCAACCACTGCACATGAATGAAGGTACTTCTGAACCATTCAATTGTAATGTGTGTTCATGATCCATTGATGTATATATGTATCTCTTTTGATTTTGTTAAATATTGGTATGAGAGTGTTCAAGATTTAGTTAGTATGTAGATGTTGTATACTAATACTAGTATTGATTTGTATTAAGATGCTTAATGAAACGTATCTATTTATATGCAAAAAGTAAATACATGACTTGTGCATTTCGTAGAGTTGACCGTTTCAGCTTTTTTTTTTGGTGTAAATGAGTTGACATTTTTAAGTGACATTTTCAAAGTTTCTAAAGTGGCATTATTATATGAGATGTCGATGTAGCCATAAATCATATAAATAAATAATAAATATATTAAGAGAAGATACACGTGCAATGTTCAAATTACACCTTTGATATGCAATGTCCAAACTACACATGTTAAGCTCATCTCATAGCCACTAATTATATGAACTATATGTACATAATAATAATAATAATAATAATAATAATAATAATAATAATAATAATAATAATAATGCATGTTATCATCCTAACCCATTTGGATTAGTTCAGTATTGATTTGAAATCTGAAAGTATTATTCTTTTTAAAATTTCAAATTTAATTTTCTTTTATGTTAATTTGGATAAACTAATTTAATTTCTTAAAAAAAACATTGCATGTTACCATCCCAATGATAAGACTTACTAGTAAATTGCATGAACTGTTGTCACTTGTCCATAGAGGGAGAACAAATATGAATTCTCTGGTTACTATAGATAATGATTTATTATTCCAAAAATTAATAATGAATGACTGAAAACTTAAACGATGGTAAAACTAGCTACAACTGGGCGCATTTTTTATTACAGATTCATAAATATCCAACATGCAATAAACTACATAATTAGCACAAGCAAGTGGGCGCATGTTGATTAAGGCATCTATAGCAAAAATAATACACATAAATATCCAACATGCATAATTGCTGATCTTGCATTAACAATGAACACTTCAATTCATTCATACATTTTATTAAACTATCCTTTAAGTAACCAAAATTGACTTTTTTTTAAAAGCCAATAGGAGTAAGAACAAACGATACATTATATATGAAATTAAACCCGAGATATCCCACTTCAAGACTGCCTCCAACCTGAAAAATATAACTAATTATAATTTTCAAATTACTCTCAAAATCAAGACAATCCAGACAACAATTATCACAAGTCAATTTTATAAGAATAAATTAAACAATCTTTCAATTTTATGATAAGTCTCTCTAAAATTAATTGGACAATTTACTATCAAGTGTGTTGAAATGGGGCTGCTGCCCCACAAGACTAACAATTTTAGTTTTTTTTTTATTGAAGAAATTTTTAGTTATTTTGATTTAAAGGAAGTACTTGTTCCCACCTATTGTATAGTAGTATTTTTCCACGAGTCAAACACTAGAATGACAGTGAGTTGTAATATTAAGAGATTGAATTTGACAAACTATTGTGTGGACTATTTGGAAATTTCGAAATGATTTTTATCTTCTAAATGATTTCTAGGTAAAATCGGTTCCCCATATTCCTTTTATGAGTGGGGTATTCACCATATTTTATGCTGAATCTGGTAGAGTTTGTTTCGGTGTTGTGTTAATTAGGTCTCAATGGGTCATAGTCGAAGATTGGAGGCCCTTTAGTTTGTTTTTCCTACCTGTGGTTGATCCTTACTGTTGTGAAATATGAGTTGTGCAAGTATACACAGTCAATTCATAGCAAGGGATAAGAAAGAGTATCGTATCCACATGAATTGTTTAAAGGAAATTCATTCCAAATGCTATTACAATTAGTCGACTTAAGCTTATGAGTGATAAGGTAACAAAACATCATTTGAGAACAGACAATTAAAGTAAATGAAAATTACTGTAAATGGTTTGATGAACAAGTATGTGAATGATGTTGGTACTATGATTTATTTAATTCCGGTTTAATGTCTATGATTGATAAGTGGTGGCAAGACTTCTGTGAGTAATGTTTGTCTTGTGGTGTATGTCTACAACGTTATATTATGAAATGGAGGATAATTTCCACTCTAAAAAGCATGATGTGACCGAATTTGGAGAAATCATTGTACATTGTAGGAGACTTTTCTCTTCTTGTTGAGGATTTTAAGGTGTTGGCTTTATTTGCTAAAATAAGCCTAAGTCCATGATGTGGAGCATGATGTGTGCACATCAGGATCCACACCTGGACGCCCTAAACACACGTTTTTCTGTTATTATTTTGCGTGTAATCTTCTGAAAGATTTGATTAAAAGATAATATCTCGTCTACTTGCGCGCCAAGAAACGTGTGTTTCCAGAATCTACAGAAGAAGGTTGATGTACTACTTGTTCCTAAAGATATGATTTAAAATATATTTTGTGAAGATTGCTTCAAAAATATAAAAGATTTGGTTCAAGTATATCTTTCTGTTTCAAGGAGTTTGTTACAGCAAATATATTTATGGAAGGAATATTTGGTGCAAATATATTTTGTGGAAAATATATTTTGCCTTAAAAAGATTTGTTTTATTTCAAACAAATATTTTATCCATGTCTTTGGAAAAGATTTGTTTGTTATATTAAGATTTAATTGTTTCAAGAAAAACAAAAAACATCTGAAGTCAATCCTTTGAAGATTATCTCAAGACTATTTTCCTATATAAAGGGGTTTGATCTCAACAACAAAGTACTCGAAGAAAAACATTGAAGATCTTTAGAATTCTTGAGTCTTAGTATTGTTCTTTGTTATTTGTGAGCCTTCACTTGGATCATGTTTTGATACAAGTAAGGACTGAGTTTAATAGAGTTGTAATCTCTAGTTATCTTCTCCAAAGCTTTGAAGTACGGAGCAAGGTTGTTTAATTGTCTAACACTCAAAACCTTTAGGTACGAGTGTGTAGTTTGTCTAGGAGTGTGTCTCCAAACTGAGTTTGTTTATTAAATCCTTACTGGGTAAGGTTGAGGGGGAGTGAGCAGAGGTTCTCATATCTAGGAGTTCCTAGGTAGAATTAGCACGGGTAGTGATTAAGTGATAAGTTGTAAACGGAGGAGTTTAGCTTTGAATTGATACTACCATAGTGGATTCATCCCTGGATTGGTATCCTCCAGAATAGGGCTTGTTATAAGTGCCGAACTGGGTTAACAAACTCTGTATGTTTATTGTTTTCTGCACTTTATATTGTTTCCTTGTTCATCAAGTTCAGTATGTCCACGATGTTGGCACATTAGGCTACACATCAGACTATTCCTAAGGTGCACACATTGTGCTGCACATCTGACACTTGCCACCAGAATTTCACTTCTTTTTATCCTAACTCCAGTTTTAAGTTCATTAGGCAACAAACAAATGAGTTTGCTCATAGCTTTGTTAAGGCGGCCACATATGTAATTAGTCTCCAAATTTTGATTAACATACCACATTGTATTGACCACTTATTGATTAATGAAATGCTATAAATTTATTTCCTTAAAAAAAATCAATAAAGTACCAAAAATCCAAAAAAAAAAAAGCACCAGAAGTACTCAACAATAATAAAAATAAAACTACGAATAAAAGCACAAAAAAAACACCAAAAAGTAAGAAACTACCATAACCACTAAAACGAATTTGTTGAATTAAATGTATCACTTGTATTGATCACTAAAAAAGAACATCTTTCACAATATAACTAACCACTATGAAAACTACCCTTCCGGTAACTTTCATGAAAGAAAGCATTCTTCTCCTTTTTGACCTAGTAGTAGTCTTCACGTTATTCAAACAACTCTCAATAATCATATTCTTGTAGCAAGACACATGAATACATGACTTTCCATTAGAAGAATCAAATACATATGACCAACCTTCAAATTGGTCCCTCACAACTTGCCTTTGATCACATCTTAATATTAGACATCTTTAACATGCACTTAGGGTATTTTTTTACAAGTGTCAATCTATGAAGCCCTCCACATCATATATTCCTTTTCACAACAATCCAAATTTTTAGCCCTTTTTAGCCAACAATTCAAATTCAACCAATTGAGAGAAGAGATATGTGGTTTGGGCTTTTATTGACCCGACCCAATATTTACCCTACCCGAAATCCATGAGAACCATCAGGAAAGGAATCAATTCTTTCTCCTTCAATCCTTTTCATTTTCACAGTCAATGCTCTGCACACCAGCGAAAAAGGGGATTCCCTTTTCATCTTCTCCCACAAATTGCATTCTCCCTAGGTAAACTTTCATCAATTTTGCCTAAAGCTTTGTGGAATCTTATTTTTAAAAAAGAATATCAACCCAATTTGAAGCTAATCTTCTATCACAATTTCAAATAAGCATCTCTCCATTACCCTTTTGTATCATTAATCAACAAATTTCAATTTGATTCCTTTGTTACCTCTGAGTTCTTTCCATTACCAGGATTATCAACACAGAGGATTGAGAATCTGCAATATTATATGTAAGTTTCACTTTCAATTTCAAATATTAGGTTCTGTCTATAAATAGGGGAATGGGAATGGCTTTAAGAATTGCTCACACCACAATCTAATCTCTTATTATTTCACTTTTTCAAAATGGCTTTGTCAACACTTTCAAAAACTTTTGACAAAATTTCTGAAATTAATGATTCAAAATCCTCTTGGAATGTCAAAGCAAAAATTATTAGATTGTGGGTTGTGAAAGACTTCAACAGAAATGATTTGCCATTTTCAGTTGAAATGGTGTTAATGGATGCTGAGGTTTGTTTCTTTGCAATAATACGAATTTCATACTTTGGTATCATAATCACTTTATTTATCTCATGTATTCTTTGAGGTGTTATAAAAGAATTTCAATATGAGGTTTACATTGTTTGGTATCATAATCACTTTTTATATCCATTCACACAAGTCAGTAACACACCATGTTATATTCCACAGACCCATTTTATGCAATATTCACTCTTTTAATTGATATTTTACCCATTTCTTATTTCTTAGGTTTTATTATATCAATCTACTTAAGACCCAATTATATTGGGCATTAGAATTCTCAATTGGCCTTATATTAAGTACTTGAAATGGCCTTTGTATTTTGTAGTGGGCTTAACGATGAGTATCCATTTTGTATTATGTTGTTAAGTGCCCTTTTTGTTAAACTACTGATTATTGTAATATGGCCAAATATGGTCTTCTTAATTGAAGTTAATTTTTATATATCAAGTTCAATTATTTAACTTTTATTTTTTATATTATTTAACTTTGAGTTTCCAAATAATAATAACACAACTGATGTTTTATTATAAGTAGATTCAAAATAATAATATATTTGGTTACCTTTAAAAAGAGTCAAAATAATAATATCCTAGGTACCAGTTTATGTTTTATTTAAAAACTTAGGGGGGGGGAGTGTATAATCAGGTATAAAAAAATACAACTTATGGACTCTAGGCTCATGCAAAAAAACTTTCTATGGAGATGGATGATCATACTTCCAAGATATCAAGGTTTAGAAGAATGGCTATTAGAAAGAAAAAGAAAAATGAAAATATCAATTCATCATCAGAACGTGTGGTATGTACCAGGCATGAAAAGCAATCTGATGAGTGTGGGTCAATTGATTGAGAAAGGTTTTTCAGTTACTATGAAAGACAATCTTCTGAAGCTATATGACGGTAATCAGAAGCTGATTATGGAGTCAGAACAGGGAAGGAACAGAACATTCAAGGTGAATGTTAGAACTGCAGATTCTGAATGTCTTAGTGCAACAAGTGTTGAGAAGGATAGTGAGCTGTGGCACAGAAGATTTGGTCATCTGAATTTCAGAAGCTTGGGGCATCTGAAGTCAAAGAATCTGGTACATGGAATTCCTATAATCAAGAAGCCTGAAAAATCATGCGAGGTGTGCATGAAAGGGAAGCAACCAAGACTGCCGTTTGCATCAGAAGTAGCTCCAAGAGCAAAACATGCCTTGGGAGTAGTACATTCTGATGTGTGTGGACCATTTCCAGTACCTTCACTTGGAGGAAACAAGTATTTTGTATCTTTTGTTGATGAATTCACAAGGATGACATGGGTAACACTCATCAAGTTCAAGCATGAAGTGTTTGCTGCGTTTCAGAAGTTCAAGGTGAAGGCTGAGAAACAGAGTGGTCAGAAGCTGAAGATTCTCAGAACTGATGGTGGTGGTGAGTTTAATTCTAATGAGTTTAAAACTTTCTGTGAGGAGAATGGAATTGAGCATGAGGTTACAGCTCCTTATACTCCTCAACACAATGGTCTTGCTGAGAGAAGAAATCGTACTTTGCTTGATATGGTGAGAAGCATGCTGAAAGAGAAGAAGCTTCCTCATCACTTATGGGGAGAAGCTGTTGCCACTGCAACATATGTGCTCAACAGATGTCCAACGAAGAAGCTGAAGGAAATAGTTCCTATTCAGAAGTGGACTGGAGAGAAGCAAATTGTTAGTCATCTGAAGGTGTTTGGATTTGTATGCTATAAACATGTTCCAGAAGCCAGAAGACAGAAGCTGGATGATAGAAGCAAAGTAATGTTACTGGTGGGGTACCACAGTACAGGTGCGTACAAGCTTTATTGTCCAGAGACTAATAAAATTGAATTCAGCAGAGACGTCATTGTGAAGGAATCTGAAACTTGGGATTGGAACAAGTCTCAATCAAATTCTGATGTGAGAATCTCTGAGGATGGCTCTGAAGGAGAGTCAGAATCTGAAGGCTCTGAAGATGATTCAGAAGATGGAGATGACTCTGATGGTGATTCTGAGTCTGATGGTGATTCTGAATCTGACTCTGACTCTGAAGGCAATTCTGAAGATCAGAATTCTGAAGCCAACTCTGAAGCTCAGAATTTTGAAGCCAACTCTGAAGCTCAGAATTCTGAAGCCAACTCTGAAGCTCAGAATTCTGAAGCCAACTACGAAGCTCAGAATTCTGAAGCCAACTCTGAAGCTCAGAATTCTGAAGCCAAGTCTGAAGCCCAGAATTCTGAAGCCAATTCTACACCTCAGAATTCTGAAGCCAATTCTGAAGCTCAGAATTCTGAAGCCAATTCTGAATGTCAGAATTCTGAAGCCAATTCTGAAGGTCAGAATTCTAAAGCCAATTCTGAAGGTCAGAATTCTGAAGCCAATTCTGAAGGTCAGAATTCTGAAGCAAACTCTGAAGGTCAGAATTCTGAAGAAAGAATTTCTGAAGGTGTTCAGAGGCTACAGAGAATCAGAAACATCCCAAGAAGATTTGCAGGATTTGAAATGTTGCAAGACACTGAAGTAGACTCTGAGGGAGAAATTAATTGAATTGCAAGACTCTTATGGCTAATTAAAAAAATGATGTAGAGACTTTTTATTAATTATGGTGATTACTTCACCTTATTGTTTATCAAATGTATTAGACCTTATTATTATATTATTTCTATATGCTATGTCACTAACTTATTTAATTATGGTATGATGTGTTAAGTAAGAAGACCATACTTTTATTTTCATGTTCTATATTATGGAGACTTTGTTTAATGTAATTAATGGAATGAGGAACCAATTTACACACAGAATATTATTAACATATTTGACTAGAAGACAATATTTAGTAAAGAATCAACTCTCCAAAATATGACATAGTACTCACGTTTTTGGTTGAGCACAAGATGACATATACATAGAGAAATTTTTAATAGAGAATATTTTGGAAGGATTCCTTTACCATCTTACTTTTCTATCATTCCTTCATTATTTACTATCTTTTTTTCACATGGCTCAACCATACCCAAAAGCATATCTTACATATCTCTACAAAAAGAATATTTTGAAGTCAAACAACTCCATAACAATTCACTATAAAACAAAGAATATAAATATGTTCAATCACTATCACAAGTAGTTGGAATCTATACTATATGGAAAGTAGTAAATAGTCAATGGCACAAAACCATATCCTCCACCGAAAAATAAAAAAAAAAAAAACCCACAAAATGACACAAGTTCTACCTCCAAATTTCACAACAAGCATATTAATTTGCCATAAGAAAAAGTAACTTATCTCATGCAAAAAAACTTTCTATGGAGATGGATGATCATACTTCCAAGATATCAAGGTTTAGAAGAATGGCTATTAGAAAGAAAAAGAAAAATGAAAATATCAATTCATCATCAGGTTATATTATGATTTTCTTTATATTAGTGTTTTAAGGTGTTTTCATTTAATATTAGCTTACATTCTAACTTCCATGATAACTAATTTGTTACTACAAATTTCAGAAAATGTGTCTCCAACAAATATCATGCCAACCATTAATTCATACATAACTATTGATTCATGCAATGAAGGTAAGGCATAACTTTAGTTCATATTGGTTTTTTAAATTATTCTAATGTCAAAGTTACAAAAATAAAAATGTCATATTTCTTTCAATTGAGATTAATTTTTTCTAAAATAATTTTTATATAGACATTGCTAAATTTCGGAATTCAACCATTTCAAATGGAGTTGATAGCACTCAATTGAAATCAACCGGTGGAAAAAGAAAGGCTAACAGGATTCCTTTGTCACCTTTAAATACAGGTAATATTCTTAGTTAAAAATATTATTTTCCATTAGATTATACAATGTATTAATGGAACATATTTTTTATCATTCCTTCATTATTTACTATATTTCTTTTTTCAGATGGCTCAACCATACCCAAAACCATAACACAAACATGTGATAGTAACATTTCAGTTAAAAGAGCAAAAAATCCTAATCATGTCAAATTCACTCCAATTTCTAACGTGTTTTCTAATATTCAAAATTCAAGTGGAGAATCATCACAAAATGGAAATGCAAGACATGGACAATCAGGTTATTTGTTTATTTTCAATGTAATGTATTACAAGTTTGATATTTAACCATGAGTGTTTCTTTTATTTTTATTACTTTCATTTAGGTTGGTTATTGTTTTAAATATCATACTCTAAAATAAAAAAATATCAAATACTTATTGAGCATAATTTTTTCAGGAAAATCTAATTTCGATTCATGTGAAGTTATTAATTCCTTAGAGGATGTTTTAAAAAAGAAACCTGCACCTAAGACAAGAAAGAGAAGCATATATATTGGTGTCAAAAGATTGGACTTTGATGATATCCATCTATCTAATGGTATGTATGAATAGATATAGTTATATTGTGTACTTAAATTTATCCTCTATTAATATGTACTCATAAATTCTATAATTTTATTGCGGCAGAAAACTCTAATGGTGACCATACAAAAATTGTTTTTAAAGCTAACATGTATGAAGATGCTGAAAAAGCAGGTATATATTGAAACTCATATAATATTTGTTATAATAATTATTTCTTTATGTCAATAGTTTTTTTACTACAAATTTATGTATAGAGTGCGTCAATTTTGGTCAACCGGAGTTTACTTGCATATATTGTCATGCCGAATTATGGTTTGAAGAAAGAGCAGATAAAACACAGCGTGTCCATAACGCAGATTTTTCTATTTGCTGTCAAAAAGGTCAAGTTGAACTACCACTTCTTAAAAGACCACCAAAATTGCTCTTATCGTTAATAAGAGGAACTGATCGTAGAAGCAAACATTTCAAGGAAAATATAAGGACCTACAACAGCATGTTTGCATTTACATCAATGGGTGGTAGAATTCAAAATAAAATTAATAATGGTAGAGGTCCTCCGCAGTTTATTTTGGGTGGTCAGAATTATCATAGAATTGGAACTTTGCTTCCACAAGAAGGAACCGTCCCCAAATTTGCTCAGCTATACATTTATGATACACAAAATGAAGAAAATAATAGAGCTTCTCATTTTAGGTATGATCGTTTAACTTAATCCTATCACCAATTTATTGTTTATATATGCAGATTATCTATCAATCAAAATAAAATTAATATTGTTGCTTATAAATTTAGGTCTGAAAATGATTCAACTAACATTGACATGTCGTTAGTTCGAGACCTTAAAGAAATGATTGATGATCATAATGAAGTAGCTAAATCATTTAGAAGGGTTAGAGATTTGCTTCAATCAGGAAACCAACCTAAACTATCCCTTAGATTGTTTAGAAAAAGAAATAATGATTCAAGAATGCACAATATTCCCACAGCTGATGAGGTTGCAGGTGTTATTGTCGGCGATTTTGACAGTTCTGACATTGGAAGAGATGTTGTTGTTCATGATAAAACTTATGGTTTGATCAGGATTCACGAAACACACGTGTTATTTTTGCCGCTTCAATATCCCTTAGTGTTTCCTTTTGGTGAAAATGGTTGGGAACCTAATATTCCTTTGAGAGAAGGATCAACGAGAAAAAATAATAGAGTTACAATACGGGAATTTATGGCATTTAGAATTCAAGAAAGAGAAGTTGAATTTGGGAACATTTTGTTCGCCAAAAGGTTGTTTCAGCAATATTTGGTTGATTGTTACACCATGATCGAAGCACAACGTCTTTCATTTGCTAGAGAAAATCAAGATAAGATTAGAAATGATATTCTTTCTGGTTTACAAGAGGCAGTTGAAAAAGGAGATATGCTACCATCATCAGTTGGCAAGAGCGTCATCCTACCGGATTCTTTTACAGGTGGCCCTAGGTATATGTTTAACAACAGTCAAGATGCAATGGGTATTTGTAAAAGATTTGGTTATCCAGATTTGTTCATTACAGTAACATGTAATTCAAATTGGAGTGAAATAAAGGACTTTGTCACCCCAAGGGGTCTTACTGCATCAGACCGACCAGATATTGTTTGTAGAGTATTTAAAATGAAGTTAGACGAAATGATGTCTGATTTCAAAAAGAAAGAAATTTTTGGCAAAGTAATTGCAGGCAAGTATATATTATTTATTTTATTAATTTAATAATTTCACATATTTACATGTATTTTTACTTATAACACTCTACAAAATTGTACATTGTAGGAATGTACACTGTTGAGTTTCAAAAAAGAGGACTTCCACATGCACACATTTTGTTGTGGTTAGATGCTGAAAACAAGTTGAATAAAGTCAGAGATATTGACAAGGTAATATCAGCTGAAATCCCTCATCCAAAATTATATCCAAAGTTGCATGGTTGTGTTTCATCATTCATGATTCATGGACCATGTGGGCCCGGACATTATGATTCACCTTGCATGAAAGGTCCAATATGCTCAAAATACTTTCCAAAGAAACATCAATCGGCTACTTTAATAGATGATGATGGTTATCCATCTTATAGACGCCGTAATACTGGGGTGTTTGTTACAAAAGGTAAGGCTAGGTTAGATAACAGCAATGTTGTTCCTTACAATCCATATTTGCTGATGAGGTATCAAGGTCATGTCAATGTAGAATATTGCAATAAATCCAATGCAATTAAGTATCTTTTTAAATATGTCAACAAAGGGCCTGATAGATCAAATGTAAAGATAGTAAATGGGGAAAAAGTTTCATCGAAATCTGAACCTGTTGATGAAATCCAAAGGTATTATGATTGCCGATATTTATCCCCATCCGAGGCAGCTTGGAGAATTTTTGCATTTGACATTCACCAAAAGTTTCCTGCAGTCATTAGGCTTTGTGTGCATTTACCAAATGAACAATCAATCAATTACAAGGAGAATCAAAAGCTCAAGAATGTTGTCAAATACAATGAGTTCATGGGATCGTTGTTTCTTGCTTGGTTTAAGGCAAATCAACAATATGAAGAAGGACGCAATCTAACATATGCTGAGTTTCCGTCGAAGTTCACTTACTTCGAAAAAGATAGAATGTGGCAACCAAGAAAATCAGGATATAGCATTGGTAGGCTCACATATGTTCCGGTTGGTGCAGGGGAATTGTATTACTTGAGGATTTTGTTGACATTGCAAAGAGGTTGCACTTCATACGAAAGTGTTAGAACTGTTAAGGGTGTATTATGTGATAGCTTTCAAGATGCATGTTATGCATTAGATTTATTGCAAAATGACAAAGAATTCATTGATGCTATCATAGAAACAAGTCATTTAGGATCTGGTTTTGAAATGAGAGCTTTGTTCGTTAGGTTGTTGATAATGGGTACAATGACCAAACCAGTTGAAGTGTGGAATGCAAGTTGGAGATTGTTATCGGAAGGAATCATTTACCATAGAAGAAAGGCTCTAAACATGCCAGGTATATCAACTAATATATTTAACTTTTTAACATCAATCAATATATATTAATTCTAAAATAACCTTATTTTATATACTTATATTATGTAGGATTACAAATAAATGATGAAGAATTGAAAAATCTTTGTCTCATGGAGATTGACAAATTATTGATGGCAAATGGAAAATATCTCAAAGACTATAAATCCATGCCTGCTGTTCAATATGCAGATGTTTTGAACTTTCAAAATAAATTGATTGCAGATGAACTTAATTTTGATAGAGTTGAGTTGGCTACACTTCATGGCAAGCTAATTGGTTTGTTGACAGAAGAGCAACACAATGTGTATAATCAAATTATGCAATCAGTTTTGAATGGTGATGGACAATTCTATTTCTTATACGGATATGGTGGAACTGGCAAAACTTTCTTGTGGAAAACCCTGTCTGCTGCTCTTAGAGCTCAAGGTAAGATTGTCTTAAATGTTGCTTCCAGTGGCATTGCATCTTTACTTTTACCAAATGGTAAGACTGCTCATTCAACCTTTTGCATTCCTTTGCAACTTAATGATAAATCAAGTTGCAATATCAAACAACAAACACCTAGAGCCGCACTTTTAAGAGAAGCAAGTTTGATAATATGGGATGAAGCCCCCATGATGAATCGATATTGCTTTGAAGCATTTGATCGTACTATGAGAGATGTAATGAGAGTCAATGATGAACAAAACAATAACCGTCCTTTTGGTGGCAAAGTTGTTGTATTGGGTGGTGACTTTCGGCAAATTTTGCCTGTTGTTAGAAAGGGATCAAGAGGAGCAATAATAAGGGCAACGGTGAGTTCTTCTAAGCTATGGAAGACAGTCAAAGTACTCAGGTTAACGAAAAACATGCGTTTGAATGGTGATAGCACAAGTCAATCATATGACGAAATCAAAAAATTTGCAGATTGGATTTTGAATATTGGTGACGGTATTATGGACGCAGATGAAGATGGTGTCACAAATATTGAAATTCCTAATCAATTGTGCATACTTGAAGGTATTGATCCTTTACTTTCTCTAATTGATTTTGTGTATCCAAACATTGTTTTGAATTTTAAAAATACAAATCAATTTGAAGACCAAGCAATCCTTTGCCCAACATTGGAGGTTGTTGAAAAAGTCAATGATTTTGTGTTGTCTTTAATTCCCGGTGAGTCAAAAGAATATTTAAGTGCCGATACACCTTGCAAGTCTGATGAGGAACATCCAGTTCAAGGTGATTGGTTTACATCAGAGTTTTTAAATGATATTAAGTGTTCCGGTATCCCAAATCACCGTTTGACGTTGAAAGTTGGGGTTCCTATCATGCTAATGAGGAATATTGATCAGGCAAAAGGACTGTGTAATGGTACAAGAATGCAGGTAGATCATTTAGGAAAGCATATTATTTCAGCTACTGTTATAGCTGGAAAAAATATAGGTGACAAGGTAGTTATTCCTAGAATGGATTTGGTACCAACAGATTCTGGCTTACCTTTTAAGTTCCAGCGAAGACAATTTCCCATATGCTTATGTTTTGCAATGACTATAAACAAGTCTCAAGGACAGTCTCTTTCAAAGGTCGGATTGTATTTACCCCGACCTGTTTTTACACACGGCCAACTTTATGTTGCTGTTTCAAGAGTTACAACTACAAAAGGTTTGAAGATGTTAATTATAGATGAGGACGGAAAACCTTGCAACACCACTCAGAATGTTGTGTTTCCTGAAGTTTTTGAACATCTATAGGTGTGTCATCATAATTATTATTATTGTTATATTTATTATTAATGCAATTTATATTGGGCCGTTTTTTCATGTAATTATTAACTATTATTTCTTCTTCTTTTTTTTTCAGAAAAATCGGATCTATAATGGACAAATGATTATTTTGGTACGATTTAATTTGTAGTTTATAATTTTGTAAGTTTGAACTTTTGTGAGATGTAATAGTGTATTGAACTTTGACTATTTTATATGGGTTTTGTTCCTAGCTTTGTTAGTTTTTTCGTTATGGAGTTGGTCTGTTTTGTGTTTAGCACCTTCTTCCTTAATTGTGTAACGTACTTCCTCATCGGGGTATAGCTTATGCCTTATTGAGTGGTTTATAATGTAATTTGCTGTTTCAAAAAAAAGTAATTTATTGCAATTTATAAGATGCAGAATTGTTGCTTATTTTTAGTATGCTTAACGATATCTCTACGAATTGATTTTTTTTAATTGTCCACAAACAATCCTTTTTTTTTCAACATAAAAACCTACCCAAATATTAATTACCTGTTTACAAATTTAATAACCTGCAGAGTACCGTATATTATTTGTTAACAAAATAATTAACATAATATAGAAGATGATTGAATAAGAAAATAAAAAGTCATTTTCCAAAGGGGAGTACATGAGCAATTAAAGCAAGAATATTCTCTTAATGCACTTAGTCATATGAAAGATAGCAATTTTCCAAAGAGCAGTACATGAGCAATTAAAGCAACGAGCTGAGGCCCAATGGACTGTCATATGAAAGACCAAGCTATTTTGTTGACCCGATGTTGTATGAAGAGAATCAGGGATTAGGGTTTCATATCTTATTTCCTACATCTCGGTAGGGTCACGCCTCTACTATTTGGGACTGTCGAACCATGGCTGCTTCAAGCTCAAAAAGGTCAGTTTCAAATCATCATATTTTCAGTTAAACATAGTAAAGCCTAAATTAATTGCTGTATTATTAAAATTTCGAAATTAGTGGAAAAAATAGTGACTATTTCGAATTTTTAGGTACAGAATCAGAAATTTATGACTTTAAATTAGTAATTAATAGTACTTATGCAATGACTTATGCAATGTTAGTGTTAATATTGGTCTGTAATATTATTATCACAATGACTTATGCAATGCTATGTTTTTAGAATACTTTATCATTGTTAAAGAATATGTTTTGATTCTTAGTTCATTGTCTGATTCTTTATATGATTGAGTTAGGAACTGTTAGGTTTGAGACACATGCATGTGAATTTTGTACTCCAAAGAGATTGCTACCCATAAACAAAGCAAAGACAAAAGTGAATAATATCAAGTACACTCATTCATATTTTTTATTGTAAGTTTTAACTTTTGTATCTATTAAAGTAAAATTGTCACATAGTAGATCACTAAAAGAAGAAAATAAATCTTGTGATCATTGCAAGCTATAAAATTTTCAATAAAAATTTTCAAACACAAATTTTTCGATTGGGCCCTCATTTATTTATTTTTCTTGAATATGAAATGTTATCTTATGAGACACATGCAGAAGTTATTAAATTCACGCTACAGGTTAAAGTCACTTTTCATTCATTTTGCCTTTTGAAATTTTTCTTGGACCACAAAAATTAGGTTTATATATGCCTTTTCATTAATATTCTGTCACAAAATCCAAAACCATATGCAATGTTTCATCAAAATAGTATTCAAATATATAGAATCTTATTTAAGCATCTCAAAACAAACCAAGATTAAGCTATATATTCAATGTCAAATTCAAATAAGCATCTCACCATTACCTGATTTTATCATTTATTGAGAAAATCAATTTGATTCCTATATAATGTTTCATCAAAATAGGCTTCAAATTATTAGAATCTTATTTAAGCATCTCAAAACAAACCAAGTTTAAGCTATGAATTCAATGACAAATTCAAATAAGAATCTCACCATTACCTTATTGTATCATTTATTGAGAACATCAATTTGATTCCTCATTGACATGTAGTGATCGATCCATTTCAACCAATTTTAATAACAAATTGTACATTATTTTCAAATTTTCAAATATTATATTGATATGTAACTTTCATTCATTATTTCAATTTAAATTTTATAGATTCCATGAATACTTCGATCAATGAAATTATGTATATAAATAGGCAACTTGGAAGAGGAATAAGAATTGCTCATATCACAATATAATTTATTATTATTTGAATTTTCCAAAATGGCTTTTTCAAAAACTTCCACTCCAATGACCAATATTCAAATTCCTCATGCACTTTGCATTCTTGAAGGGAATGATCCTTTACATTCTCTGATTGATTTTGTTTTTCCAAACAACCCAAATGATTTTCATAACCATGCCATCCTTTCTCCAACATTCGAGATTGTTGAAAAACTAAATGATTTTGTGTTGTCTTTATTTCCTGGTCAGTCAAAAGTTTATCTAAGTTCGGATACACCTTTCACAATTGATGAGGAACATGAACTTGAAGCTGATTTGTGTAGATCACAACTTTTAAATGATATTAAGTCCTCTGAGATACCAAAATACCGTTTGAAATTAAAAGTTGGTGTTCCTATCATGTTGCTAAGGAATTTAGATAACACAAAAGGATTGTCAATTGGTACAAGAATGAAGGTAGATAATCTTGGAAATCACTTTATCACAGCTACCGTTATAGATGGTAAAAATATTGGTGAGAAGGTAGTTATTCCTAAAATTGATATGGTGCCCAAAGATTCTGGTTTACCTTTTAAGTTTCAAAGAAGACAATTTCCTGTATGCTTATGTTTTGCAATGACTATGAAGAAGTCTCAAGGACTTTCGTTTTCAAAAGTTGGATTGTATTTACCTTGCTCTGTTTCTACACTCGGTCATGTTCATGTTTCAACAGCTAGACTTTCCACCACAAACGATTTGAAGCTCTTAATTTTGGATGATGAGGGAAAACCTTGCAACACAACTCGCAACGTTGTATTTCCTGAAGGTTTTTATTAGTTGAACTATTCCACAGATTGTTAAGGTATATTTTGAAATTTTAGATTTTGTTAAAGTATTGACAAATCTGCTTATTATTATTATTATTATTATTATTATTATTATTATTATTATTATTATTATTATTATTATTATATGTTTTCATATTTATATTAATTTCCGTATATTAATAGAAGAAGAAGACATTTAAATTATTATTAGTAACCATAATTTTGTTGTCTTTTTTTTTTTACAGGAAATCGGCATCTCTGTTGTTCTCATGAATGTGTTGCTTGCATTTCATCTCCTGTATTATGTCTTAAATTATCCTACATAATGTCTCTTCACCAGTGGCAGTGCAATATATATTTCAATTTTATGTTTCAATTTTAATTTATTATATAAGCAGTCAACTATAAATTATGAACCTATGTGCTCAGTGATAATTGTATGTCGTGTATGACTTAATATAATATATGAAGTTCCTAAATTTTCTTGATTTTTCAAAAGTTTCTTTTAGTAATAATTATTTTTGTAGTTTAATATAAATGAATAAACATGTGTAAAAAACCCAATTCAGTAGTAATGTAAATTGGGAGTAAATTAAATGTCATAATGTTTTATACTTCATAATTTCAGTACTCTATCAAAATAGCACAAAAAAAATTAAATTCAAGTTAAATCAATAAGTTTTGTGAATTTTGTAGGAACAACAAAAATAATTTCAAACAATGGAAATAAGGTGTAACAAAATTGTACGAAAATTTCTGTAGGAGCCCGTGCAATGCACGGGTTTTGTAACTAGTTTAGAACAATTTGATGGAACTTCATGACACAATGTCATTATCAAATTTCCATTGTCATGTGAAATAATATGTTGCAGATTCAAACAACAAGGATGTAAAGCATATCCTGTTTTGGAACAAACATAGAAAAAACCTAACAGATATTTTCCACAGGCATTACAAAATCCAACTTCTTCTACTTTATCATTCTGATGAAACTCAAATTTGTTGTTTTGTAAAAAAGGATGAATGGTTGGTATAACACATTCTGCACATTCTTTATGGAACACGTCACTGCAATTTTTGTTTTCACAAATGTAACTAGATCCAAAACCTTGCTCTTTGCAACCACTGCATGTGAATGAAGGTGCTTCTGAAACGTTTAGTTGAAATGTGTGTTGATGATCCATTGATGTATATTTCTTGACTTTTTGTTAAATATCGGTATATATGAGTGTTCAAGATTTAGCTAGCTTGGTATGTAGATGTTGTATACTATTGATTTGTATTAAAATGCTTTATGAAACATTTCTATTTATATGCAAAAAAGTGTGTCTTTCCTAGAGTTGACCCTTTCTACCAAGGTTTTAAAAACCGGTCCGCGACCACGAAAACGGCCGCGACAAAACAGTTTTGATAGGTGCCGATAACGTTACCGTTATCACAATATTTTTTATTAAAGAACAAATTGTGATTAATTCACACCGCGACGACCGTAATTAGCGTCATAAAACCTGTACCAACCGAAATCGCGAAAATCTTTACGTAACCGAGATGCGACCGCGACCGTTTTTTAAAACCTTGCTTTCTACTGTGACATTTTCAAATTTTTCTGCATTGACATTTTTATAAGATGTTGAGTTGAAATCACAACTGAATAAAGAAAGACATATGGTTGTAATAAATTACTAAAGCCACTACTGACTAATGCATGTTACCATCCCTAAAGGGGAGACTTGGTAAATTGCATGACCTGTTGTCAATAGAGTTAGTACTATAGATAATGAGGCCAATGCTACAATGACCATCTCTTCAAGTGGTCTACTATGGATAAGTGATTAATTCTATTATAACGAATATACATTTTATAAAATTTACAGTTGGATTGAAAATTCATATCATATAGATCATCCATAAAATAATCTAGAAAAATTAAAAATCATTTAATATGTTATTGAGACCCATAAAGATTAACGATTTATTAAATACCGTAAATCTTAACGAGTCTCAATAACATATCAAACGATTTTTAATTTTTCTAATTTTTTTATGAATGATCTATATGATATAAATTTTCAATCCAACGGTGAATTTTGTAAAATGTGTATTCGTTACAGCATTAATTCACCATGGACCACTTGATTAAACGGTACATATTAGAATTTACCTAGATAATGATTGATTATTCTAAAGAGGATTTGTTCAAGATGTGCAATGTTGCACATGTTAAAGTAGTCAAAAACAATAATCTTTTACTGAAAACAACAATAATTTATTAAAAATTTATATATTTAATATAAAATACATAATTTTCAATATAAATTTGCTATTTTAAACTTCTTAACATGTATTCCTTCCGATCACTATCATAACCAGAAAACCACTTTTTAAATTCAATTAAAAATTAATGTATTTGATCTATAATATATGTAAATACATCCATTTTTTAATGAACTTATTAAAATTTACTTTTTTATGTATAATAGTGACCGAATATTTTGGACATGCATGATAATAAAACGCTTCTAAAAATCAATAATGATTCATGAATGACTGAAAACTCAAACTAGCTACAACTTTTTTCTAATGAACTTAAACAAGCTACAACTTAGGAAAAGCAACTGGGCTCATTTTTTATTACAAACTCATCAATATCCAACATGCAATAAACTACATAATTACTTAATTAGCACAAGCATTTGGGAACATTAATCAGTTGACTAAATAGCACAAGCAATTGGGCGCATGTTGATTAATGACTTCAATCCATTCATACTGTACATTTTATTTTTTTTGACAAAAATAATAATATTCATTCAAATCGACAGAATACATCAAATACAATCATATATTCAACTTCGCTAAAAACGTATAGGATGAATCTGCGACAAACTTACAACATCCGAGTTAATAGTATACAATGGCAAAATGCCTACTACAAATAATATGATAAAATTAAAATCACCGAAATATTCATGCTTCCGGATCTGCAACGTTGATGCCCAAATCATTGATTGAATCTGTAATTGGCCGAAGATAATCTTTCGAGAAGAATTAAATGAACACCGCAACAATACAGGAAATCAAATAATGCCGCACAAGACGACGACCCACACAACGCCGCACTTAGACGACGAAATTACACAAAAAACACAAAAAAAAAAAACTTAACCTATGTAAAAATCACTTATTTATATTAAAAGAAGATAACAAAAAAGTGTAGAGGGGGTGATCTCTAGGCCAAAAATAACCCAAAATCACCCCTCGATAATGAACAAAAAGACCTTGGAGGCAAAAGAATTTTTTTTGAAAAACTAGGGCCGGCAGAGCCAAATTGTTTTTTTTTTGCTGTCCCATACTGTACATTTTATTAAACTATCCGATTTAAGCAACCATAATGGACTACATATGAGTTAAAACAAACGATACATTATATATGAAATTAAACCTAGGAGTAGGGGTGTGTATGGTTTGCAAACCACACCAAACCATAAATTAGGATATAGTTCATAACCAAAACTATTTCAATGACAAATTGGTTATTTTATAAAACCAATTTGGATATGGTTTATAATTGATTTGAAATCAATTCATAACCGGTTTGTAATAAAAATGAGATTATTTATTTGAATCAATGTTTTTCCTCGAAAAATCGAAAACAAATTTCGCGAAAAAAGATTGGAAATATTTTTTGGAAAAAACTCCGGAATTGCATTTATCCGATAATATCGAAAATTTCCCCAAAAAAATCGGGAATTTTTTTCCGACAAAAATTTGAAAATTTTTTCCCAAAAAAGATCGGAAACTTTTTTTCGATAAAAATCAGGAACTTTTTTTCCGAATGAAATATCGGAACTTTTTTCGCGAAAAAAGATCGAAAACTTTTTTCGGAAAAAACTCCAAAATTGTATATATTTGAAATCGAAACTGTTTTCCGCGAAAAAATCGGGAACTTTTTTTCAAAAAAATTGAAAAAATTTCCCGAAAAAAGAGCGGAAACATTTTTTCCGAATCAAATATCGGAACATTTTTCGCGAAAAAAGGATCGGAAAATTTATTCAGAAAAAATCCCGGAATTCTATCTCTATTATATACATAGCGAGATTCCCACGGAGCTCTCTCGTGCATTCTCAAGAAAAATTGCTTATGTGGCGTTTAATTAGAACTAAATTGAATGTAAAATAATTTGAGTTAAATTGCTTAGGTGGCATTCAATTAAAGCTTTTATTTTTTTGTATCTTCTCTAACGGATTATTATAAAAAAAAAAAAATTTGTTGGATAGATACAACTAAACTAGATCTTCTCATTTTACTAATCGAGTTTTTTTTTTTCATTCAATTAAAACTTGTCTCACATTTTCTTATTGTAGAAACTTTAATATTATATATTTTTATATAAACTCTATTTTTTTAGAATCTTCGTTATTATTATTTTATTTTTTCAGAAACTCTTTCTTTTTGCGGGAATTGATATTTTTTTTATTTTAAAAATTATAATATTCTATTTTAATATTATTGCGTAGGTAAAATTCAATTAAAACTTTTCTATTATTTTTTTTTGTAGAAATTCAAATATTTTATTTTAATTATTAATATATATTATAGTTTTAATGACAACAAACTTATTAATTCATGATTAAATATTATATACTTAATATATAAAAACTAAGTAAACACTTCGATTTTGAATTTCTATTAAAAAAAAAATGAACACTTCGACTAAAATTTGATTGGATATATATATCTATTATCCAATCATTCAATTAAATGTTATATTTCTATGTTGATTTGTTTTACAATAAATTTAAATCATATTTCATATTTTTTTATGGAATCACTCATTTCACTATTGAAATTATACCTTGACTATTAAAATAGAAAACAGAGAGCACTTCTCACTACACTATTAAAATTATACCTGGACTAATTATCTCTAAATTTTATCTAGCACGACGAAAAGTGATCCCATGATAAAAAGTGTTCGTAGATGATAGTGAGAACTAATTGCGAGATTTTTTATTTATTTTTTTGAACAAGAACGCGAGAATTTCATTGATTTTCTTAAAAAATAATAAAGAATTTACAACTATTTTTTGTTCATGAAGCAGCCATAGAGTTCTGTAACGGACACATAAGATGGCTAGAATGGAGAGAGAGTCTCAGTGGTATATAATGAAAAATGGGTAGAATTCCTCACACCAATATTAAAAAAAATACATTGAATAATGAAAATTTGAATTTCAATCGCAGTTCCATACTTTTATATTTTATAATGGGGATCACTTATTTAAAATTTTATCTAGCATGATAAAAATGATTCCCAAGCTGAAAAGTTAATGTATGTGATAGTGAGAACCGAATACGAGAATTTTATTAATATTTATTAGAAAATAATATATGAGAGAGAGAAAGGGAGGGAGGGAGAGAGAGAGAGAGAAGAGAGAGAGAGAGAGAGCCTTAATGATAAACATGAAACACTTCGCACTCTATAATTAAAAATAAACATTGACTAATTAAAATTTAAATTCCGACTACGAGAGTTTTTCCTTATTTTATGTTTGTCGCACTTTCAATAACATCCAACTGAAAAAATCTATGGAAATTGAAATTTAAAATAGATTAATATAATTTTAATTTTTTATAATCAATGGATATTTTTTTTTATTTGTAGTTTCAATTTTAAACTTTTCATAAAACATTCGTTCAAACCTTTTTCGAGATGCTAATTTATCAATGTAAATGGAGATTCATACATAAAATTTTTCATTTGACGCTCACATGTGAAAATTGCTTCATTGTGGTACAATGACAAAAAAAAAAACGTTGAGAATAGGAACATGGTCAAAATATCTTAATATTCATTTAAAATTTTGTAGATGAAGTTCCTATACAGACGTGAAAGAGAGGGAGTCAGATAGAATCTCATAGTGTTATTGAACGGGGAATGAAGGAGTATTTTCCACCACACTATGCCTCTGTAACATCCTTAAACATATATCGTATTTTCATACTCAAGTAAATTATATAAAATCAATCTCATAAATAATTGAAAGAAAAATATAGGCAACATTCAAAATAATATAAAATGAAAAGTGACATATATAGACAACCTTCCAAAGTAAAAAAAAAGAATATAAACAAATAAATATTATTAAAAAATGAAAATTATTTTGTTCGATAGATGTAGAAATAATGAGAAAGAGAGAGAGATAATCTCTCACAGTTGTATAATGAAAAACGTAGAACACTTTTGACCCTACTATTAAAAATGCATCTAGATTAATTAATTTTTCATTTGATAATGAAGTTTATAATCATTTTATATTTAAAAGGTCACCATATAGTCACAAATATGAAAATGAGAGAAATAATTTATCTCTTAATAGTGTAAAACGGGAAGCGAAATAATATTCGTCATCTCATTCTATCTTATAACATTGTTAAACATATATCATATATCTCAATTTTATCTTGCCATTTTTAATTAAATATTGCACACATAATATATTAAAATAAATAAATAAATAATATTTAAAAAGAAAATTATCCCGTGCACGGCACGGGCTAACATACTAGTTTATTTGAAATCGGGATCTTTTTTTCTAAAAAATTGAAAAAAAATTCCCAAAAAAAGATCAAAAATTTTTTGGAAAAAACTCCGAAATTATATTTAGCTTAAATCAGAACTTTTTCCACAAAAAATCGGGAACTTTTTTTCTGATAAAAGTCAGTAGCATTTTTTCGAATAAAATATCGGAACTTTTTTACGCGAAAAAAAAGACCGGAAACATTTTTTCAGAAAAAACTCCAAAATTGTATTTAGCTGAAATCAAAATTTTTTCCGCAAAAACTCCGGAATTTTTTTTTCTGAAATAAGATCGGAAACCTTTTTTTTCGAAAAAACATGAAAAAAATTTGCAAAAATGATCGGAAAGTTTTTTTCGGAAAAAATCAGGAACTTTCACAAAAAAAGATCGAGAACTTTTTTTCTGAAATTTTTTTGAAAGACTGAGTTTTTACCACCTTGAGCTTCAATTTTGAAACCAATTGCAAACCAATTATAAAAAAGTGGATATGGTTTATAATTGGTTTTTTGTTATTGGATTGGTGTGGGTTTTTTTATAAAATGAATTTGGTTATTAAAATTGGATTTGGTTCGGTTAGTAGTTTGGTTATGGTTAACTTGATTTTTTGCACACCCCTACCCAGCAGGATACCCCACTTCAAGACCGCCCCTGACCGTAAAAATAAAGAACAATTTTTTATAGTTTTCTTCGGGCCTATTTACCCGATTTCAATTGTCTGCGTTTAGATATTCTACATTTAGATTATTTTTAAAAATAATTTTATCGTTAATTACAATCTCTTAGAATCAGAGATACAAAATTGAAAAATTAACAATGAAGATTATGATTTCATAGAATGTCAATAGCTTAAATGAATAGTCTTACAATAAAAATATATACTAGAGAAATAGAGAAATAGAAATGTCTAAAATACACTTACTAACTAATAATATAACTATATATTATTTAAAACTAATATTTTTACATTAAATGCAAGTGAATATATAATTCTTGAATATTGAGAATCTAAATCTCTATTTACCATCTTTTACCCATTTATTGGGTCAACTAATGGGCGTACACCTTGGCGGATACTCTATTTCTTCAAGTTGCATTCTCGAATATTTATATATATTTCTTTAAATCTTTGACACAAAATAGGTAGGGTTGATTGCCCTCCGGCGAGGCACAGACTAATTGATGAAATGATAGAGAAGAGAACCATGCAGCATTTTTTTTTTTTTGAAACGGCTAAATTTTATTAAAAGACAACTCCTCCACAAGAAGTGAAAGGAATTATCGTGGAAACATACAAAACAAAAGGTAACATGATATAACACATGCAGCTTCTGTTTGTTTTTTTTATCTTTTTCTCATTTCCAAACATTTTTCTTTTTTCTTTATCTGATGTGAAATTTTTTATTGGCTTCCGGTCCAATGACGGAAATAGGAGTGGCCTGGTTGGACCATGGCCCGCCATAAGAAAGTAAGTTACATAGTTACAACTTACAAAAATAACTTGAATAGTCTTTTCTAATCAGTTTTAAGCACCTTAAGTATCTTATCTTATCTTATCTAAATAAATGAAGGCATATTAATCAGAACAATATTATACTATAGTTAAACATAAGCTGATGAATAATGTGTCAAAAAAAATTAAAGATTGTTCAATCTCTAGCAAACCTTTATTGTTTTGTTTTATGCAATCAAATGGTGATTGCACAATCTTTGATTATTTATTTTTTTTGCTAGATATTGAACAAAACTAAAAAAAAATATTTGCTAAACATTGAACAACCTTCGATTTTTAGTTTTTTGTTGTTGCTAAAGATTGAACAATCTTTGATTTGATATTAATCATGGTTTTCTTCCTCATATTCTTCCTCAACGGGTGGTTGTGGTCCCCCCATCCGATTTACACTATCTAGAAATATAATACTGAAAAAGCTCTATTTTCTCTCCTGCAAACCAAAATTAGATCTGACTTTCATCTCTCAAATCCAAACTCTTTCTTCAAGATGTATCCTTTAGGGTGGTGGTGCAATGAGCAGCGCTGCCCTCCGCACCACCATTGACCAATTCGACATCGGTATTTTCGTGGTGGTTTGTGGATTTGTACTCGGTGGCTGTTTCTCTGTGTCCGATAACTCTGCCTCTGACGGATCTTTCTGTTCGCCGATTTGGTTCAACTAGCATTGCCTCCATCACGGTGGTGGTAGCTCTCTCGGTTCTGTCCTTCCTTCCGCCGACTGTGTCTTCTCCTCCCTCCGCCGCGTTTTGGTGTTTCGTTGGTGTTTTGGTGGTTTTAGTTTGGTGGTGATGACTAATCCAGATTTAAGAGTGTCCAGGTTTGAGTGTTTGTTTTATGCGGTTGTCATGGGTTTTGGGTGTTAGAGGTGATGTGGTGGTGGTGGGTGATGTGTCATCTTTCTCAGGAGGATGAACAATGAAAGATTTAGGTTTGGTAAGTGGTGGTTTCGGTTCTTTTTCAGTCACCATCATCTCTCTTGTGGTGGTGGTCGGTGGCTCAGGTGGTAGTCAAGGGATTTGGGTGTTAGAGGTGATTTGGTGATAGTGACATCGGTTTAGAGAAGGGAGTACCCTAAGGTATTGTGGAGGTTGCATTGCGCGTAACGGTGGTGACCGGATGAGAAGAAAGCAAAACGCGTCTATGTTGGGTGAAGTGTCCTGGAAACACAGTTGCTCATCAATTAGCTAGATGGGCCTTTGGTGAACCCAACAAGGATTAGACTTCTTTTGTACCCCTCATATTGCTACTTATATCCAAAAAGATATAAGTTCTCCTTAATTTCTTAATAATATATTTGCACGTTTAAAAAAAATGTTATAGTGTCAAAAAAAATGTTTGTGTCAAATTGTGGATTAAATTACTAAACGGTCAATATACGTAAATGCCGTAAAAAGAAAAGTCAATATACATTAAAGTTTGTTTGAAATTTAATTATTATTTATTTAAGAAATTCTAATATTTAAACAATAAACTCATATTCTGTCCAAAAATAAAAAGTCATATATGTTAATTATTAGCATTAGGTAATTTTATTACTTCGTCAAAAAAGTAATTTTAATACAAAATCTGATATTTAATATATTTCTAATAATTAATAGTTTCTTTTAAAAAAATTATAATGCAATGTACCTTGCGTGTGTGAAAATGGAAAAAAATCTGTTTTTTGAATGTTTTATTTTTTTAAAATAAACATAAAATTTTCTTTTTAAATTCATTAAAAATTTAACGTATTTGGTCTATATTACGAATCAGATACACTAAATTCGCAATGAATCTAGAAAATAGATTTTCTTTTATATTAAAAACTAGAGCGTGTATTGGTTGGGCATGCGCCGTATCCTTCAGTAAGAACTAGGTCTTTCAACAAGAGAGATCCATTCACAATACTTCATTTCCCCCTCCCCCTCTCTCTCTTTCAATACTAGTTCTCTCTAACGAGCACACAATGATACTTCCAATACAATGCTGGATTACGAGAAAGAAGAGAACTATGGGGAGAAGGAAGCCCAGGTCATTTTTCAAAAACCTTCCCATAGAGCTTCGATCTAAAATCTTTGACAAGCTATGTGTGAAGGATCAATCAAGAGCTATGTGTGTCTCACCATCATGGCGTGATGAAATCCTATATACAACATTACCGAAAGAGGTACCACAACAACCGTTGGTAAACTTGCACTTGCACCAAACTCCATTTCTAGATCTGAATTTGGAACAACTACTTGATTGGTGTTCACGAGTAATACGTACCCCGGTAAGAGCAACGGACATTGTGGACACATGCAATGGGTTGCTTTTATTTTCTAATGCCAATGGCGGGGAACTAAACCTCACACATGGTGTTTACTATTATATACTATGTGCTCAATTATTTCACAAAACAATGTGTAGCTGTCTTGAAGCCTTCGGCGCAAACATCTCTTTTGTATTCCTATGCAACCCTAATATACGATCCTAAAGAGTCCTGGTTTTTCAAAATTTTACGATTTAAGGGTCGTCGTAGTGTAGATGTTTTTTCCTCTGAGAATAGTGAATGGACTACCTTGACTCTATGTTTGCCCGAATATATTGGGACGTCATGTTTGACCAAACAATGTGTTTACTTAAATGGATGTGTTTACCGACTCTCCACCTCAGGACATTTAGTAAAAATAAGAGTTGATCCGCAGGAGAATGTTTCGGAACAAGCTGAAATAATCACACTTGCTTCAGATTATGTTCTTGAGAATTGTCACTGGGCATTAAGTCTAAAAGGTGGCAAGATATTTTTTGCCGCGTCTAGAGGTGCGAATTTTATGATTTACGAACTGGTTGAATCTGTTACAACGGATGTTACCTCCTACTCATGGTGCAATATTACTAGAATCGAGGATGCGAGATTGTCGGATCTTAATACATACGGCACTCTCTTGCAATATCACCCTTACTATAATGTAGCAGTTTATGAGAATCGTAATTTTTTACTTTATTATGCCAATATCGGTGATAATAACAATATCATAGATCTTAAGCAGGTTCCATACACTGATATTCTTTATGACTACTTATCATGTAGCAGCAGATCACCTTTGCTTGAATGCTCCATCCCTTTCATATGCTACTTTGAGGTAATTAGTTGTGTTATTGTTTACATATTAATCCTATATTTAATTTTGTTATTTAATTTAATCATTAATATAGATGTTGGTCATGGTTTAAGTACTCTTTGTTATTGTTACAATGCATAGTATATGATGTTGTTGCACCTCTAACACATGCAATCAATCTATGAATTCTTACTAGCTTCTCATAAAGCCAACAAAATAGATCACATTTTAATAGCGCAATAACTCAAATGAAGGGTTATATAAAACCTAATTGAATCAACAACAACTTCTATAATCTTGAAAATGAGGTCGAGGATTTAATGTAAAATTACGATATTAATTATACGCATATTGCATTAATTATATATATATATATATATATATATATATATATATATATATATATATTTATTATTTCAAAAATATTTACATTTCTTCTCATTTTTTATTGCAGAGTTCAAGAGTTTGTCGGCGAATACCCATTCCACCATGAAGAATGTTTTTCGGCTAAGGTGAAAACTAAAAGATGGCTATTGAGTGGTAAGTGTTCTCTTTGAAATCTATATTTAGGGTGTAGGGTTTTATATATACTTAAAATTTGGGCCTTTAGCGTGTGATCATGTATGTCAATTATTAAAATTTTTAAAGTGTGTATCGTTTTGGTTTGTCTTATTTAAGTGACGGATCTACGGGCACTTGCCCAGGCTCTGATAAAAAATTGTAGGCCGAAGTTTTTTAATTGCTTAAGAAATGTTTTAAAGCATGCCATGCTATATTTTTAATTTATTGAGGTATTGAATCTCTGGCTTCAACAATTTGAAGGGTCAAGTCCTATTAGGAACCCAAAAGCTTTAAAAATCTTAGTTATATGCGGTTAGGTTCGGTTTTCAGCATAAAAAAAATCATCTTAACCGCGAGATAAAATTACACGCGGTTCGATTTGATTCGATTGGTTTTTAAAAAGTTATTCAAACCAAACCAATGCGGTTAGGTTGGTTCGATTTCCACGGTTTATTACGATATAAAAAATATGTCAATATTACCAACATGTTATAAAATAAACATCGAAAATTTTCATTTATTTTATTGTTTACATGATATAATATATGTATATACATAAATCGCATACACATAAAACTTATTTTTAATACTAATAGTGTAGTTCTGAATCACGTGAAATTATATTTTTTGACAACCTACTGTTTTATGGACTCAATTTGAATTTGACTTGTTAAGTTCGACTAGGTAATAAGTTGATTGTTACTAGTTGATATAGTTAAGTTAACTTTTGCGGTTTGGTTTGGTTTTCTAAAATGAAAACCGCAAATCAAACCATGCGGTTTAGAAGAAAAATGATCCGTACGATTTAAACTAAATGCGGTTTTTTACAGTTTTCAGTTTGGATTGATTCAGTTTACGATTTTACTTTTGAATTGTTTCGGATACGATCACTCTTAATATGGACAAATCACAAACCTAAACTTTGGGTAGGTGCATTCATCAAGAAATACAACTATCATGAAGCTCATGTTGGTGACACAAAATATTGATGACAAGTGATGAGAAAGGATCTGAGCTCCTAGAATGGTTTTATATATATGGGCATGAGAGTTGGATTTGCAATCATAGTTTCTTGATTGTTTTTTGTTCCCTTTTTATTCAAACGAACATGGAGTATTACAAGAGTCTCTGACAATTTTTAAATCTGGTGAGATTTGCAGGACTCTTCGAGTCGCTGAGGGGTATTCAAGTCTGTTGAGACTTGCAGGTCTCTAGTATCGGGTCGAATTCTGCTGCATTAGGTGTTGACTGTCGATTCTCTGACTACCGGAGTCCCTCAACCTCTGACTTCTGGGGCTACTCTCTGGATCTGATGGGCCGAGTAATTTTAATTCGAGTTCGGAAGTTAGAGCCAAGTGGTGTCTCCTAGGGTCGAGTAGGGGTTTTCTCTGGGGGTTTAGCGAATCATTATTGGTGTATGGGTGGTTGGGGTGTTTGATTTGGTGTTGGTAATTGTGTTATATCACGTTACCTTTTGTTTGTACGTTTCCCGACAATTCCTTTCACTTCTTGTGGAAGAGTTGTCTTTTAATAAAATTTAGCCGATTAAAAAAAAACGAACATGGAGTATCTCACTAGAAATTTATTAAAAACTTTTTCTATCAAATATTGGTAAATATTTGTGGTGGATGGTGTAAGACCTACCAAACGTACTGCTCCACTGTCATGATAATTATAAAAATTATAAAATGAAAGAAAAAAAAATAATTCTAAGACGACTTGTGAAGTCCTTTAAAATAGTCAAGGTATGAACTAAAAAAAAAAACATAATATCATACATGATAGATCAGACATGAGAATGGATTCTCTCAATTTATTTTTCCTCAATTTTTCTCAATTTTCACATCTCAACCATCAATCACATTTTCCTCATTTCTTTTCAATTTAAATATTATTCTACATTTATAATCCAATGGTCTAAAAGCACACTTTATTTCCTCAATTTGTTTTTCAAATTGAGAGAACCCTTTCTCATCAGACATACATGCAGCTCCGTCTACCGTGCGTGAGGTGAATGGGTCTCGTACCATGCGAGAGGAAAATATATGAAATTTCAAACCGTTGGATAAATTATTGTTTAATCAATGCATGAGATTCAAATAACAAGTATGTATGTGTGCTTATGGGTGGCCACATATATTTTGTATACGCATATATATTGCATGGTTAATACACAATATTATTAATTTATGAAGTATATAATTTAATTAGACTAGATTGGATTGATTTTGTTCATATATCTTAATTGATTTTTTGTCGTTGTATTTTATCATATTATTTTTTTTCTGATATCTATCATTCATCTAATTAGATATGTGAGTAAAACATTATTAACATTTGCATTATTAATAACTAGCGTACCGACGGGCACTTCTGTGCCTGTTAGTCCGTCTTTTTTGTTTTAGGATCAAAAGCCGAACCAAATAAAAACCGATTTTTGATCCGAACCATAAAAAATGATTTTTTTTTTCGGTTTGAGTTGGTTTGGATCATCGGTTCAATTGGATTTTCCTGATCTGCTTACACCTCTAGCGGTAGGGCTGACAATGAACCGAACCAACTTTAAAAAAGTTTGAGACTCAATTCGACAATTAATTTGTTGAACTTGATTCATAAACCAAATAAGCCGAACTTGAACTAAATATTAAGTTCATTAATTAAATTAACTGAACTTGAGCTATATATAGTAATCCCTTTAATTTATTAATTTATTCATTTGCAATGGATTTGAATTTGAAATATTTTTACTCGGGCTTTATTTTATTCTTTATACCATAAGAGATTATCATATTTCGTTAGAACAATTTTTTTTTTGGATTTTTTAATTGAATTTAAAAATAATTAAGATGTTGGATCTAAGGTTATGATCTCGATTGTTTTACATTTTACCGGGGCTTGATTTAGTTCTTAACATTGTAAGATATTACCCTCTTTTGTTATATTTGATCTCTTTGAATATTTTAATTAAATATTTTCTAAATATAATTACGATGTGAGCCTAAGGTTATGGTCCATTACATTATACACGCGCTTAATTTAATTATTTATAACTTAAGGAAATTACACTCTTCTATTAGATCAATTAAGCCTGTTTGCTAGGGCTGGAAATGAGTCGAGTCGAACATGTTTGAGCTCGAGTTCGGCATGAACTCTTTTTTTCAGCTCGAGTTCGGCTCGTTTAGAGTTTGCGAGCAGTTCGATTTGACTCGTTAGGTTCAGTTCTTCTTAAACTCGAAACTCAACTCAAGAGTTCGACATGACAAAAACCCAATTTTGTATGTAATTGTATTGTGCTTCACCGTAGGTAAGAGGTATTACGCACATCTATTTACTTATGAATTTCTAAAATGTGGAGCGCAAAAATTATCAGAAATTATCTGAAATTTAACTACTGTCGATAATATTTTTTAAAAGTACAAATTTTAATTCTTTGTATTTTTACGGCTAAAAATAATAACATTATTAACACATTAATTTAGTGCGAGTTACATATTTATTATATGTTGTTTTAATTAAATCGGTGTTAATTAAATCATTATATTAATCATAAAAATGAAAATAATCATTAAATTATAGTTTCAAACATAAACATTATATTATCGATAATATTTTGAATGTTTTTTAGATATCGGTCTACCATGGACGTGGTCCAATATCAGAGTTTGTCATGCTTGTAACACATATATTTGGACTGATCAATGAATGGGAAAAAGAGATGTTAAATAATATATTGTGTGCAAATAAACACATGGTTTCTCTTACTACCGATTGTTGGACATCAATACAAAATATGGGTGTTGTATAAAAAATATTGAGTTTAAATCTGATTTTTGGATCACAAGGGGAAACATTGGTAAAATTTTAGAGCCATGCTTGGAAGAATGGAGGATTGACAAAATTTGGTGTGTAATCTATATCTAGGGGTGTGCATGGTTTAGAAACCACACCACATCACTCCAAATTTATGGTTTGGTTTAGGATCCAAAATCATTTTAATAAAAAATTGATTATTTTATAAAACTAATTTGGATATGGTTTTTAACCAGTTTAGAACCAATTAATAACCGATTCGTAATAAAAATTTGGTTACTTACTTGAACTAATTTTAAATCAATTTTTTCCTTACAATTTTTATTATTATTGATTTTAAAAAAAACTTGTTTATTTATAAAAAGAAAACATAATTTTTCTTTAATTTTATGAAATTAATTGGTTTATACTTTATAATCAATCCAAAAAGGTTTTTCTTTTTTAAGCCCAAACATAAATCAAAGCCCAAAAATACTCATTTTGGTGTAGATTTTTTTATTGTCACTTTTATCCTCCTCTTTATTCAAATATTTGTATTTGTTGAAAAATAATAAAAAAGTTAACAAACATATTTTTATTGGAACTGGATAACCGCGGTTTTGTAGTTATCAATTAATTAATTAACAAACATATTCTTATAAAAAAAAATAACACATATTTTTATTGAAAGATAACCACGGTTTTGTAGTTATCAATTAATTAGTTAACAAACATATTCTTATAAAAAGAATAACAAACATATTTTTATTGAAACTGGATAACCGCATCTAAAAATCCAATTTAAAATAAACCACTATTTACGATAACGAGCATGAAATGATAACAAAAAAAAAAAAAGACGGACAAACGGACACAGAAGTGCCCGTTGCCAACTATTTAATAGTTATTATTTTATTAAAGACGGACACAGAAATGATAACGGGCCGTTGGGACGCTAGTTATTAATAATGCAAATATTAATAATGTTTCACTCACATATTTAATTAGAGAAATAATAAATATAAGAAGAAAAAAAAAATACAACAAAAAAAAAAATTAAAATATCCAAAGAAAATCAATCCAATCCGATCTAATTACATCTAAGTATATGGTTATTACATTATATTATATGGAAAATTCTAACATGGACCACTTCTTCAAGTGGTCCATGGTGGACCATTCATGAAAAACCCTATAACGAATACGAATTTTACAAAATCCACCGTTGGATTGAAAGTTTATGTCATATAGATTATCTATAGAAAATTTTAGAAAAATTGAAAATCATTTGATATGTTATTGAGATCCATCAAGATTAACGGTTTATTAAATACTGTAAATCTTGATAAATCCCAATAAAATATCAAATGATTTTCAATTTTTTTAAATTTTTTTATGGATGCTCTATATGATATAAACTTTCAATCTACCAATAAATTTTATAAAATTTATATTCGGTTAGATCACTTTCCACGGTGGACCACTTGTGAAGGTGGTCCACCGTAGCATTAGCCTATATTATATACATCACAAATTAATAATATTGTGTATTAACCATGCAATATATAGGCGTATACAAAGTATACAAAATATATATGTGGCCACCGATAAGCACACATACATACTTGTTATTTGAATCTCATGGGTTGATTAAATAATAATATATCCAACGGTTTAAAATTTCATATATTTTCCTCTTGCATGGTACGAGACCCATTCACCTTGCGCAGAGTAGACGAAGCCATACATGCATAATGCATTTAAATAAAAATAATGGCAACGTGTTTCATTACACACCTAACAGTTCATATATTTAATTATTTAATGTGCAGTACCATTAATTTATATATTTTTATCAAGGTTATTTAAATTGTTAAAAGCGACAACAATAATTATAAAAGTAAAGTCAATGCATTTGGTATCTAATGCCAGCTTATGTGAAATTAATCAAAGAAGACCAATTTATGAGATCATATTGTAATATAGTTGAAAGAAAATAAGGATCAAATCCTAATTCCTCTTTACCAACGAATTTGTGCTACACAAATCTCAATTAAAGTGCTAAAATTGGTTTCTATCTTTTTTGCAACTTCATATTCAAAGCATTGTCAATGTTTTGAAATGATTGGAGTGAAGATTCCTTGTCTCTTCTACTGCGTTCAGATCTCATGTGTTTGTTTCTTGTGATCAAGCAAGGACGTGATTATCTATCCTTTTTGAAGTTCATGAGGTTTGTTTCACATCCATATCCTTCATCTGAATTAATTTTTCCCTCATTAATTCAACACAGTATTTTATAGATCGAGCTTCTCTAAAGTGAATGATTCACTTTAGTGTATAGTGAGAAATATTAATGGTTAATTCATATAAATCAAAAGTTGATATTATAAATAGTATTCACTCCGGTCTTTTTTATAAGCAAAAGTTACTTTTTAGGTTCATTGAAGAAGTAATGTATATAGTCTATGAGAAATTCTAATATATGCACAAATATAAAAGACAAGTGGTAGGCACACTCACACAAATAATTAAAAATTAAATAGAAAAGAATCAAATAATATTGATTTATGTGACTATATTATTTTTGTTTTAAATTTTTAGTTTTGTGTGTGTGCCCAAATATAAATTATTTGGGGTTGTGCCTATAGAAGTCTTTCTCCTAAGTCTATATTTAAGACTAGATACATTACTTGTTCAATAAACCTAAAAAACAACTTTTGCTTATAAAAAAGACCGGAGGGATCGAGTATATCATTAAAAATCGTTACAATCAAAAGTCAAAACGCTTGATTTTTTTCACTTTATATTTTGCTAGAGGATCCGAATATTTTTTTTTACACCTTACACATATACCATGAATTTAGCTTAGCTTCTTTAAACTAAGTAAAATATAAAGTGAGAAGATCAAAACTTGTAATGTGAAAAAAAAATTATGATTTTTTATTGTTTTCATCACCAATATCTGATTTATCGGAACGTCTAATCTGATTCGAAAATCAGTTCTGACATCAAGTAATTCTAGCATCTTTCCAATTACAAATGATTTTTGTGATATACTTGTAATATCCACTTTGATTTTTTTAATAAACGATCTATAATTAATAGTCACTTTACTCTTTTATGTGAGTTGTTCAATTTAGATTAACCAGATCCACGAGCTTATTGATCATCCCTTTATTATAATTATAAAGATAAAGACAACACTTTTTTTGGTACATTTGTAGTCGAGGAATGGACTCTCCACTTGCTTGAGACTCTATTTGGATTGAGGAATTGTGATAAAATGAAATGGTAAGTAATTACATTATTTGGATTTGCAAAATAATAATGGATCGAAACATGCCCATTCCACCTAGTATAAATTTATTTATATTAATTATATAATAATATATTTAAATCAAATTTAAAAAAAAAACAATATTACTATACTATTACATATTTTTAATAAAAATGTTTATTTATAACATAATGCAAATATGTTAACAGAGAAATGAACTTTAACATTATATTACTAATAATTTTGTGTATAAATTTCATGAGTCAACGTTAAAATCTTTGAGTTTTTTTTAATTATATTATAATGATATGATATTTTTCAATTGATCAATTTATTTTTAACAAAAATGCGTATAAGGGGCATGAGTACTTAGGTACCCATATGATACGGGAAAGGGAACAAATATTGTCACACACACAGGTGTGAAGACATGTATAAATATTTTTTTCAAACTGCGAATATGGAGATTGAGACTATAGTACCTTACCCATACCGTACAAATTGTCATTTCTATTTATGGATTATCTATGGCAGATTGAGCCAACAAATGGGCTGCCTTGTTACTACTACGATTGGTGTATCTAATCTAATCTAATGTATCTAAAAGAGACTCTCAAAAAACCTAGCGTTATCTGAAATGCTATCAACAATATTTCCCACATAGTTTCTCTACTACACTTATTCTTTAATGATCCTAATCAACTCTAAGCAATTAGATTCAGACACAACCTTGGTACAACAAACATCTCGCGCAACCTCCATGGATTTGTGCATCGCCATAGCTTCTGCCGCTAAATGAACATTGAAGTCGTCCATTGTCCAAATCGCCGCCGCAGTGACTTTTCCATTGCTATCGTGAATAACAGAACTGAAACCCCAAATTCCCTCTTGGCTAAGATTGGGATCGAAGTTAACTTTGAAAGTATTTGGAGGCAGTGGATTCCACCGCTCACCGCGTGCACAGTGCGCCGCTCTATTTTTATCGTGTTGCTTAGCCTTACAATGTTGGGTCAACTTTTGCGCTGTCAATGCTTTATTTGCAACCATTTATCACTTTACAATTCAATATTTTTCAATTATCTATAATTATAACAATTACTGCCTCATATTCTTTTCATGAGAAAACAAAATTATATTTTAAGTTAATTGCATATTTGATTTATATGACAAACCAAATATACTAATTACTACTGTAATAATTCTAAAAAAATATCTATAAAAAACTATTTTTTTTTAATATTTCTTATAAAAAAGAGGAGAAGTAATATTTATTCTATGCACTATTAAAAAAAAAATTTGTAAAAATATTATTTATTTTTAAAAACATAATTATATTTCATGCGAAATTTTAAACGAGATATTTTTTGGGTGTAAAAAATAAAAAATAACGAACCACTCCATATGAAGCACGAACTTTTACACAGACACTTCAACATCGTTAATATAAAAATTATACAATACCGACACCACTATATATTTATAAAAAATCTAAATTTAGAATCAAAATACATACATATGTATTTAAGTTGAGTAAATTTTTCATTAAATTATTTTTAAGAGAATATATGATAGTACATTTGACCTTTATTCATCCATCAACTATCGAAAAACTAAAATTAATGCAATCAAAATGTAATCTTTTTAATTTTTCATTAATCAATATTATTGTTTCGACGCACCTTTAATCCTTGTAAACATGTTTAAAGGAGAGTAGAAGGAAAGAAAAAAAATATTTAAACACTTATCCGACACAGCTGTACGAGTGTTTTATAATTATCGATCTAATGAACGTCAGAATAAAGAAAAAAAAATGTTTTCTTAACAACTATGCGACATGTCATACGAGTATTATTCGACTGTCGGATACCGACATGTGTCGGACATCAACCCTGCTAGACGCTTAATCGTAGAAAATCCTAGAAGTGTCCGCGACCACTCCCAGGTAGGGCTGGCAATGAACCGAACCAACTCGAAAATAGTTCGAGTCGATTCGCTAATTGATTCGTTGAACTTGGTTCATGAACCAATTGAGCTGAACATGAGCTGAAAATTAAGTTTGTTAATTAAATGAGCCGAACATGAACGGTATGCAGTTCAACTCGTTTGGTTCATGAACCAGCTCGATATATATATATATATATATATATATATATATATATATAGGGTTAGGATCAAATGACATCAAGGTGTCAAACTTAGTAACATGACACTTCTGATAATTTTTTACCGGATAGTCGTATTACAAAATCCACCATTGGATTCAAAGTTATTACTATATAGATCATGTCTAAAAAATTTAACGTCAATCGAAAATCATTTGATATGTCAACGAGATGTATAAAAACCAACGTCTTACAAAACTTCAACAAAACCATTAATTTTGATCCTTCTATTTAACCCATCAAGTGATTTCCGATTGATGTTAAATTTTATAGACATGATCTATATAGTAATAGCTTTGAATCCAACGGTGGATTTTGTAATACGACTATCCGATAAAGAATTATTGAAGGTGTCATGTTACTAAGTTTGACACATTGGTGTCATTTGATCCTAACCCTATATATATATATATATATATATATATATATATAGGGTCAGGATCAAATGACACCAACTAGTTTGACATCAAATGTTACACCACTCAATAACGCTTTAACGAATTCAAATTTTACAAAATCCACCGTTAGATTGGAAGATTATATCATATAGATCATATATGTTAAGTTTTATAAAAATCTAAAACCGTTTAATAAGTTATTAAGACTCGTCAAGATTAATGGTTTATGCGTTGTTATTGAATACCGTTAATCTTGATGATTCTCAATAACATATCAAATGATTTTAGATTTTTATAAAACTTAACAAAGTTGATCTATATGATATAATCTTCCAATTTAATGGTGAATTTTGTAAAATTTGAATTTGTTAAAGCGTTATTGAGCGGTGTAACATTTGGTGTCAAACTAGTTGGTGTCATTTGATCCTGACCCATATATATATATATATATATATATATATATATATATATATATATATATATATATTCTAAACTTTTTTTTATAAAAAACCTCACAGAAAATAAAAAATAATGTTTTTTGCTATTGGAATAACTTTTTTCAATTAATATAATGCACTAATATATTTATTTTTTGATTTGTTTTAATATCTTTATTTTTTTTAGCTTTGAATTAAATTTTTTTTTTGGTACAAGGAGAAGAATAACAACAAAAGAATTAAAAACTAAAGAGCAATAACCATCTACTAAACTATGTTCCACTTGCATCAGCAAGCAGAAGCAAGTTTAAACCAGCAGGCGGGGTGGCCATGATGGAAAACGCTTCATTGTTGTGAGCTCCGAACTTAGCAAGGAAGTCTGCGCAGGCATTACCTTCACGTAAGGTGTGGATAATCTTAACCCTCCAGTCCCTAGCAAGGATGTCTTTAATATTATGCAAGATAGCAGCATAATGATGCCACTCATCAACAGGTTCTGTAGTCAACTTGATAGCGGTCCCAGAATCTAAATAACAAAATAGCTCTTTTATATTTAGATCCCAAGCTAGTCGAAGGCCATGGTAAAGGGCCAAGAGCTCTGCGTGCATAATGTTAGAAACACCGATGTTTCCATAAAATCCCTGAATCCAAGCTCCATCGGCATTTCGGATGAGCCCACCAAAACCAGAAACACCCGGGTTACCAATACTACTACCGTCCACGTTCAAAATCATGGTGTTACCGCCATAAGAATTCCATTTCACCATTCTTGTGGATGAAGCCGTAGGCTGGTTGGAAAAACAAGTTGTTAGCAGCTGGGCATAGTTCCCTATTTGAAGGCGGAGGGAATAGAGAGAGACAACTTCATTCCCAATACTCAATTTATTTCTAGCACACCAAATCAACCAAAGTGCCGCCGTAAACAAAGGCCTAGATGGATGATCCAATCCTTGTCTCAACCAAGTGTAGAGGTCTTCTCCTTGGAAAAAATCAGAATCCGAATAGCCAAAGGATGTTCAGACCTGTTTAACAAACGCACAATCACGCAAGCAATGGATTGTTGTTTCGATACTGCTGTTACACCGCGGGCAAGCGCTATCTTGAATAATACGACGATGGAAAAGCATGGCTTTAGTAGGAAGGGCCGAGTGAAGCATAGTCCAAAGAAAAAACTTTATTTTTTCCGCTGTCGGAAGGTGCCATATCCAAGACCAATGGAAAGAATCTGTAGAATTTTTCGAAAAGATATTACGGTTTAGCCAATGATAACCGTCACGAGCAGTATACAACCCGTTCAAATTACCTTTCCAAGAATAACGGTCAGGAACATTAGAATTCAGATTGATAGGGAGTAGACTCAGTTGCTCTTTAATTGAAGTGGGCATAGAAGTGTACAGAGAGTTGAAATTCCAACTTCCATCAAGGTAGACATCTCTCACTCTCAATTCAGTGTCGTGAATATCATCATACAAGACATGGTTAGCTAGGATACCAATCCCGGACCAGTCCGTATACCAGAACGAAGAGTTCCCATCACCCAGGCAGAATTGGAAACCATTTTTAATAGCCCATAAAGCTTTCATAATCGCGTTCCAAGTGGCCGACCCCGGTTTTTTAGTAGTTGAAAGAATCGGTTCAGTAAGGTACTTATGAGATATCACTTGAACCCATAAGGCGTCACTATTCTTGTGAATGTTTCAGACTAGTTTCCCCAGCAGAGACGTGTTAGCTTCTCTGGCCTTCCTAATACCAAGTCCACCAAGCTTCTTAGGTTTCGTGATCTTGTCCCACCCCACAAGATGGATTCCTGTATTCGAACTACCTTTCCATAAGAAATCACGCGCCATTTTATCAATCGACTCACAAGTAGTTTGGGGCAGCCAGGCCACCTGCATGTAATAGTTGGGTATAGAGTTTAAGACAGATTTAACCAGTGTCAAACGACCAGCCTTGTTGAGTAAGTTGTGGTGCCAACTAGCAAGTCTCCTGCTAATTTTTTCTTCAAGAAATTCAAAATCCTTCCTCTGGAGCCTACCATGCAGCATTGGAAAACCTAAGTATTTCTCAAGAGATAGGGTGCGGTGTATACCTGTGCTAGTAACAATGGCTGAGATCTTCCCCCTCGTCGTGGAATAAGAGAAGAAGACCTTGGATTTGGCATTATTCACTTTCAAGCCTGATAAAGATGCGAAGCTTGTGAGCGTGGTGGCAATATGAAGCGCTTGGGCTTTGGTAGCTTTAGCAAAAAGGAGAACATCATCGGCAAAAAACAAGTGTGTAAGAGGGGGACCATTCCTGGACAATCTCATTGGTTTCCACTTCCCATCATCTACGTTGCTGATGATAGTTCGAGATAGCTCTTCCATACACAAAACAAAGAGATAAGGCGAAAGAGGGTCACCCTGTCTGAGACCTCGTGTCGGAGTAAAGCTTGGGAGATGCCGACCATTCCATAATATAGATAACGAGGAGCTTGAGACACAATACATAATCAACTTAATTGTTGTAGGAGGAAAACCATTATGGAGGAGGCAAGACTGTAGAAAATGCCATCTGACATTATCATAAGCCTTTTCAAGGTCAATTTTAAAAACCATGTCACCCTTCGTCCGCTTGGATGTTCTTATGGAGTGGATAGCTTCTTGAAGGATGATAGCATTATCTGTAGTTCCTTTTCCTGGTAAAAAGCTACTCTGGAAAGGGCCAACAATCTGGTTAAGGAAAGGACGCAGACGATTAACCATAATTTTCGTAATAAGCTTATAAATGGTATTGCATAGGCTTATCGGCCGGAATTCCTTAAAGTTGTTGGGGCAATCAACCTTTGGAATCAGAGCAATCAGAGTTTCAGATAGGGACTGGGGAAAAACACCTGTCTGAAAGGCGGTAGATATCAGGTGTGTTACATCATCTCCAACAATATGCCAAAACTGCTTGAAGAAAATACCCTGGAAACCATCAGGGCCAGGGGACTTAAATGGGTGCATTTGATTCAGAGCCTGTGCTACTTCCTCTTTAGTAATCTGCTTAGTCAATGACTGACACGCCTCATCATTCAGAGTGGGGGCCGGGGGGCGGTCATTTATGCTACCACTATTACTCTCATTCAGTGAACAAAAGAGATTTTTGAAATAACTTTGGGCTTCCTCTCGAAGGGTGTTATCATCAGTGCACCAGATACCATTAGGGAGGTGAAGACCATGAATTTTGTTTTTCCTCCTCCGAATAATAGTTTTGGTATGAAAGAACTTAGTATTACGATCTCCCAGCTTGATCCAATCTTCCCTAGCTTTTTGAAACCAATGAATTTCTTCTTGGCTTAGGATCATGTCATATTCCTTCTGCAAGTCCCTTTGGAGGTACACAAGTCTCGCCGAGTCAACTCGCTCCAATGAATTTTGAATTCCTTTAAGCCTTCTTTCTATATGCTCTTTCTTCTTTCGAATATTACCGAAGCTCTCCTTATTAAAACTAATAGATTCTTGCTGAACATGAATGAGAGAATTGGGTAAGTCACCAGTGGACCTCCCCCATGCTGATTTAACCACATCATGGTAGTTAGGATGAGTAATCCAAGCAGCTTCAAATCTAAAGGGTCTAGGACTATGATCAATCGGCCGAATAGCGCATCGCAGAAGAAGCAGATTATTATCGGAGTGCAATTTACACAAAATTTCGACATAAGTCTCAGGGAAAGCCATGCACCAAGGAACATCAGCAAAGGCCCGGTCAAGTTTACGGAAGATCATACGGTTACCTACACACGGTCTATTCCAAGTAAAGCTTCCACCGGTCATGTATAGATCATCAAGGTTGCATTTATCAAGGACATTCATCAGAGCCGATGCCCTCGAATGAGAGAATGATCCGCCCTTCTATTCGCTTGGCCGAATGATATCATTAAAGTCTCCCATCAATAACCAAGGGCCAGCAATGTCTCTTCGAAGCTCAATAATATGATTCCACAGCTCCAATCTAGAAGTATAAATAGGACTAGCATACACTCCTGTAAGAAACCAACAAGCACTGCCCAACGTCACTCTGATCGTTATAGTATCCATGTACACTTCAAAAACATCTGCAACAATATTACTACCATTCTGTTTAAGAATCCATATGCCCCCGGCATGACCACGTGCATCCACACAGTGAACACTAACATAACCTGCTCTAGTCCAAAATTGTTTTGTTTTGTGAAAGCTGGTGTGAGTTTCCATAATAATTAGAAAAGTAGGAGAATATTTCCTAATAACATCCATCATATGTCTTTTAGCTTTTTTATTTGCTGCCCCCCAGGTGTTCCAGGACAACACTGTGACTTCTTTGAATCCTAACATCATAAAGAAAGGATAAAGGAAACAAAGAAGTATCACACACTCGCTACGTTTGCTCCCAATCAATGGGAGATGTTGGAACACCAACTTCCTGAGTTTTGCTTTCCTCCATATCCTGGGTTTCGACTGAAGCTTCATGAACATAATTAGAATTAATCTCCGAAACTTGTTCAATTATAGCACCCTTGTGCATGGTACTAGTAGTTCTGGCATTACGGGTGTTTGCGTTGGTTTTCATGGGGTTGGGGGTGCTTGTTACAATAGTCTCAATATTCCCATCTCTCCTCATCATGCTGGACAGGTGGAATGCTACTACTAATTCCTCCCTTGCCAAGTGGGTCCCGCGTGCCATCAAAATGGTGAATGACACCTAGACTCCCTCCATTATCAATTCTACGTTTCTTAAGGTTGGTTTTCAACAAGCTGGGTCCCATTCCCAAACTTTTATTCTCACTAACTCCTTTAAAGGAATGATTAGGTTCCTTGCCTTTTTTTTTGAAAGAAGGTTCCTTGCCTTTTTTGTTTCCCACATTCTTGGATACATTAATAGCAAAAGAAACAGGTTGACTATTTTTTCCTTTAATGTTCTTTTTTTTTTCCGTTGAACAACAAGCCAATCACCATGTGTCTCATTAATTGTTGCAGATTCTGTGCCTAGAGATCCAGAAACACCTTCCTTATTTGGTTCTGTAGACGTTTCCGGCTGACTAGGACTATCTCCTTTTCGGCCACCGTCCATAATTTCCGTTTGTCCCCCGGCGGAAGCTTTCCCATGATCTTTCTTGCAGTCTCGGGTATGATGCCCATCACAACCGCAACCACCGCAAATAATATGGAGTCCTTCGTACTGGACATTATACCAATGGCCGTTAACATTAACCTTTCCCACCACTGGCATAGTTAGATCTATTTCGACACATACTCTCGCAAAACGTCCTCTTTCCACCTTCAATGTATTAGTATCGACCTTTATCGGTGTACCCACCACAGAAGCCAATCCCAATAGAACGCTCTCATCATAATATAGTAGACTAAGGCCTGGGAATCGAATCCACACCAAAGTTCTCTCAATTTTTGCATGAGGGGATGCAAAGTCAGGGGTCCATCTAGCCACTGCCAAGTAATGGTCAAATAACATCCAAGGTCCTTCTGACACAATCTTCTCACGATCAGCAAGTAACTCGCATTTCACCATGTAAAAGCCGTTGCCACATCCATGATTTCAAATCCCCCCGTTAAACGCCAAAGCTTCTGAAGTCTATCCTTCATCAAGTTGAAGCCCACGTTCTTACCCAAGAGTTTTATGACTAGAGCCTCCTTCCAGGGATTACAGAGTTCTTGGAAGAGTGTATCATCCATAGTTACCATAGGAAGCAAACAATTTCCACCTTCTAATGTTACCTTCATCAATCCTTTAGCTATCAAGTCAACCTTTTCTTTAGCTTGGTTCAACTCTTGTCCCTCGGTGAGAATATCACGAAAGGATAACTTCTTTTTGGTGTTATTACTTTGATCTCCTCCATCAGGAGGTTTCGGTGGGAGCGGTGCAGCAGTGTTGAAAACAAAGCCTGCCATTTGGTGCAGCTTGCAAGAGTTTCAAACCCTAGCAGAGCAAAAAAAGAACTTTTTATTGCAAATTTTAAGAGGACACCTTTTTAATCAATGCTTTATTTTTATAAGTAATTCAGCTTTGAATTAATTTTCTATTGGAATAATTTTTATTGTATTTAATTTTTTTCTTTTAAAAAAATTAATTTAAAAGGTTAACATAACGAGCCGAACTGCTCGCGAACTATAAAAGAACCGACTCGACTGGACTCATTTCCAGCACTACAGTCCCAAGTCATCTCCTCGTGATTCGAGTAACGTGAAGCGAACCAGAAGAGAACGACAAGAAACATTACAACATTTCTTCTTCATCAGCCACAACAACACCATGTCAAATTGGCAATATACATGTATATACCACCAAGCTCCACCGCACCTGTTTTCCCTCAAGACAAACAAACGCCCTATCGTTGCGGTTGCACAGCTTGGACGACCACCGCGAACTACTTCCGTCAATCCTTTCGATGGCCACCGTAAGCATTCTGTTGCAGGCATCATGCCAGCCGATCTCCTCCAAGGTTTCACGCTATCTGCCTCTTTTCTAGTCTTGCACTTTTGCTATTCAACTATTCAAGATTCGCTTTTTATTTATAATTTTGTGTTAACCCTCCTGTTCCAAAGCGAAGGGGCTCCAGTAACTCGGAGTTTAAATGTGAGGTAAATATAGTCCGATTAAAAGATTGTTTTAGTAAGGAATCGAACTCGGGTTCTAAACAATTCGTCTTTTGTGAATTTTTTTTTTTTGTCAAGTAGCCTAGTGGCTAGAAAATCCACCTTAAAGGTGAATAAGTTGAGTATCCGGATTCGAACCCGACTCCTGCACATATAATGCTATATCCCTACCAATTGAGCTACGCTCATGGGGACTCTTTTGTGAAACTTATTAACCATTTAAGTTTAATATCTTTGTTTATAATATGACCTAATTTTTCTTTTATTTACATTTTTTATTGATTTGTTAATTAATTACTACCATCCTTCCCTTTTTATAATTGCGTTGATGAAAGTACAAAGAGGTTGAATGTGTAGCTTAAGGAAAATAAGATCTCAACCATTAATTTTAATCTATGATTATCATTCAATCTTCTCGTCTCTTACAATAACAACCCTTCTCACTTGAAAGTTCCCTTATATATATATATATATATATATATATATATATATATATATATATATATATATATATATTAAACTAAATAAATTCATGAAATTTATTTTCTTCATTATTACATCATAATTAATTAATATTTTCTGTGTTTTGATCATGCAGAAAAAAGATGTAGTTGATATGCATATCTAGATAGCTCAAGTGAAGTCAGCAATGCACAATGGTTCCTCTAACCTTATGGCAATTCCTAAAGTCAATTCCTGGAATAGAATGGCTGAAGCAACAACTGATTCAGCTGAAACTATACGAGGCAAGACTTGGGGAACTAAAAGGTGCTGTTGATGAGCTCAAAAAAGAGCTAGAGTTAGTTATAAATAGTGTTAATGAGCGAGAATATCGATACGGGGAAGTAAGGACCACCGAAGTTAAAGCGTGGATAGAAGGAGTGAATGCTATAATTTCTGAATACAACGAATTCAATGAAGACGAAAGCCTTGACGAACTTGCTGTGCTTAAATTTTTTACAACTGGTTACCTTCCCAAGCCAGGGATAAGGTATTGTCGAAGCAAAATAGCATATAGTATTATAAAGAAAGTCAATGAAAATCCAGCTTCAGCTAACTTTTCTGATTTTGCTGAATGGTCTGGCCCACCATCGAAGGCTTCCTTTTTACGTAACGATAATTATGAAAACTTTCCATCACGAGCTGAAATTGTGAAAAAACTCAAGGCAGCATTGGGAAACCCCGATGTTAAAATGATTGGACTTTACGGGTTAAAAGGTGTGGGCAAGAGTACAATGGTAAAAGAAGTTGCTAACGAGATAGAAGCTAATGGGAATTTTGTAATGACCATGGCAAACTTGGAAGGAAAGCCTCAAATAAGACAAATACAAGTGGATATTGGTGACTGGTTGGGGATCGAATTTGTCGAAGAAAGTGACAGTGCAAGAGCGGCTCAAATAGAAGATCATTTGAAGAAGAAGAAGAAGAACACACTTGTAATACTAGATCATCTTTGTGCTAATTTGGACTTCAAGTTGCTGGGGATTCCAACTTTAAATGATAACTTGAATAATATCGAAAAAGGAAAATCCCCTGTGCAGCATAGTATGGTGGAAATAAAAGAAACTCTTGTTGACTGTTCCCAAATGTGCAAAGTTTTGCTAATTTCAGAAAGCAAACAACTATTATTAAGTCAAATGGGTGGAAAGGAAAACAATATTTTCACTATGGATGTCTTAAAGGATGAGGAAGCAGAAGTGTTATTCAAGAAAACAGCTGGAATAGGTGATGGAGAGTCTGAATTCAGCATATTAGCCGCTCAAATTGCCAACAAATGTAACGGGTTGCCATCGTTAGTAATTGAATCTGCAAAGGGATTAGTGAACCAAAAAAGTCATTCAGCAAGGACTAGTGCTCTGGAGAATCTCGAAAGGCAAATGTCAACAGGAGTGCCTGAGTCTTATACAAAGTTGAGTTATGAACTTTTAGATGAGGAACTCGAGAAGATTTTCTTACTCTGTGCTTACATGGGTCCAGATGTGTTAATTATGGACTTGGTAAAACACTGCATTGGTCTGGATTATCTTCAAGGAGCTTACAAAGTAAAGGAGGCTAGAGACAAAGTGTCTGAATTGGTCAGAAAGCTGAAATTGTTCGGTTTGTTGTCCGACAATCATTCAACTGATCACGTCACCATGCAAGTCATTGTTCGCAGTGCGGCTTTATCAATAGCATCTGGTACAGCTGAGAAGCATATATTTACAATGACAAAGAAACCGTTTCGTGAATGGCCTGATGAAGATAAACTTGAAAAGTTAGCTGTTATTTCCTTGTGTCATTGTGATATCTCTGAGGGGTCTCTTAAAAGAATAAATTGCCCGAGGCTTAGAGTCTTCCATGTTGACAATAACGATCCTCTTTTGGAAATACCAACAAACTTTTTTGAAGGAATGAAAGAACTCAGAGTGTTGATATTAACCGGCATCCATCTATCACCCTCAGATTCATCAATTGCATCCCTATACAAACTCAGAATGCTCTGTTTGGAGCAATGCATTCTAGATAAGGATTTATCATTCATAGGCAATTTGAAAGAGTTAAGAATTCTTAGCTTTTCAGGATCTGATATTGGAAAATTGCCTGTTGAATTGAAACAAGTAAAAAAGCTACAAGTCTTCGATATAAGCAATTGCTTCAAACTTAGAGAAATTCCACCCAACGTTATATCAAGTTTGACCGATTTGGAAGAGTTGTATATGAGAAACACTTTCATTCAATGGAAGCCTATAGGACAGACACATCCTGATGGAATCACTTGTCTTTCTGAGTTTAGGCAATTGATTCAGAATCAGTTGACAACTCTAGACATACAAATCCCAGTCGTGTCCTGTGTGCCAAAGGACTTGTCATTTTACAATTTGGAGAGGTATAAGATTGTTGTTGGTGATGTGAATCCATATTTTGAGACAGATTCCAACATGCCAGAAAAGTATGAAGCATCGAGATTTTTGGCAATACAGTTGAAAAGCGGCTTTGACATTCATTCTCAAGAGGGGATCAAAATGTTGTTTAAAAGAGTTGAAAATTTGTTTGTTGAAGAACTGAATGGTGTCCAAGATATTTTTTACAATTTGAATTGGAATGGATTTCCATATCTAAAACATTTGTTGATCGTCAACAACTCCGAAATTCAGTCCCTCATTAATCCAAAGGACAGACAACGCACATTGAAGGCTTTTCCTAAATTGGAGTCATTGCATCTGTATAATCTCAAGAACATGGATGAAATATGCTCCTGCAAACTTTCAGCACCCTCTTTTGGTAATCTGAAAGTCATCAAGATTAATCTTTGTGGTAAACTGAACAAGGTCTTCTTATTTTCTGTGATTAGTCTTTTAACTGTTGTTGAAACAATTGAAGTTTCTGAATGTAACGCTTTGACGGAGATTGTTGCTTTGGGAGTACAAAGCAATCCTACAGAAATTAAGTTGCTGAAGTTTCCGGAATTGCGCTCTTTGATCCTAATTAATTTACCTGGATTAATTGGATTCAATCCCATTCCATCAACAGGAAGGAAAGCTACAGAACTCTTCCATGAAAAGGTGTGTTTAAAATTATGGTGTAGAGTCATTTATCTTCTACATTTCAAACCATCTCTTCGTATTTTATTTTTTGATACAAAAGCAAGGTGTTTGTAAGGTGGCATTTAAACTTATCTTTTCGCTAGCAAAAGTTAACTTGAGAAAATCAAAACCAATTATTTAATTTTAGACGGCACTAATGATGTGTGTTACTTGGCAGGTTGCAGTTCCAAAATTAGAAAAAATGGTTTTGTCCTCAATCCAAATTGGCAAAATATGGTGTGACCAACCTTCACAGTGTTTTCAAAATTTGATACACTTGGATGTGAATGGCTGTTGGAACTTAGAGTATTTAATATCATTTTCGATGGCTGAGAGTCTTGTGCATCTTGAAAGCCTTTCAGTAAGTGAATGTGTGCAGTTGACAAACATATTTGATCCCCAAGGGCAAGAGAGTTGTGCTAAAATTAAGGTATGAGGCTGCTGACATTAGAATTCATTTTTAGATCTCTTTGTATTCCACCAATTTAATATGGAGCTAATACCCCAATTGAACATGTTTGAGAGTTTGAAATGATTTTGTTTTATAATGAGTCCTGAAATATTGAAAACTTATTTAGGAATAGGCATAGCATATGAAATAATATGAGGCACTCTACATTTTCATGTCCAAACACAACATCAACATGGACATCTAGATATTGTGGACTTACAATATATAATACACAGAGAGACATACCAGTACATCATCAGGCTAATTTGTGGACTTACAATATATAATTTCTAGATTTTTCCGACACAACTTTATGGTTAATTTGTTCACTTCTAATTTAATTAACTCATGGTTATTTGAACCAAAACAGGATTGCATCTTTCCAAATCTGAAGCACATTAAACTAAGTAGCTTGCATAGTTTGATGGAGATATGGAATTCTGGACTCCCTTCAAATTCCTTTGGTAAACTGGATGCTTTGGTCATCGAGGAGTGTGACAAATTTGACAAAGTTTTTCCATGTTATATGGCAGAGATATTTAAAAGTCTACAGGTCTTGAGGGTTACTAATTGCAAGTCAATGACGGCAATATTTGATCTAGATGATAAAAAAGGAGATACTGGGGATGTAGCTAACTTGCGAGATGTTCATTTAGAAACACTCCCTAAACTGAAGCATGTATGGAAATGGAACAAAGACCAGGATGGAATTCTTAAATTGAACCATCTTCAAAACATGTGGGTTAGTGAATGTAATGGATTAGAAAATATATTTCCATTCTCCGAAGCCACGAATCTTAACAAACTTGAATACCTTGTGGTATGTGATTGCTCTAATTTGAGAGAAATTGTTGTCAATGGAGAAGGTACCAACACTGCCAGCACAAGCAGTCCTAATATATCATTTGTGTTTCCTAAACTAACCACCATTAAATTTTTGAAACTTCCGAAATTCAAGAGCTTTTATCGAGGATGTTATGAATTAAGTTGTCCAGCACTGATCAACCTGTCTATTGAACTGTGTGACAAGGTGGAATTATTCAGTAAAGGAACCACAGATGAAAAACCAGTGCTATATCCTGAAGAGGTACTAGTAAGCCTTTCAGCTATTATGAATTCTTCTAATTCAGAGAAGGTTATTTCATATATTTACTTAAAATATAAATTTACACTTTTTTCACCATGTTCTTATAGGTAATCAATAAGTTGAAATCTATGCAAATTGATGCTGAATCGAGTAGCAGCTACACAAGGAAAGGGAACTATCAAGGGGAAAACGTTGAAGATCTTCACTTATGTAGATTAAAGAATACAGACATCCTATATTCTTTCCTTTACAGTAGTCCTGATCTAAAAAGCCTATCTTTGATTGAATGCTTCTTTGAAGAGATAGTGCCTCTTGGAAGGCCTCGTGAACATCAAACCGCAGGGGTTGTTCCAAATCTGAAAAGCTTGAAGTTAATAGACTTGCCTAATCTTGAGAATATAGGCTTTGAAAGGGGTGCATTTATTAAAAAGATAGAGTTCTTGATTTTAAAGAATTGTCCTTCTGTCTGACACATTCTTGACACATTTAGAAGTGGTTAATTGCAACGGATTGAAAACACTAATGCCACTATCATCAGCAAAAAGCATGGGTAAACTCAAAACCATGAAGATAATCAAATGTGAATCTCTACAGGAAATTGTAGAAAATGAAGATGAAAACGGTAACATTGTTTTCAAACAATTGAAAGTTCTAGAGCTCGTGTCACTGAAGAGCCTCAAATGGTTCTGCAGCTCAAAGACTTGTGTTTTCGTGTTCCCATCATTGGAGAAATTAGTGGTTAGTGCATGTCCCAATATGGAAAGCTTCTGTGAAGTCAAGATCACACCACTTTTACAAAAAATACATGTCGTACCTGAAAATGAAAATCTATGGTGCTGGAAATATAATTTAAATGCTACCATACAATATATATTCAAGGAAAAGGTACACACTTGTGAATCTGTTGAATGAATTCCCATTTAGTTTCTTTCTTTTTTTCTTTATAATTTTGATCAAGTAAATTTAAATATATACATTTATGACAACTATAACTCTCTGTGTATTGGGAAAATACGCGGGGTGAATGAAATGTGGTATATCTGATGATAAACTTACATTCAATATTTACAGAAGTTTTTTGAAGGCATGGATGAGATCAATGTTTCTGAACATCCTGAGCTCCAAGAGTGCCAGTATGGTAACCCTTTTCAGCAAAGTAATTGGTTTTACAGTTTGAAAACTTTGAAGCTAAAAAACTGTAATAATCAATCTTGTGCAATTCCATCCAATATTCTTTCTTGCTTAAAGAGCTTAAAAGAATTGGATGTAAGGGATTGCCAAATGTTAGAGGTAGTTTTTAATTTCAGTGACGCTGAGATCATGGGAACAACGTTACAACTGAAGAAGCTGACTTTAGAAAACCTGCCTAGGTTGATGCATGTTTGGAAAAAGAATCTTAAAGTGAGTCACAATTTTCAAAATCTGCAACAAGTCATTGTTGTAAATTGTAAAAATCTAGAAACTCTGTTTCCCGTTGCCCTGGCTGAAAATCTGATGAAGATCGAGGAACTTAAAATAGAATCCTGTAATAAGATGTTAGCAATTGTCGAAAAAGAAACTTCCGGAAAGGAAGTGACAAAAAAATTTGTGTACCCTTATTTGACCTTGCTGAGACTTATTAGTTTGTCAAAGCTCACTTTCTTTTACCCTGGATCATTCACTCTGGAATGCCCTGCCTTAAATGATTTATCAGTGTACAACTGTTTTAGTTTAAAGCTATTTCAAAGTGAACATCTGGAGGGTGATACTGAAGGCAGTAGTACTTCAATTTGCAAACAGTCTGTTATTTTGGATCCGAGGGTAAGAAACATAGAATCTGCATTATCAACATTTCTCTTTTATATTTCATCTTCTAATTTTACAGCTCTTTCTTTACACTTGGTTTGTTTACCTCTAACAGGCCATTCCCAACCTGAAGGAATTAGCACTTGATTGGAATGATGCTTCGGCATTATGGTTCAGCCTCCTATATGTAGATACACTTTCCCTAAATTGGTATGATTTGAACAGTGATAATAAGCAGCACAGTTTTCTCTTTGAAATACTTGAGAAGTTACTTAATGTGAAGGAGTTGAACATATACAATTGTAGTAGACCTGAGATACTCCTGAATCAAAACATTAGTGAAGAGATGATGCTTGAACACTTGGAATTGTTGTCACTAAAAAATATAACTAATATCCAATTCGTCGTGTCAGAGGGATCATCATTTTTAAACACAATTTGTCAGAGGCTGCATTATCTTGATGTTTCCAGTTGCCCTGATTTGACAATATTAATACATCCTGTTTCTGCTGTATCTTTCTCCTATCTAAAAGAATTGTATATTACAGAATGTCATGGATTGAATTATTTATTCACATCTTCCGTAGCAATGAAGTTAATGTACCTTGTATACATCGAAGTCGAGAATTGTAGAACAATGACAAGGATAGTGGAACGAGACGACACTTTAGAAAGGATCGAACTTGAGCAGTTAAGCTGTATAGCTCTAAGTTCTTTATCTATCCTGGAATGCTTTTATTCCGGCAGTGAGACTTTGCAGTTACCGTCTCTGGCAGAAGTGAACATAATGGATTGCCCTCAGTTGAAAATTTTCTCTCAAGGACCGATAGATGCAGAATCTATTAATTCAATTGAAATTGATGGTGATTTGATTTCTTATGATGATCTTAACGTGTCTGTAGAAATGAAGTTTCTGCAACGGGTAAGGATTTCATCTGAATCAATTCACATGTCTTTATATCAATTATAGCATGTTCACAATAATTTGGTACTTTTATAATTTTTTTTGGCATCTGGTACTTTTATGATTTAAAAACTTCATATTTTGTGATTAACCTTTCTGTCATTTTTGTTTCTAATACATTTTATAAGTTATCTTGAAAGAAATGTTAGCCATATACATTGTATGTGTGTTTGCTTGTTTGTGTTTCGATCGAGAAAAATTGGATGCTTTTGATACTAACTTGGGACGAACCGGCTCACAACATATATAGCTCCTTCACTTCTATATAAAATGCTCATATTCAATTTTCATTCAGGACATTGGATGTTTTGTATATGTAAATTTTTAGAGTTAAATAAGTTTTCAGTCTCTATCCCTTAAAAAATTTCACTAAGTTTTGGTCTCTCAATGTTTTCTTTTACTGCTTTTGGTCTCTGTTTTTAAGACAACTCTTGTGTACATTTCACATTTTTTAATGAGTTTTTCTATTCATGTTTATAATATTATAAGAATCTCTCTCTCACAAAAACTTAAAAATTCATATTTAATTCATCCCTTGTTAAAAAAATTACTTTTGCAAGAGAGATCTCTATAATGTACTAAATATGACTGCAAAAAATAATTCAAAATTTCGAAGGATAGACATGATTTGGCTTAAACAGGGACCAAAAGTCGTGACCGAGGACCTTTGGGACCAAAACTTGTTGAAATCTTTTAGTGGGACTTATTTGGGATATTTATAAGTACCAAAAACTTATTTAATCCAAATTTTTATTTACATTGATGAAATTGTTACCCTTGAAAAAAATAGTGTAAGAGAAAATACTTACAATGAGTTTAAAATAATGAATGAAAATTATTGCTATAAGAGAAATTGACAAACTAGAATGCTTGATTTGGAGAAACCAAAAAGTGAGTGCTATGTTTGAAGCTCTACCTTGTAAATAACAATAATATAACATAAATTCAGGAATATTATCAAGCAGTTTCATGTCTTTACTTTTGCAGGTCAAAATAGATCGTTTAGTTCTCGGTGATTCCCTTCTGTTTCAAAAGATATGGCTTCGACCAGTAGCAGTCCCAAATTATTTTCTCTGCAATTTAACGTCTTTAATCGTGGAAGGCTGTGGATTTTTATCAAATGCAATAATACCATCTCACTTACTTCATTGCCTAAGTAACTTGGAAAAGCTGCAAGTGCGGAAGTGTAACTATGTGAAGGCAATATTTGATGAAACAAAAATGAATAATATGGGACCTGCTTATAATCCCTTGTCCTTTCGTATCAAAATACTGATTTTGGAACAGTTGCCAATTCTGGAGCGTATTTGGAATGAGGGTCCACAAGGAAGTCTTAGCCTTCCACTTCTGGAAAAAGTTATAGTTGATGGATGTAAAAGGATAAAATACCTGTTTCCTGCATCAGAAGTAAAAATGAATCTACTAGAAACTCTTCATGTGAAAAACTGTGATATGTTGGTGGAAATTTGGAATGAGGTTCAAAAAGGAAGTCTCAGCCTTCCACTTCTGGAGGAAGTTATAGTTGATGGATGTACAGGCATAAAAAGTTTGTTTCCTGCATCAGAAGTGAAAATGGTTCGTCTAAAAACTCTTAATGTGATGAACTGTGGTATGTTGGTGGAAATTGTTGCGAAGGAAAACATAGCTTCCGAAAAACAAAATGAAAAGATTTTCTCCACTGTAACTTCTTTGAAGTTATGGAATTTGCCAAATCTGAGGTGGATATTTCCCGGGATGGACATTCTATATTGGCCCAAGTTGGAAGAATTGGATATTTTACATTGTCAAGCCAGTTTTCTAACTGAAACGGCCCCACTTTCAAAGGTATGGTTATGAAAGCCCTTACTAGACAACGCTTTGAAAAATATTTCTGAATGCTCCTTATAATAGACAAGTTAATACTAGATAATCCTTACGGGCCTGACTAATAGGCCTATTCAATGAGGACTAATAATTACAAAATATGTGCTATTTGAAACACTCCTCCTCAAGTTGGGGGAATGCATGTCTATCATTCACAACTTGCAAGTAAGTTGGTTGAGATGTTTTGTTGGCAAATCTTTTGTTAACACATCAGCCAGTTAGTATCCAGAAGGCATGTAATATGTTATCAATCCATTATCTAGTTTTTCCTTGTTTAAGTGTTGATATATGTCAATTGTTTTGTCCTGTTGTGCTGAATAAGACTATTAGCTATATTGATAGGCAGTGGCGGAGCTAGACTAAAATGTTTGGGTGGGCCGCAAGGGAGTTTGAATTATTTTTTTTCTATGATCGGCTAAAAATGCATAAATTATTAATTTTGTCGGATCTGAATAAAATATTAAATGAAAGAGAAGAAATTATATGGGGGGCTAAAATCAAAGCCTCGAGATTTTGTTTTTCATTTTTACTTCTTAGAGTCCCACATTGTTTGAGAGAGAGCACAAGTAGATGATTTCTACTATAAATTCAGATTTTTAGGCAAGTAATATACTGTACTTTTTAAAGTTGCACATAACTTAAAAAAGGACTTTCTCTGCTATAAATGAAAACTTACAATTGTCAAAATAAAAAAAATGCAGTCTAACAGCTAGCTAGAACCAAGTAATCCGCCAGTTTTCGGGTGATCTTACTGGTTCTTTGACAGCTCAGTTTTTGGGGTCATTCAAAACAAACACCGATCCAGTTCTGATTCCAACCGGTGTCTGACATGTCCACTCTAGTTTTGATTACCTTGGTAGTAACTAGCTATGTAATGTAACTAGTTTGTATATTTATAAAAAAAAAAAAGGGATAAATGAATAGGGTCATGCTGGGCACATGTTAAGGATGCTTCAAATAGTAATTATGTCTTGAACAAAACAATTTTTAACTTTTAAATAAATGAAATGCACAATTTCCAATACAGCGTTTCTACCTATACACTAACAAGTGCCCTTAGGGCACATGTTAGCATTTTCCAAATGAATATTTACAACGAAGTAAGAAAATTAAACTAACTACTATGTGAACATATTAATTAATATAATTAGTAAACATATCAAGTTGGTAGTGCATTGCCAAGTCTTTTGAGATTCTCAGAGATTTGAAACAATATTATAATAGGTATTTTAAAGAGTTCATATTTTTTATACCTTGACAAGTATCCATCCAAATTCTGTGTTGATTTTAATTACATAAACAAATGAAATTGATCGACAGTTTGTTTTGTTGTTCAAAGATTCAATATGGCTTTCTCATTTTCCTTATTTATTTTTAATCATAGGTTACTCCCAGCTTAAAGCTACTGTCGTTTGGAAAGGAAGAAGCCAAAATGATTGAATCAGGAATACTTGATATTAGCTGCATGGAATTGTCCTCCCTCAAATTGCAATACTTTAGTGATGATGAATATAATGTATTTGAATTCCTTTCCTATTCATGGAAACCACCCAGTATGGAAACATTTGCAGTTGTTGATAGTGCCTTTAAACATATATTCTCCTCGGAGTCTAATCAAAGCTATGGTTTAAGGAGTCAATTCCTTTCAATGCTTAGAGGATTGCAGCTTCAGAATTTGCCCCAGCTTGAATCCATAGGGTTAGAGTGCTCCTGGATGGGCTATTTTGTTGGAAAACTAGAAACTATATTTGTTAAGGAGTGTGATTGTTTGACAAATTTGACTCCATCCGATAAACAAGTGTCTTTCTCCAATCTGACAGAGCTTAAGGTAGAGGATTGTGTCCGATTGGAATACTTGTTTTCATGCTCAACCGCCGAAACTTTGCATGCACTAAAGAAGATGCATGTGACCAACTGTGGATCAATAAAAAATATAGTGGCCAATAAAGATGGAAATGACATCACATTTGGGAAGCTTGAGATTTTGACTCTCTCCTTGTTACCAAAGCTTGAAAGCTTTTACTCAGGGAGTTCCATATTGAATTTCCCATCCTTGAAAGAAGTGTCAATCACTGAATGCCACAATATGGAGGTTTTCTGTTCTGGTAAGGCAATAATACCAGAGGAATTGTGGGTATCAATAGATCATGGAGAGTGGCTGGAAGGTGATTTTAATGACGTGATGGGGAGATATTGTTCATGGAAATGAAAAGCTTGATTTAGTATAATAATGACAGTTCCATGCTGTGTAAGTCCTCCTTTTATGTGTCTAGTGTCTACTTAATTTATGTGTATACAACCATTTCAGTCCTTTGATGTGTGAGACACATCCTCAAGTGGTTCTTTAGTTACCGAATGTACTGAAATTGCAAACACATCCTCAAGTGGTTCTTTAGTTAGTCATTTGTGTCCTAAAATGTGTTTTTTGGTAGAGATTTTGGTCTTCAAATGTGTTTTCGCTTGCCAATTTAGTTCAAAAAATTACAAATAAAGAGACACTTAGGGATGTATTTGCAATTTTGATACTTTCAGAGACTAGAACGACGGTACCTCACACATTAGGGACAAAAATGACTGTTTACCCCCTTACCCTTAATTTACATAGAGATGTAATTTCATGTGGTGTCATTACACTAATTGGAAACTAGGCACCCCAGAAAATTATATTGCCTATATTTTGGAATATAGCATTTGGTTATTTTCTTCACTACTATTAAGTATTAATTGATCTGAAAGAAGGCTCATTCTTCATCCAAAAAAAGAATTAAGTTCATTTCATTTTCTAATAGTTGCATTTGTTTCTGTCCTCTACATATATGGATAATTGTGATTTGTGAGTGTTCAATCAATTGCATGAGTTATTTTGGACTACTTTTCTGATCACCCCGGTACTTGATGTTTATAATTTGCTTCAGGAAATTGTTGTGTGGTGAGAAAAATTAATAGCTATTGCCTATTGCATTCATATTTGCTAGCCATGAGTTGAGGACTACTTTTTTCAAGCAGCAACAGAGCAGAAATCATTATGGAATGCTAGTGAGTTCATTTTTTCACCATCTTTTTCTGATTTTATGAAAATGTAGGTATGAGCTTTATAGTATGAAAATTGACTAATTGAATTTGATGAAAAATCATAACTGTCATAACCAGTTTGAAAAAAAAAAATAATAGCCAGGAAATAATAATGTTATAGACATCTCACATATTTCATGGTTTTAAAATATGATTGTAAACTTTGTGTATTTTTTGCTTATCAAAATTTGGGTTCCAATTCCAACACTCATGAATAGACTCAAGTTATTTTTCTTTTTCAAAGGTTGAAACCAATTTAGCTTTGTAAAACTATCTAATGTAATTGTTTTTCTGAATAGAAAGCTGCCGAGCTTCGGTGCTACTCGAAGAATGCAAGTTGAGAAGAAGTTGATAACATCATGGCATCAAATATGGACAAATCAAGGGTTTTTTTTTGTTTTCTTTCTGTTGTTTGAGTGTGGTAATCATGAATGAAGTTTACTTGTAGTGTGTTTGTTCCTCATGTTATAAGTGTGTTTATTTGCTAAATAAAGTTCTCTTCAATATATATAGAGGAGAGGCGTGTATCGTTTTTAATTTCCAATAAGAATGGTTTCTCATCAATAAATTTGACATGTATGTTGTAAACGAATTGTGTTTCATTTGTTATGCTTAAAGTGGATTTGTGGCATGTCATTTGATTTGAATGATTTCACTTTTACCTCGTTGTAAGTCGGTTAAAGTTTTGATAAAAGGAATTTTACTGTCAATGACCCGTTAATGCTGATTAGCATCCGCTTTACGATATGCATGTAGCTTCAATTTTAGCGTCTATCATGGTAAACACTAATTAAACTTTCTTTTTGGCTTTCACAACCACTAGTGTAATCTGGTTCGATGGTCAATTTTAACATTAAATATTGTGTCCAATTATTTACTACCAACGTCAGCATTTACCAAAACTGGTGCTAACGCTAAAATGCAGTTTTCTATAATATGAACTCTTGATATTGTATAATATATATTCATTTCCACACATCAATGTACATATACTTTTTTTCTTTGTTAACTCATTTTTATATACAATACTTTCAAACTCAAAAACCAAAAGGGAGAAAAATAAAAAAAGATAAAATGAAAAAGCAAGCCAAATTATTTTGTAAATTAATTTGAAGCAAGAGCTTCCAAAAGAGCAGCAAAAGCAGATATAGGATTTCCAAAAATTGCTGAAAATATTAACTTAAACACCACAACAGCAATTTTTGTGTACTTGCTCATAGTCCTTGCTCTCCTTGAAATACTTAAACTTTGAACCATCTCCCTACTTGTAAGTGCTAGCTGAGTTTCCCTATCACTCAGTGAAATTGAATTTGTAATATTTCTATCTCCTTGAGAAAAATAACCCTTCCTCCAATTGTCAAGTATCAAATCCTTGAAACATGACACATGATAACAACATGAACTTCCATCATAATAAGACCACCCTTCAACTTTTCTCACAACATGCTTATGCTTACATTTAGCACACTTCGAACGAACTTTATGAGAGAGTTTCAAAGTAACGACTCCACTTTCATCTGAAATACTACGTTTTAGCTTCAAACAACATGAATGAAGATCGATGTTTGTGCTAGAGCAATGGTAGACAAAACCTAACACATCTTTTCCACAAGCATCGCAATATTGTGTTCTATATCCAGGTGGTTTCTTATAGAACTCGAAATTGCTATCCTCAAAAAACGGATGAAAAGTGTAAGAATCTGAGTTTGGATTTGCACATTCTTTGTGGAGGATATAATTGCAATTGATGTTTTCACAATGGTAACTTGATCCAAACCCTAGTTCTTTACAACCACTGCATTTGTATGGTGCTCCCGGAGCCTTGCATTGTAATGAGTGTTCATGATCCATCTAAATTATGCTCTTGTGTATAAATTCTGCTGAAACATAAAATTAAAAGATTTACAAATAGTTAATAAAATTGATCGGTAGAAATATTAGATAAAATTGAAAATGAGGAAACATAAAACCGGATTTTAAAATGAATGACCAAAATTTGTTTATTTTTTTGAAAAATAAGATGAACAAAATTGCAGTTAAGCCAAAAAAATTAATTCATAATGTAAATAAGAAAATAATGCTTAAAATGTATCTTGTTAATATTTGACATACCGCAAACTCAATTGTTGCTATTGATTTGGATGTGTATATATGTTTTTCTTTTTCTTTTTGACAATAGGATGCGTTTGTATGTCCACAACATAGAAGCTAGCTATATTTATAGGCAAAAGAAAACGTGTCCAATAAGTGATTTGTTTAATCTTGTTTTTTAGAATTTTTCCAAGAAATGACTTCATATTATAGGCCTAGTTAGCTTGTTGTATATTCTTTTCAACAAAAAATAGTTACTTAGTTAGCAAGACTGTTGTCATTGAAGCTTAGCTGGCCCAAGGATGGATCTCTTCAATTTTCATAGTTCCTAGATCGGTTATTATCATTTTTTGGTCATACAAATTTGAATATTTTTTCTTAAGGTAATATTTTTTTTCATTCGCACCGGTTTCTGACCCATCAAATGTGGACGACTAATCCGATTCGTGCGTAGAGACATGCGCACTGACCAAGCGTTATTCTCCTGAAAATCGAACTCGGTATTCTCCAGATACGTCCTTAAAATGAGCTATTTGCCACTTGAGCCCATGTAACTTGGTTTCTTAAGGTAAATTTTAATTATTTAACAATATAGAGGGTGCGTTTGTTATAGATTTTTTCAAAATAGATTCTTATAGTGTAATATAATTTTGTGTAAAAAAAATTTACAAAGAAATTTTTTATAAAAGCTTTAAATGAAAATTTGGTTTGAATAGTTATTCTTAAAATGTCATTTTATGTATTTCATCATTTTATTGAAAAAAATTTTAGATATCAAAATTTCAAAAAAAATCATTTTTTTGAAGCTATTTCAAATAGATTTTCATAAAAATCATTTTTGAAATACAACTTTTTGTAAAAATTGAGATTTTAACTATGTTTTGATCTTCAATAATGTACGTTTATGTTATATAATGTCAAAATTAGTGTTTGAATTTAAAAAAAATGAATATAAAAAAACTTATAATATTTTGAAAAAACGATTTTTTAAAATCTATTTTCAAAAATACAAAAAAAAAAATCTATTTTTTTTAAAGCTAAAACAAAGGCACCCAGAATTTGGTCAAATTGGTTTAATGAAATGGCTTAACAATTGCATAGTTCCTAGATCGGTTATTATCATTTTTTGGTCATATAAATTTGAATATTTTTTCTTAATGTAAATTTTAATTATTTAATAATATAGAATTTGGTCAAATTGGTATAATGAAATGGCTTAGCAATTGTACGGAACTTTCATATACGTATATGACGACATTTGGGAAAATGCAATAGCATCTTCATGTATATTTTTCTTTACACACATATTATCATTATCTAGAACATTAAAAAAATTCGTTTTGATATTTAAAATTGTATCTTCAGGCACAAGATTTGAAGTTCCGGCTTGAGGAAGTCTCACAGTGTTGTTGGAGGGAAATAACTAATGTGTCAATAGACGTGTAACCCCATATGATATAAATTTACATATAAAAAAGAAAAAAAGACGTGTAACCCCATATGATATAAATTTACATATAAATTTGGATGCATTTGATTCCTAAATGAGCAAGTATTAAATAAAACAGCACAAGATATAATAGCACAACACATAACAAAACAACACAAAATAAACTTTTATGATATTGAATAATGTTTTGTCTTACATGATGTTTGGTGAATAAAATGATATTTTAGTATTTTATTGTGGGACAAGCAGCCCTCAAAGCTGCTTCAAGTAAAGTGGTTAAACATGAGAAAGCATGTTCTGACAATCAACATGCTTTCATATCATTTGCTTTTGACACTTTTGGCTTCATAGCACCAGAGGCTGTGAGTCTTTTGCATCGAGTTCAAAAGGTTATGAATAACAATGTTGTGTCCCCTAAAGCTAAGAATGTTGTTTTTATCCGAATTTGTTTTCCATTCAAAAAGGATTGGCGGCGCAGCTTGTTGCCCGTTTACCTTTAATTCATATGTAGTTACTTATTTATTAATATATATATATATATATATATATATATATATATATAAATAATATTCTTGTTGAAAAAAAAAGTATTTTAAACAACTTGTACTTGAGACAAAAAGTTGTGTTGTGGTTTAGTGGAGGAAAAAAATTTATGTTTTTGTCATGTCCATTGCCTCCCAGTTTGTGCAGTCACTCAAAAAGTTTTTTTACAATCAAACATAGTACAATTGAAATTGTCCTGTCCGGTCCCTTATTTTAATGTCATTGTACATATACAGCAGGTTAAACTCCTAATTTTATCAAATAATTTAACTAACTTATCAGTTATCAGTCATACGCTCTCAGGTTGCTTATCTGCTATTTGTTGTTTTTTACCAAACAAAGTCTTATGAAAAGTTTGTTTTTAAAATGTTTAACTTTTTGAATAATTTATTTCTTTAAATAAAATCTTTAAAAAATATTTCGAAAACACTCGTTAGCAGGATCCTTAAAAAAAAAATTTAAATATAAAGAATTCAAATTGTAAAAAGATGGTGTGATGAGGAAGCCTTTGTTTGCCCCGGTAGTCTAAAGTTTGTTCGTCTCCAGCTCTCTATTGCTGCGAATCGAGATCGGCCTCTGTTCCAATGATATGTTAAATGCCTTCCTGAACGGGGACCTACAGGAAAAAGTTTACATCCAGGACTGGACACTAGTCCTTCAAGTCTTCAAAGACCGGATTCAATCGATTATTCGTATTCAACTTGAACTATTCTTGTGACAACAGATCAAATGAATCCAAATAACATTGGAATAAGATTTCTTACATTAAGTTTTTCACGCGGTTTCACGCTGTTTTTAATTGGGATTGTGCAATCTAATATTAATGGTTGAAATTAATTTGCACTGATTTTTTTAAGATGCAATATGAATCAACTGATTTGAAATAGACGGTTGAGAACTACTAATGCGTATAACTTTGTAATTTCTCAACCGCGATGCATCGATGACATTCATTTGCATAATTTAATGTCACTGTAGCATTCACTGGTTATCTACAAAATATTGGATGTATAATTAATTAACTATCACACTAAACCTTTCAGTTTATTTTCCACAATTTCCACTCGCATGCAATGAACAGAAGAAAAAAATGAAGAGACACTATTTATGTCATGGGGGGTAATAAAAAGTCATGAATTTTTGGAATCATGATATATATAGCTTATATAACTAAAGTTTAAAGTGGACACATTCAGCTACTTTACATTCCACAATTCTATTCTATCTATCCAAAGTAAAACAGAATGGCCAAAAAATATGAGGGACCTGCTATTGGAATAGACCTTGGCACAACCTATTCATGTGTTGCTGTATGGCAGGAGCAAACCAATAGAGCAGAAATCATACACAATGATCAAGGCAACAGAACCACACCTTCTTTTGTTGCTTTCACCAGTGATCAAAGGTTGATCGGTGATGCTGCTAAAAATCAATCTGCTTCAAATCCATCTAACACTATCTTTGGTAATTTATTTTCTTTTTTTGTTCTTGCATAAATGGTTTATATATTTATAGTTATTAATATTTCGCTGCTATATATGTTTTCATTCCAAAAGAACAACTTGTACATCATCTACGATTTTGTCTGCGCAGATGCAAAGAGGTTAATTGGAAGAAAATACAAAGATATTGAGAATGATATCCAGTTGTGGCCTTTTAAGGTCATTGCTGGTTTCGATGACAACCCATGGATCCTTGTTAACTACAAGGGTAAAGAAAGACGATTTTTTGCAGAGGAAATATCGTCTATCATCCTCACAGAAATGCGGGAGATCGCAGGGAAGTTTTTGGAGTCACCTGTTAAAAATGCAGTGATTACAGTTCCGGCGTATTTCAATGATTCGCAGCGAAAAGCACAATAGATGCTGGTACAATTGCTGGCTTGAATGTAATGCGAATAATCAATGAACCAACTGCTGCTGCACTTGCATATGGCCTTCAGAAAAGAACTAATTGTGCTGAAAAGAGAAACATTTTCATGTTTGATCTTGGTGGTGGAACTTTTGATGTATCTCTCCTCACAATTCAGAATAATGTCTTTGAAATTAAAGCTGTAGCTGGAGACACTCACCTCAGAGGAGAGGACTTTGATAACAGAATGATGAATCACTTTGTCGAGGAGTTCAAGAGAAAGAAGAAAGTGGACATTAGTGGAAACCCAGGATCCTTGAGGAGGTTGCGGAATAGTTGCGAGAGGGCAAAAAGGATTCTTTCTTTTTCTGTTGTTGCTTCGATTGAGGTAAATGCTTTGTTTCAGGGCATTGACTTATCTTCATCTATTACTCGAGCAAAGTTCGAGGATATCAACATGGACCTCTTCGAAAAGTGCATGGATATTATCAATAGGTGCTTTATAGATTCAGGAATGGATAAAAGTAGTGTAGATGATGTCGTCCTTATTGGGGGCTCGTCCAGAATCCCCAAACTGCATCAATTATTGCAGGACTTTTTTGAGGGAAAGGATTTGTGTATGAGCATCAATCCTGACGAAGCTGTTGCTTATGGTGCAGCTGTTCATGCTGCTAGTTTGAGTGTCAAGTCTGCTCCAAACATAGTGTTGCGAGATGTCATACCGTTGTCTCTTGGTATGTCAATAAAAGGAGATATCATGGATGTTGTGATTCCTAGGAACACTTCCGTTCCTATCACGAAGACGAAAACATATTTTACAGTTGTAGATAACCAAAGTAGAGTTTTAATAAAGGTTTACGAAGGTGAGAGTATATTAGCTAGCGAGAACAACTTGCTCGGTTTGTTTTCTCTCTCGCTTCCTCTTGCACCTCGCGGTCTTCCTATCGAAGTATGCTTTGCAATAGATAAAATGGAATATTAAATTTATCTGCAGAGGAAGAAACCAGTGGTAATAAGAAAAAAATTATGTTAACGAACGAAAAGGGAAGACTATCAACTGAAGAACTAGAGAGAATGATTCAAGAAGCTGAGAATTTCGAGGCTGAAGATACAAAACTTCAGCAGAAAGCTAAAGCAATGAAAGATTTGAATGATTATCTTTTGCCATGTGAGGAAAGTAATTGATGATAATGATGTTGGTTCTTTGATTTGCCCTGTAGACATACTGCAGTTGTGAAGTGTAACACCCCCTAATTTCCTTTAATTTTATTTGATAAAATTTCATTTATTTTGCCTTTAGAAGGGTGTTATTTTACTTCAACATTTACCGTACGAATTTATAAAGCAGCGAAATATAGAAATATAAAACAGAACGGTTATAAGTCTTAAAAATTTAAATTGAAAACAACGGAAGCAACAACAAGGTTCAATTTCTCAAAAGAATTAATGCAAGAATTTAAATATGAGTTCCCCTCCATTATCCTATTCAGAGCGACTCTTTATTGAAAGCACGGAAAATAGACAGCTCCTAAACCGTCTCCAAAACTCGAAGCTAATGTTGGTCATTTACCTGAAAATCTACGATTGCACATCGTAGGGTCAAACCAGAAGGGGTGAGTAACAACATCACATGAACAACTGAATTCAATAGTGTAAAGTAATAGCCAAAACATAAAGAGGTAATAAATAATGCATTGTCCTTTGGGACGGAGAAACACATAATCAAACATAATTATCAAGCACCTCCATTCAATAGAATAAATAAAATTCAACTCAACCAAACTAAGATGCAATGCGACCTATAGACTCCCTAAATGCATGTGGTACCAATTCAACACCGAGTCAACACCGAATTATCAACACCGAATTATCAACACCGATTTATCAACACCGAATTATCAACACCGGGACTGACACATGAATGAATGCATGATCCTACTTAAACAGCACCAAAAACTCAGTCACAATTCAACAACAACGATTAATCAACAACATGCAACCAACAATTATTAACAACACCGCAACAATACCAACACACAACGACTATAAGCAACACCAACCGGTACAACAATTAAAACATTTAGGCTTCGATTAGTTACTCACGACTCTCGAAACAGAAGCTAATATCCCCCTCCAGCCCCACCTCGATTCAAATTAAATTGATTCCATTTATCGACGAAACATACGAATTTTAATTAAGTAAATAGGGGAAATAAATTCAACTCCTCACTAGGGTCTGAGAACAGGGAAGTGAGTTACACCAAAGGGTAGTAAATTAATTATAATATTCTGTATAAAATTTTGAGCAATTTTTGTAAAGTGTTAATATATTTAATCACACTTTTAGTCATAAATAATTAACTAAAAATAGTTACGAGTGTCAGAAAATTTCAAAAGAGGTACCAAAATTCTCAAAAAATTATTTATGATTTTACTGAAAAAAAATTAAAAAAATTAGGAATTGTTTAGAACCCGCACGCGCCCCCACGCGCGGCAGGTGCGACTGGGCGTCGCAGCTGGCCGAACCAGCTTCTCCTTCGCCCGTTTTCTGCAACTGGGTCGACCGACCCGGTTCCCTGACCCGCTTCGTTCTCTCAAACCGCTCGACGTGAGACGACGAATCTTATACCGTTTTGATCGTCGTTCAATTCTAGGAGGATAGCCGGCTATGGTTTTTAAAATCGACAGCGGTATCATATGTAGAAAATAGGAGTCAGAGTTCATTCATTACTTTAAGTTCTACCATGGATTCTCATGCTTAGGTTTCTAATGGAATGATCCTAAAAACATCCAGAAAAGGTTTTTAGACTAAATAGGCTACTTGAAAACATCATAAAAAAAATTCTATTCTTTTAAATAAATACCGTATCCAAAACTTATAAATCCTTTCCAAAACTTATTACCAACACCATTGATACACTCTCAAACTCGAAGGATTCGTATGGATGCCTAGGATGCAGAAGATTTAAAACCATGTAATCACTCTGTTTATTTATGGATTTAATTATTAAGGTTCGATTTAATCAATGGTATAAAATCCCTAACTCAAGAACAACCTATGACTAAGGTCCAGCAAAGATCACCAGTGTATGCGGCAACGACACGAAGGCAGGATTACAGCAAGCAACATGAATGAATTCGAATTTATAAGGCATCATATAACAACAGCAACATCAAGAGCATCAAATAACAACAAGAAACCAAATAAAAATAACAAGAAGCCAAGTAACAATGGTAGAGAATTTTAAAACGGCAATATTTATAATACTATCTAAATTCAGAGTTATCGAGTGAGTGGTTAAAACCCCCTTACTTGGATTCCTAGCAGCAATTTTTTTCTCCTAGTATGGATGATTCGATTTTGCTCCTCTCTCCCGACTCCTTAAAGTTTCTCTCTTTATTCTCTTTTCAGGGTTTCTATTCTTTTGGTTTATAGTAATTGGTTTATAGTAAAAGTGGTGAATCCTATTTTTTTCTTAAACTTACCTATTTATAGAAAAATTATTAGGTTTACTTTCTTCTAAAGACAATAGGATTTTCAAGAAAATACTTTTGATTTATTTTTAATTGCTATTTTCCTAAAAATCCTCATCTCATTATTCCTCACAAAAATATATTATTTTGTTTCTAAGATTAAAAGTATATCTTTCTAAATATATTCAGAAAATATATTTTTAAAGCATATCTTCAAAATATATTTTTAAATTATGGAACCAAATTGTATTTTAAAATATATTTATTAATTTCTTTTCTACCGTTTTACTAACGCACACCCGCCATTTTTACACGCTAACTAAATTTGCACCCCTCACATTATTTATTTCTAATTTTCTTATTTCTCTATCTCTCTCCACCTATTTAATCTACTCAAAACCCACTAGTCACAACTAATTTATTTAACTCCAGTATCTCCTCCCATCTACTCTAATTTCATTTTAATTAATTATTTTATCATGTCAAAATGATTAAGAATCACACAAACACATCAAAACAAGCAAATTTCCAATTAAATTAGAAACTAGCTAAATTCCCAAAAAAATAAATATTCTAAAAGTCGGGGCGTTACATGAAGAGCCAAAATTTGTTGGATGGTAACAAGCATGTAGAAACACATGTTTTTGTGGATTTTTTGAAGGAGTTCCAGAACATGGTTGATTCTGCTTTATACAAAATCTCCAAAGGAGTTTGAAGATTTAGATATGATTAAAGTATTTGAGCCTATTAAGAAGTAAGCTCCTTGACAATGAAATAACATGTAAGAAAATGGTAGAATAATCAAATGAGAGTGAGAGAACTGAGAAGTCACTGTTATTTTATGGTTTGTGTGTACTTGATAAAACTGATTTTAATAGTCTTAAGAAAAGTTTGTGGTTGAATGATTGATTTGTGTTAAGATGAATTTTAGAAGTTATTTAAAAAGAATTACTTTTGTTAGGATGATAAATGATTGTATTGATTCCGTTGCCAAGTTTAATCGTGATCAAAGATTGTAGGAATAACCAATCTTTAGTTGGTTCAGTGGTGATTGGCGCTGAACTTGGTGAGGAATAATCGTAGGAATAATCATGTTCTTCTTTGACTTCTCCTTAAACTACAAGTTGCTTCTACTAGGCCTAAGATCACTTATATACTTGTGATCAAAGTTTGCGATGTGCAGAAGAACACCAGAAATGCTATTACATGTTCTCTATCAAAGTTTGCCACACAACTAAGCACACTCTTAAAAGGAGGATCAGAAAAGTTTACCAACAAAATGATGAAAATTAAAACATAAAAAAGGAGTTACCAACGAAATATGCTTAATTGAATTATCTGCAATGTAGAGAAAATATTAGAAAGCATACCTCAGCAAAAAAGATGAGAAATGATGAACTCAAATAAACTTGCAAAAAACATGCTTAAATTAGACAGTAGTTGCTCTGCCATCTTATTATTTCAAAAACACAATTCAACAGTACTATAGTGCCACAGTTCGACATCATTTTGAAAATATTAACTTAAACACCACAACAGCAATTTTTGTGTACTTGCTCATAGTCCTAGCTCTCCTTGACATACACAAACTTTGAACCATCTCCCTACTAGTTAGTGCAAGTTGAGTTTCCCACTCACTCATTGAATTTGAATTTGTAATATTCCTATCTCCTTGAGAAAAATAACCCTAGCTTCCTCCAATTTCTCGAGTATCAAATCCTTGAAACATGACACATGATAACAACATGAATTTCCATCATAATAAGACCACCCTTGAAAGTGGCTCACAACATTCTTTTGCTTACATATAGCACACTTTGGAAGAACTTTACGAGAGAGTTTCAAAGTAATGTTTCCACTTTCATCTGAAATACTACTTTTTAGCTTCAAACAACATGGATGAAGATCAATGTTTGTCCTAGAGCAATGGTAGACAAAACCTAACACATCTTTTCCGCAAGCATCGCAAAGTCTTGTTCTATATCCAGGTGGTTCCTTATGGAACTCAAATTTGCTTTTCTCAAAAAACGGATGTAAAGTGTCAGAATTTGAATCTGGATTTGCACATTCTTCGTGAAGGATATAATTGCAATTGGTATTTTGACAATGGTAACTTGATCCAAACCCTAGTTCTTTACAACCACTGCATTTGTATGGTGCTCCTGAAGATTTGCATTGCAATGAGTGTTCATGAGTGACCGGTCCAAGATCCATGTCTACGGAATTCATATTTGGAGCACTCTCAGCACTTTCTGCGACAGCATTATGGTAAAAGTTCACTTGAGTAGGACTGAATTGTTCAGAATCCGCATTGACTTGAACGACTACAGGTTGGTCTTGGATTTGGAGTCGTTCAAGGTGGGCGCTTTCTGTTAGTTTATCCAAATAAAAACGAAGGGTGATGAGGAAATAACTGAAAATTATTCCAACACCGACTAAAAACAATTTAATCTTCATGAGTTGTAAAGTTAAACATCCGCAAAAAAAATATATGAGTTCAACCTCGAATCCCAAATGAACTAGCTCTGAAAGACAAAGCGACATGATAGCAAAAGCAGCACAAGAAATCAGACCGTACAAATCTGGTTTTCCATTAGCTTTATCATAGAAAAATGAGTAGACAGTAGTGATTGCGAAAGCCAAGAATACCACAAGATTGCGAGGCAGATAAACAAACTGAAGACACAGTAAAGAAATACCTTGAAGAAGTTCCAGTTTCCAAATAGATGATTGAAGGAAGAGCTTAGAGCATAACATAGCAGTCCAACAATGGATGAAACAAAACACACAAGTCTGCATATCTTAGGCTGCATCATCATTCTAACAATTTTGTTGAGCATGGCTGTCATCTATTGTTTCACAAGAGGGCAAGATTTGTGTTCAGAGGTAGAGAAGCAACCACACCACTTTCTTTACTTTCAGATGAAACTTCAAGGAAATTATGCTGAAGAATGAAAATGGCCGGCTCTTTGACCATCAAGGAGTTTCATATTTTCTTTGACTAAGCAAACATAATTGTAACAACCCACTTTGATTGTTGGGAGTAATAATGATAATTAAAAGATTAGTTGGATAAAACAAGTGATAAACAATAAAGCAAGGAGAAATCCAACACATGAGGGACCAACTAGTGGATCCGGATTCCCTCTTGTAGGGAATCCCACGGTCACACGCATAATAGCCGTTGATTTGAGATTAGACGGCCCAAATTAAATATTCATAAATCAATTTTGATTTTTTGATGCTTTTAAATCTGTTGAGATTTGCAGAATTCATGATCTTTGGTTGACCATTATCCTGCCAGTATTGACTGATTTGTTTTCGGTGTTTCGGTTGCTACTGCATGTGGTTGGTTGTTTAACGGTTTGCGTCTTTTTTTAAATATCGTTAATCTTTATCCGTCATAATACCATATCAGATAATTTTGAATTTGTCTGAAGTTTTATATAAATAATCTATATGATATAAATTTTCAATCCAACGGTGAATTTTATAAAATTTATATCGATTAAAATGTTATTAAGAGGTGTAACATTTGGTGCAAACTTGTTCGTGTAATTTGATTCTGACTTATATATATATATATATATATATATATATATATATGGGAAACAAATACAGATTTTACAAAATTCACCGTTGGATTGAAAGTTTATATTATATAGATCATATATATTGAGTTTTACCAAAATCTAAAATTGTTTGATATGTTATTGAGATAAATCAAAATTAACAGTTTATGCGTTTTTCTTAATTACCGTTAATCATTTCGTGTCCCATAAACATGTCAAATGATTTTAGATTTTTGTAAAACTCAACATAGATGATCTATACGATATAAACTTTCAATCCAACGGTGAATTTTGTAAAATTTATATTCGTTAAAGCGTTATTGTGCGGTGTAACATTACTCAAATGTTACACCAATATATATATATATATATATATATATATATATATATATATATATATATATATATCACTACAAGAAATTTCAGTATTTCCCATGAACATTTCTGATGAAAATGAGTTCCTGAGAAAAGAAATGCATTTTCGAGGAACTTTTCGTGGGAACCGTTGTGGCAGACTTTACGCGTTTCGAGGATGCATTTCCGAGGAACATGTTCGTGGGAAATGCATATTCAAGTGGTCCATGGTGGTCTAAAGCTATAACAAATACGAATTTTACAAAATTCACCGTTGGATTGAAAGTTTATATCATATAAATCATCCATAAAAAATCTAGCAAAATTAAAAATCATTTGATATGTTATTTTATTTTATTTTTTTGAAATCCTTTAATATGCTATTTGAACTTGTTAAGATTTACCATATTTAATAAACCGTTAATCTTTATGGTCTCAATAACATATCAAATGATTTTCAATCTTTATACATATTTTTTATGAATTATCTATATGATATAAATTTTCAATCCCACGGTGAATTTTATAAAATTTATATTTGTTATAATATTTTTAATGACTTATCCAGGTGGTCGACCGTAGCAATGACGTATATATTGCACACTACTTTAAAAACACGTACTATCAACATATTATTTGATGTATAAAACAAGTAGGTTTTTTTTAATGGAATTGTCGAAACACATACTATAAGTTATTTTTCCCACACATATAACCTTTATTTATCAGCATACAACTATATATGACTTCAATCTCAAACACCCAATGTTTCTGTAGATTCAAAATTCAAAAAAAAAAAAAAATCTCACACACCCAAAAGTAATCAAAATAAAAAAGATCAAATGAAAAAGCAAGCCAATATATATATATATATATATATATATATATATATATATATATATATATATATATATATTTTATTTTTTTTTGTTGAAGTAGCCGATCGATAAATTAATTTGAAGCAAGAGCTTCCAAAATAGCAGCAAAAGCAGATATAGGATTTCCAAATATAGCTGAAAATATTAGCTTGAACACCACAACAGCTATCTTTTTTTTTTTTTTTTTTTTGAACGGCTAAATTTTATTAATAACGCAACTGAGCTCAAGACGAACTCAGTGCGCAAAACAACACAAACGATCACATTACAAGAAAGGAAATAAGATAAAACAACACCTAAATACACCAAACACCCATATCGGGCTCTTACACCAAATACCGACAATCCCGCCCATCCAACTCAAATTCCATCACGCCAATAACAATCCCAATGGCAGCCCGTAGGACAACACCAAACCAGCATCCGTTGCCAACACCAATAACAGAGCCTCCTAAACCCTCCCACACCAATACGTCCCCAGCATCCATTGTCAACACCAATACCAGAACCTCCTAAACCCTCCCACATCAATACGTCCTAAAGGTACGGAAAAAACAACCACATCCGTCAACACGAAGTGCCTTCGCGCCTCGCCCTTTCGAGCACGCCAGGACAAAAAACCAAAGCCAGGAACCACCCCCAAACAGCCCCCAACCGCCGTCCCCCCCACCATTCCACAACGCCTCCGGCCACACCAACCTTTCATGAGACCCCACCAATCCACACCAAAAACGGCAGTACCACCTCACCTCCTCCACCGTCACCAAACGCAACACCTATCTTTGTATACTTGTTCATAGTCCTTCCTCTCCTTGAACTTTGAGCTATCTCCATACTTGTGAGTGCAAGTTGAGTTTCCGTATCGGTTGAATTTGTAACCGACCTATCTTCTCGAGAAAAATAACCCCTCCTCCAATTGTCAAGTATCAAATCCTTGAAACAAGCCACATGATAATAATTAGATTTTCCATCATAATAAAACCACCCTTTAATTTTTGACGTCGCAACATGCTTATGCTTGCATTTAGAACACTTTGAACGACCTTTACGTAGAAGTTCCAATGTCACATTTCTACTTTCATCCGATATACTACGTTTTAGCTTCAAACAACACGGATGTAGATCAATGTTTGTGCTAGAGCAATGGTAGACAAAACCTAACACATCTTTTCCACAAGCGTCGCAAATTCTTGTGTCATATCCAGGTGATTCCTTATGGAACTTGAAATTGCTTTTATCGAAAAATCGATGAAAAGCTTCAGGATCAGGATTTAAACATTCTTCATGAAGGATATAATTGCAATTTATGTTGTTCTCACAACGGTAACTTGATCCAAACCCTAGTTGTCCACAGCCGCTACATGTGTACGGTGCTCCTGCAGGCCTCAATTGAAATGAATGTTGATGATCCATCTCAATTTTCTTACTTGATTAATCTGTTGAAAGGAATCAATAAAGAATTTTTTAAGTTAACTAATTTTGTAAAGAAAATTGGAAATTTATTTTACCTATGAGACAAAAAAAAAAAAAAAAGAAGCTACAAACAAATATCACTAGTCCTAATAAAAAGCTAATTCAAAATGTATATAAGAAAATAATGACAATAGTGTGTATCTTGCTAGTACTTACCAAAAGCTCCGCTGTTGCTAGAAATTAAGATGTGCTTATGTTCAAAACTTAACTATTTATCCTATTTATAAGAAAAAAGAATGGTTAAAAAAAAGAGAGAGAAAGCGTGTCCAATAGGTGACTTTTTATGATGCACGGGTACTCTATTTAAGGGAGAGTACCGATACCGGGTACGTACCCGTATCAGTACCGGGTACATATTTGTATCTAAATTTATAACCATACACGTTCATTAATTTTTAAAAAATTGCCGTACCTCGTACCAGTACCCGTATCGAGTACCGGTACCGTACCCGCACCTAGGCAACACAGGTGACTTGTTATTTCTATATTTTTATATCTTTTCTAAGAAATCACTTCATATTTTACGCATAATTAAGTTTTTTTTTTCTTTCTTATAGTATATGTAAGACTGTTGTCATTGAAGTTTCGATGCCCGAAGGGAGGATTTTCTCTTCAATTTCATTTTTAATTAACAAATAATTTTCATTATCCTAATTAAGATGGGTTACATATTATATTATAGCTTTGGTTATACAAATTTGAATTATTTAAGAAAATTAATAATAATTTTATTTTTTTATTTTTTTTTGGTACATAATGATTTATTATTTAAAATATGATAATCTATAAAACTTGTCAAACCTATCAATTTTGTGGTACGTGAGAAATGGCTTAAAAATTACACTGAACTTTTATATATATATGCATCATGATCACAACATTTTTGAAATTTCAGTGGTTTCTTCTTCGTATTTTTTTAGTATGTAGATGAAATGACAAACTATTAGCATCTCAGTATAAATGAAAGTGATTGAGATTCAAATTTCTAACAATTTTCGATTGAGTTGACATTTGTGTAAATTAGTAAATTACAATCACCTAGAACGTTTAATATTTGTGGAAGTTGCCTTTATAAAAAAAGTAAAAAACATTATTGATTTGTACTACAAACATTTAGTGTATCAGATCAGTTATAATCAAATTTCACCAATTCTATTTTTAAGAAAAATCTAGTACGAACCAAAAGTAAATCATACTATTTTTAATAAATTCTTATAAATATTATTTCTATTTTATTAAAAATGGTAATAATCGATTCTTCGATTATTTTTGAGAGATACAGATTGAACATATCATTTCCTTTTTTTTTTTTTTTTACGGTATTTGTCACGATGAAGCTTCCAACAAAGATTAAAAAATAACAGACGTGTAACCCCGTATCTCCATCAAAATTTATAATGACATGTTTTATAATTTGTAAATACGACGAACTCTTAGGTGAATGTAAAAATATAACATACGAACCTATGTTTAGTCAAACAAAAAAAGACGTACGTATGCACTTAATAATCAAATACTTAAGAAGCTGACTTTATCTCCTTATGTTAATTTTTACTCCCTCCGTCCAAAAATATAAATAAAAGTTGGTCAATAAAAATAAAGTATTTAGTCTAAATTTTAAAATAAATACATCAAATTTTTTTGACTCAATCACTTTTGCTTATATTTTAGGACGGATGGAGTAAGTTATAACTTATAAGAATGTCTTTTTCGACTTCATTGCTAGGAAAGTAAATACATTAAGGAGAATGTTAACTTGTGCCCTTAAGGGCACATGTTAAGAACACTAATATAGAAAAAATTTATTACAACTTGTGTATTATTTAATTATCTAAACATTAAATTCTCTATATCATTAAATGCACATTTCTATTTTTGAATAGCTTATCATGTGCCTTTAGGGCACATGTTAACATCACTCATACGTTAATTACTCTCAATTAATGAGACCACACACGTTGCTTGCTATGAAATTAAGTTGGTTTTTCTTTTTCGTTGGTCGGTAAATTAAGTTGGATTTTTCTCTCAACTTATGAGAACACACGTTGCTTGCTATGATATACAAAGAAATTGTGTCGAATATCTTTTTATTTTATTTTTTTGTATGATAAGATAAGCGTAATCCAACATAATATTTGTATTAGCAAAAAAAAAAAAACTAATTAATATACATGGAACCCTTCAATATATATATCATATACTATCATGATTCATACTATTTTTAGTGTTATAATAATAAAATGCATTGACATTTGGAAATGGAAAGAAAAAAAAGTTGAACATATTAAAAATATTTTATAAAGTTACTCCTTTCATTCCAAAATAATTGTCATAATTTAATCGTGTGCACTATTCATATAAAATATACTTAGATCATATTTTTTTACTAATGTATAAAGAGTAAAGACAAATATATTAACATATGAAATATTGTTAAATTTATCACGATAATTACTGGTATTAAAATATTAATTTTTTATAATTTTTAATAATACACAATTAAAGATATCAATAATTAACTTTATATGTCAACAAATATGCAGTAGTCAAATGCGATAGCTATTTTGAAATGGAAAAGATAAATTATAAGATTAAATTAGTCATGAAAACATTAAACTATTGATGACGATAAGTTTATAAGTTCACGTTTTCTAAATACATTAATTAGATATTGGCTTCAAAAATTGCCATGCATGTGCATTGATCTCTTTCAATGTGTCTCCTATATCAAAGACAACTTCCTTAAATAAAGGCTAATTAATACATACTCCGTAGTATAACACTTCAAAATATATTTTTAAATTTATATATTTGATTTTATACATTTTGATAATTGATAATATAAATAATAAAAACACTAAGACAAACTCTTAACCGCAATAGGATAAAAATAATCATGTTAACATGTGTCATAAGAGTACATGATAAGCTACTTAAATATAAAAATTTAGCATTAAATAATCTAGAATAAGGTAACAACATAAGACCGAGGTTGCATCCTATTATTGATTATTATGTGCAATATGCTTCTCCCGTTTCTCATTAAAAACTTTTATGAGTTCGAATAAGAAAAAATTATGTTGAACTCTTGAGTTAAGTTTTTAGTTGAAAACGTACCGAACCTAACAAGTCAAATTGAGTTGTTCGTGAACTTAAACGAGTCAAACTCAAGTTGAAAAAAAAAATGTGTCTAACTGGAGCCGCATTTCCAACCAAGCCAATTCTTAAAGTTGAGTCAAATTAAGATAGGTTTGACTCGGTTCGACTCAGCACTACTTTTCTCCTCTTTTTATTCTTTTATATACTTGGTGTTTTAGCTTAATTAGACTTGCTTTCACTTAGTTGATAGTATTGCTTTGGCATTTTAGTTTTGAGTTTGAAAATTTCACAACAAATATAATTTTTCAAATACTTTCAGTTTTTGTTCTCGTTGTGGAACCTACAAAAAATATATTTTATATTCACACTTCAAAATTAAACGAATCACACCATCCTAACAACACCAATTTTTTTGAAGCACATTTTATGTTTCAATTAACCTTAACACAAATCAAACAAAATTTTCTTAAAGACAATTAAAATTAGTTTTAGCAAATATTTAGAACCTGTGACTTCTCAGTTCTCACTTTGATTAGAGTATTCTAACATTTTCATACATGTTATATCAATGTCAAGGAGAGCTTACTTCTTGATTAAACACAAATACTTAAATTATATCTAATTCTTCAAACTCCTTTGGTGATCTTGTACAAAGCAGAATCAACCATATTCTGAAACTCCTTCAAAAAATCCACAAACACATGTGTGTCTTCATGCTTGTTGCCATCCAACATTTTTTGGCCCTTCACAACTGCAGTATAGATCTTCAACTTGTCAACAGGGCAAATCAGAGAATTAACATCATTATCAGCAATTACTTTCTTCACATGGTAAAGATAACCGTTCAAATCATTCATTGCTGTAGCTTTCTGCTCAAGTTTCGTATCTTCGTCTTTGAAATTCCCAGCTTCTTGAATCATTCTATCAATTTCTTCAGTAGATAATCTACCACTTTCTTTTGTTATTGTAATATCTTTCTTATTACCACTGGTTTCTTCCTCTGCAGAGACGTTTAATATACCATCAGCATCTATAGCAAAACATACTTTGATAGGAATACGGCCTTGTGGAGCAAGAGGAACTGGGAAAGTAAATGAACCTAACAAGTTGTTATCTTTTGCTAACATTCTCTCACCCTCATAAACATCAACCAAGATACTGGATTGGTTATCAAAATATGTGACATATTCTTTTGTCTTCATTATTGGAATAGTAGAATTTTTAGGAATCAAAACATCCATGGTAATTGATTCAGAAGAAGGTATGACGCCAGGGACAGAATTGTCTACTGATGTACCTAGAGACAATGGAGTAACATCTCGCAACACCAAGTTTGGGCCATTTTTAATATCATTGCTCAACAAAGCAGCCTGGACTGCAGCACCATAAGCCACGGCTTCATCAGGGTTAATGCTCATACACAAATCCTTCCCCGTAAAAAAGTCCTGCAACAGCTGCTGCATTTTGGGGATTCTAGACGAGCCACCAATAAGGACAACATCATGCACACTACTCTTGTGCATGCCAGAATCTACAAAGCATCTCTTGACAATTTCCATGCACTTTTCAAAGAGGTCCATGTTGATTTCCTCAAACTTTGCTCGACTGATAGATGAAGATAAATCAATGCCCTGAAACAAAGCAATTACCTCAACATTAGTGACAACAGCAAAAGAAAGTGTTCTCTTCGCTCTCTCACAGCTAGTCCGCAACCTCCTCACGGATCCTGGGTTCCCACTTATGTCCATATTGTGCTTCCTCTTGAACTCCTCCACAAAGTGATTCACCATTCTGTTATCAAAATCTTCTCCTCCAAGATGAGTGTCTCCAGCAGTGGCCTTAACTTGAAAGACATTATCCTTAATTGTGAGGAGAGATACATCAAAAGTTCCACCACCGAGATCAAAGATGAAGATGTTTCTCCCTTCAACACAATTAATTCTTTTTTGAAGACCATATGCAAGAGCAGCCGCAGTTGGTTCATTGATTATCCGCATTACATTCAGGCCAGCAATGGAGCCAGCATCTTTTGTAGCTTTTCGCTGGGAATCATTGAAATACGCCGGAACCGTGACCACTGCATTTTTAACAGGTGACTCCAAAAACTTCTCAGCAATCTCCCGCATTTTTGCGAGGACCATGGAAGATATTTCCTCAGCAAGAAAGCGCTTTTCTTCGCCTTTGTAGTTAACAATGATCATAGGGTTGTCATCGTCACCAGCAATGACCTTAAAGGGCCACAACTGGATATCATTCTGAATATCTTTGTATTTCCTTCCGATTAACCTCTTTGCATCTGCAGAGAAATATGGATAACTATAAATTGAAAAATTTATAAACCATTTATGCAGAATGCAGTAACATAAAAAAGAAAAATTACCATAGATAGTGTTGGATGGATTTGAAGCAGTTTGATTTTTAGCAGCATCACCGATCAACCGTTGATCACCAGTAAAAGCAACAAAAGAGGGTGTTGTTCTATTTCCTTGATCATTGTGTATGATTTCTGCTCTATTGGTTTGCTCCTGCCATACAGCAACACATGAATAGGTTGTACCAAGGTCTATTCCAATAGCAGGTCCCTCATATTTTTTGGCCATTCGGTTTCAAGTGAATGAAGTTTGTTTTAGGAAATTGTTTAATCTACTTGGGATAGATAGTATTGTTGAAGTATACTTTCGGATTGGCTTTATTATATGTGATGGAATGTAAATTAGCTGAATGTGTACACTTTAATCTTCTTTTATGGAAAAAGAACAAACTTTAATATTCAGTCATAAAAGCTGTATATACTCCATGTATTTTTCCTATACGAATCCATGACTTTCTATTACCCCATGACATAAATAGAATCTCTTCGTTTCCTGTGAACATTGATTGCATGCGAATGGAAGATAATAAATTGAAAGTTTTCAAGTGATAGCTATAGTGTGACAGTAAATAGGAGTCGTTGTATTTCTTAGTATGATAAGCTACCATAGCTGGCCTCAATTTAATGTTTGATGAGCTAGTTAGATATGATCAGATAATCTCTTCAACTAACTTATGTTTAAGTGGTTAATGAGATTTGTCAAAAAAACAAATGAGTTTGTATATTTCATTTTTATTAAGAAGAATTGGTAGTGTAACTAATGTACTATCTATTTACCTAAAATATCCTTTGTAGATTACATAGTTAATTTGACTTTTCATATTCAAAGATACTCAGTGACGTTAACCAGGGGGTTCATTTGGAAAATTGTAAGTAGGGATGTTCACGGTTCATAAACTGCACTGAATCATTTAAATGGTTCAATTCAGTAACTAGAACCACTTCTTATAAAAACTGGTTTATTTTATAAATCAGTTCAATTCAGTTCATAACCAGTTTGAAACCAGTTTGAAATCTGTTGTAAGTCAATTGCTCTGCCATATTCATTCTAAAAACACAATTCAGCTACGAAACAGTGCTATAGTGCCACTATTTGACATCATTTTGTACTAAATAGCATACGGTGGAATAACATTGATAAAAAATTACAAATTACAAGTGTGGCTACAGAGACAGAAAGCCAGAAGACAACAAAGGCCTCGTTGATGTTAAAATGATTCAACAATTATATACATGATAATTAAAATTGGAAAGAAAGAACAATGTATTTCTTTGCACATTGAGAAAACACAAAGTACAGTGAGATGTATACCACTGGAAAAACTGCGACAGTTAGCAGCAAAACTGGTTTTTGAGTTGCAGGTCATTCAAACTCTCTTATAATGCAATCATAACTGCGAATGGGACCCATCACTTGGCTTGATATTGTCTCTGTACTTCTGTACTAACTTGTTCAAAACTTTGACCTTGAACATGTTCAATTACAGCTTCTGGTATGTGTGGTCTGTGACAAATCCAAAAAAGGACATTTAACTAATTTAGGAAAATTTAAACATTTGCAGTCTGTTTTCCATCATTCCATGTGGTCATTATCATGTTCAATGGAGATAGTGATTAGTTATCACAAATATATAGTTCATCTTATACTATTTGCAGTCTTATATGTTTTGGTGCATGGTTGCTTGTCATTTTTAAATCTGCATGATAGTCTAGCCTATGGTCCAAAAACTTATGTACACAGCCCTGTCTACTCACTGGTCTGATCCTGCATCTTTACATGAATAAGGCAGCATTCAGTTTACACAGATTATTGAACACATCAACACGTAAACTATACAGATTCTTTCAGCATCAAAAGCTGCACCTTGAATGCTAAATATGATTCATGCAATTAAGGAACATATCATTTCCTACTAGGAATTAATATTGCAATTTTAATAGAAAACAGGGTACAATGGTACACATGTTTTGTTGGCTTAATCATATAAGTGGGAGTGCCTTTTCATTTCCGTATTTGAAAGAAAAAGGTTGTGCATTTGAAAAAAAAAAGAAAATGTACTACTGTCAGCTAGCTGAAGATTAACTAATTGCCAAATTATAATCATCCAATTGATTACAGTCCTAAAGTAGTTGCAATTTGAAATTCGGTTGCTTTTCCATACTAGCCTATTCCCTTTGACTTTATGAGAATTACCTGAATATAATAGGTATTTGAACCAATAAATGCTTCAATCTTCTTGTAATCATGATCCATTCTGAAATCCATCATCAGATGAACTGAAGGAGATGAGAAAAAAGAAACCACTACATCAGATACCACAGTTACTGCTACATTCAAATCAATCTCGTCTGAAATACAATCTTGTTCAACACAGCTAAAAGCAAGTGCTTAAGAAAGCAATATCTAACCCAATAATATGAACAAATACGAGCTCAAGTAGGCAACTATAACCTGCCTCTGAACGTTTAAAAATTTGAAAAAACAATAACAAGTCTTTCATAAACCTCATTAACAGTTCTACTAGGCAATCTCCATATATTTTGCAACAAAGAGAAAGACAGTAAAGTCCATGTCAAAGTAGACCAGTTTGATACAAAACCCTGATATTCCTTGAGGTAGAAGTAGTAGTTCAGTGTAGAATACTTTTTGACATGGGTAACAGTTCTGACATGCAAAATCACTATCTCAGTAAACAACTAGACAGACTTCATATAGTAAAATATAAGCAAATTTAATAAAACAAACCTCATGATGTAGACTTCCTGAGCAAACTCTATCTGCATGCTACGCCTTTGAGAGCTTTGATGGCTACTCCCTTGCTTCCATAGCCCAGCTCTGGAGGGACAATTAACAGTCGCTGCAAAAAACTAACTAATTAGTTAACAGTCCTAAATCCATACAGCAATAATTTAAGAATGTTCTCATTAATCAATCAACAACAAAACATTAGTTAATTAGGACTAACTTTGAAAAAAAATATATAGAAAGTACTTCTGTTATAATTATCACAGTTAGTCCTGATTATCAGCAGTACAAATAACAATTATCAGCCTCTCAACCTCAACAATGCCAAAGAGATGTTAATATATTGAAAAACTGATATATGGAAAGTACTAGTGTTTATAGAAGAGCTGGATTAAATCTTCAGATCCACCATGACACCGCTACATGAAAAGTAAAGGATAAGTAATCTAGATTCTACGTCTGTTGTTCAAAGATATTTACCCGGTCTAGGCATAAAAATGGCAACAAAAAAAAAAATAGTGAATAAGAGCCTTTGAAATGGCACTCCGTCTAAAAGTACTTTTTGAGGATCAAACAAATTTTTCACTGTAAAAAAGAACTAAAAATGTAACGATCACTAAGTAACAAATTAACAATACACATCACAAGTTCTAAAAACTTATCAAGTAAAAATAACACATCACTAACAATTAACAATACACATCACTAACAATGCATTCTAACAAATAAGTCAAGAAATCAATGTTACTAGTGTATAAACAACAAATAGCTAATTCATTTTGTTAGGAACCCAATATTTGAATTCCAAAGAACGAACAGTTTAACTAAGAAATATATAAATAGAATAGGAGAAATGTCTCCTCCAAAGGTTTCCTTAATCACAATAGGGTTAATACTCTATTCAAAAACTTTACAATATTTAAACGATGTTCCACTCTGTGTTCTCTTATTTATACACATACTCTCTAACTAATCCAAATAGCTAACTAACTTTAACAACTCTTAACAAAATTAACTACTCTAATTAGCCATTATTCTATATCCTAACAGACTTGCTTTGGTATCTCAAGCTATATTAAGTAGATGAAGCTTATTAAGTAAAATGCTGTGAATGTAGGAACACTCCAACTGAGTTGCACAACACTACCAATATCCATAAAACAATCAAATCGCAAATTGAATATCAATTCTCTTTGTTCATAGAAATAATCATATCGTATATGGATCTCAATTCTCACATGTAAATAATCGATGTATATATAAATTAAATGAAGGTATTTTAAAATATTAAACAGTTTTCATGTGCAATCTTCACTCTAGGACAGCATACCTAAATCTGTATTCAAAGTACTCTTACATGTACCAAAAAAGTATAAAAGCTAAGCTATTAGGACTGAAACCTTCAAATTAATAAGAGCGTAAATTGCTTGACTCTTAGATTAGGGTCTATTAGCTCTTCAACTATTATTTGTCGATTAGCTAAGGGTCTATCACTATGGGATGTTGAATCACATCATGTTTAGCTAAAACCCTAGTCCCAAAATCCGTTGAGAAATACTGAAAGAGATGAGAAAAAAAACAGCTAGTCAACTACATTAGATACCCAGTTATTGCTACATGCATTCATTTTAACTGGAGTATCTAAAATAAAGCTTCATAGATTAAGTTGACTTTCCGGTTTCCAGCCAGATATGGACAGCGATTGGCGTATAAAGTGATAACATTATCTGCCTATCCACATGCAAAGTAATAATATCTATCCCTCCTTGCAAAAAAAAAATACAAATTAAGAATACAAAGACATGATAAGTGATAAACCAGTACCAGTTTGTAGTTGTTGAGTTTTATGACATCGGAATTGAATGAACCTTTCAATCAGACATTGGCCACAACGTAGTAGTAACAATAAGTGTTCAACAAGCTGACACAACTACATCTGACATATCTTCAGAACTTGATGAATCCATAACTAGGTTGCATTCTCCATCAACTTCAGTGCAATGTTTATAATTTGCTTTTATACTTTCATCATGGCTTAAGGCGTCCAACGCTTCGGCAGATAATAAACCCAAATCTCTAATCTCAGGCAATAAATTCAAACAGCATCGAAATTTACACATGTTGTCGAAATTTCTGTCACTTAGCTCGATCCTTGAATCAATCATCTCTTCTAGCAATTGTTTAACCATTTGACGATCTTTTACTTTAAACGAATTGAAAAGCATCATGTTAAATGTATAAACATTAGGTTGCAGACCGTTGTTCTTCATCTGGTCAAACAATGCGTTGGCTTCTAGAGTTTTTCCACTTCTAAGATGTGCACGGATGCCAACAGAATATGCTACACTGTCAAGGGGATATTTCTTATCTGCTGCTGATCTAAAAACAACGGAAGCCTTGTGATACTGACCAGCCTGTATAAGCCCATCCACTATCACGGTATGGATGTGAGCATCAGCCGTTCTAACAACACCACGATACAGATTAATTGCTGTATCAATTTTTCTCTCAGCACAAAGTGCACTTAGTAGGCCAGTAAAATTATGTTTATCTTGCTTAAAACCTTCATCAATCATACGTTCATGGAATGCACTAGCACGCTCAGGATAACCAGCCTTAATATAAGAAGTTATAAGAGCATTGCAGAACACTAAATCATGACGGCAATCTTGAACTATTTTGGGTTCGAGATCAAACCGTTTCAACCGCCATATTGTGGGTAACAATGAAGTATATGTATACAAATCAGGTTTTATGTTTATTTGATTCGTCAACCCGTCAAAAGCTAAAAATGCATCCTCATACATTCCAGCCTTCGTAAAGGAATCAATTAACACGTTATGAAGAACTAAATCAGGATCTAGACCATCAGAACACATATTATTCAACAAAGTAAAAGCATGAATCACCATGTTAGATTCCACCAATGCTTTAATTAAAGCAGTATACGTGAAAACATTAGGAGAACAACCGGTTCGAATCATTTTGTAAAACAAACCGGTAGCAACATCGAGCCTACGTAATTTACAGAACTTACTAATGAGTACAGTCCAAACATTGACAGACAATTCAACCCCTAAACCAACCATTAAACCTAAAATCTGATAAACTTGTCGAAATGCATTCATTCTACAAAACGAATCCAAAACCGCACTAAAAGTGTTATGATTAGGACAATAACTCAATCTCAACATATGTCTAAGAACATATGAAACATTGACAATGTCATTTACATTGGAAAGGTGAAAAAGTGCAATGTTGAAAGTAAGAAAATTAGGGTTTTTCGTTTGTTCGAAAACATAAAAAGCACTTTTATGTTGAGAAGTTTTAAACAAAGACTCCATAAGTAAATTTGAAGCAAAGGTTTTCTTCTCAATTACAAAACCATGAAACTCTATCATATGTTTACAAGTTTCAATAACCATGATGTGATTACCTGAACGAGAAAAAATCCTCAACAAATGTATAAAGGGATTAGGGTTTATATTTACGGTAGAGAGATTGATAGAACCAATTGATTGTAACTCTGAGAGAATTGATTGAGGGGTTTTGTAGTGATCAATAAGGCGGCCAAGGACCGGGACCATTCGACCGAAAGCGAGTGTGTCGTGGCGGATGTGTTTTGAGGAACGGAGGAAACCGCCGAGAGTGATTAAATCGGAAGAGAGATTTGGTTTTGGAATTTGTTTTTTAAGTTTTGAAATGAAACGGTGGTGTGGCCGTAATGCTATTGATAAAATGGTGTTCATGCGGCGGTGGATGATGTGGTTTCCGGGAAGGCAATGTTTTGATTGCCAGTTAGTGTGAGATGAAATGGGCGTAATGGTATGGTGTTCATGCGGCGGAGGATGATGAGTTTCGTTGATTCATTGTTGGGGGTTTAATTGTTTTGTTTTGTTTTTTTAGGAGCAGGGGTTTTCGGTAAAAATAAATAAAAAAATTTCAAATGGATGGATGGAATGGTTTTGGATTATTTTTTGAATTATTATTTTGCTGAGAATATTATAAAAAAATGTTTAAAAATATTTAAAATTTGATTTTTAAGTAGAAATTTTCGTTATTTTTATCTTTATCTTTTGAAATTTAGACTCTATTTGACAAAAATAGCTTTAGTTATGCCTGATAAGCTAGCTTATAGATGATGACCAATAGCTGATAAACTATTTGCAGTATTTGATAAAATTAAGGCTTCAACTAGTTGATAAGTATAAAATTACATAAAAGAACATTCATAATTAATAATATATATTTGTAATCTATTTTTTTTTATGAAAAAAGTTATTTTGATTTAAATTAAAATAAAATATAAAGGGTAAAAGTGAGTTTTAGTTAAAATAACAAAGGTAAAAATAGAAGAAAAAATGATAAGCTATAAGCTCATAAGCTACTTGAAATAGCTTATGAAAAATAAGCTAGAAGCCGGTTAAATAAGTTATAAGCTCTTTCTCAAAAGACTGTTACCAAACATGACTTTTACATAAGCTATAAACTAGCATTTTGTGCTTGTCAAACAGAGTCTTAATAAATTCAACTTGGTGGGATAATGTGATTGCTCGTAAGCTTGGTAATGACTTCTCAATTAGTTTTTGGTTGGATCGATGGATTGGGGAAGATCCTTTGATTGTGAAATTTCCTCAGTTGTATTCTCTTTCTTTACAAAAAGAGGCGATGGTAGGTGAGTTGGGGGAGATGGTGGGCGGTAGGAGCGTGTGGAGTTTTGTGTGGAGACGCCCGTTGTATACTTAGGAGGGAGAATGGGTGAATCAACTTTTGGTTCTTCTCTTTAATGTGGCGTTGTCGCTTGATGTTGATAAGTGGATTTGGAAGCTAAACCCGGAAGAGGGGTTCTCGGTTAATTCCGCTTTTTTGTCCCTTTCGAAATTAGATTATGAGCCGATTAGTTGTGATTTTGTCTTGAATATTTTGGCAAGTATTTGGCATAGCCCGACACCTTCGAAGGTTGTTGCTTTCTCTTGGCAACTTCTCCTAGACCGCATTCCGACGAGGGAGAATCTTCTTAGAAGAGGAATTATTCACCTTGCTTCCGAGGGGTGTTGTGTTTGGTGCCCGCATTCCACGGAATCGTCTTGTCACTTGTTTCTTCATTGTAAAGTGGCACATTTGGTGTGGTATGATATTTTTAAGTGGTTAGGTTTGGTGATTGTGATACTGGCCAATCTCTTCTATCTCTTTGATTGTGTGAGTGGTGCAGCGAAGAATAAGAAGATTCGTAGTGGCTTTCTCTTGGTGTGGCATACAGTTATTTGGGTTTTGTGGAGAGCTCGTAATAATGTCATTTTCAAGAACTTTGTGGAAGATCCGAAAGTGTTGGTTGATGAAGTCAAAATCCTCTCTTGGAAATGGAGTGCGGATAGATTGAATTATCTCTCCGTGTTTGTTTTATGAGTGGTTTTGGGACCCAGAAGAGTGCTTTACTAGATAGTTTGTTTTTGCTATTTTTACTTTTTGTTGTTGTTGTGGTTCTTGGTGACCTTGTATTGCCTTGTGGTGTTGTTTAGCCCCTGTGTAGTTTCTTGTCTTTGCCCTTCCTTTGGCACTTCTTATGCCTTGGTTGGTGGCTTAATAATATTCATCATTTCAAAAAAAAAAGTTTTTTAATGAAACTTTTAATAGTATGTTATACGTGGCTAGAAATAATTATTAAAAAATTTAAAAGTGACCCAATCAGGCGATGTTTCAGCTTATATTCCTACTAATGTAATTTTCATTACAGATGGCCAAATATTTTTATATGCCGATCTATTCAATGCTGGAATCAGACCTGCAATTAACGTGGGTATTTCCGTTTCCAGGGTTGGATCAGCGGCTCAAATTAAAGCCATGAAACAGGTAGCTGGTAAATTAAAATTGGAATTGGCACAATTCGTAGAATAAGAATAATTAAATAATTTTTAAAATTTTGAAAAATAATATGGATCAAGAATCTGTTTGGATTCGACTTATATTTTTTAGCTTATGAAAATAGCTTGTGCAAATATGTCAATTGTCATACTCAACAAAATAGCTTTTGCAGCATCAGGAATACCAATGACTCAGTCACCAGAGATGGATTGGTGAAATCTCATACTCAACAAAATTTCTTTGTACCACACATGTTAATTGTCAGCTACATGACAAGTTAGTTTCTTTGTACAAGTTGATTTATACAAGTTGATTTATATGTTCATACAATTAAAAAGTAAAGTTCATTTTATTCTGCACTGAATGCTCAAATACCTATCCTCATTGGAGCACTAAATGTGGCAAGCTAGGTTCTTCCGCGATGATTAGTAATCAGAAAAAACTTCATATGAATAACATGGTTATCAAAAAAATATCTATCCTCGTTACAAATGCCAATGATAGTTGAGATTCCATCTTGAGAAAGGCCATTAAGACGCTTATGAAGAGAATCATCGAACATTCGAAATTTGAAAGAAGACTGCAGTAGAAAAAGATGAAAGATATGAAAATTTAAATGGATTAATTTTCTGCAATTATAGTCATGGAGTGTGCCATGCCACCTGCAAATGATCAGTTTGCATGATGCATGAACTTTTTCACCTCAGTTAAGTTTTTGCTGATCAAATATCACTGTGTGTACGAACTCAGACATGGTCATGCCTAACTAGTTAGCTCTATAAACTCTATGTAAAACTGATCTGAGAGTATAGCATTTGGGGGTGATTCCTACCAAGAATCACGATACCAAATGTCAACATTCAAATATCAAAATCGTATCATGCAGACCAAGAACACTGCTGTCAAATCCTCCAAATAGAAGTGATTAAATGATTAGGAAATAATGCTAACAGGACTTTCTGATAGTGAATAAAATTGAAACCATATAACTAGATTTCAGTTAATTTCAAGACCAATCTCAATTCTCAAGTCTAATGACACTCAAAATATGAACAAGACCAATGTAGCATATTTTTATCAAAATATGTAATCAAAGAAACAAAATAAGTAGGTCCACAATTATAGAAAATGATGCAAAGCAAATGAGTTAACAATTAGGACTACTAACTATAATACGAACAAGTTTGTTAATCAACCTAACCAATTTTTATTGGGCCCAAAAGCAGATTCAGAGATGCTCTCAAGCTCCTTCAACATGTTGACAAACATGTAAGTTTCTTCCTTCTTGCCACCATCAAGCAAATTTTCACATTTTGATATTAGAGAAGTGATCTTATTTTTCCTTTGTGTGGGAAGCAAATCACTAACACTCTTATCCTTCATAACTTTCTTCACATTGTAAACACAATCATCCAAAGCATTTATTGCGTTAACTTTCTCCTTGAACTTCATGTCTTCAGCCTTGAAATTTTCAGCTTCTTGAATCATTCTCTGAATTTCAACAGTTGATAGTCTTCCATTTTCATTAGTTATCGTAATATCTTTCTTATTGCCAGAAGTTTCCTCCTCACAAGAAACATTCAAAATACCATCAGCATCTATTGTAAAGCATACTTCGAGAGGAAGGCCCCGAGGTCCACGACGAACTGAGAGATTAAAAAAACCCAACAAGTTGTTCTCACTAGCTATTATTCTCTCACCCTCATAAACATTAATCGTCACACTGCAAAGGTTATCATATGCTGTCTCGTATCCTTTTTTCTTCTTGACAGGAATAGAAGTGTTCCTTGGAATCACGATATCCATGATATCTCCTCTTACTGACATACCAAGAGACAAAGGTATAACATCTTGAAGTGTCATGTTCGGAACAGTCTTAATGCCTCCGCTCAACAAAGCAGCCTGAACAGCAGCACCATAAGCAACAGCCTCATCAGGGTTGATGCTTTTAAAAATATCCTTCCCCCTGAAAAAGTTTTCCAACAGATTCTGCACTTTAGGAATCCTAGAAGAGCCACCAACAAGTACAACATCATCAATACTACTTTTGTCTATCTTAGCATCACTAAAACAACTCTTAACAGTCTCCATACACTTTTCAAAGAGGTCCATGTTGAGTTGCTCAAACTTGGCCCGAGTGATTGATGAACAGAAGTCGACACTCTGACATATAGCATCTATGTCAATTGTGGCCTCAGTGTCGTAAGAAAGTGTCCGTTTTGCCCTCTCACAGGCGGTTCTTAGCTTCCTCAATGCTTTTGAATTTCCGCTAATGTCAACTTTGTTTTTCCTCTTCAACTCGTTCACAAAATGATTCACCATTCGATTATCAAAGTCCTCTCCTCCGAGGTGAGTGTCTCCAGCAGTGGCCAAGACTTTAAAGGCATTATTCTTAATTGTAAGGAGAGAAACATCAAAAGTTCCACCACCAAGATCAAAGATGAAAACTTTTCTCTCTTCAACACGATTAGCTCTCTTTTGAAGGCCATACGCAAGCGCAGCAGCAGTAGGTTCATTGATTATCCTTATTACATTGAGGCCAGCAATGGCACCAGCATCTTTGGTGGCTCTTCGCTGTGAATCGTTGAAATAAGCAGGAACAGTAATCACTGCATTTTTGACAGGTGACTCCAAAAATACTTCAGCAAACTCCCGCATCTTTATGAGGACCATAGATGATATTTCTTCAGCAAAAAAGTGCTTCTCCTCACTTTTGTAATTTACAAGGATCATCGGTTTGTCATTAGCATCGGCAATGACCTTAAAGGGCCATAATAGTTGATCATTTTGAACAATAGGATCACTATATTTCCTTCCAATTAACCTCTTTGCATCTGCAAAACCAATTAAATAATTTAGGTGATGTAAATTCGTTATATTTGAATGAAAGAACAACAGAGATATATAATAACTAAAAGTTAAGCCGTGCTGGAACCGAAATTATTTTTCTTACCAAAGACAGTATTGGTTGGGTTAGAAGCAGCCTGATTTTTTGCAGCATTACCAATCAACCTTTGGGAGTTAGTGAAAGCAACACAAGAAGGTGTGGTTTTGTTTCCTTGATCATTGTGGATAATCTCCACGCGATCATTTTGTTCGTCCCACACTCCAACACATGAGTAGGTCGTGCCAAGGTCAATACCGATAGCAGCTCCCTCATATTTGTTTGCCATTGTAGAGACTATTTGAGTTGAATTTAAAATTTGAATCTGTAAAACATGAATATTAGCTGAAAAGGCTTACACAATGTATCTTGATGACATAAAACTAATTTATTCCTTCCTATTAGAAGCCATGACATAAATAGAGCCCCTTCATTGTTCATGTACATTGCATGCAAATGGAAATTGGGGAAAATAAACTGAAAGTCTTCAATCTGTAACTGATGTATTAAAATTAAATTCTAGGTCCATCGTTTTTCCTTTTTCATTATGACTAGTTTTTTACTGAATCAGCAAAAGTGTATTAAGAAACTGAATGAGTACGTATTCAAAATATTAGTACATCAGATCATGGTTCTTACTGATATGGCCATTTAAGCCAAACACTAGATCATCTCCAAATTAAACTCGCACAATATATATACCAAGTTATAATACTTAGTCAACCAGACTTACTCTAAATTCCAAATATAATATGATACAATATACTACGACAGACAAATTTACTGCAAAATATCGATCTACAGGATCTTTCTCATCCATTTTACTTTAAGCCTCTAAACACCCATCTGCTCTCCTGCCAACCATTTCTATTGTGCAGAATGGTCAGCAGCTCCTTTTTTTTCAATAGCCACAAACACAACCGATATCCTTATAACATTATTTAATTCCATATATGTAGGACAGCATGCATTCTCTATAACCACAAAGAACACAAAATTGTGACCCCCACTTCTGATATGCCAGCAGTGTTGTACTTCATTCCAAGCGAAACAGATTGTAGTAATCCTCTGTTGACCACCATTATGCAGTGTTGTGTTTACCACAATCCATCTCAGTAACTCTCCCCACACATCAAAGATAATTTCTTTCATGAGTACCTTATATGCTGCCTAAAAAGAATAGATATTGTCCCGTGAGCTTAGCTCAGTTGGTTGGACATCGCATTATATATGCAGGGGGCCGGGGTTCGAACCCCAATCATCCCACTTATCCACCTCATGGGTGGAATTTCTAGCCACTGGCCTACTTGACCAAAAAAAAAAAAAAGAATAGATATTTGCATTGGCTTCCTTCCAACACAATCTATCCTCCTCCCCGTCCTTTATCATCAACTAGCTCATAACAGTTATTACAACTCTACCTCCCAGTAAAATAACTCCCTTCGCCAGCTCCAATTCAAAGCCGACCTTCCATCTATCCAAGAACATACATCCCCTATCCTTGCTTCCTTATGAAAATTTACTTTTAGCCCGGAAGCCAATTCAAATAACTGTAGTTTTTTCTTGATGGCTCTCATATTTGCCCAGTCATAGTGTCATATGCATATTGCTAGTCAGTTAAGCTACATTGAATTGAAATAGACAAAGAGAGTCACCTTGCCTCAATCCTCTTTTCATAGTGAATTCCTTCGTTGGGCTTCAATTTACAAAAATCGATATTCGATATTGTGGTCGTCTTTAAACAATCCTCAATCCACCGTCTCCATTTCACTTGAAACCACATTTTGAGCATCATAAACTCAATATTTCCACTCCACTTAATTGCAGTCATTTTTAAAATCCACTTTAAATATCATTGTCTCTTTTTTCTTCATCAACTAGTCGAATTTTTCTTTTCTAACATAAGAGTTGAAAGAAAAGAAATGTAAAATTATCCTAATACTTTTTCTTTTTTACACACAAAAATTATCCCAATACACGTATCTACTTATCTAATTGTAAATTTAATACTACCTCTTTGTTTTCTTGTCCCTTTTTATAAGACGGATCATTTCTTAATTCTCAACCATATTAATTATTTATTTATTGTTAAGAGTCTCACGTCAGATGTGAGATGACTTGAACGCACGTGCCCACACATACTAACTCCAAGAGTTTGATTCAGTGCTTGGTCTTGGGCTCGAGTCCCATTAATGCCCTTAGAGGGAAGTGAAATTAAATAAGGTCATGTTAATATGTGCCTTTAGGGCACATTAATGTCCTTAGGGCACATAATAAAATATGTTAATATATGAAAAAAAATTGATATCTTCACTTCATGAGGAATATTAAGAACTCTAGTAATAGTAACAGGGTAATGAAGAAGAACGTTTACCTTGACTTTTTCTTCTTGATTTCTTCTTGAGTCCAATTTTCTTGAACTCTTGTGCTCTTTGTGGTGTTGTAGTAGGGGAAAAAATGCGCAAGCGTGACACCCTATGCGAGATTTTGAATTACTCCCTCGTCCCTAAATATAGCAATATTAAGTGAGATTTTTACTAATTTGCCAACTATATTTAATGTATTTTTTTTAAAAAAATTCGGTATTCGACCTAATGATTGAGTAATTTGAGGAGATCAATCCATAAAAAGAATATAAAAGAAAATCAAATTGGAATAAATTACACATTTGATCGATTAAATTATTTATAGTTTTTTTTTTACCGTAACAATCTTAACGTATTTCGTTCATCAAAATAATTTCAATACTAGAAGGTACATAATTAAAATTTTGGCAACTAGCAAAGGACAACGCCGCATTTACTAACAAGTGAGCAACATTGTTAGCTTGTCTCCTAATAAAACTTATCATAAAGTTTGGTAAAAAAATGTAAAGAAACTTTGCACGTGGCCAACATAACACCAAATTCGATCCGTATATTTAGTTTACCGCTAATGTCATCTACCACTAATTTACAATCTTTATCTATAGGTTATTTACAGGTTATTTATGTAATTTTTAGGTTTTTCTTTTTAAAAATGGCAACAATGATATTAAAGCCATTTAGCCTCGGTTAATGTTTACAATTTTTTTATGCAAGTGTTTCCAATAAATTAAATAATAACATTTGTCATTTTTTTTTGGCGTAAATTGAATATTTTCTACGCACAATTGTATAGATTGGTTTTCTGAGTCTTGTGGAACTGAAATGAATAACATCGACAAATTCTCCCTAAGAGTATGTCAATTTTTTTTAATAAAATAACATTTGTCATTTTTTTATAAAAATAAATTTAGAGTGTGAGAATGATATTTAGGAACTTAAAAGCTCATTTTCATTTGTCTCCACTCCAACATAATACTAACATTTGTCATTTCAAAATAAATAAATATATTCACATGATTAATTATTTTTTTCACTCAAATTTCTTTCTAATATATTTTCTTTTTTACTACATTATTTAGTAGAAAAAATAGTAAGTGATTTTTTTATTTTATAAAAAAGTAGTAAGTGAAAGTAATACTATACCAACAAATTGAGAAATATTTTTAAAAAAGTAGCCACAAAGTTTTAAAAATATTTCTTAATTTGTTGGTGTTTGATCACATTGGCCTTGTCATAGCTAACAGTTTGATAGTTGTTACCCATTGTGTGTGAGTGGATTTATTACAAGATAATAACATGGATTTACTTTTGCCATCCTATTTATTTTCTCGGCGTTGATTAATTATCAGAAAAACTGATAAATACTTCATATGAATAACATGATTATCAAAAAAAATATCTATCCTCATTACAAATGCCAATGATAGTTGAGATTCCATCTTAAGAAAGGCCGTTAAGACGCTTATGAAAAGAATCATCGAACATTCGAAATTTGAAAGAAGACTGCAGTAGAAAAAGATCAAATATCAACGTTCAAAAATCAAAATCGTATCATGCAGACCAAGAACACTGCTGTCAAATCCTCTAAATAAGAAGTGATTAAATGAGATTAGGAAATAATACCAACAGGACTTTCTGATAGTGAATAAAATTGAAACCATATAACTAGATCCATAACTTCAAATAAATTTCAGGACCAATCTCAACTCTAATGACACTCAAAATATAAACAAGAACAATGTAAACATATTTTGTAAACAAAATAAGTAGCTACAAAATTATGTAAAATGATGCAAAGCAAATGAGTAAACAATTAGGAGTACTAACTATAATACGAACAAGTTGCTTCATCAACCTAACCCTTTTTCATTGTTCCCAAAGCAGATCCAAAGATGCTCTGAAGGTCCTCCAAAATGGACACGAACACGTAGGTTTCTTCCTTCTTGTCACCATCAAGCAAATATTCACATTCTGTGATTAGAGAAATGATCTTATTTTTGCGTTGTGCGGGAAATAGAGAACTAGCACCCTGAACCTTCATAACTTTCTTCACAGTGTAAAGATAATCATCCAAAGCATTAATTGCCTCAACTTTCTTCTTGAACTTCATGTCTTCAGCCTTGAAATTTTCAGCTTCTTGAATCATTCTCTGAATTTCAACAGTTGACAATCTTCCAGTTTCATTAGTTATCGTGATATCTTTCTTATTCCCAAAGGTTTCATCCTCACAAGAGACATTCAAAATACCATCAGCATCTATTGTAAAGCATACTTCGAGAGGAAGGCCCCGAGGTCCACGACGAACTGAGAGATTAAAAAAACCCAACAAGTTGTTCTCACTAGCTATTATTCTCTCACCCTCATAAACATTAATCGTCACACTGCAAAGGTTATCATATGCTGTCTCGTATCCTTTTTTCTTCTTGACAGGAATAGAAGTGTTCCTTGGAATCACGATATCCATGATATCTCCTCTTACTGACATACCAAGAGACAAAGGTATAACATCTTGCAGTGTCATGTTCGGAACAGTCTTAATGCCTCCACTCAACAAAGCAGCCTGAACAGCAGCACCATAAGCAACAGCCTCATCAGGGTTAATACTTTTAAAAATATCCCTCCCCCTGAAAAAGTTTTGCAACAAAACCTGTACTTTGGGAATTCTAGAAGAGCCACCCACTAGTACAACATCATCAACACTACTTTTGTCGATCTTAGCATCACTAAAACAACTTTTAACAATCTCCATACACTTTTCAAAGAGATCCATGTTAAGTTGCTCAAACTTGGCTCAAGTGATTGATGAACAGAAGTCATTACCTTGACATATAGCATCAATGTCAATTGTGGCCACAGTGTCATAAGAAAGTATCCTTTTTGCCCTCTCACAGGCAGTTCTTAACTTCCTCAGAGCTTTTGAGTTTTCACTAATGTCAACTTTGTTTTTCCTCTTCAACTCATTCACAAAATGATTCACCATCCGATTATCAAAGCCCTCTCCTCCAAGGTGAGTATCGCCAGCGGTGGCCTTGACTTCAAAGGAATTATTCTTCAATGTAAGGAGAGACACATCAAAAGTTCCACCACCAAGATCAAAGACAAAAATATTTCTCTCTTCAACACAATTAGCTCTCTTTTGAAGGCCATATGCAAGGGCAGCAGCAGTAGGTTCATTGATTATCCTTATTACATTGAGGCCAGCAATGGAACCGGCATCTTTGGTGGCTCTTCGTTGTGAATCGTTGAAATATGCAGGCACAGTAACAACTGCATTTTCTACATGTGACTCCAAAAAGGCCGCAGCAATCTCCCGCATCTTTGTGAGGACCATAGATGATATTTCTTCAGCAAAAAAGTGTTTATCCTCACCCTTGTACTGTACAAGGATAGTTGGTTTGTCATTAGCACCAGCAATTACCTTAAAAGGCCACAACAATAGATCATCCTGAACAACAGAATCACTATATTTCCTTCCAATTAACCTCTTCGCATCTGCAACAAATTGTAAGTTGATTTATAAATTTGTTTGGTTCCATTTAAAGAACAGAGAAATAACAACTAAAAGTTAAGCCATAATGAAACAAATAAAATCAATTACCAAAGACAGTGTAGGTTGGGTTAGAGGCAGCCTGATTTTTGGCAGGATCACCAATCAACCTTTGGGAATCAGTGAAAGCAACACAAGAAGGAGTGATTCTGTTGCCTTGATCATTGTGGATGATCTCCACTCGATTATTTTGTTCTTGCCACACTCCAACACATGAGTATGTCGTCCCCAGGTCAATTCCAATAGCAGCTCCCTCGTACTTTTTTGCCATTGTTTCAAGTGAATGGAACTGTTTGAACAGAAGATTTGAATTAAATTCAAACTTTGGAAAAGATATAGCACTATGAATCTACCGAATACGAATATTAGCTGCTGATGCATACGTGTAGGTGAATGTATCTTTTATACATAAAATGAACTTTATCTTCCTATCAGAAGCTGTTATGTGATAGCTAGTGTGATTAGTTCTATCCATTAACTTTCCTTTGTCAAAAAATTCAACCCTTAGATTGAGTGTATTTTTATATTGTGTATGTAAATAGTATCAACTTTTTTGTGTTTAAATATCATTCCTTATCATGGTTCTTACCAAAATGATCATTTATACCAAACAAAACTAGATCATCAAATTCAAACATCAGTTCACCAAATCAAACTCATATACACAATACATGTAACAAATTAATAAGTAGGTCAAGCAGAGTTACTTAAAATTCCAAATAGAATAAGACAAACTTAAAAGGTATGGATCATATGCATATTGGGCAAACAACCATTTATGTCCCTAAATGTGTAATTCTTTGTCAAATTAGTACTTGAATTTATGGAAATTGCAAATACATCCATAATATCTCTTTTGTTAGTAATTTGAAGGACTAAATTGACCAACAAAAAACACATTTGAAGGACTAAATTGACTGCATAAAAACAAATATGAGGACTAAAATGACTAGTAAAAGACACATTTGTGGATGTACTTACAATTTTAATACATTCGGTGACCAATGTAACAACGGGTTATACTTTGGAGAACGAAAATGGTGGTTTGCACATATTCAATTTAATGACGACAATGCTTTGGGGCTATTGGATTCTATGCATATTTTAAATTGGGCAAACCACCATTTTGGTCCCTAAAAGTGTAACCCATTGACACATTGGTCCCAAATATATCGAAATTGCAAATACATCTCCAGTATCTCATTTGATAGTAATTTTACGAACTAAATTGACCAACAAGAAACATATTTTTTCGACACAACCTAAAAACATATTTAAGGACCGAAATTACTAGCAAAACACACAATTGTTAATCTCTTTGTAATTTTGATAGATTGAAGGACTAATATGATACTTAGTTACGCATTACCAAAATGATGGTTTGGCTATTTTAAATTAAGCAAGTTATAAAATGTTTCTAAAAATGAACGAAATGCGATTGAATTATTGTGTGATCATACTTTAAATTTTTTTAAAATATATATTATAGACCTAGTCCTCCAAAATTCTCTCTTCAAAAACCATACAAAATCCTCCACCTCAAACAGAACATTAATGAAAAAAAAAATATTGAAGAATATGAACTCTATGGAAGGAAGAAGAACGTTTACCTTGGGATTTTAGGTGAAATGTGAATGAAAATCAAAGCCCTAGATATTTCTTCCTGATTTCAACTCACAATCAAGCGTGAGTGAAGTGTTAATGTATAGTGAATATTTTTGTGGTGTTGCACGACTACGAAGAATGCGCAGCGTATCACGACGTGCCAGTTTTTTATTTTTCTTTTAAAAAAACCTTCCAATTCCAATGACAAATATTTCTTTTTGACTCCTATTTTGTTTTTGTTTTTTTTATTAATAATTAGAAAAATTCAAAAGAAGTTATGTAATTCAGAATTTTTCTTCGTGAATAATTTTTTTTTTAGTTTTTATTTTAGCTTTCTTACAAAAATAATAATTCAGAATTAACCATAAAATAAATAAATTTTAATTAAAATTGCTTTTTTTATAAATAATTCAGATTTTCTACTCATTTCGAAGATTTTTTCTTTTGATAATTTTTCCAACACAATTCAATAAGTGTTGTTACATTGTTTATCACTACAAAAAATTAACCAAGCATGGATTATTTAGGTTCTGTTTTGTAAAATTAAGCTATAAATTAATTTATAGCGGATAATTGAAAAATTAGTTAGCTTATGACTAAAAAACCATCTAATTGAAATTAAAGTGTTTGAGAGAATTAAATTTTAAATTACATAATAAAATATAAAATTGCATAAAATAATTGTATGTTAGTGGGGAGTTTTTTATTTTATGAAAAATAATAAAATTAAATTAAAAATTAAAAATGGAAAAAATTGTAAAAGACTATAACTATAAGCTGAAACGCTATTTAAAATAGCATCTCAAAAAACGCTATAAATTAATTAAAAAATTTAATTGCCAAACATCTCTATTTTCAAACAAAACTTATAAGCTAGTCAATAAACTATGGGCTCATTTGGATTAGTTTATTTTTAAACTTATCCAACAGTTTATGTAATTTTTATGTATTATTATGTTTTTCAATGTAATTTATGATAAAATAGTTTATAAAAATACAATTTTTACTAGTATAAATTTATAAAATAACATAAAATATAATTTATTTTGAATAAGCTAATTCAAACGGACCTTTAAATTTGTTGGTTAGACTTATCAAACAATACCTCTTAGTGGGGGGGGGTTTTACAAAACCCCGCAAATTGATGTAATATCTTCCGCTCCAAAAAAATGGCGCCTTTGTTTTCATTTTATTTTTCTTTTCAAAAACACCAAAAAGTAGACCGAGAAAGTGAACTCATCGCGAAACTTTCCGTCGTCTTTGCCTCCGGTGGAACTTTTTGAGTTCGATTTCAACTCACAGCAGCTTTCTGAGAACAACACGTATCTATTCAACTTCTCTGTTCGATTTCTCTAATCTTATTTTCTGAGGTTTGATTTCTGATTTCTGATTTTTTATTTAATTTCAACTTCAACTTATGCATTGAATTTTGATTTTTGATAACCATACCATACGGCAGTGTTAGTGGTAACTATTAAGTAAAATTCAGCTTTAGAAAAGTTATTCACATTGTGCATTATGTGTGCTTTTTCTAGGATTAGTTAGATGAATAAGTGCATGTAGTGCTGGTTGTAACAACAAGCAAGAAACATTTGTGGTAAGCATTCTTGCTTATTTTTGAGTTTTATTGATTGCACGTAAATTGTTTGATAAAAGTTCTTAATGGTAATTAATAGGTCTGCGCATTATAAATTTATAATCTCTCTAGTCTGTTGAGATTGTAATTGGTTTTCTTGTTTATGAAGTTTATTTTCTGTTTTCTCATACCTGTGAGTGGCTGTATAATGCATTGTACTATTATACACACGTGACATGTTGAGACAAATTTGGGTGAGTGCATGTGCTCAAATATTTTCACATTGTTGTTTGCTTTTAAATCTTCACCCTTCTATATAAGTCCCATTTATCTTAGATTCTGACCTGTATATGGTTGAGTGTTTAACCCAGTATTTGGATGAGTAGAATGACTTGCAGTAACGTGGCTTCTATTTAATGAAGATGGAGTTGTGGTATTTGATGGACTATCAAACCTTTGGACTAAATTAACTCCTAGATTGTCATTGTGAGTGAACTGTCTATTTTTTGAGGTTTCAGTATGACTTGTATATGGTGTAGTGTTTAAGTCATTATTTGCCTGAAAATGTGACACAGATGTTGATGAGACATGACTATCGTGATTGCCTTGATTTAAAATGTTTGGACTAAACTCAGATAGTGGTGTTCTAAAATTGGTGACATCTTTGGAAAATAGGTTCTTTAAGGAATCTAGTGAAGAAGAAAGAGAGCTTGCTGAAAAGCTTATGAAATATCAGGTTGGTGTTACTTTATAAGCACTTTAGAATTAATTTACTTTAGATTTATCGGAATGAGAATAATTTTAATGCACTTTTGTAGTGTATATATATAAAGTGTTGTTATATATTGTTTAATCGATAAAAAAAGTGTATTTATTAGTCTTACAATGACTTAATTGATGGTCTTAGAGCATTTGTTTGTTAAATATAATTCTATATGTCTTTGTGAGTGAACAATTGATAAAAATATTATACAATGGTTGAAGTTCGAACTTTAGCTTTTTATTTAGATAAAAAATAATTTTGTATATTTAGTTATGATACTCCTGAATCAAAACATTAGTGAAGAGATGATGCTTGAACACTTGGAATTGTTGTCACTAAAAAATATAACTAATATCCAATTCGTCGTGTCAGAGGGATCATCATTTTTAAACACAATTTGTCAGAGGCTGCATTATCTTGATGTTTCCAGTTGCCCTGATTTGACAATATTAATACATCCTGTTTCTGCTGTATCTTTCTCCTATCTAAAAGAATTGTATATTACAGAATGTCATGGATTGAATTATTTATTCACATCTTCCGTAGCAATGAAGTTAATGTACCTTGTATACATCGAAGTCGAGAATTGTAGAACAATGACAAGGATAGTGGAACGAGACGACACTTTAGAAAGGATCGAACTTGAGCAGTTAAGCTGTATAGCTCTAAGTTCTTTATCTATCCTGGAATGCTTTTATTCCGGCAGTGAGACTTTGCAGTTACCGTCTCTGGCAGAAGTGAACATAATGGATTGCCCTCAGTTGAAAATTTTCTCTCAAGGACCGATAGATGCAGAATCTATTAATTCAATTGAAATTGATGGTGATTTGATTTCTTATGATGATCTTAACGTGTCTGTAGAAATGAAGTTTCTGCAACGGGTAAGGATTTCATCTGAATCAATTCACATGTCTTTATATCAATTATAGCATGTTCACAATAATTTGGTACTTTTATAATTTTTTTTGGCATCTGGTACTTTTATGATTTAAAAACTTCATATTTTGTGATTAACCTTTCTGTCATTTTTGTTTCTAATACATTTTATAAGTTATCTTGAAAGAAATGTTAGCCATATACATTGTATGTGTGTTTGCTTGTTTGTGTTTCGATCGAGAAAAATTGGATGCTTTTGATACTAACTTGGGACGAACCGGCTCACAACATATATAGCTCCTTCACTTCTATATAAAATGCTCATATTCAATTTTCATTCAGGACATTGGATGTTTTGTATATGTAAATTTTTAGAGTTAAATAAGTTTTCAGTCTCTATCCCTTAAAAAATTTCACTAAGTTTTGGTCTCTCAATGTTTTCTTTTACTGCTTTTGGTCTCTGTTTTTAAGACAACTCTTGTGTACATTTCACATTTTTTAATGAGTTTTTCTATTCATGTTTATAATATTATAAGAATCTCTCTCTCACAAAAACTTAAAAATTCATATTTAATTCATCCCTTGTTAAAAAAATTACTTTTGCAAGAGAGATCTCTATAATGTACTAAATATGACTGCAAAAAATAATTCAAAATTTCGAAGGATAGACATGATTTGGCTTAAACAGGGACCAAAAGTCGTGACCGAGGACCTTTGGGACCAAAACTTGTTGAAATCTTTTAGTGGGACTTATTTGGGATATTTATAAGTACCAAAAACTTATTTAATCCAAATTTTTATTTACATTGATGAAATTGTTACCCTTGAAAAAAATAGTGTAAGAGAAAATACTTACAATGAGTTTAAAATAATGAATGAAAATTATTGCTATAAGAGAAATTGACAAACTAGAATGCTTGATTTGGAGAAACCAAAAAGTGAGTGCTATGTTTGAAGCTCTACCTTGTAAATAACAATAATATAACATAAATTCAGGAATATTATCAAGCAGTTTCATGTCTTTACTTTTGCAGGTCAAAATAGATCGTTTAGTTCTCGGTGATTCCCTTCTGTTTCAAAAGATATGGCTTCGACCAGTAGCAGTCCCAAATTATTTTCTCTGCAATTTAACGTCTTTAATCGTGGAAGGCTGTGGATTTTTATCAAATGCAATAATACCATCTCACTTACTTCATTGCCTAAGTAACTTGGAAAAGCTGCAAGTGCGGAAGTGTAACTATGTGAAGGCAATATTTGATGAAACAAAAATGAATAATATGGGACCTGCTTATAATCCCTTGTCCTTTCGTATCAAAATACTGATTTTGGAACAGTTGCCAATTCTGGAGCGTATTTGGAATGAGGGTCCACAAGGAAGTCTTAGCCTTCCACTTCTGGAAAAAGTTATAGTTGATGGATGTAAAAGGATAAAATACCTGTTTCCTGCATCAGAAGTAAAAATGAATCTACTAGAAACTCTTCATGTGAAAAACTGTGATATGTTGGTGGAAATTTGGAATGAGGTTCAAAAAGGAAGTCTCAGCCTTCCACTTCTGGAGGAAGTTATAGTTGATGGATGTACAGGCATAAAAAGTTTGTTTCCTGCATCAGAAGTGAAAATGGTTCGTCTAAAAACTCTTAATGTGATGAACTGTGGTATGTTGGTGGAAATTGTTGCGAAGGAAAACATAGCTTCCGAAAAACAAAATGAAAAGATTTTCTCCACTGTAACTTCTTTGAAGTTATGGAATTTGCCAAATCTGAGGTGGATATTTCCCGGGATGGACATTCTATATTGGCCCAAGTTGGAAGAATTGGATATTTTACATTGTCAAGCCAGTTTTCTAACTGAAACGGCCCCACTTTCAAAGGTATGGTTATGAAAGCCCTTACTAGACAACGCTTTGAAAAATATTTCTGAATGCTCCTTATAATAGACAAGTTAATACTAGATAATCCTTACGGGCCTGACTAATAGGCCTATTCAATGAGGACTAATAATTACAAAATATGTGCTATTTGAAACACTCCTCCTCAAGTTGGGGGAATGCATGTCTATCATTCACAACTTGCAAGTAAGTTGGTTGAGATGTTTTGTTGGCAAATCTTTTGTTAACACATCAGCCAGTTAGTATCCAGAAGGCATGTAATATGTTATCAATCCATTATCTAGTTTTTCCTTGTTTAAGTGTTGATATATGTCAATTGTTTTGTCCTGTTGTGCTGAATAAGACTATTAGCTATATTGATAGGCAGTGGCGGAGCTAGACTAAAATGTTTGGGTGGGCCGCAAGGGAGTTTGAATTATTTTTTTTCTATGATCGGCTAAAAATGCATAAATTATTAATTTTGTCGGATCTGAATAAAATATTAAATGAAAGAGAAGAAATTATATGGGGGGCTAAAATCAAAGCCTCGAGATTTTGTTTTTCATTTTTACTTCTTAGAGTCCCACATTGTTTGAGAGAGAGCACAAGTAGATGATTTCTACTATAAATTCAGATTTTTAGGCAAGTAATATACTGTACTTTTTAAAGTTGCACATAACTTAAAAAAGGACTTTCTCTGCTATAAATGAAAACTTACAATTGTCAAAATAAAAAAAATGCAGTCTAACAGCTAGCTAGAACCAAGTAATCCGCCAGTTTTCGGGTGATCTTACTGGTTCTTTGACAGCTCAGTTTTTGGGGTCATTCAAAACAAACACCGATCCAGTTCTGATTCCAACCGGTGTCTGACATGTCCACTCTAGTTTTGATTACCTTGGTAGTAACTAGCTATGTAATGTAACTAGTTTGTATATTTATAAAAAAAAAAAGGGATAAATGAATAGGGTCATGCTGGGCACATGTTAAGGATGCTTCAAATAGTAATTATGTCTTGAACAAAACAATTTTTAACTTTTAAATAAATGAAATGCACAATTTCCAATACAGCGTTTCTACCTATACACTAACAAGTGCCCTTAGGGCACATGTTAGCATTTTCCAAATGAATATTTACAACGAAGTAAGAAAATTAAACTAACTACTATGTGAACATATTAATTAATATAATTAGTAAACATATCAAGTTGGTAGTGCATTGCCAAGTCTTTTGAGATTCTCAGAGATTTGAAACAATATTATAATAGGTATTTTAAAGAGTTCATATTTTTTATACCTTGACAAGTATCCATCCAAATTCTGTGTTGATTTTAATTACATAAACAAATGAAATTGATCGACAGTTTGTTTTGTTGTTCAAAGATTCAATATGGCTTTCTCATTTTCCTTATTTATTTTTAATCATAGGTTACTCCCAGCTTAAAGCTACTGTCGTTTGGAAAGGAAGAAGCCAAAATGATTGAATCAGGAATACTTGATATTAGCTGCATGGAATTGTCCTCCCTCAAATTGCAATACTTTAGTGATGATGAATATAATGTATTTGAATTCCTTTCCTATTCATGGAAACCACCCAGTATGGAAACATTTGCAGTTGTTGATAGTGCCTTTAAACATATATTCTCCTCGGAGTCTAATCAAAGCTATGGTTTAAGGAGTCAATTCCTTTCAATGCTTAGAGGATTGCAGCTTCAGAATTTGCCCCAGCTTGAATCCATAGGGTTAGAGTGCTCCTGGATGGGCTATTTTGTTGGAAAACTAGAAACTATATTTGTTAAGGAGTGTGATTGTTTGACAAATTTGACTCCATCCGATAAACAAGTGTCTTTCTCCAATCTGACAGAGCTTAAGGTAGAGGATTGTGTCCGATTGGAATACTTGTTTTCATGCTCAACCGCCGAAACTTTGCATGCACTAAAGAAGATGCATGTGACCAACTGTGGATCAATAAAAAATATAGTGGCCAATAAAGATGGAAATGACATCACATTTGGGAAGCTTGAGATTTTGACTCTCTCCTTGTTACCAAAGCTTGAAAGCTTTTACTCAGGGAGTTCCATATTGAATTTCCCATCCTTGAAAGAAGTGTCAATCACTGAATGCCACAATATGGAGGTTTTCTGTTCTGGTAAGGCAACAATACCAGAGGAATTGTGGGTATCAATAGATCATGGAGAGTGGCTGGAAGGTGATTTTAATGACGTGATGGGGAGATATTGTTCATGGAAATGAAAAGCTTGATTTAGTATAATAATGACAGTTCCATGCTGTGTAAGTCCTCCTTTTATGTGTCTAGTGTCTACTTAATTTATGTGTATACAACCATTTCAGTCCTTTGATGTGTGAGACACATCCTCAAGTGGTTCTTTAGTTACCGAATGTACTGAAATTGCAAACACATCCTCAAGTGGTTCTTTAGTTAGTCATTTGTGTCCTAAAATGTGTTTTTTGGTAGAGATTTTGGTCTTCAAATGTGTTTTCGCTTGCCAATTTAGTTCAAAAAATTACAAATAAAGAGACACTTAGGGATGTATTTGCAATTTTGATACTTTCAGAGACTAGAACGACGGTACCTCACACATTAGGGACAAAAATGACTGTTTACCCCCTTACCCTTAATTTACATAGAGATGTAATTTCATGTGGTGTCATTACACTAATTGGAAACTAGGCACCCCAGAAAATTATATTGCCTATATTTTGGAATATAGCATTTGGTTATTTTCTTCACTACTATTAAGTATTAATTGATCTGAAAGAAGGCTCATTCTTCATCCAAAAAAAGAATTAAGTTCATTTCATTTTCTAATAGTTGCATTTGTTTCTGTCCTCTACATATATGGATAATTGTGATTTGTGAGTGTTCAATCAATTGCATGAGTTATTTTGGACTACTTTTCTGATCACCCCGGTACTTGATGTTTATAATTTGCTTCAGGAAATTGTTGTGTGGTGAGAAAAATTAATAGCTATTGCCTATTGCATTCATATTTGCTAGCCATGAGTTGAGGACTACTTTTTTCAAGCAGCAACAGAGCAGAAATCATTATGGAATGCTAGTGAGTTCATTTTTTCACCATCTTTTTCTGATTTTATGAAAATGTAGGTATGAGCTTTATAGTATGAAAATTGACTAATTGAATTTGATGAAAAATCATAACTGTCATAACCAGTTTGAAAAAAAAAAATAATAGCCAGGAAATAATAATGTTATAGACATCTCACATATTTCATGGTTTTAAAATATGATTGTAAACTTTGTGTATTTTTTGCTTATCAAAATTTGGGTTCCAATTCCAACACTCATGAATAGACTCAAGTTATTTTTCTTTTTCAAAGGTTGAAACCAATTTAGCTTTGTAAAACTATCTAATGTAATTGTTTTTCTGAATAGAAAGCTGCCGAGCTTCGGTGCTACTCGAAGAATGCAAGTTGAGAAGAAGTTGATAACATCATGGCATCAAATATGGACAAATCAAGGGTTTTTTTTTGTTTTCTTTCTGTTGTTTGAGTGTGGTAATCATGAATGAAGTTTACTTGTAGTGTGTTTGTTCCTCATGTTATAAGTGTGTTTATTTGCTAAATAAAGTTCTCTTCAATATATATAGAGGAGAGGCGTGTATCGTTTTTAATTTCCAATAAGAATGGTTTCTCATCAATAAATTTGACATGTATGTTGTAAACGAATTGTGTTTCATTTGTTATGCTTAAAGTGGATTTGTGGCATGTCATTTGATTTGAATGATTTCACTTTTACCTCGTTGTAAGTCGGTTAAAGTTTTGATAAAAGGAATTTTACTGTCAATGACCCGTTAATGCTGATTAGCATCCGCTTTACGATATGCATGTAGCTTCAATTTTAGCGTCTATCATGGTAAACACTAATTAAACTTTCTTTTTGGCTTTCACAACCACTAGTGTAATCTGGTTCGATGGTCAATTTTAACATTAAATATTGTGTCCAATTATTTACTACCAACGTCAGCATTTACCAAAACTGGTGCTAACGCTAAAATGCAGTTTTCTATAATATGAACTCTTGATATTGTATAATATATATTCATTTCCACACATCAATGTACATATACTTTTTTTCTTTGTTAACTCATTTTTATATACAATACTTTCAAACTCAAAAACCAAAAGGGAGAAAAATAAAAAAAGATAAAATGAAAAAGCAAGCCAAATTATTTTGTAAATTAATTTGAAGCAAGAGCTTCCAAAAGAGCAGCAAAAGCAGATATAGGATTTCCAAAAATTGCTGAAAATATTAACTTAAACACCACAACAGCAATTTTTGTGTACTTGCTCATAGTCCTTGCTCTCCTTGAAATACTTAAACTTTGAACCATCTCCCTACTTGTAAGTGCTAGCTGAGTTTCCCTATCACTCAGTGAAATTGAATTTGTAATATTTCTATCTCCTTGAGAAAAATAACCCTTCCTCCAATTGTCAAGTATCAAATCCTTGAAACATGACACATGATAACAACATGAACTTCCATCATAATAAGACCACCCTTCAACTTTTCTCACAACATGCTTATGCTTACATTTAGCACACTTCGAACGAACTTTATGAGAGAGTTTCAAAGTAACGACTCCACTTTCATCTGAAATACTACGTTTTAGCTTCAAACAACATGAATGAAGATCGATGTTTGTGCTAGAGCAATGGTAGACAAAACCTAACACATCTTTTCCACAAGCATCGCAATATTGTGTTCTATATCCAGGTGGTTTCTTATAGAACTCGAAATTGCTATCCTCAAAAAACGGATGAAAAGTGTAAGAATCTGAGTTTGGATTTGCACATTCTTTGTGGAGGATATAATTGCAATTGATGTTTTCACAATGGTAACTTGATCCAAACCCTAGTTCTTTACAACCACTGCATTTGTATGGTGCTCCCGGAGCCTTGCATTGTAATGAGTGTTCATGATCCATCTAAATTATGCTCTTGTGTATAAATTCTGCTGAAACATAAAATTAAAAGATTTACAAATAGTTAATAAAATTGATCGGTAGAAATATTAGATAAAATTGAAAATGAGGAAACATAAAACCGGATTTTAAAATGAATGACCAAAATTTGTTTATTTTTTTGAAAAATAAGATGAACAAAATTGCAGTTAAGCCAAAAAAATTAATTCATAATGTAAATAAGAAAATAATGCTTAAAATGTATCTTGTTAATATTTGACATACCGCAAACTCAATTGTTGCTATTGATTTGGATGTGTATATATGTTTTTCTTTTTCTTTTTGACAATAGGATGCGTTTGTATGTCCACAACATAGAAGCTAGCTATATTTATAGGCAAAAGAAAACGTGTCCAATAAGTGATTTGTTTAATCTTGTTTTTTAGAATTTTTCCAAGAAATGACTTCATATTATAGGCCTAGTTAGCTTGTTGTATATTCTTTTCAACAAAAAATAGTTACTTAGTTAGCAAGACTGTTGTCATTGAAGCTTAGCTGGCCCAAGGATGGATCTCTTCAATTTTCATAGTTCCTAGATCGGTTATTATCATTTTTTGGTCATACAAATTTGAATATTTTTTCTTAAGGTAATATTTTTTTTCATTCGCACCGGTTTCTGACCCATCAAATGTGGACGACTAATCCGATTCGTGCGTAGAGACATGCGCACTGACCAAGCGTTATTCTCCTGAAAATCGAACTCGGTATTCTCCAGATACGTCCTTAAAATGAGCTATTTGCCACTTGAGCCCATGTAACTTGGTTTCTTAAGGTAAATTTTAATTATTTAACAATATAGAGGGTGCGTTTGTTATAGATTTTTTCAAAATAGATTCTTATAGTGTAATATAATTTTGTGTAAAAAAAATTTACAAAGAAATTTTTTATAAAAGCTTTAAATGAAAATTTGGTTTGAATAGTTATTTTTAAAATGTCATTTTATGTATTTCATCATTTTATTGAAAAAAATTTTAGATATCAAAATTTCAAAAAAAAATCATTTTTTTGAAGCTATTTCAAATAGATTTTCATAAAAATCATTTTTGAAATACAACTTTTTGTAAAAATTGAGATTTTAACTATGTTTTGATCTTCAATAATGTACGTTTATGTTATATAATGTCAAAATTAGTGTTTGAATTTAAAAAAAATGAATATAAAAAAACTTATAATATTTTGAAAAAACGATTTTTTAAAATCTATTTTCAAAAATACAAAAAAAAAAATCTATTTTTTTTAAAGCTAAAACAAAGGCACCCAGAATTTGGTCAAATTGGTTTAATGAAATGGCTTAACAATTGCATAGTTCCTAGATCGGTTATTATCATTTTTTGGTCATATAAATTTGAATATTTTTTCTTAATGTAAATTTTAATTATTTAATAATATAGAATTTGGTCAAATTGGTATAATGAAATGGCTTAGCAATTGTACGGAACTTTCATATACGTATATGACGACATTTGGGAAAATGCAATAGCATCTTCATGTATATTTTTCTTTACACACATATTATCATTATCTAGAACATTAAAAAAATTCGTTTTGATATTTAAAATTGTATCTTCAGGCACAAGATTTGAAGTTCCGGCTTGAGGAAGTCTCACAGTGTTGTTGGAGGGAAATAACTAATGTGTCAATAGACGTGTAACCCCATATGATATAAATTTACATATAAAAAAGAAAAAAAGACGTGTAACCCCATATGATATAAATTTACATATAAATTTGGATGCATTTGATTCCTAAATGAGCAAGTATTAAATAAAACAGCACAAGATATAATAGCACAACACATAACAAAACAACACAAAATAAACTTTTATGATATTGAATAATGTTTTGTCTTACATGATGTTTGGTGAATAAAATGATATTTTAGTATTTTATTGTGGGACAAGCAGCCCTCAAAGCTGCTTCAAGTAAAGTGGTTAAACATGAGAAAACATGTTCTGACAATCAACATGCTTTCATATCATTTGCTTTTGACACTTTTGGCTTCCTAGCACCAGAGGCTGTGAGTCTTTTGCATCGAGTTCAAAAGGTTATGAATAACAATGTTGTGTCCCCTAAAGCTAAGAATGTTGTTTTTATCCGAATTTGTTTTCCATTCAAAAAGGATTGGCGGCGCAGCTTGTTGCCCGTTTACCTTTAATTCATATGTAGTTACTTATTTATTAATATATATATATATATATAAATAATATTCTTGTTGAAAAAAAAAGTATTTTAAACAACTTGTACTTGAGACAAAAAGTTGTGTTGTGGTTTAGTGGAGGAAAAAAATTTATGTTTTTGTCATGTCCATTGCCTCCCAGTTTGTGCAGTCACTCAAAAAGTTTTTTTACAATCAAACATAGTACAATTGAAATTGTCCTGTCCGGTCCCTTATTTTAATGTCATTGTACATATACAGCAGGTTAAACTCCTAATTTTATCAAATAATTTAACTAACTTATCAGTTATCAGTCATACGCTCTCAGGTTGCTTATCTGCTATTTGTTGTTTTTTACCAAACAAAGTCTTATGAAAAGTTTGTTTTTAAAATGTTTAACTTTTTGAATAATTTATTTCTTTAAATAAAATCTTTAAAAAATATTTCGAAAACACTCGTTAGCAGGATCCTTAAAAAAAAAAATTAAATATAAAGAATTCAAATTGTAAAAAGATGGTGTGATGAGGAAGCCTTTGTTTGCCCCGGTAGTCTAAAGTTTGTTCGTCTCCAGCTCTCTATTGCTGCGAATCGAGATCGGCCTCTGTTCCAATGATATGTTAAATGCCTTCCTGAACGGGGACCTACAGGAAAAAGTTTACATCCAGGACTGGACACTAGTCCTTCAAGTCTTCAAAGACCGGATTCAATCGATTATTCGTATTCAACTTGAACTATTCTTGTGACAACAGATCAAATGAATCCAAATAACATTGGAATAAGATTTCTTACATTAAGTTTTTCACGCGGTTTCACGCTGTTTTTAATTGGGATTGTGCAATCTAATATTAATGGTTGAAATTAATTTGCACTGATTTTTTTAAGATGCAATATGAATCAACTGATTTGAAATAGACGGTTGAGAACTACTAATGCGTATAACTTTGTAATTTCTCAACCGCGATGCATCGATGACATTCATTTGCATAATTTAATGTCACTGTAGCATTCACTGGTTATCTACAAAATATTGGATGTATAATTAATTAACTATCACACTAAACCTTTCAGTTTATTTTCCACAATTTCCACTCGCATGCAATGAACAGAAGAAAAAAATGAAGAGACACTATTTATGTCATGGGGGGTAATAAAAAGTCATGAATTTTTGGAATCATGATATATATAGCTTATATAACTAAAGTTTAAAGTGGACACATTCAGCTACTTTACATTCCACAATTCTATTCTATCTATCCAAAGTAAAACAGAATGGCCAAAAAATATGAGGGACCTGCTATTGGAATAGACCTTGGCACAACCTATTCATGTGTTGCTGTATGGCAGGAGCAAACCAATAGAGCAGAAATCATACACAATGATCAAGGCAACAGAACCACACCTTCTTTTGTTGCTTTCACCAGTGATCAAAGGTTGATCGGTGATGCTGCTAAAAATCAATCTGCTTCAAATCCATCTAACACTATCTTTGGTAATTTATTTTCTTTTTTTGTTCTTGCATAAATGGTTTATATATTTATAGTTATTAATATTTCGCTGCTATATATGTTTTCATTCCAAAAGAACAACTTGTACATCATCTACGATTTTGTCTGCGCAGATGCAAAGAGGTTAATTGGAAGAAAATACAAAGATATTGAGAATGATATCCAGTTGTGGCCTTTTAAGGTCATTGCTGGTTTCGATGACAACCCATGGATCCTTGTTAACTACAAGGGTAAAGAAAGACGATTTTTTGCAGAGGAAATATCGTCTATCATCCTCACAGAAATGCGGGAGATCGCAGGGAAGTTTTTGGAGTCACCTGTTAAAAATGCAGTGATTACAGTTCCGGCGTATTTCAATGATTCGCAGCGAAAAGCACAATAGATGCTGGTACAATTGCTGGCTTGAATGTAATGCGAATAATCAATGAACCAACTGCTGCTGCACTTGCATATGGCCTTCAGAAAAGAACTAATTGTGCTGAAAAGAGAAACATTTTCATGTTTGATCTTGGTGGTGGAACTTTTGATGTATCTCTCCTCACAATTCAGAATAATGTCTTTGAAATTAAAGCTGTAGCTGGAGACACTCACCTCGGAGGAGAGGACTTTGATAACAGAATGATGAATCACTTTGTCGAGGAGTTCAAGAGAAAGAAGAAAGTGGACATTAGTGGAAACCCAGGATCCTTGAGGAGGTTGCGGAATAGTTGCGAGAGGGCAAAAAGGATTCTTTCTTTTTCTGTTGTTGCTTCGATTGAGGTAAATGCTTTGTTTCAGGGCATTGACTTATCTTCATCTATTACTCGAGCAAAGTTCGAGGATATCAACATGGACCTCTTCGAAAAGTGCATGGATATTATCAATAGGTGCTTTATAGATTCAGGAATGGATAAAAGTAGTGTAGATGATGTCGTCCTTATTGGGGGCTCGTCCAGAATCCCCAAACTGCATCAATTATTGCAGGACTTTTTTGAGGGAAAGGATTTGTGTATGAGCATCAATCCTGACGAAGCTGTTGCTTATGGTGCAGCTGTTCATGCTGCTAGTTTGAGTGTCAAGTCTGCTCCAAACATAGTGTTGCGAGATGTCATACCGTTGTCTCTTGGTATGTCAATAAAAGGAGATATCATGGATGTTGTGATTCCTAGGAACACTTCCGTTCCTATCACGAAGACGAAAACATATTTTACAGTTGTAGATAACCAAAGTAGAGTTTTAATAAAGGTTTACGAAGGTGAGAGTATATTAGCTAGCGAGAACAACTTGCTCGGTTTGTTTTCTCTCTCGCTTCCTCTTGCACCTCGCGGTCTTCCTATCGAAGTATGCTTTGCAATAGATAAAATGGAATATTAAATTTATCTGCAGAGGAAGAAACCAGTGGTAATAAGAAAAAAATTATGTTAACGAACGAAAAGGGAAGACTATCAACTGAAGAACTAGAGAGAATGATTCAAGAAGCTGAGAATTTCGAGGCTGAAGATACAAAACTTCAGCAGAAAGCTAAAGCAATGAAAGATTTGAATGATTATCTTTTGCCATGTGAGGAAAGTAATTGATGATAATGATGTTGGTTCTTTGATTTGCCCTGTAGACATACTGCAGTTGTGAAGTGTAACACCCCCTAATTTCCTTTAATTTTATTTGATAAAATTTCATTTATTTTGCCTTTAGAAGGGTGTTATTTTACTTCAACATTTACCGTACGAATTTATAAAGCAGCGAAATATAGAAATATAAAACAGAACGGTTATAAGTCTTAAAAATTTAAATTGAAAACAACGGAAGCAACAACAAGGTTCAATTTCTCAAAAGAATTAATGCAAGAATTTAAATATGAGTTCCCCTCCATTATCCTATTCAGAGCGACTCTTTATTGAAAGCACGGAAAATAGACAGCTCCTAAACCGTCTCCAAAACTCGAAGCTAATGTTGGTCATTTACCTGAAAATCTACGATTGCACATCGTAGGGTCAAACCAGAAGGGGTGAGTAACAACATCACATGAACAACTGAATTCAATAGTGTAAAGTAATAGCCAAAACATAAAGAGGTAATAAATAATGCATTGTCCTTTGGGACGGAGAAACACATAATCAAACATAATTATCAAGCACCTCCATTCAATAGAATAAATAAAATTCAACTCAACCAAACTAAGATGCAATGCGACCTATAGACTCCCTAAATGCATGTGGTACCAATTCAACACCGAGTCAACACCGAATTATCAACACCGAATTATCAACACCGATTTATCAACACCGAATTATCAACACCGGGACTGACACATGAATGAATGCATGATCCTACTTAAACAGCACCAAAAACTCAGTCACAATTCAACAACAACGATTAATCAACAACATGCAACCAACAATTATTAACAACACCGCAACAATACCAACACACAACGACTATAAGCAACACCAACCGGTACAACAATTAAAACATTTAGGCTTCGATTAGTTACTCACGACTCTCGAAACAGAAGCTAATATCCCCCTCCAGCCCCACCTCGATTCAAATTAAATTGATTCCATTTATCGACGAAACATACGAATTTTAATTAAGTAAATAGGGGAAATAAATTCAACTCCTCACTAGGGTCTGAGAACAGGGAAGTGAGTTACACCAAAGGGTAGTAAATTAATTATAATATTCTGTATAAAATTTTGAGCAATTTTTGTAAAGTGTTAATATATTTAATCACACTTTTAGTCATAAATAATTAACTAAAAATAGTTACGAGTGTCAGAAAATTTCAAAAGAGGTACCAAAATTCTCAAAAAATTATTTATGATTTTACTGAAAAAAAATTAAAAAAATTAGGAATTGTTTAGAACCCGCACGCGCCCCCACGCGCGGCAGGTGCGACTGGGCGTCGCAGCTGGCCGAACCAGCTTCTCCTTCGCCCGTTTTCTGCAACTGGGTCGACCGACCCGGTTCCCTGACCCGCTTCGTTCTCTCAAACCGCTCGACGTGAGACGACGAATCTTATACCGTTTTGATCGTCGTTCAATTCTAGGAGGATAGCCGGCTATGGTTTTTAAAATCGACAGCGGTATCATATGTAGAAAATAGGAGTCAGAGTTCATTCATTACTTTAAGTTCTACCATGGATTCTCATGCTTAGGTTTCTAATGGAATGATCCTAAAAACATCCAGAAAAGGTTTTTAGACTAAATAGGCTACTTGAAAACATCATAAAAAAAATTCTATTCTTTTAAATAAATACCGTATCCAAAACTTATAAATCCTTTCCAAAACTTATTACCAACACCATTGATACACTCTCAAACTCGAAGGATTCGTATGGATGCCTAGGATGCAGAAGATTTAAAACCATGTAATCACTCTGTTTATTTATGGATTTAATTATTAAGGTTCGATTTAATCAATGGTATAAAATCCCTAACTCAAGAACAACCTATGACTAAGGTCCAGCAAAGATCACCAGTGTATGCGGCAACGACACGAAGGCAGGATTACAGCAAGCAACATGAATGAATTCGAATTTATAAGGCATCATATAACAACAGCAACATCAAGAGCATCAAATAACAACAAGAAACCAAATAAAAATAACAAGAAGCCAAGTAACAATGGTAGAGAATTTTAAAACGGCAATATTTATAATACTATCTAAATTCAGAGTTATCGAGTGAGTGGTTAAAACCCCCTTACTTGGATTCCTAGCAGCAATTTTTTTCTCCTAGTATGGATGATTCGATTTTGCTCCTCTCTCCCGACTCCTTAAAGTTTCTCTCTTTATTCTCTTTTCAGGGTTTCTATTCTTTTGGTTTATAGTAATTGGTTTATAGTAAAAGTGGTGAATCCTATTTTTTTCTTAAACTTACCTATTTATAGAAAAATTATTAGGTTTACTTTCTTCTAAAGACAATAGGATTTTCAAGAAAATACTTTTGATTTATTTTTAATTGCTATTTTCCTAAAAATCCTCATCTCATTATTCCTCACAAAAATATATTATTTTGTTTCTAAGATTAAAAGTATATCTTTCTAAATATATTCAGAAAATATATTTTTAAAGCATATCTTCAAAATATATTTTTAAATTATGGAACCAAATTGTATTTTAAAATATATTTATTAATTTCTTTTCTACCGTTTTACTAACGCACACCCGCCATTTTTACACGCTAACTAAATTTGCACCCCTCACATTATTTATTTCTAATTTTCTTATTTCTCTATCTCTCTCCACCTATTTAATCTACTCAAAACCCACTAGTCACAACTAATTTATTTAACTCCAGTATCTCCTCCCATCTACTCTAATTTCATTTTAATTAATTATTTTATCATGTCAAAATGATTAAGAATCACACAAACACATCAAAACAAGCAAATTTCCAATTAAATTAGAAACTAGCTAAATTCCCAAAAAAATAAATATTCTAAAAGTCGGGGCGTTACATGAAGAGCCAAAATTTGTTGGATGGTAACAAGCATGTAGAAACACATGTTTTTGTGGATTTTTTGAAGGAGTTCCAGAACATGGTTGATTCTGCTTTATACAAAATCTCCAAAGGAGTTTGAAGATTTAGATATGATTAAAGTATTTGAGCCTATTAAGAAGTAAGCTCCTTGACAATGAAATAACATGTAAGAAAATGGTAGAATAATCAAATGAGAGTGAGAGAACTGAGAAGTCACTGTTATTTTATGGTTTGTGTGTACTTGATAAAACTGATTTTAATAGTCTTAAGAAAAGTTTGTGGTTGAATGATTGATTTGTGTTAAGATGAATTTTAGAAGTTATTTAAAAAGAATTACTTTTGTTAGGATGATAAATGATTGTATTGATTCCGTTGCCAAGTTTAATCGTGATCAAAGATTGTAGGAATAACCAATCTTTAGTTGGTTCAGTGGTGATTGGCGCTGAACTTGGTGAGGAATAATCGTAGGAATAATCATGTTCTTCTTTGACTTCTCCTTAAACTACAAGTTGCTTCTACTAGGCCTAAGATCACTTATATACTTGTGATCAAAGTTTGCGATGTGCAGAAGAACACCAGAAATGCTATTACATGTTCTCTATCAAAGTTTGCCACACAACTAAGCACACTCTTAAAAGGAGGATCAGAAAAGTTTACCAACAAAATGATGAAAATTAAAACATAAAAAAGGAGTTACCAACGAAATATGCTTAATTGAATTATCTGCAATGTAGAGAAAATATTAGAAAGCATACCTCAGCAAAAAAGATGAGAAATGATGAACTCAAATAAACTTGCAAAAAACATGCTTAAATTAGACAGTAGTTGCTCTGCCATCTTATTATTTCAAAAACACAATTCAACAGTACTATAGTGCCACAGTTCGACATCATTTTGAAAATATTAACTTAAACACCACAACAGCAATTTTTGTGTACTTGCTCATAGTCCTAGCTCTCCTTGACATACACAAACTTTGAACCATCTCCCTACTAGTTAGTGCAAGTTGAGTTTCCCACTCACTCATTGAATTTGAATTTGTAATATTCCTATCTCCTTGAGAAAAATAACCCTAGCTTCCTCCAATTTCTCGAGTATCAAATCCTTGAAACATGACACATGATAACAACATGAATTTCCATCATAATAAGACCACCCTTGAAAGTGGCTCACAACATTCTTTTGCTTACATATAGCACACTTTGGAAGAACTTTACGAGAGAGTTTCAAAGTAATGTTTCCACTTTCATCTGAAATACTACTTTTTAGCTTCAAACAACATGGATGAAGATCAATGTTTGTCCTAGAGCAATGGTAGACAAAACCTAACACATCTTTTCCGCAAGCATCGCAAAGTCTTGTTCTATATCCAGGTGGTTCCTTATGGAACTCAAATTTGCTTTTCTCAAAAAACGGATGTAAAGTGTCAGAATTTGAATCTGGATTTGCACATTCTTCGTGAAGGATATAATTGCAATTGGTATTTTGACAATGGTAACTTGATCCAAACCCTAGTTCTTTACAACCACTGCATTTGTATGGTGCTCCTGAAGATTTGCATTGCAATGAGTGTTCATGAGTGACCGGTCCAAGATCCATGTCTACGGAATTCATATTTGGAGCACTCTCAGCACTTTCTGCGACAGCATTATGGTAAAAGTTCACTTGAGTAGGACTGAATTGTTCAGAATCCGCATTGACTTGAACGACTACAGGTTGGTCTTGGATTTGGAGTCGTTCAAGGTGGGCGCTTTCTGTTAGTTTATCCAAATAAAAACGAAGGGTGATGAGGAAATAACTGAAAATTATTCCAACACCGACTAAAAACAATTTAATCTTCATGAGTTGTAAAGTTAAACATCCGCAAAAAAAATATATGAGTTCAACCTCGAATCCCAAATGAACTAGCTCTGAAAGACAAAGCGACATGATAGCAAAAGCAGCACAAGAAATCAGACCGTACAAATCTGGTTTTCCATTAGCTTTATCATAGAAAAATGAGTAGACAGTAGTGATTGCGAAAGCCAAGAATACCACAAGATTGCGAGGCAGATAAACAAACTGAAGACACAGTAAAGAAATACCTTGAAGAAGTTCCAGTTTCCAAATAGATGATTGAAGGAAGAGCTTAGAGCATAACATAGCAGTCCAACAATGGATGAAACAAAACACACAAGTCTGCATATCTTAGGCTGCATCATCATTCTAACAATTTTGTTGAGCATGGCTGTCATCTATTGTTTCACAAGAGGGCAAGATTTGTGTTCAGAGGTAGAGAAGCAACCACACCACTTTCTTTACTTTCAGATGAAACTTCAAGGAAATTATGCTGAAGAATGAAAATGGCCGGCTCTTTGACCATCAAGGAGTTTCATATTTTCTTTGACTAAGCAAACATAATTGTAACAACCCACTTTGATTGTTGGGAGTAATAATGATAATTAAAAGATTAGTTGGATAAAACAAGTGATAAACAATAAAGCAAGGAGAAATCCAACACATGAGGGACCAACTAGTGGATCCGGATTCCCTCTTGTAGGGAATCCCACGGTCACACGCATAATAGCCGTTGATTTGAGATTAGACGGCCCAAATTAAATATTCATAAATCAATTTTGATTTTTTGATGCTTTTAAATCTGTTGAGATTTGCAGAATTCATGATCTTTGGTTGACCATTATCCTGCCAGTATTGACTGATTTGTTTTCGGTGTTTCGGTTGCTACTGCATGTGGTTGGTTGTTTAACGGTTTGCGTCTTTTTTTAAATATCGTTAATCTTTATCCGTCATAATACCATATCAGATAATTTTGAATTTGTCTGAAGTTTTATATAAATAATCTATATGATATAAATTTTCAATCCAACGGTGAATTTTATAAAATTTATATCGATTAAAATGTTATTAAGAGGTGTAACATTTGGTGCAAACTTGTTCGTGTAATTTGATTCTGACTTATATATATATATATATATATATATATATATATATGGGAAACAAATACAGATTTTACAAAATTCACCGTTGGATTGAAAGTTTATATTATATAGATCATATATATTGAGTTTTACCAAAATCTAAAATTGTTTGATATGTTATTGAGATAAATCAAAATTAACAGTTTATGCGTTTTTCTTAATTACCGTTAATCATTTCGTGTCCCATAAACATGTCAAATGATTTTAGATTTTTGTAAAACTCAACATAGATGATCTATACGATATAAACTTTCAATCCAACGGTGAATTTTGTAAAATTTATATTCGTTAAAGCGTTATTGTGCGGTGTAACATTACTCAAATGTTACACCAATATATATATATATATATATATATATATATATATATATATATATATATATATATATATCACTACAAGAAATTTCAGTATTTCCCATGAACATTTCTGATGAAAATGAGTTCCTGAGAAAAGAAATGCATTTTCGAGGAACTTTTCGTGGGAACCGTTGTGGCAGACTTTACGCGTTTCGAGGATGCATTTCCGAGGAACATGTTCGTGGGAAATGCATATTCAAGTGGTCCATGGTGGTCTAAAGCTATAACAAATACGAATTTTACAAAATTCACCGTTGGATTGAAAGTTTATATCATATAAATCATCCATAAAAAATCTAGCAAAATTAAAAATCATTTGATATGTTATTTTATTTTATTTTTTTGAAATCCTTTAATATGCTATTTGAACTTGTTAAGATTTACCATATTTAATAAACCGTTAATCTTTATGGTCTCAATAACATATCAAATGATTTTCAATCTTTATACATATTTTTTATGAATTATCTATATGATATAAATTTTCAATCCCACGGTGAATTTTATAAAATTTATATTTGTTATAATATTTTTAATGACTTATCCAGGTGGTCGACCGTAGCAATGACGTATATATTGCACACTACTTTAAAAACACGTACTATCAACATATTATTTGATGTATAAAACAAGTAGGTTTTTTTTAATGGAATTGTCGAAACACATACTATAAGTTATTTTTCCCACACATATAACCTTTATTTATCAGCATACAACTATATATGACTTCAATCTCAAACACCCAATGTTTCTGTAGATTCAAAATTCAAAAAAAAAAAAAAATCTCACACACCCAAAAGTAATCAAAATAAAAAAGATCAAATGAAAAAGCAAGCCATATATATATATATATATATATATATATATATATATATATATATATATATATATATATTTTATTTTTTTTTGTTGAAGTAGCCGATCGATAAATTAATTTGAAGCAAGAGCTTCCAAAATAGCAGCAAAAGCAGATATAGGATTTCCAAATATAGCTGAAAATATTAGCTTGAACACCACAACAGCTATCTTTTTTTTTTTTTTTTTTTTGAACGGCTAAATTTTATTAATAACGCAACTGAGCTCAAGACGAACTCAGTGCGCAAAACAACACAAACGATCACATTACAAGAAAGGAAATAAGATAAAACAACACCTAAATACACCAAACACCCATATCGGGCTCTTACACCAAATACCGACAATCCCGCCCATCCAACTCAAATTCCATCACGCCAATAACAATCCCAATGGCAGCCCGTAGGACAACACCAAACCAGCATCCGTTGCCAACACCAATAACAGAGCCTCCTAAACCCTCCCACACCAATACGTCCCCAGCATCCATTGTCAACACCAATACCAGAACCTCCTAAACCCTCCCACATCAATACGTCCTAAAGGTACGGAAAAAACAACCACATCCGTCAACACGAAGTGCCTTCGCGCCTCGCCCTTTCGAGCACGCCAGGACAAAAAACCAAAGCCAGGAACCACCCCCAAACAGCCCCCAACCGCCGTCCCCCCCACCATTCCACAACGCCTCCGGCCACACCAACCTTTCATGAGACCCCACCAATCCACACCAAAAACGGCAGTACCACCTCACCTCCTCCACCGTCACCAAACGCAACACCTATCTTTGTATACTTGTTCATAGTCCTTCCTCTCCTTGAACTTTGAGCTATCTCCATACTTGTGAGTGCAAGTTGAGTTTCCGTATCGGTTGAATTTGTAACCGACCTATCTTCTCGAGAAAAATAACCCCTCCTCCAATTGTCAAGTATCAAATCCTTGAAACAAGCCACATGATAATAATTAGATTTTCCATCATAATAAAACCACCCTTTAATTTTTGACGTCGCAACATGCTTATGCTTGCATTTAGAACACTTTGAACGACCTTTACGTAGAAGTTCCAATGTCACATTTCTACTTTCATCCGATATACTACGTTTTAGCTTCAAACAACACGGATGTAGATCAATGTTTGTGCTAGAGCAATGGTAGACAAAACCTAACACATCTTTTCCACAAGCGTCGCAAATTCTTGTGTCATATCCAGGTGATTCCTTATGGAACTTGAAATTGCTTTTATCGAAAAATCGATGAAAAGCTTCAGGATCAGGATTTAAACATTCTTCATGAAGGATATAATTGCAATTTATGTTGTTCTCACAACGGTAACTTGATCCAAACCCTAGTTGTCCACAGCCGCTACATGTGTACGGTGCTCCTGCAGGCCTCAATTGAAATGAATGTTGATGATCCATCTCAATTTTCTTACTTGATTAATCTGTTGAAAGGAATCAATAAAGAATTTTTTAAGTTAACTAATTTTGTAAAGAAAATTGGAAATTTATTTTACCTATGAGACAAAAAAAAAAAAAAAAGAAGCTACAAACAAATATCACTAGTCCTAATAAAAAGCTAATTCAAAATGTATATAAGAAAATAATGACAATAGTGTGTATCTTGCTAGTACTTACCAAAAGCTCCGCTGTTGCTAGAAATTAAGATGTGCTTATGTTCAAAACTTAACTATTTATCCTATTTATAAGAAAAAAGAATGGTTAAAAAAAAGAGAGAGAAAGCGTGTCCAATAGGTGACTTTTTATGATGCACGGGTACTCTATTTAAGGGAGAGTACCGATACCGGGTACGTACCCGTATCAGTACCGGGTACATATTTGTATCTAAATTTATAACCATACACGTTCATTAATTTTTAAAAAATTGCCGTACCTCGTACCAGTACCCGTATCGAGTACCGGTACCGTACCCGCACCTAGGCAACACAGGTGACTTGTTATTTCTATATTTTTATATCTTTTCTAAGAAATCACTTCATATTTTACGCATAATTAAGTTTTTTTTTTCTTTCTTATAGTATATGTAAGACTGTTGTCATTGAAGTTTCGATGCCCGAAGGGAGGATTTTCTCTTCAATTTCATTTTTAATTAACAAATAATTTTCATTATCCTAATTAAGATGGGTTACATATTATATTATAGCTTTGGTTATACAAATTTGAATTATTTAAGAAAATTAATAATAATTTTATTTTTTTATTTTTTTTTGGTACATAATGATTTATTATTTAAAATATGATAATCTATAAAACTTGTCAAACCTATCAATTTTGTGGTACGTGAGAAATGGCTTAAAAATTACACTGAACTTTTATATATATATGCATCATGATCACAACATTTTTGAAATTTCAGTGGTTTCTTCTTCGTATTTTTTTAGTATGTAGATGAAATGACAAACTATTAGCATCTCAGTATAAATGAAAGTGATTGAGATTCAAATTTCTAACAATTTTCGATTGAGTTGACATTTGTGTAAATTAGTAAATTACAATCACCTAGAACGTTTAATATTTGTGGAAGTTGCCTTTATAAAAAAAGTAAAAAACATTATTGATTTGTACTACAAACATTTAGTGTATCAGATCAGTTATAATCAAATTTCACCAATTCTATTTTTAAGAAAAATCTAGTACGAACCAAAAGTAAATCATACTATTTTTAATAAATTCTTATAAATATTATTTCTATTTTATTAAAAATGGTAATAATCGATTCTTCGATTATTTTTGAGAGATACAGATTGAACATATCATTTCCTTTTTTTTTTTTTTTTACGGTATTTGTCACGATGAAGCTTCCAACAAAGATTAAAAAATAACAGACGTGTAACCCCGTATCTCCATCAAAATTTATAATGACATGTTTTATAATTTGTAAATACGACGAACTCTTAGGTGAATGTAAAAATATAACATACGAACCTATGTTTAGTCAAACAAAAAAAGACGTACGTATGCACTTAATAATCAAATACTTAAGAAGCTGACTTTATCTCCTTATGTTAATTTTTACTCCCTCCGTCCAAAAATATAAATAAAAGTTGGTCAATAAAAATAAAGTATTTAGTCTAAATTTTAAAATAAATACATCAAATTTTTTTGACTCAATCACTTTTGCTTATATTTTAGGACGGATGGAGTAAGTTATAACTTATAAGAATGTCTTTTTCGACTTCATTGCTAGGAAAGTAAATACATTAAGGAGAATGTTAACTTGTGCCCTTAAGGGCACATGTTAAGAACACTAATATAGAAAAAATTTATTACAACTTGTGTATTATTTAATTATCTAAACATTAAATTCTCTATATCATTAAATGCACATTTCTATTTTTGAATAGCTTATCATGTGCCTTTAGGGCACATGTTAACATCACTCATACGTTAATTACTCTCAATTAATGAGACCACACACGTTGCTTGCTATGAAATTAAGTTGGTTTTTCTTTTTCGTTGGTCGGTAAATTAAGTTGGATTTTTCTCTCAACTTATGAGAACACACGTTGCTTGCTATGATATACAAAGAAATTGTGTCGAATATCTTTTTATTTTATTTTTTTGTATGATAAGATAAGCGTAATCCAACATAATATTTGTATTAGCAAAAAAAAAAAAACTAATTAATATACATGGAACCCTTCAATATATATATCATATACTATCATGATTCATACTATTTTTAGTGTTATAATAATAAAATGCATTGACATTTGGAAATGGAAAGAAAAAAAAGTTGAACATATTAAAAATATTTTATAAAGTTACTCCTTTCATTCCAAAATAATTGTCATAATTTAATCGTGTGCACTATTCATATAAAATATACTTAGATCATATTTTTTTACTAATGTATAAAGAGTAAAGACAAATATATTAACATATGAAATATTGTTAAATTTATCACGATAATTACTGGTATTAAAATATTAATTTTTTATAATTTTTAATAATACACAATTAAAGATATCAATAATTAACTTTATATGTCAACAAATATGCAGTAGTCAAATGCGATAGCTATTTTGAAATGGAAAAGATAAATTATAAGATTAAATTAGTCATGAAAACATTAAACTATTGATGACGATAAGTTTATAAGTTCACGTTTTCTAAATACATTAATTAGATATTGGCTTCAAAAATTGCCATGCATGTGCATTGATCTCTTTCAATGTGTCTCCTATATCAAAGACAACTTCCTTAAATAAAGGCTAATTAATACATACTCCGTAGTATAACACTTCAAAATATATTTTTAAATTTATATATTTGATTTTATACATTTTGATAATTGATAATATAAATAATAAAAACACTAAGACAAACTCTTAACCGCAATAGGATAAAAATAATCATGTTAACATGTGTCATAAGAGTACATGATAAGCTACTTAAATATAAAAATTTAGCATTAAATAATCTAGAATAAGGTAACAACATAAGACCGAGGTTGCATCCTATTATTGATTATTATGTGCAATATGCTTCTCCCGTTTCTCATTAAAAACTTTTATGAGTTCGAATAAGAAAAAATTATGTTGAACTCTTGAGTTAAGTTTTTAGTTGAAAACGTACCGAACCTAACAAGTCAAATTGAGTTGTTCGTGAACTTAAACGAGTCAAACTCAAGTTGAAAAAAAAAATGTGTCTAACTGGAGCCGCATTTCCAACCAAGCCAATTCTTAAAGTTGAGTCAAATTAAGATAGGTTTGACTCGGTTCGACTCAGCACTACTTTTCTCCTCTTTTTATTCTTTTATATACTTGGTGTTTTAGCTTAATTAGACTTGCTTTCACTTAGTTGATAGTATTGCTTTGGCATTTTAGTTTTGAGTTTGAAAATTTCACAACAAATATAATTTTTCAAATACTTTCAGTTTTTGTTCTCGTTGTGGAACCTACAAAAAATATATTTTATATTCACACTTCAAAATTAAACGAATCACACCATCCTAACAACACCAATTTTTTTGAAGCACATTTTATGTTTCAATTAACCTTAACACAAATCAAACAAAATTTTCTTAAAGACAATTAAAATTAGTTTTAGCAAATATTTAGAACCTGTGACTTCTCAGTTCTCACTTTGATTAGAGTATTCTAACATTTTCATACATGTTATATCAATGTCAAGGAGAGCTTACTTCTTGATTAAACACAAATACTTAAATTATATCTAATTCTTCAAACTCCTTTGGTGATCTTGTACAAAGCAGAATCAACCATATTCTGAAACTCCTTCAAAAAATCCACAAACACATGTGTGTCTTCATGCTTGTTGCCATCCAACATTTTTTGGCCCTTCACAACTGCAGTATAGATCTTCAACTTGTCAACAGGGCAAATCAGAGAATTAACATCATTATCAGCAATTACTTTCTTCACATGGTAAAGATAACCGTTCAAATCATTCATTGCTGTAGCTTTCTGCTCAAGTTTCGTATCTTCGTCTTTGAAATTCCCAGCTTCTTGAATCATTCTATCAATTTCTTCAGTAGATAATCTACCACTTTCTTTTGTTATTGTAATATCTTTCTTATTACCACTGGTTTCTTCCTCTGCAGAGACGTTTAATATACCATCAGCATCTATAGCAAAACATACTTTGATAGGAATACGGCCTTGTGGAGCAAGAGGAACTGGGAAAGTAAATGAACCTAACAAGTTGTTATCTTTTGCTAACATTCTCTCACCCTCATAAACATCAACCAAGATACTGGATTGGTTATCAAAATATGTGACATATTCTTTTGTCTTCATTATTGGAATAGTAGAATTTTTAGGAATCAAAACATCCATGGTAATTGATTCAGAAGAAGGTATGACGCCAGGGACAGAATTGTCTACTGATGTACCTAGAGACAATGGAGTAACATCTCGCAACACCAAGTTTGGGCCATTTTTAATATCATTGCTCAACAAAGCAGCCTGGACTGCAGCACCATAAGCCACGGCTTCATCAGGGTTAATGCTCATACACAAATCCTTCCCCGTAAAAAAGTCCTGCAACAGCTGCTGCATTTTGGGGATTCTAGACGAGCCACCAATAAGGACAACATCATGCACACTACTCTTGTGCATGCCAGAATCTACAAAGCATCTCTTGACAATTTCCATGCACTTTTCAAAGAGGTCCATGTTGATTTCCTCAAACTTTGCTCGACTGATAGATGAAGATAAATCAATGCCCTGAAACAAAGCAATTACCTCAACATTAGTGACAACAGCAAAAGAAAGTGTTCTCTTCGCTCTCTCACAGCTAGTCCGCAACCTCCTCACGGATCCTGGGTTCCCACTTATGTCCATATTGTGCTTCCTCTTGAACTCCTCCACAAAGTGATTCACCATTCTGTTATCAAAATCTTCTCCTCCAAGATGAGTGTCTCCAGCAGTGGCCTTAACTTGAAAGACATTATCCTTAATTGTGAGGAGAGATACATCAAAAGTTCCACCACCGAGATCAAAGATGAAGATGTTTCTCCCTTCAACACAATTAATTCTTTTTTGAAGACCATATGCAAGAGCAGCCGCAGTTGGTTCATTGATTATCCGCATTACATTCAGGCCAGCAATGGAGCCAGCATCTTTTGTAGCTTTTCGCTGGGAATCATTGAAATACGCCGGAACCGTGACCACTGCATTTTTAACAGGTGACTCCAAAAACTTCTCAGCAATCTCCCGCATTTTTGCGAGGACCATGGAAGATATTTCCTCAGCAAGAAAGCGCTTTTCTTCGCCTTTGTAGTTAACAATGATCATAGGGTTGTCATCGTCACCAGCAATGACCTTAAAGGGCCACAACTGGATATCATTCTGAATATCTTTGTATTTCCTTCCGATTAACCTCTTTGCATCTGCAGAGAAATATGGATAACTATAAATTGAAAAATTTATAAACCATTTATGCAGAATGCAGTAACATAAAAAAGAAAAATTACCATAGATAGTGTTGGATGGATTTGAAGCAGTTTGATTTTTAGCAGCATCACCGATCAACCGTTGATCACCAGTAAAAGCAACAAAAGAGGGTGTTGTTCTATTTCCTTGATCATTGTGTATGATTTCTGCTCTATTGGTTTGCTCCTGCCATACAGCAACACATGAATAGGTTGTACCAAGGTCTATTCCAATAGCAGGTCCCTCATATTTTTTGGCCATTCGGTTTCAAGTGAATGAAGTTTGTTTTAGGAAATTGTTTAATCTACTTGGGATAGATAGTATTGTTGAAGTATACTTTCGGATTGGCTTTATTATATGTGATGGAATGTAAATTAGCTGAATGTGTACACTTTAATCTTCTTTTATGGAAAAAGAACAAACTTTAATATTCAGTCATAAAAGCTGTATATACTCCATGTATTTTTCCTATACGAATCCATGACTTTCTATTACCCCATGACATAAATAGAATCTCTTCGTTTCCTGTGAACATTGATTGCATGCGAATGGAAGATAATAAATTGAAAGTTTTCAAGTGATAGCTATAGTGTGACAGTAAATAGGAGTCGTTGTATTTCTTAGTATGATAAGCTACCATAGCTGGCCTCAATTTAATGTTTGATGAGCTAGTTAGATATGATCAGATAATCTCTTCAACTAACTTATGTTTAAGTGGTTAATGAGATTTGTCAAAAAAACAAATGAGTTTGTATATTTCATTTTTATTAAGAAGAATTGGTAGTGTAACTAATGTACTATCTATTTACCTAAAATATCCTTTGTAGATTACATAGTTAATTTGACTTTTCATATTCAAAGATACTCAGTGACGTTAACCAGGGGGTTCATTTGGAAAATTGTAAGTAGGGATGTTCACGGTTCATAAACTGCACTGAATCATTTAAATGGTTCAATTCAGTAACTAGAACCACTTCTTATAAAAACTGGTTTATTTTATAAATCAGTTCAATTCAGTTCATAACCAGTTTGAAACCAGTTTGAAATCTGTTGTAAGTCAATTGCTCTGCCATATTCATTCTAAAAACACAATTCAGCTACGAAACAGTGCTATAGTGCCACTATTTGACATCATTTTGTACTAAATAGCATACGGTGGAATAACATTGATAAAAAATTACAAATTACAAGTGTGGCTACAGAGACAGAAAGCCAGAAGACAACAAAGGCCTCGTTGATGTTAAAATGATTCAACAATTATATACATGATAATTAAAATTGGAAAGAAAGAACAATGTATTTCTTTGCACATTGAGAAAACACAAAGTACAGTGAGATGTATACCACTGGAAAAACTGCGACAGTTAGCAGCAAAACTGGTTTTTGAGTTGCAGGTCATTCAAACTCTCTTATAATGCAATCATAACTGCGAATGGGACCCATCACTTGGCTTGATATTGTCTCTGTACTTCTGTACTAACTTGTTCAAAACTTTGACCTTGAACATGTTCAATTACAGCTTCTGGTATGTGTGGTCTGTGACAAATCCAAAAAAGGACATTTAACTAATTTAGGAAAATTTAAACATTTGCAGTCTGTTTTCCATCATTCCATGTGGTCATTATCATGTTCAATGGAGATAGTGATTAGTTATCACAAATATATAGTTCATCTTATACTATTTGCAGTCTTATATGTTTTGGTGCATGGTTGCTTGTCATTTTTAAATCTGCATGATAGTCTAGCCTATGGTCCAAAAACTTATGTACACAGCCCTGTCTACTCACTGGTCTGATCCTGCATCTTTACATGAATAAGGCAGCATTCAGTTTACACAGATTATTGAACACATCAACACGTAAACTATACAGATTCTTTCAGCATCAAAAGCTGCACCTTGAATGCTAAATATGATTCATGCAATTAAGGAACATATCATTTCCTACTAGGAATTAATATTGCAATTTTAATAGAAAACAGGGTACAATGGTACACATGTTTTGTTGGCTTAATCATATAAGTGGGAGTGCCTTTTCATTTCCGTATTTGAAAGAAAAAGGTTGTGCATTTGAAAAAAAAAAGAAAATGTACTACTGTCAGCTAGCTGAAGATTAACTAATTGCCAAATTATAATCATCCAATTGATTACAGTCCTAAAGTAGTTGCAATTTGAAATTCGGTTGCTTTTCCATACTAGCCTATTCCCTTTGACTTTATGAGAATTACCTGAATATAATAGGTATTTGAACCAATAAATGCTTCAATCTTCTTGTAATCATGATCCATTCTGAAATCCATCATCAGATGAACTGAAGGAGATGAGAAAAAAGAAACCACTACATCAGATACCACAGTTACTGCTACATTCAAATCAATCTCGTCTGAAATACAATCTTGTTCAACACAGCTAAAAGCAAGTGCTTAAGAAAGCAATATCTAACCCAATAATATGAACAAATACGAGCTCAAGTAGGCAACTATAACCTGCCTCTGAACGTTTAAAAATTTGAAAAAACAATAACAAGTCTTTCATAAACCTCATTAACAGTTCTACTAGGCAATCTCCATATATTTTGCAACAAAGAGAAAGACAGTAAAGTCCATGTCAAAGTAGACCAGTTTGATACAAAACCCTGATATTCCTTGAGGTAGAAGTAGTAGTTCAGTGTAGAATACTTTTTGACATGGGTAACAGTTCTGACATGCAAAATCACTATCTCAGTAAACAACTAGACAGACTTCATATAGTAAAATATAAGCAAATTTAATAAAACAAACCTCATGATGTAGACTTCCTGAGCAAACTCTATCTGCATGCTACGCCTTTGAGAGCTTTGATGGCTACTCCCTTGCTTCCATAGCCCAGCTCTGGAGGGACAATTAACAGTCGCTGCAAAAAACTAACTAATTAGTTAACAGTCCTAAATCCATACAGCAATAATTTAAGAATGTTCTCATTAATCAATCAACAACAAAACATTAGTTAATTAGGACTAACTTTGAAAAAAAATATATAGAAAGTACTTCTGTTATAATTATCACAGTTAGTCCTGATTATCAGCAGTACAAATAACAATTATCAGCCTCTCAACCTCAACAATGCCAAAGAGATGTTAATATATTGAAAAACTGATATATGGAAAGTACTAGTGTTTATAGAAGAGCTGGATTAAATCTTCAGATCCACCATGACACCGCTACATGAAAAGTAAAGGATAAGTAATCTAGATTCTACGTCTGTTGTTCAAAGATATTTACCCGGTCTAGGCATAAAAATGGCAACAAAAAAAAAAATAGTGAATAAGAGCCTTTGAAATGGCACTCCGTCTAAAAGTACTTTTTGAGGATCAAACAAATTTTTCACTGTAAAAAAGAACTAAAAATGTAACGATCACTAAGTAACAAATTAACAATACACATCACAAGTTCTAAAAACTTATCAAGTAAAAATAACACATCACTAACAATTAACAATACACATCACTAACAATGCATTCTAACAAATAAGTCAAGAAATCAATGTTACTAGTGTATAAACAACAAATAGCTAATTCATTTTGTTAGGAACCCAATATTTGAATTCCAAAGAACGAACAGTTTAACTAAGAAATATATAAATAGAATAGGAGAAATGTCTCCTCCAAAGGTTTCCTTAATCACAATAGGGTTAATACTCTATTCAAAAACTTTACAATATTTAAACGATGTTCCACTCTGTGTTCTCTTATTTATACACATACTCTCTAACTAATCCAAATAGCTAACTAACTTTAACAACTCTTAACAAAATTAACTACTCTAATTAGCCATTATTCTATATCCTAACAGACTTGCTTTGGTATCTCAAGCTATATTAAGTAGATGAAGCTTATTAAGTAAAATGCTGTGAATGTAGGAACACTCCAACTGAGTTGCACAACACTACCAATATCCATAAAACAATCAAATCGCAAATTGAATATCAATTCTCTTTGTTCATAGAAATAATCATATCGTATATGGATCTCAATTCTCACATGTAAATAATCGATGTATATATAAATTAAATGAAGGTATTTTAAAATATTAAACAGTTTTCATGTGCAATCTTCACTCTAGGACAGCATACCTAAATCTGTATTCAAAGTACTCTTACATGTACCAAAAAAGTATAAAAGCTAAGCTATTAGGACTGAAACCTTCAAATTAATAAGAGCGTAAATTGCTTGACTCTTAGATTAGGGTCTATTAGCTCTTCAACTATTATTTGTCGATTAGCTAAGGGTCTATCACTATGGGATGTTGAATCACATCATGTTTAGCTAAAACCCTAGTCCCAAAATCCGTTGAGAAATACTGAAAGAGATGAGAAAAAAAACAGCTAGTCAACTACATTAGATACCCAGTTATTGCTACATGCATTCATTTTAACTGGAGTATCTAAAATAAAGCTTCATAGATTAAGTTGACTTTCCGGTTTCCAGCCAGATATGGACAGCGATTGGCGTATAAAGTGATAACATTATCTGCCTATCCACATGCAAAGTAATAATATCTATCCCTCCTTGCAAAAAAAAAATACAAATTAAGAATACAAAGACATGATAAGTGATAAACCAGTACCAGTTTGTAGTTGTTGAGTTTTATGACATCGGAATTGAATGAACCTTTCAATCAGACATTGGCCACAACGTAGTAGTAACAATAAGTGTTCAACAAGCTGACACAACTACATCTGACATATCTTCAGAACTTGATGAATCCATAACTAGGTTGCATTCTCCATCAACTTCAGTGCAATGTTTATAATTTGCTTTTATACTTTCATCATGGCTTAAGGCGTCCAACGCTTCGGCAGATAATAAACCCAAATCTCTAATCTCAGGCAATAAATTCAAACAGCATCGAAATTTACACATGTTGTCGAAATTTCTGTCACTTAGCTCGATCCTTGAATCAATCATCTCTTCTAGCAATTGTTTAACCATTTGACGATCTTTTACTTTAAACGAATTGAAAAGCATCATGTTAAATGTATAAACATTAGGTTGCAGACCGTTGTTCTTCATCTGGTCAAACAATGCGTTGGCTTCTAGAGTTTTTCCACTTCTAAGATGTGCACGGATGCCAACAGAATATGCTACACTGTCAAGGGGATATTTCTTATCTGCTGCTGATCTAAAAACAACGGAAGCCTTGTGATACTGACCAGCCTGTATAAGCCCATCCACTATCACGGTATGGATGTGAGCATCAGCCGTTCTAACAACACCACGATACAGATTAATTGCTGTATCAATTTTTCTCTCAGCACAAAGTGCACTTAGTAGGCCAGTAAAATTATGTTTATCTTGCTTAAAACCTTCATCAATCATACGTTCATGGAATGCACTAGCACGCTCAGGATAACCAGCCTTAATATAAGAAGTTATAAGAGCATTGCAGAACACTAAATCATGACGGCAATCTTGAACTATTTTGGGTTCGAGATCAAACCGTTTCAACCGCCATATTGTGGGTAACAATGAAGTATATGTATACAAATCAGGTTTTATGTTTATTTGATTCGTCAACCCGTCAAAAGCTAAAAATGCATCCTCATACATTCCAGCCTTCGTAAAGGAATCAATTAACACGTTATGAAGAACTAAATCAGGATCTAGACCATCAGAACACATATTATTCAACAAAGTAAAAGCATGAATCACCATGTTAGATTCCACCAATGCTTTAATTAAAGCAGTATACGTGAAAACATTAGGAGAACAACCGGTTCGAATCATTTTGTAAAACAAACCGGTAGCAACATCGAGCCTACGTAATTTACAGAACTTACTAATGAGTACAGTCCAAACATTGACAGACAATTCAACCCCTAAACCAACCATTAAACCTAAAATCTGATAAACTTGTCGAAATGCATTCATTCTACAAAACGAATCCAAAACCGCACTAAAAGTGTTATGATTAGGACAATAACTCAATCTCAACATATGTCTAAGAACATATGAAACATTGACAATGTCATTTACATTGGAAAGGTGAAAAAGTGCAATGTTGAAAGTAAGAAAATTAGGGTTTTTCGTTTGTTCGAAAACATAAAAAGCACTTTTATGTTGAGAAGTTTTAAACAAAGACTCCATAAGTAAATTTGAAGCAAAGGTTTTCTTCTCAATTACAAAACCATGAAACTCTATCATATGTTTACAAGTTTCAATAACCATGATGTGATTACCTGAACGAGAAAAAATCCTCAACAAATGTATAAAGGGATTAGGGTTTATATTTACGGTAGAGAGATTGATAGAACCAATTGATTGTAACTCTGAGAGAATTGATTGAGGGGTTTTGTAGTGATCAATAAGGCGGCCAAGGACCGGGACCATTCGACCGAAAGCGAGTGTGTCGTGGCGGATGTGTTTTGAGGAACGGAGGAAACCGCCGAGAGTGATTAAATCGGAAGAGAGATTTGGTTTTGGAATTTGTTTTTTAAGTTTTGAAATGAAACGGTGGTGTGGCCGTAATGCTATTGATAAAATGGTGTTCATGCGGCGGTGGATGATGTGGTTTCCGGGAAGGCAATGTTTTGATTGCCAGTTAGTGTGAGATGAAATGGGCGTAATGGTATGGTGTTCATGCGGCGGAGGATGATGAGTTTCGTTGATTCATTGTTGGGGGTTTAATTGTTTTGTTTTGTTTTTTTAGGAGCAGGGGTTTTCGGTAAAAATAAATAAAAAAATTTCAAATGGATGGATGGAATGGTTTTGGATTATTTTTTGAATTATTATTTTGCTGAGAATATTATAAAAAAATGTTTAAAAATATTTAAAATTTGATTTTTAAGTAGAAATTTTCGTTATTTTTATCTTTATCTTTTGAAATTTAGACTCTATTTGACAAAAATAGCTTTAGTTATGCCTGATAAGCTAGCTTATAGATGATGACCAATAGCTGATAAACTATTTGCAGTATTTGATAAAATTAAGGCTTCAACTAGTTGATAAGTATAAAATTACATAAAAGAACATTCATAATTAATAATATATATTTGTAATCTATTTTTTTTTATGAAAAAAGTTATTTTGATTTAAATTAAAATAAAATATAAAGGGTAAAAGTGAGTTTTAGTTAAAATAACAAAGGTAAAAATAGAAGAAAAAATGATAAGCTATAAGCTCATAAGCTACTTGAAATAGCTTATGAAAAATAAGCTAGAAGCCGGTTAAATAAGTTATAAGCTCTTTCTCAAAAGACTGTTACCAAACATGACTTTTACATAAGCTATAAACTAGCATTTTGTGCTTGTCAAACAGAGTCTTAATAAATTCAACTTGGTGGGATAATGTGATTGCTCGTAAGCTTGGTAATGACTTCTCAATTAGTTTTTGGTTGGATCGATGGATTGGGGAAGATCCTTTGATTGTGAAATTTCCTCAGTTGTATTCTCTTTCTTTACAAAAAGAGGCGATGGTAGGTGAGTTGGGGGAGATGGTGGGCGGTAGGAGCGTGTGGAGTTTTGTGTGGAGACGCCCGTTGTATACTTAGGAGGGAGAATGGGTGAATCAACTTTTGGTTCTTCTCTTTAATGTGGCGTTGTCGCTTGATGTTGATAAGTGGATTTGGAAGCTAAACCCGGAAGAGGGGTTCTCGGTTAATTCCGCTTTTTTGTCCCTTTCGAAATTAGATTATGAGCCGATTAGTTGTGATTTTGTCTTGAATATTTTGGCAAGTATTTGGCATAGCCCGACACCTTCGAAGGTTGTTGCTTTCTCTTGGCAACTTCTCCTAGACCGCATTCCGACGAGGGAGAATCTTCTTAGAAGAGGAATTATTCACCTTGCTTCCGAGGGGTGTTGTGTTTGGTGCCCGCATTCCACGGAATCGTCTTGTCACTTGTTTCTTCATTGTAAAGTGGCACATTTGGTGTGGTATGATATTTTTAAGTGGTTAGGTTTGGTGATTGTGATACTGGCCAATCTCTTCTATCTCTTTGATTGTGTGAGTGGTGCAGCGAAGAATAAGAAGATTCGTAGTGGCTTTCTCTTGGTGTGGCATACAGTTATTTGGGTTTTGTGGAGAGCTCGTAATAATGTCATTTTCAAGAACTTTGTGGAAGATCCGAAAGTGTTGGTTGATGAAGTCAAAATCCTCTCTTGGAAATGGAGTGCGGATAGATTGAATTATCTCTCCGTGTTTGTTTTATGAGTGGTTTTGGGACCCAGAAGAGTGCTTTACTAGATAGTTTGTTTTTGCTATTTTTACTTTGTGTTGTTGTTGTGGTTCTTGGTGACCTTGTATTGCCTTGTGGTGTTGTTTAGCCCCTGTGTAGTTTCTTGTCTTTGCCCTTCCTTTGGCACTTCTTATGCCTTGGTTGGTGGCTTAATAATATTCATCATTTCAAAAAAAAAAGTTTTTTAATGAAACTTTTAATAGTATGTTATACGTGGCTAGAAATAATTATTAAAAAATTTAAAAGTGACCCAATCAGGCGATGTTTCAGCTTATATTCCTACTAATGTAATTTTCATTACAGATGGCCAAATATTTTTATATGCCGATCTATTCAATGCTGGAATCAGACCTGCAATTAACGTGGGTATTTCCGTTTCCAGGGTTGGATCAGCGGCTCAAATTAAAGCCATGAAACAGGTAGCTGGTAAATTAAAATTGGAATTGGCACAATTCGTAGAATAAGAATAATTAAATAATTTTTAAAATTTTGAAAAATAATATGGATCAAGAATCTGTTTGGATTCGACTTATATTTTTTAGCTTATGAAAATAGCTTGTGCAAATATGTCAATTGTCATACTCAACAAAATAGCTTTTGCAGCATCAGGAATACCAATGACTCAGTCACCAGAGATGGATTGGTGAAATCTCATACTCAACAAAATTTCTTTGTACCACACATGTTAATTGTCAGCTACATGACAAGTTAGTTTCTTTGTACAAGTTGATTTATACAAGTTGATTTATATGTTCATACAATTAAAAAGTAAAGTTCATTTTATTCTGCACTGAATGCTCAAATACCTATCCTCATTGGAGCACTAAATGTGGCAAGCTAGGTTCTTCCGCGATGATTAGTAATCAGAAAAAACTTCATATGAATAACATGGTTATCAAAAAAATATCTATCCTCGTTACAAATGCCAATGATAGTTGAGATTCCATCTTGAGAAAGGCCATTAAGACGCTTATGAAGAGAATCATCGAACATTCGAAATTTGAAAGAAGACTGCAGTAGAAAAAGATGAAAGATATGAAAATTTAAATGGATTAATTTTCTGCAATTATAGTCATGGAGTGTGCCATGCCACCTGCAAATGATCAGTTTGCATGATGCATGAACTTTTTCACCTCAGTTAAGTTTTTGCTGATCAAATATCACTGTGTGTACGAACTCAGACATGGTCATGCCTAACTAGTTAGCTCTATAAACTCTATGTAAAACTGATCTGAGAGTATAGCATTTGGGGGTGATTCCTACCAAGAATCACGATACCAAATGTCAACATTCAAATATCAAAATCGTATCATGCAGACCAAGAACACTGCTGTCAAATCCTCCAAATAGAAGTGATTAAATGATTAGGAAATAATGCTAACAGGACTTTCTGATAGTGAATAAAATTGAAACCATATAACTAGATTTCAGTTAATTTCAAGACCAATCTCAATTCTCAAGTCTAATGACACTCAAAATATGAACAAGACCAATGTAGCATATTTTTATCAAAATATGTAATCAAAGAAACAAAATAAGTAGGTCCACAATTATAGAAAATGATGCAAAGCAAATGAGTTAACAATTAGGACTACTAACTATAATACGAACAAGTTTGTTAATCAACCTAACCAATTTTTATTGGGCCCAAAAGCAGATTCAGAGATGCTCTCAAGCTCCTTCAACATGTTGACAAACATGTAAGTTTCTTCCTTCTTGCCACCATCAAGCAAATTTTCACATTTTGATATTAGAGAAGTGATCTTATTTTTCCTTTGTGTGGGAAGCAAATCACTAACACTCTTATCCTTCATAACTTTCTTCACATTGTAAACACAATCATCCAAAGCATTTATTGCGTTAACTTTCTCCTTGAACTTCATGTCTTCAGCCTTGAAATTTTCAGCTTCTTGAATCATTCTCTGAATTTCAACAGTTGATAGTCTTCCATTTTCATTAGTTATCGTAATATCTTTCTTATTGCCAGAAGTTTCCTCCTCACAAGAAACATTCAAAATACCATCAGCATCTATTGTAAAGCATACTTCGAGAGGAAGGCCCCGAGGTCCACGACGAACTGAGAGATTAAAAAAACCCAACAAGTTGTTCTCACTAGCTATTATTCTCTCACCCTCATAAACATTAATCGTCACACTGCAAAGGTTATCATATGCTGTCTCGTATCCTTTTTTCTTCTTGACAGGAATAGAAGTGTTCCTTGGAATCACGATATCCATGATATCTCCTCTTACTGACATACCAAGAGACAAAGGTATAACATCTTGAAGTGTCATGTTCGGAACAGTCTTAATGCCTCCGCTCAACAAAGCAGCCTGAACAGCAGCACCATAAGCAACAGCCTCATCAGGGTTGATGCTTTTAAAAATATCCTTCCCCCTGAAAAAGTTTTCCAACAGATTCTGCACTTTAGGAATCCTAGAAGAGCCACCAACAAGTACAACATCATCAATACTACTTTTGTCTATCTTAGCATCACTAAAACAACTCTTAACAGTCTCCATACACTTTTCAAAGAGGTCCATGTTGAGTTGCTCAAACTTGGCCCGAGTGATTGATGAACAGAAGTCGACACTCTGACATATAGCATCTATGTCAATTGTGGCCTCAGTGTCGTAAGAAAGTGTCCGTTTTGCCCTCTCACAGGCGGTTCTTAGCTTCCTCAATGCTTTTGAATTTCCGCTAATGTCAACTTTGTTTTTCCTCTTCAACTCGTTCACAAAATGATTCACCATTCGATTATCAAAGTCCTCTCCTCCGAGGTGAGTGTCTCCAGCAGTGGCCAAGACTTTAAAGGCATTATTCTTAATTGTAAGGAGAGAAACATCAAAAGTTCCACCACCAAGATCAAAGATGAAAACTTTTCTCTCTTCAACACGATTAGCTCTCTTTTGAAGGCCATACGCAAGCGCAGCAGCAGTAGGTTCATTGATTATCCTTATTACATTGAGGCCAGCAATGGCACCAGCATCTTTGGTGGCTCTTCGCTGTGAATTGTTGAAATAAGCAGGAACAGTAATCACTGCATTTTTGACAGGTGACTCCAAAAATACTTCAGCAAACTCCCGCATCTTTATGAGGACCATAGATGATATTTCTTCAGCAAAAAAGTGCTTCTCCTCACTTTTGTAATTTACAAGGATCATCGGTTTGTCATTAGCATCGGCAATGACCTTAAAGGGCCATAATAGTTGATCATTTTGAACAATAGGATCACTATATTTCCTTCCAATTAACCTCTTTGCATCTGCAAAACCAATTAAATAATTTAGGTGATGTAAATTCGTTATATTTGAATGAAAGAACAACAGAGATATATAATAACTAAAAGTTAAGCCGTGCTGGAACCGAAATTATTTTTCTTACCAAAGACAGTATTGGTTGGGTTAGAAGCAGCCTGATTTTTTGCAGCATTACCAATCAACCTTTGGGAGTTAGTGAAAGCAACACAAGAAGGTGTGGTTTTGTTTCCTTGATCATTGTGGATAATCTCCACGCGATCATTTTGTTCGTCCCACACTCCAACACATGAGTAGGTCGTGCCAAGGTCAATACCGATAGCAGCTCCCTCATATTTGTTTGCCATTGTAGAGACTATTTGAGTTGAATTTAAAATTTGAATCTGTAAAACATGAATATTAGCTGAAAAGGCTTACACAATGTATCTTGATGACATAAAACTAATTTATTCCTTCCTATTAGAAGCCATGACATAAATAGAGCCCCTTCATTGTTCATGTACATTGCATGCAAATGGAAATTGGGGAAAATAAACTGAAAGTCTTCAATCTGTAACTGATGTATTAAAATTAAATTCTAGGTCCATCGTTTTTCCTTTTTCATTATGACTAGTTTTTTACTGAATCAGCAAAAGTGTATTAAGAAACTGAATGAGTACGTATTCAAAATATTAGTACATCAGATCATGGTTCTTACTGATATGGCCATTTAAGCCAAACACTAGATCATCTCCAAATTAAACTCGCACAATATATATACCAAGTTATAATACTTAGTCAACCAGACTTACTCTAAATTCCAAATATAATATGATACAATATACTACGACAGACAAATTTACTGCAAAATATCGATCTACAGGATCTTTCTCATCCATTTTACTTTAAGCCTCTAAACACCCATCTGCTCTCCTGCCAACCATTTCTATTGTGCAGAATGGTCAGCAGCTCCTTTTTTTTCAATAGCCACAAACACAACCGATATCCTTATAACATTATTTAATTCCATATATGTAGGACAGCATGCATTCTCTATAACCACAAAGAACACAAAATTGTGACCCCCACTTCTGATATGCCAGCAGTGTTGTACTTCATTCCAAGCGAAACAGATTGTAGTAATCCTCTGTTGACCACCATTATGCAGTGTTGTGTTTACCACAATCCATCTCAGTAACTCTCCCCACACATCAAAGATAATTTCTTTCATGAGTACCTTATATGCTGCCTAAAAAGAATAGATATTGTCCCGTGAGCTTAGCTCAGTTGGTTGGACATCGCATTATATATGCAGGGGGCCGGGGTTCGAACCCCAATCATCCCACTTATCCACCTCATGGGTGGAATTTCTAGCCACTGGCCTACTTGACCAAAAAAAAAAAAAAGAATAGATATTTGCATTGGCTTCCTTCCAACACAATCTATCCTCCTCCCCGTCCTTTATCATCAACTAGCTCATAACAGTTATTACAACTCTACCTCCCAGTAAAATAACTCCCTTCGCCAGCTCCAATTCAAAGCCGACCTTCCATCTATCCAAGAACATACATCCCCTATCCTTGCTTCCTTATGAAAATTTACTTTTAGCCCGGAAGCCAATTCAAATAACTGTAGTTTTTTCTTGATGGCTCTCATATTTGCCCAGTCATAGTGTCATATGCATATTGCTAGTCAGTTAAGCTACATTGAATTGAAATAGACAAAGAGAGTCACCTTGCCTCAATCCTCTTTTCATAGTGAATTCCTTCGTTGGGCTTCAATTTACAAAAATCGATATTCGATATTGTGGTCGTCTTTAAACAATCCTCAATCCACCGTCTCCATTTCACTTGAAACCACATTTTGAGCATCATAAACTCAATATTTCCACTCCACTTAATTGCAGTCATTTTTAAAATCCACTTTAAATATCATTGTCTCTTTTTTCTTCATCAACTAGTCGAATTTTTCTTTTCTAACATAAGAGTTGAAAGAAAAGAAATGTAAAATTATCCTAATACTTTTTCTTTTTTACACACAAAAATTATCCCAATACACGTATCTACTTATCTAATTGTAAATTTAATACTACCTCTTTGTTTTCTTGTCCCTTTTTATAAGACGGATCATTTCTTAATTCTCAACCATATTAATTATTTATTTATTGTTAAGAGTCTCACGTCAGATGTGAGATGACTTGAACGCACGTGCCCACACATACTAACTCCAAGAGTTTGATTCAGTGCTTGGTCTTGGGCTCGAGTCCCATTAATGCCCTTAGAGGGAAGTGAAATTAAATAAGGTCATGTTAATATGTGCCTTTAGGGCACATTAATGTCCTTAGGGCACATAATAAAATATGTTAATATATGAAAAAAAATTGATATCTTCACTTCATGAGGAATATTAAGAACTCTAGTAATAGTAACAGGGTAATGAAGAAGAACGTTTACCTTGACTTTTTCTTCTTGATTTCTTCTTGAGTCCAATTTTCTTGAACTCTTGTGCTCTTTGTGGTGTTGTAGTAGGGGAAAAAATGCGCAAGCGTGACACCCTATGCGAGATTTTGAATTACTCCCTCGTCCCTAAATATAGCAATATTAAGTGAGATTTTTACTAATTTGCCAACTATATTTAATGTATTTTTTTTAAAAAAATTCGGTATTCGACCTAATGATTGAGTAATTTGAGGAGATCAATCCATAAAAAGAATATAAAAGAAAATCAAATTGGAATAAATTACACATTTGATCGATTAAATTATTTATAGTTTTTTTTTTACCGTAACAATCTTAACGTATTTCGTTCATCAAAATAATTTCAATACTAGAAGGTACATAATTAAAATTTTGGCAACTAGCAAAGGACAACGCCGCATTTACTAACAAGTGAGCAACATTGTTAGCTTGTCTCCTAATAAAACTTATCATAAAGTTTGGTAAAAAAATGTAAAGAAACTTTGCACGTGGCCAACATAACACCAAATTCGATCCGTATATTTAGTTTACCGCTAATGTCATCTACCACTAATTTACAATCTTTATCTATAGGTTATTTACAGGTTATTTATGTAATTTTTAGGTTTTTCTTTTTAAAAATGGCAACAATGATATTAAAGCCATTTAGCCTCGGTTAATGTTTACAATTTTTTTATGCAAGTGTTTCCAATAAATTAAATAATAACATTTGTCATTTTTTTTTGGCGTAAATTGAATATTTTCTACGCACAATTGTATAGATTGGTTTTCTGAGTCTTGTGGAACTGAAATGAATAACATCGACAAATTCTCCCTAAGAGTATGTCAATTTTTTTTAATAAAATAACATTTGTCATTTTTTTATAAAAATAAATTTAGAGTGTGAGAATGATATTTAGGAACTTAAAAGCTCATTTTCATTTGTCTCCACTCCAACATAATACTAACATTTGTCATTTCAAAATAAATAAATATATTCACATGATTAATTATTTTTTTCACTCAAATTTCTTTCTAATATATTTTCTTTTTTACTACATTATTTAGTAGAAAAAATAGTAAGTGATTTTTTTATTTTATAAAAAAGTAGTAAGTGAAAGTAATACTATACCAACAAATTGAGAAATATTTTTAAAAAAGTAGCCACAAAGTTTTAAAAATATTTCTTAATTTGTTGGTGTTTGATCACATTGGCCTTGTCATAGCTAACAGTTTGATAGTTGTTACCCATTGTGTGTGAGTGGATTTATTACAAGATAATAACATGGATTTACTTTTGCCATCCTATTTATTTTCTCGGCGTTGATTAATTATCAGAAAAACTGATAAATACTTCATATGAATAACATGATTATCAAAAAAAATATCTATCCTCATTACAAATGCCAATGATAGTTGAGATTCCATCTTAAGAAAGGCCGTTAAGACGCTTATGAAAAGAATCATCGAACATTCGAAATTTGAAAGAAGACTGCAGTAGAAAAAGATCAAATATCAACGTTCAAAAATCAAAATCGTATCATGCAGACCAAGAACACTGCTGTCAAATCCTCTAAATAAGAAGTGATTAAATGAGATTAGGAAATAATACCAACAGGACTTTCTGATAGTGAATAAAATTGAAACCATATAACTAGATCCATAACTTCAAATAAATTTCAGGACCAATCTCAACTCTAATGACACTCAAAATATAAACAAGAACAATGTAAACATATTTTGTAAACAAAATAAGTAGCTACAAAATTATGTAAAATGATGCAAAGCAAATGAGTAAACAATTAGGAGTACTAACTATAATACGAACAAGTTGCTTCATCAACCTAACCCTTTTTCATTGTTCCCAAAGCAGATCCAAAGATGCTCTGAAGGTCCTCCAAAATGGACACGAACACGTAGGTTTCTTCCTTCTTGTCACCATCAAGCAAATATTCACATTCTGTGATTAGAGAAATGATCTTATTTTTGCGTTGTGCGGGAAATAGAGAACTAGCACCCTGAACCTTCATAACTTTCTTCACAGTGTAAAGATAATCATCCAAAGCATTAATTGCCTCAACTTTCTTCTTGAACTTCATGTCTTCAGCCTTGAAATTTTCAGCTTCTTGAATCATTCTCTGAATTTCAACAGTTGACAATCTTCCAGTTTCATTAGTTATCGTGATATCTTTCTTATTCCCAAAGGTTTCATCCTCACAAGAGACATTCAAAATACCATCAGCATCTATTGTAAAGCATACTTCGAGAGGAAGGCCCCGAGGTCCACGACGAACTGAGAGATTAAAAAAACCCAACAAGTTGTTCTCACTAGCTATTATTCTCTCACCCTCATAAACATTAATCGTCACACTGCAAAGGTTATCATATGCTGTCTCGTATCCTTTTTTCTTCTTGACAGGAATAGAAGTGTTCCTTGGAATCACGATATCCATGATATCTCCTCTTACTGACATACCAAGAGACAAAGGTATAACATCTTGCAGTGTCATGTTCGGAACAGTCTTAATGCCTCCACTCAACAAAGCAGCCTGAACAGCAGCACCATAAGCAACAGCCTCATCAGGGTTAATACTTTTAAAAATATCCCTCCCCCTGAAAAAGTTTTGCAACAAAACCTGTACTTTGGGAATTCTAGAAGAGCCACCCACTAGTACAACATCATCAACACTACTTTTGTCGATCTTAGCATCACTAAAACAACTTTTAACAATCTCCATACACTTTTCAAAGAGATCCATGTTAAGTTGCTCAAACTTGGCTCAAGTGATTGATGAACAGAAGTCATTACCTTGACATATAGCATCAATGTCAATTGTGGCCACAGTGTCATAAGAAAGTATCCTTTTTGCCCTCTCACAGGCAGTTCTTAACTTCCTCAGAGCTTTTGAGTTTTCACTAATGTCAACTTTGTTTTTCCTCTTCAACTCATTCACAAAATGATTCACCATCCGATTATCAAAGCCCTCTCCTCCAAGGTGAGTATCGCCAGCGGTGGCCTTGACTTCAAAGGAATTATTCTTCAATGTAAGGAGAGACACATCAAAAGTTCCACCACCAAGATCAAAGACAAAAATATTTCTCTCTTCAACACAATTAGCTCTCTTTTGAAGGCCATATGCAAGGGCAGCAGCAGTAGGTTCATTGATTATCCTTATTACATTGAGGCCAGCAATGGAACCGGCATCTTTGGTGGCTCTTCGTTGTGAATCGTTGAAATATGCAGGCACAGTAACAACTGCATTTTCTACATGTGACTCCAAAAAGGCCGCAGCAATCTCCCGCATCTTTGTGAGGACCATAGATGATATTTCTTCAGCAAAAAAGTGTTTATCCTCACCCTTGTACTGTACAAGGATAGTTGGTTTGTCATTAGCACCAGCAATTACCTTAAAAGGCCACAACAATAGATCATCCTGAACAACAGAATCACTATATTTCCTTCCAATTAACCTCTTCGCATCTGCAACAAATTGTAAGTTGATTTATAAATTTGTTTGGTTCCATTTAAAGAACAGAGAAATAACAACTAAAAGTTAAGCCATAATGAAACAAATAAAATCAATTACCAAAGACAGTGTAGGTTGGGTTAGAGGCAGCCTGATTTTTGGCAGGATCACCAATCAACCTTTGGGAATCAGTGAAAGCAACACAAGAAGGAGTGATTCTGTTGCCTTGATCATTGTGGATGATCTCCACTCGATTATTTTGTTCTTGCCACACTCCAACACATGAGTATGTCGTCCCCAGGTCAATTCCAATAGCAGCTCCCTCGTACTTTTTTGCCATTGTTTCAAGTGAATGGAACTGTTTGAACAGAAGATTTGAATTAAATTCAAACTTTGGAAAAGATATAGCACTATGAATCTACCGAATACGAATATTAGCTGCTGATGCATACGTGTAGGTGAATGTATCTTTTATACATAAAATGAACTTTATCTTCCTATCAGAAGCTGTTATGTGATAGCTAGTGTGATTAGTTCTATCCATTAACTTTCCTTTGTCAAAAAATTCAACCCTTAGATTGAGTGTATTTTTATATTGTGTATGTAAATAGTATCAACTTTTTTGTGTTTAAATATCATTCCTTATCATGGTTCTTACTAAAATGATCATTTATACCAAACAAAACTAGATCATCAAATTCAAACATCAGTTCACCAAATCAAACTCATATACACAATACATGTAACAAATTAATAAGTAGGTCAAGCAGAGTTACTTAAAATTCCAAATAGAATAAGACAAACTTAAAAGGTATGGATCATATGCATATTGGGCAAACAACCATTTATGTCCCTAAATGTGTAATTCTTTGTCAAATTAGTACTTGAATTTATGGAAATTGCAAATACATCCATAATATCTCTTTTGTTAGTAATTTGAAGGACTAAATTGACCAACAAAAAACACATTTGAAGGACTAAATTGACTGCATAAAAACAAATATGAGGACTAAAATGACTAGTAAAAGACACATTTGTGGATGTACTTACAATTTTAATACATTCGGTGACCAATGTAACAACGGGTTATACTTTGGAGAACGAAAATGGTGGTTTGCACATATTCAATTTAATGACGACAATGCTTTGGGGCTATTGGATTCTATGCATATTTTAAATTGGGCAAACCACCATTTTGGTCCCTAAAAGTGTAACCCATTGACACATTGGTCCCAAATATATCGAAATTGCAAATACATCTCCAGTATCTCATTTGATAGTAATTTTACGAACTAAATTGACCAACAAGGAACATATTTTTTCGACACAACCTAAAAACATATTTAAGGACCGAAATTACTAGCAAAACACACAATTGTTAATCTCTTTGTAATTTTGATAGATTGAAGGACTAATATGATACTTAGTTACGCATTACCAAAATGATGGTTTGGCTATTTTAAATTAAGCAAGTTATAAAATGTTTCTAAAAATGAACGAAATGCGATTGAATTATTGTGTGATCATACTTTAAATTTTTTTAAAATATATATTATAGACCTAGTCCTCCAAAATTCTCTCTTCAAAAACCATACAAAATCCTCCACCTCAAACAGAACATTAATGAAAAAAAAAATATTGAAGAATATGAACTCTATGGAAGGAAGAAGAACGTTTACCTTGGGATTTTAGGTGAAATGTGAATGAAAATCAAAGCCCTAGATATTTCTTCCTGATTTCAACTCACAATCAAGCGTGAGTGAAGTGTTAATGTATAGTGAATATTTTTGTGGTGTTGCACGACTACGAAGAATGCGCAGCGTATCACGACGTGCCAGTTTTTTATTTTTCTTTTAAAAAAACCTTCCAATTCCAATGACAAATATTTCTTTTTGACTCCTATTTTGTTTTTGTTTTTTTTATTAATAATTAGAAAAATTCAAAAGAAGTTATGTAATTCAGAATTTTTCTTCGTGAATAATTTTTTTTTTAGTTTTTATTTTAGCTTTCTTACAAAAATAATAATTCAGAATTAACCATAAAATAAATAAATTTTAATTAAAATTGCTTTTTTTATAAATAATTCAGATTTTCTACTCATTTCGAAGATTTTTTCTTTTGATAATTTTTCCAACACAATTCAATAAGTGTTGTTACATTGTTTATCACTACAAAAAATTAACCAAGCATGGATTATTTAGGTTCTGTTTTGTAAAATTAAGCTATAAATTAATTTATAGCGGATAATTGAAAAATTAGTTAGCTTATGACTAAAAAACCATCTAATTGAAATTAAAGTGTTTGAGAGAATTAAATTTTAAATTACATAATAAAATATAAAATTGCATAAAATAATTGTATGTTAGTGGGGAGTTTTTTATTTTATGAAAAATAATAAAATTAAATTAAAAATTAAAAATGGAAAAAATTGTAAAAGACTATAACTATAAGCTGAAACGCTATTTAAAATAGCATCTCAAAAAACGCTATAAATTAATTAAAAAATTTAATTGCCAAACATCTCTATTTTCAAACAAAACTTATAAGCTAGTCAATAAACTATGGGCTCATTTGGATTAGTTTATTTTTAAACTTATCCAACAGTTTATGTAATTTTTATGTATTATTATGTTTTTCAATGTAATTTATGATAAAATAGTTTATAAAAATACAATTTTTACTAGTATAAATTTATAAAATAACATAAAATATAATTTATTTTGAATAAGCTAATTCAAACGGACCTTTAAATTTGTTGGTTAGACTTATCAAACAATACCTCTTAGTGGGGGGGGGGTTTTACAAAACCCCGCAAATTGATGTAATATCTTCCGCTCCAAAAAAATGGCGCCTTTGTTTTCATTTTATTTTTCTTTTCAAAAACACCAAAAAGTAGACCGAGAAAGTGAACTCATCGCGAAACTTTCCGTCGTCTTTGCCTCCGGTGGAACTTTTTGAGTTCGATTTCAACTCACAGCAGCTTTCTGAGAACAACACGTATCTATTCAACTTCTCTGTTCGATTTCTCTAATCTTATTTTCTGAGGTTTGATTTCTGATTTCTGATTTTTTATTTAATTTCAACTTCAACTTATGCATTGAATTTTGATTTTTGATAACCATACCATACGGCAGTGTTAGTGGTAACTATTAAGTAAAATTCAGCTTTAGAAAAGTTATTCACATTGTGCATTATGTGTGCTTTTTCTAGGATTAGTTAGATGAATAAGTGCATGTAGTGCTGGTTGTAACAACAAGCAAGAAACATTTGTGGTAAGCATTCTTGCTTATTTTTGAGTTTTATTGATTGCACGTAAATTGTTTGATAAAAGTTCTTAATGGTAATTAATAGGTCTGCGCATTATAAATTTATAATCTCTCTAGTCTGTTGAGATTGTAATTGGTTTTCTTGTTTATGAAGTTTATTTTCTGTTTTCTCATACCTGTGAGTGGCTGTATAATGCATTGTACTATTATACACACGTGACATGTTGAGACAAATTTGGGTGAGTGCATGTGCTCAAATATTTTCACATTGTTGTTTGCTTTTAAATCTTCACCCTTCTATATAAGTCCCATTTATCTTAGATTCTGACCTGTATATGGTTGAGTGTTTAACCCAGTATTTGGATGAGTAGAATGACTTGCAGTAACGTGGCTTCTATTTAATGAAGATGGAGTTGTGGTATTTGATGGACTATCAAACCTTTGGACTAAATTAACTCCTAGATTGTCATTGTGAGTGAACTGTCTATTTTTTGAGGTTTCAGTATGACTTGTATATGGTGTAGTGTTTAAGTCATTATTTGCCTGAAAATGTGACACAGATGTTGATGAGACATGACTATCGTGATTGCCTTGATTTAAAATGTTTGGACTAAACTCAGATAGTGGTGTTCTAAAATTGGTGACATCTTTGGAAAATAGGTTCTTTAAGGAATCTAGTGAAGAAGAAAGAGAGCTTGCTGAAAAGCTTATGAAATATCAGGTTGGTGTTACTTTATAAGCACTTTAGAATTAATTTACTTTAGATTTATCGGAATGAGAATAATTTTAATGCACTTTTGTAGTGTATATATATAAAGTGTTGTTATATATTGTTTAATCGATAAAAAAAGTGTATTTATTAGTCTTACAATGACTTAATTGATGGTCTTAGAGCATTTGTTTGTTAAATATAATTCTATATGTCTTTGTGAGTGAACAATTGATAAAAATATTATACAATGGTTGAAGTTCGAACTTTAGCTTTTTATTTAGATAAAAAATAATTTTGTATATTTAGTTATGATACTCCTGAATCAAAACATTAGTGAAGAGATGATGCTTGAACACTTGGAATTGTTGTCACTAAAAAATATAACTAATATCCAATTCGTCGTGTCAGAGGGATCATCATTTTTAAACACAATTTGTCAGAGGCTGCATTATCTTGATGTTTCCAGTTGCCCTGATTTGACAATATTAATACATCCTGTTTCTGCTGTATCTTTCTCCTATCTAAAAGAATTGTATATTACAGAATGTCATGGATTGAATTATTTATTCACATCTTCCGTAGCAATGAAGTTAATGTACCTTGTATACATCGAAGTCGAGAATTGTAGAACAATGACAAGGATAGTGGAACGAGACGACACTTTAGAAAGGATCGAACTTGAGCAGTTAAGCTGTATAGCTCTAAGTTCTTTATCTATCCTGGAATGCTTTTATTCCGGCAGTGAGACTTTGCAGTTACCGTCTCTGGCAGAAGTGAACATAATGGATTGCCCTCAGTTGAAAATTTTCTCTCAAGGACCGATAGATGCAGAATCTATTAATTCAATTGAAATTGATGGTGATTTGATTTCTTATGATGATCTTAACGTGTCTGTAGAAATGAAGTTTCTGCAACGGGTAAGGATTTCATCTGAATCAATTCACATGTCTTTATATCAATTATAGCATGTTCACAATAATTTGGTACTTTTATAATTTTTTTTGGCATCTGGTACTTTTATGATTTAAAAACTTCATATTTTGTGATTAACCTTTCTGTCATTTTTGTTTCTAATACATTTTATAAGTTATCTTGAAAGAAATGTTAGCCATATACATTGTATGTGTGTTTGCTTGTTTGTGTTTCGATCGAGAAAAATTGGATGCTTTTGATACTAACTTGGGACGAACCGGCTCACAACATATATAGCTCCTTCACTTCTATATAAAATGCTCATATTCAATTTTCATTCAGGACATTGGATGTTTTGTATATGTAAATTTTTAGAGTTAAATAAGTTTTCAGTCTCTATCCCTTAAAAAATTTCACTAAGTTTTGGTCTCTCAATGTTTTCTTTTACTGCTTTTGGTCTCTGTTTTTAAGACAACTCTTGTGTACATTTCACATTTTTTAATGAGTTTTTCTATTCATGTTTATAATATTATAAGAATCTCTCTCTCACAAAAACTTAAAAATTCATATTTAATTCATCCCTTGTTAAAAAAATTACTTTTGCAAGAGAGATCTCTATAATGTACTAAATATGACTGCAAAAAATAATTCAAAATTTCGAAGGATAGACATGATTTGGCTTAAACAGGGACCAAAAGTCGTGACCGAGGACCTTTGGGACCAAAACTTGTTGAAATCTTTTAGTGGGACTTATTTGGGATATTTATAAGTACCAAAAACTTATTTAATCCAAATTTTTATTTACATTGATGAAATTGTTACCCTTGAAAAAAATAGTGTAAGAGAAAATACTTACAATGAGTTTAAAATAATGAATGAAAATTATTGCTATAAGAGAAATTGACAAACTAGAATGCTTGATTTGGAGAAACCAAAAAGTGAGTGCTATGTTTGAAGCTCTACCTTGTAAATAACAATAATATAACATAAATTCAGGAATATTATCAAGCAGTTTCATGTCTTTACTTTTGCAGGTCAAAATAGATCGTTTAGTTCTCGGTGATTCCCTTCTGTTTCAAAAGATATGGCTTCGACCAGTAGCAGTCCCAAATTATTTTCTCTGCAATTTAACGTCTTTAATCGTGGAAGGCTGTGGATTTTTATCAAATGCAATAATACCATCTCACTTACTTCATTGCCTAAGTAACTTGGAAAAGCTGCAAGTGCGGAAGTGTAACTATGTGAAGGCAATATTTGATGAAACAAAAATGAATAATATGGGACCTGCTTATAATCCCTTGTCCTTTCGTATCAAAATACTGATTTTGGAACAGTTGCCAATTCTGGAGCGTATTTGGAATGAGGGTCCACAAGGAAGTCTTAGCCTTCCACTTCTGGAAAAAGTTATAGTTGATGGATGTAAAAGGATAAAATACCTGTTTCCTGCATCAGAAGTAAAAATGAATCTACTAGAAACTCTTCATGTGAAAAACTGTGATATGTTGGTGGAAATTTGGAATGAGGTTCAAAAAGGAAGTCTCAGCCTTCCACTTCTGGAGGAAGTTATAGTTGATGGATGTACAGGCATAAAAAGTTTGTTTCCTGCATCAGAAGTGAAAATGGTTCGTCTAAAAACTCTTAATGTGATGAACTGTGGTATGTTGGTGGAAATTGTTGCGAAGGAAAACATAGCTTCCGAAAAACAAAATGAAAAGATTTTCTCCACTGTAACTTCTTTGAAGTTATGGAATTTGCCAAATCTGAGGTGGATATTTCCCGGGATGGACATTCTATATTGGCCCAAGTTGGAAGAATTGGATATTTTACATTGTCAAGCCAGTTTTCTAACTGAAACGGCCCCACTTTCAAAGGTATGGTTATGAAAGCCCTTACTAGACAACGCTTTGAAAAATATTTCTGAATGCTCCTTATAATAGACAAGTTAATACTAGATAATCCTTACGGGCCTGACTAATAGGCCTATTCAATGAGGACTAATAATTACAAAATATGTGCTATTTGAAACACTCCTCCTCAAGTTGGGGGAATGCATGTCTATCATTCACAACTTGCAAGTAAGTTGGTTGAGATGTTTTGTTGGCAAATCTTTTGTTAACACATCAGCCAGTTAGTATCCAGAAGGCATGTAATATGTTATCAATCCATTATCTAGTTTTTCCTTGTTTAAGTGTTGATATATGTCAATTGTTTTGTCCTGTTGTGCTGAATAAGACTATTAGCTATATTGATAGGCAGTGGCGGAGCTAGACTAAAATGTTTGGGTGGGCCGCAAGGGAGTTTGAATTATTTTTTTTCTATGATCGGCTAAAAATGCATAAATTATTAATTTTGTCGGATCTGAATAAAATATTAAATGAAAGAGAAGAAATTATATGGGGGGCTAAAATCAAAGCCTCGAGATTTTGTTTTTCATTTTTACTTCTTAGAGTCCCACATTGTTTGAGAGAGAGCACAAGTAGATGATTTCTACTATAAATTCAGATTTTTAGGCAAGTAATATACTGTACTTTTTAAAGTTGCACATAACTTAAAAAAGGACTTTCTCTGCTATAAATGAAAACTTACAATTGTCAAAATAAAAAAAATGCAGTCTAACAGCTAGCTAGAACCAAGTAATCCGCCAGTTTTCGGGTGATCTTACTGGTTCTTTGACAGCTCAGTTTTTGGGGTCATTCAAAACAAACACCGATCCAGTTCTGATTCCAACCGGTGTCTGACATGTCCACTCTAGTTTTGATTACCTTGGTAGTAACTAGCTATGTAATGTAACTAGTTTGTATATTTATAAAAAAAAAAAGGGATAAATGAATAGGGTCATGCTGGGCACATGTTAAGGATGCTTCAAATAGTAATTATGTCTTGAACAAAACAATTTTTAACTTTTAAATAAATGAAATGCACAATTTCCAATACAGCGTTTCTACCTATACACTAACAAGTGCCCTTAGGGCACATGTTAGCATTTTCCAAATGAATATTTACAACGAAGTAAGAAAATTAAACTAACTACTATGTGAACATATTAATTAATATAATTAGTAAACATATCAAGTTGGTAGTGCATTGCCAAGTCTTTTGAGATTCTCAGAGATTTGAAACAATATTATAATAGGTATTTTAAAGAGTTCATATTTTTTATACCTTGACAAGTATCCATCCAAATTCTGTGTTGATTTTAATTACATAAACAAATGAAATTGATCGACAGTTTGTTTTGTTGTTCAAAGATTCAATATGGCTTTCTCATTTTCCTTATTTATTTTTAATCATAGGTTACTCCCAGCTTAAAGCTACTGTCGTTTGGAAAGGAAGAAGCCAAAATGATTGAATCAGGAATACTTGATATTAGCTGCATGGAATTGTCCTCCCTCAAATTGCAATACTTTAGTGATGATGAATATAATGTATTTGAATTCCTTTCCTATTCATGGAAACCACCCAGTATGGAAACATTTGCAGTTGTTGATAGTGCCTTTAAACATATATTCTCCTCGGAGTCTAATCAAAGCTATGGTTTAAGGAGTCAATTCCTTTCAATGCTTAGAGGATTGCAGCTTCAGAATTTGCCCCAGCTTGAATCCATAGGGTTAGAGTGCTCCTGGATGGGCTATTTTGTTGGAAAACTAGAAACTATATTTGTTAAGGAGTGTGATTGTTTGACAAATTTGACTCCATCCGATAAACAAGTGTCTTTCTCCAATCTGACAGAGCTTAAGGTAGAGGATTGTGTCCGATTGGAATACTTGTTTTCATGCTCAACCGCCGAAACTTTGCATGCACTAAAGAAGATGCATGTGACCAACTGTGGATCAATAAAAAATATAGTGGCCAATAAAGATGGAAATGACATCACATTTGGGAAGCTTGAGATTTTGACTCTCTCCTTGTTACCAAAGCTTGAAAGCTTTTACTCAGGGAGTTCCATATTGAATTTCCCATCCTTGAAAGAAGTGTCAATCACTGAATGCCACAATATGGAGGTTTTCTGTTCTGGTAAGGCAACAATACCAGAGGAATTGTGGGTATCAATAGATCATGGAGAGTGGCTGGAAGGTGATTTTAATGACGTGATGGGGAGATATTGTTCATGGAAATGAAAAGCTTGATTTAGTATAATAATGACAGTTCCATGCTGTGTAAGTCCTCCTTTTATGTGTCTAGTGTCTACTTAATTTATGTGTATACAACCATTTCAGTCCTTTGATGTGTGAGACACATCCTCAAGTGGTTCTTTAGTTACCGAATGTACTGAAATTGCAAACACATCCTCAAGTGGTTCTTTAGTTAGTCATTTGTGTCCTAAAATGTGTTTTTTGGTAGAGATTTTGGTCTTCAAATGTGTTTTCGCTTGCCAATTTAGTTCAAAAAATTACAAATAAAGAGACACTTAGGGATGTATTTGCAATTTTGATACTTTCAGAGACTAGAACGACGGTACCTCACACATTAGGGACAAAAATGACTGTTTACCCCCTTACCCTTAATTTACATAGAGATGTAATTTCATGTGGTGTCATTACACTAATTGGAAACTAGGCACCCCAGAAAATTATATTGCCTATATTTTGGAATATAGCATTTGGTTATTTTCTTCACTACTATTAAGTATTAATTGATCTGAAAGAAGGCTCATTCTTCATCCAAAAAAAGAATTAAGTTCATTTCATTTTCTAATAGTTGCATTTGTTTCTGTCCTCTACATATATGGATAATTGTGATTTGTGAGTGTTCAATCAATTGCATGAGTTATTTTGGACTACTTTTCTGATCACCCCGGTACTTGATGTTTATAATTTGCTTCAGGAAATTGTTGTGTGGTGAGAAAAATTAATAGCTATTGCCTATTGCATTCATATTTGCTAGCCATGAGTTGAGGACTACTTTTTTCAAGCAGCAACAGAGCAGAAATCATTATGGAATGCTAGTGAGTTCATTTTTTCACCATCTTTTTCTGATTTTATGAAAATGTAGGTATGAGCTTTATAGTATGAAAATTGACTAATTGAATTTGATGAAAAATCATAACTGTCATAACCAGTTTGAAAAAAAAAAATAATAGCCAGGAAATAATAATGTTATAGACATCTCACATATTTCATGGTTTTAAAATATGATTGTAAACTTTGTGTATTTTTTGCTTATCAAAATTTGGGTTCCAATTCCAACACTCATGAATAGACTCAAGTTATTTTTCTTTTTCAAAGGTTGAAACCAATTTAGCTTTGTAAAACTATCTAATGTAATTGTTTTTCTGAATAGAAAGCTGCCGAGCTTCGGTGCTACTCGAAGAATGCAAGTTGAGAAGAAGTTGATAACATCATGGCATCAAATATGGACAAATCAAGGGTTTTTTTTTGTTTTCTTTCTGTTGTTTGAGTGTGGTAATCATGAATGAAGTTTACTTGTAGTGTGTTTGTTCCTCATGTTATAAGTGTGTTTATTTGCTAAATAAAGTTCTCTTCAATATATATAGAGGAGAGGCGTGTATCGTTTTTAATTTCCAATAAGAATGGTTTCTCATCAATAAATTTGACATGTATGTTGTAAACGAATTGTGTTTCATTTGTTATGCTTAAAGTGGATTTGTGGCATGTCATTTGATTTGAATGATTTCACTTTTACCTCGTTGTAAGTCGGTTAAAGTTTTGATAAAAGGAATTTTACTGTCAATGACCCGTTAATGCTGATTAGCATCCGCTTTACGATATGCATGTAGCTTCAATTTTAGCGTCTATCATGGTAAACACTAATTAAACTTTCTTTTTGGCTTTCACAACCACTAGTGTAATCTGGTTCGATGGTCAATTTTAACATTAAATATTGTGTCCAATTATTTACTACCAACGTCAGCATTTACCAAAACTGGTGCTAACGCTAAAATGCAGTTTTCTATAATATGAACTCTTGATATTGTATAATATATATTCATTTCCACACATCAATGTACATATACTTTTTTTCTTTGTTAACTCATTTTTATATACAATACTTTCAAACTCAAAAACCAAAAGGGAGAAAAATAAAAAAAGATAAAATGAAAAAGCAAGCCAAATTATTTTGTAAATTAATTTGAAGCAAGAGCTTCCAAAAGAGCAGCAAAAGCAGATATAGGATTTCCAAAAATTGCTGAAAATATTAACTTAAACACCACAACAGCAATTTTTGTGTACTTGCTCATAGTCCTTGCTCTCCTTGAAATACTTAAACTTTGAACCATCTCCCTACTTGTAAGTGCTAGCTGAGTTTCCCTATCACTCAGTGAAATTGAATTTGTAATATTTCTATCTCCTTGAGAAAAATAACCCTTCCTCCAATTGTCAAGTATCAAATCCTTGAAACATGACACATGATAACAACATGAACTTCCATCATAATAAGACCACCCTTCAACTTTTCTCACAACATGCTTATGCTTACATTTAGCACACTTCGAACGAACTTTATGAGAGAGTTTCAAAGTAACGACTCCACTTTCATCTGAAATACTACGTTTTAGCTTCAAACAACATGAATGAAGATCGATGTTTGTGCTAGAGCAATGGTAGACAAAACCTAACACATCTTTTCCACAAGCATCGCAATATTGTGTTCTATATCCAGGTGGTTTCTTATAGAACTCGAAATTGCTATCCTCAAAAAACGGATGAAAAGTGTAAGAATCTGAGTTTGGATTTGCACATTCTTTGTGGAGGATATAATTGCAATTGATGTTTTCACAATGGTAACTTGATCCAAACCCTAGTTCTTTACAACCACTGCATTTGTATGGTGCTCCCGGAGCCTTGCATTGTAATGAGTGTTCATGATCCATCTAAATTATGCTCTTGTGTATAAATTCTGCTGAAACATAAAATTAAAAGATTTACAAATAGTTAATAAAATTGATCGGTAGAAATATTAGATAAAATTGAAAATGAGGAAACATAAAACCGGATTTTAAAATGAATGACCAAAATTTGTTTATTTTTTTGAAAAATAAGATGAACAAAATTGCAGTTAAGCCAAAAAAATTAATTCATAATGTAAATAAGAAAATAATGCTTAAAATGTATCTTGTTAATATTTGACATACCGCAAACTCAATTGTTGCTATTGATTTGGATGTGTATATATGTTTTTCTTTTTCTTTTTGACAATAGGATGCGTTTGTATGTCCACAACATAGAAGCTAGCTATATTTATAGGCAAAAGAAAACGTGTCCAATAAGTGATTTGTTTAATCTTGTTTTTTAGAATTTTTCCAAGAAATGACTTCATATTATAGGCCTAGTTAGCTTGTTGTATATTCTTTTCAACAAAAAATAGTTACTTAGTTAGCAAGACTGTTGTCATTGAAGCTTAGCTGGCCCAAGGATGGATCTCTTCAATTTTCATAGTTCCTAGATCGGTTATTATCATTTTTTGGTCATACAAATTTGAATATTTTTTCTTAAGGTAATATTTTTTTTCATTCGCACCGGTTTCTGACCCATCAAATGTGGACGACTAATCCGATTCGTGCGTAGAGACATGCGCACTGACCAAGCGTTATTCTCCTGAAAATCGAACTCGGTATTCTCCAGATACGTCCTTAAAATGAGCTATTTGCCACTTGAGCCCATGTAACTTGGTTTCTTAAGGTAAATTTTAATTATTTAACAATATAGAGGGTGCGTTTGTTATAGATTTTTTCAAAATAGATTCTTATAGTGTAATATAATTTTGTGTAAAAAAAATTTACAAAGAAATTTTTTATAAAAGCTTTAAATGAAAATTTGGTTTGAATAGTTATTTTTAAAATGTCATTTTATGTATTTCATCATTTTATTGAAAAAAATTTTAGATATCAAAATTTCAAAAAAAAATCATTTTTTTGAAGCTATTTCAAATAGATTTTCATAAAAATCATTTTTGAAATACAACTTTTTGTAAAAATTGAGATTTTAACTATGTTTTGATCTTCAATAATGTACGTTTATGTTATATAATGTCAAAATTAGTGTTTGAATTTAAAAAAAATGAATATAAAAAAACTTATAATATTTTGAAAAAACGATTTTTTAAAATCTATTTTCAAAAATACAAAAAAAAAAATCTATTTTTTTTAAAGCTAAAACAAAGGCACCCAGAATTTGGTCAAATTGGTTTAATGAAATGGCTTAACAATTGCATAGTTCCTAGATCGGTTATTATCATTTTTTGGTCATATAAATTTGAATATTTTTTCTTAATGTAAATTTTAATTATTTAATAATATAGAATTTGGTCAAATTGGTATAATGAAATGGCTTAGCAATTGTACGGAACTTTCATATACGTATATGACGACATTTGGGAAAATGCAATAGCATCTTCATGTATATTTTTCTTTACACACATATTATCATTATCTAGAACATTAAAAAAATTCGTTTTGATATTTAAAATTGTATCTTCAGGCACAAGATTTGAAGTTCCGGCTTGAGGAAGTCTCACAGTGTTGTTGGAGGGAAATAACTAATGTGTCAATAGACGTGTAACCCCATATGATATAAATTTACATATAAAAAAGAAAAAAAGACGTGTAACCCCATATGATATAAATTTACATATAAATTTGGATGCATTTGATTCCTAAATGAGCAAGTATTAAATAAAACAGCACAAGATATAATAGCACAACACATAACAAAACAACACAAAATAAACTTTTATGATATTGAATAATGTTTTGTCTTACATGATGTTTGGTGAATAAAATGATATTTTAGTATTTTATTGTGGGACAAGCAGCCCTCAAAGCTGCTTCAAGTAAAGTGGTTAAACATGAGAAAACATGTTCTGACAATCAACATGCTTTCATATCATTTGCTTTTGACACTTTTGGCTTCCTAGCACCAGAGGCTGTGAGTCTTTTGCATCGAGTTCAAAAGGTTATGAATAACAATGTTGTGTCCCCTAAAGCTAAGAATGTTGTTTTTATCCGAATTTGTTTTCCATTCAAAAAGGATTGGCGGCGCAGCTTGTTGCCCGTTTACCTTTAATTCATATGTAGTTACTTATTTATTAATATATATATATATATATAAATAATATTCTTGTTGAAAAAAAAAGTATTTTAAACAACTTGTACTTGAGACAAAAAGTTGTGTTGTGGTTTAGTGGAGGAAAAAAATTTATGTTTTTGTCATGTCCATTGCCTCCCAGTTTGTGCAGTCACTCAAAAAGTTTTTTTACAATCAAACATAGTACAATTGAAATTGTCCTGTCCGGTCCCTTATTTTAATGTCATTGTACATATACAGCAGGTTAAACTCCTAATTTTATCAAATAATTTAACTAACTTATCAGTTATCAGTCATACGCTCTCAGGTTGCTTATCTGCTATTTGTTGTTTTTTACCAAACAAAGTCTTATGAAAAGTTTGTTTTTAAAATGTTTAACTTTTTGAATAATTTATTTCTTTAAATAAAATCTTTAAAAAATATTTCGAAAACACTCGTTAGCAGGATCCTTAAAAAAAAAAATTAAATATAAAGAATTCAAATTGTAAAAAGATGGTGTGATGAGGAAGCCTTTGTTTGCCCCGGTAGTCTAAAGTTTGTTCGTCTCCAGCTCTCTATTGCTGCGAATCGAGATCGGCCTCTGTTCCAATGATATGTTAAATGCCTTCCTGAACGGGGACCTACAGGAAAAAGTTTACATCCAGGACTGGACACTAGTCCTTCAAGTCTTCAAAGACCGGATTCAATCGATTATTCGTATTCAACTTGAACTATTCTTGTGACAACAGATCAAATGAATCCAAATAACATTGGAATAAGATTTCTTACATTAAGTTTTTCACGCGGTTTCACGCTGTTTTTAATTGGGATTGTGCAATCTAATATTAATGGTTGAAATTAATTTGCACTGATTTTTTTAAGATGCAATATGAATCAACTGATTTGAAATAGACGGTTGAGAACTACTAATGCGTATAACTTTGTAATTTCTCAACCGCGATGCATCGATGACATTCATTTGCATAATTTAATGTCACTGTAGCATTCACTGGTTATCTACAAAATATTGGATGTATAATTAATTAACTATCACACTAAACCTTTCAGTTTATTTTCCACAATTTCCACTCGCATGCAATGAACAGAAGAAAAAAATGAAGAGACACTATTTATGTCATGGGGGGTAATAAAAAGTCATGAATTTTTGGAATCATGATATATATAGCTTATATAACTAAAGTTTAAAGTGGACACATTCAGCTACTTTACATTCCACAATTCTATTCTATCTATCCAAAGTAAAACAGAATGGCCAAAAAATATGAGGGACCTGCTATTGGAATAGACCTTGGCACAACCTATTCATGTGTTGCTGTATGGCAGGAGCAAACCAATAGAGCAGAAATCATACACAATGATCAAGGCAACAGAACCACACCTTCTTTTGTTGCTTTCACCAGTGATCAAAGGTTGATCGGTGATGCTGCTAAAAATCAATCTGCTTCAAATCCATCTAACACTATCTTTGGTAATTTATTTTCTTTTTTTGTTCTTGCATAAATGGTTTATATATTTATAGTTATTAATATTTCGCTGCTATATATGTTTTCATTCCAAAAGAACAACTTGTACATCATCTACGATTTTGTCTGCGCAGATGCAAAGAGGTTAATTGGAAGAAAATACAAAGATATTGAGAATGATATCCAGTTGTGGCCTTTTAAGGTCATTGCTGGTTTCGATGACAACCCATGGATCCTTGTTAACTACAAGGGTAAAGAAAGACGATTTTTTGCAGAGGAAATATCGTCTATCATCCTCACAGAAATGCGGGAGATCGCAGGGAAGTTTTTGGAGTCACCTGTTAAAAATGCAGTGATTACAGTTCCGGCGTATTTCAATGATTCGCAGCGAAAAGCACAATAGATGCTGGTACAATTGCTGGCTTGAATGTAATGCGAATAATCAATGAACCAACTGCTGCTGCACTTGCATATGGCCTTCAGAAAAGAACTAATTGTGCTGAAAAGAGAAACATTTTCATGTTTGATCTTGGTGGTGGAACTTTTGATGTATCTCTCCTCACAATTCAGAATAATGTCTTTGAAATTAAAGCTGTAGCTGGAGACACTCACCTCGGAGGAGAGGACTTTGATAACAGAATGATGAATCACTTTGTCGAGGAGTTCAAGAGAAAGAAGAAAGTGGACATTAGTGGAAACCCAGGATCCTTGAGGAGGTTGCGGAATAGTTGCGAGAGGGCAAAAAGGATTCTTTCTTTTTCTGTTGTTGCTTCGATTGAGGTAAATGCTTTGTTTCAGGGCATTGACTTATCTTCATCTATTACTCGAGCAAAGTTCGAGGATATCAACATGGACCTCTTCGAAAAGTGCATGGATATTATCAATAGGTGCTTTATAGATTCAGGAATGGATAAAAGTAGTGTAGATGATGTCGTCCTTATTGGGGGCTCGTCCAGAATCCCCAAACTGCATCAATTATTGCAGGACTTTTTTGAGGGAAAGGATTTGTGTATGAGCATCAATCCTGACGAAGCTGTTGCTTATGGTGCAGCTGTTCATGCTGCTAGTTTGAGTGTCAAGTCTGCTCCAAACATAGTGTTGCGAGATGTCATACCGTTGTCTCTTGGTATGTCAATAAAAGGAGATATCATGGATGTTGTGATTCCTAGGAACACTTCCGTTCCTATCACGAAGACGAAAACATATTTTACAGTTGTAGATAACCAAAGTAGAGTTTTAATAAAGGTTTACGAAGGTGAGAGTATATTAGCTAGCGAGAACAACTTGCTCGGTTTGTTTTCTCTCTCGCTTCCTCTTGCACCTCGCGGTCTTCCTATCGAAGTATGCTTTGCAATAGATAAAATGGAATATTAAATTTATCTGCAGAGGAAGAAACCAGTGGTAATAAGAAAAAAATTATGTTAACGAACGAAAAGGGAAGACTATCAACTGAAGAACTAGAGAGAATGATTCAAGAAGCTGAGAATTTCGAGGCTGAAGATACAAAACTTCAGCAGAAAGCTAAAGCAATGAAAGATTTGAATGATTATCTTTTGCCATGTGAGGAAAGTAATTGATGATAATGATGTTGGTTCTTTGATTTGCCCTGTAGACATACTGCAGTTGTGAAGTGTAACACCCCCTAATTTCCTTTAATTTTATTTGATAAAATTTCATTTATTTTGCCTTTAGAAGGGTGTTATTTTACTTCAACATTTACCGTACGAATTTATAAAGCAGCGAAATATAGAAATATAAAACAGAACGGTTATAAGTCTTAAAAATTTAAATTGAAAACAACGGAAGCAACAACAAGGTTCAATTTCTCAAAAGAATTAATGCAAGAATTTAAATATGAGTTCCCCTCCATTATCCTATTCAGAGCGACTCTTTATTGAAAGCACGGAAAATAGACAGCTCCTAAACCGTCTCCAAAACTCGAAGCTAATGTTGGTCATTTACCTGAAAATCTACGATTGCACATCGTAGGGTCAAACCAGAAGGGGTGAGTAACAACATCACATGAACAACTGAATTCAATAGTGTAAAGTAATAGCCAAAACATAAAGAGGTAATAAATAATGCATTGTCCTTTGGGACGGAGAAACACATAATCAAACATAATTATCAAGCACCTCCATTCAATAGAATAAATAAAATTCAACTCAACCAAACTAAGATGCAATGCGACCTATAGACTCCCTAAATGCATGTGGTACCAATTCAACACCGAGTCAACACCGAATTATCAACACCGAATTATCAACACCGATTTATCAACACCGAATTATCAACACCGGGACTGACACATGAATGAATGCATGATCCTACTTAAACAGCACCAAAAACTCAGTCACAATTCAACAACAACGATTAATCAACAACATGCAACCAACAATTATTAACAACACCGCAACAATACCAACACACAACGACTATAAGCAACACCAACCGGTACAACAATTAAAACATTTAGGCTTCGATTAGTTACTCACGACTCTCGAAACAGAAGCTAATATCCCCCTCCAGCCCCACCTCGATTCAAATTAAATTGATTCCATTTATCGACGAAACATACGAATTTTAATTAAGTAAATAGGGGAAATAAATTCAACTCCTCACTAGGGTCTGAGAACAGGGAAGTGAGTTACACCAAAGGGTAGTAAATTAATTATAATATTCTGTATAAAATTTTGAGCAATTTTTGTAAAGTGTTAATATATTTAATCACACTTTTAGTCATAAATAATTAACTAAAAATAGTTACGAGTGTCAGAAAATTTCAAAAGAGGTACCAAAATTCTCAAAAAATTATTTATGATTTTACTGAAAAAAAATTAAAAAAATTAGGAATTGTTTAGAACCCGCACGCGCCCCCACGCGCGGCAGGTGCGACTGGGCGTCGCAGCTGGCCGAACCAGCTTCTCCTTCGCCCGTTTTCTGCAACTGGGTCGACCGACCCGGTTCCCTGACCCGCTTCGTTCTCTCAAACCGCTCGACGTGAGACGACGAATCTTATACCGTTTTGATCGTCGTTCAATTCTAGGAGGATAGCCGGCTATGGTTTTTAAAATCGACAGCGGTATCATATGTAGAAAATAGGAGTCAGAGTTCATTCATTACTTTAAGTTCTACCATGGATTCTCATGCTTAGGTTTCTAATGGAATGATCCTAAAAACATCCAGAAAAGGTTTTTAGACTAAATAGGCTACTTGAAAACATCATAAAAAAAATTCTATTCTTTTAAATAAATACCGTATCCAAAACTTATAAATCCTTTCCAAAACTTATTACCAACACCATTGATACACTCTCAAACTCGAAGGATTCGTATGGATGCCTAGGATGCAGAAGATTTAAAACCATGTAATCACTCTGTTTATTTATGGATTTAATTATTAAGGTTCGATTTAATCAATGGTATAAAATCCCTAACTCAAGAACAACCTATGACTAAGGTCCAGCAAAGATCACCAGTGTATGCGGCAACGACACGAAGGCAGGATTACAGCAAGCAACATGAATGAATTCGAATTTATAAGGCATCATATAACAACAGCAACATCAAGAGCATCAAATAACAACAAGAAACCAAATAAAAATAACAAGAAGCCAAGTAACAATGGTAGAGAATTTTAAAACGGCAATATTTATAATACTATCTAAATTCAGAGTTATCGAGTGAGTGGTTAAAACCCCCTTACTTGGATTCCTAGCAGCAATTTTTTTCTCCTAGTATGGATGATTCGATTTTGCTCCTCTCTCCCGACTCCTTAAAGTTTCTCTCTTTATTCTCTTTTCAGGGTTTCTATTCTTTTGGTTTATAGTAATTGGTTTATAGTAAAAGTGGTGAATCCTATTTTTTTCTTAAACTTACCTATTTATAGAAAAATTATTAGGTTTACTTTCTTCTAAAGACAATAGGATTTTCAAGAAAATACTTTTGATTTATTTTTAATTGCTATTTTCCTAAAAATCCTCATCTCATTATTCCTCACAAAAATATATTATTTTGTTTCTAAGATTAAAAGTATATCTTTCTAAATATATTCAGAAAATATATTTTTAAAGCATATCTTCAAAATATATTTTTAAATTATGGAACCAAATTGTATTTTAAAATATATTTATTAATTTCTTTTCTACCGTTTTACTAACGCACACCCGCCATTTTTACACGCTAACTAAATTTGCACCCCTCACATTATTTATTTCTAATTTTCTTATTTCTCTATCTCTCTCCACCTATTTAATCTACTCAAAACCCACTAGTCACAACTAATTTATTTAACTCCAGTATCTCCTCCCATCTACTCTAATTTCATTTTAATTAATTATTTTATCATGTCAAAATGATTAAGAATCACACAAACACATCAAAACAAGCAAATTTCCAATTAAATTAGAAACTAGCTAAATTCCCAAAAAAATAAATATTCTAAAAGTCGGGGCGTTACATGAAGAGCCAAAATTTGTTGGATGGTAACAAGCATGTAGAAACACATGTTTTTGTGGATTTTTTGAAGGAGTTCCAGAACATGGTTGATTCTGCTTTATACAAAATCTCCAAAGGAGTTTGAAGATTTAGATATGATTAAAGTATTTGAGCCTATTAAGAAGTAAGCTCCTTGACAATGAAATAACATGTAAGAAAATGGTAGAATAATCAAATGAGAGTGAGAGAACTGAGAAGTCACTGTTATTTTATGGTTTGTGTGTACTTGATAAAACTGATTTTAATAGTCTTAAGAAAAGTTTGTGGTTGAATGATTGATTTGTGTTAAGATGAATTTTAGAAGTTATTTAAAAAGAATTACTTTTGTTAGGATGATAAATGATTGTATTGATTCCGTTGCCAAGTTTAATCGTGATCAAAGATTGTAGGAATAACCAATCTTTAGTTGGTTCAGTGGTGATTGGCGCTGAACTTGGTGAGGAATAATCGTAGGAATAATCATGTTCTTCTTTGACTTCTCCTTAAACTACAAGTTGCTTCTACTAGGCCTAAGATCACTTATATACTTGTGATCAAAGTTTGCGATGTGCAGAAGAACACCAGAAATGCTATTACATGTTCTCTATCAAAGTTTGCCACACAACTAAGCACACTCTTAAAAGGAGGATCAGAAAAGTTTACCAACAAAATGATGAAAATTAAAACATAAAAAAGGAGTTACCAACGAAATATGCTTAATTGAATTATCTGCAATGTAGAGAAAATATTAGAAAGCATACCTCAGCAAAAAAGATGAGAAATGATGAACTCAAATAAACTTGCAAAAAACATGCTTAAATTAGACAGTAGTTGCTCTGCCATCTTATTATTTCAAAAACACAATTCAACAGTACTATAGTGCCACAGTTCGACATCATTTTGAAAATATTAACTTAAACACCACAACAGCAATTTTTGTGTACTTGCTCATAGTCCTAGCTCTCCTTGACATACACAAACTTTGAACCATCTCCCTACTAGTTAGTGCAAGTTGAGTTTCCCACTCACTCATTGAATTTGAATTTGTAATATTCCTATCTCCTTGAGAAAAATAACCCTAGCTTCCTCCAATTTCTCGAGTATCAAATCCTTGAAACATGACACATGATAACAACATGAATTTCCATCATAATAAGACCACCCTTGAAAGTGGCTCACAACATTCTTTTGCTTACATATAGCACACTTTGGAAGAACTTTACGAGAGAGTTTCAAAGTAATGTTTCCACTTTCATCTGAAATACTACTTTTTAGCTTCAAACAACATGGATGAAGATCAATGTTTGTCCTAGAGCAATGGTAGACAAAACCTAACACATCTTTTCCGCAAGCATCGCAAAGTCTTGTTCTATATCCAGGTGGTTCCTTATGGAACTCAAATTTGCTTTTCTCAAAAAACGGATGTAAAGTGTCAGAATTTGAATCTGGATTTGCACATTCTTCGTGAAGGATATAATTGCAATTGGTATTTTGACAATGGTAACTTGATCCAAACCCTAGTTCTTTACAACCACTGCATTTGTATGGTGCTCCTGAAGATTTGCATTGCAATGAGTGTTCATGAGTGACCGGTCCAAGATCCATGTCTACGGAATTCATATTTGGAGCACTCTCAGCACTTTCTGCGACAGCATTATGGTAAAAGTTCACTTGAGTAGGACTGAATTGTTCAGAATCCGCATTGACTTGAACGACTACAGGTTGGTCTTGGATTTGGAGTCGTTCAAGGTGGGCGCTTTCTGTTAGTTTATCCAAATAAAAACGAAGGGTGATGAGGAAATAACTGAAAATTATTCCAACACCGACTAAAAACAATTTAATCTTCATGAGTTGTAAAGTTAAACATCCGCAAAAAAAATATATGAGTTCAACCTCGAATCCCAAATGAACTAGCTCTGAAAGACAAAGCGACATGATAGCAAAAGCAGCACAAGAAATCAGACCGTACAAATCTGGTTTTCCATTAGCTTTATCATAGAAAAATGAGTAGACAGTAGTGATTGCGAAAGCCAAGAATACCACAAGATTGCGAGGCAGATAAACAAACTGAAGACACAGTAAAGAAATACCTTGAAGAAGTTCCAGTTTCCAAATAGATGATTGAAGGAAGAGCTTAGAGCATAACATAGCAGTCCAACAATGGATGAAACAAAACACACAAGTCTGCATATCTTAGGCTGCATCATCATTCTAACAATTTTGTTGAGCATGGCTGTCATCTATTGTTTCACAAGAGGGCAAGATTTGTGTTCAGAGGTAGAGAAGCAACCACACCACTTTCTTTACTTTCAGATGAAACTTCAAGGAAATTATGCTGAAGAATGAAAATGGCCGGCTCTTTGACCATCAAGGAGTTTCATATTTTCTTTGACTAAGCAAACATAATTGTAACAACCCACTTTGATTGTTGGGAGTAATAATGATAATTAAAAGATTAGTTGGATAAAACAAGTGATAAACAATAAAGCAAGGAGAAATCCAACACATGAGGGACCAACTAGTGGATCCGGATTCCCTCTTGTAGGGAATCCCACGGTCACACGCATAATAGCCGTTGATTTGAGATTAGACGGCCCAAATTAAATATTCATAAATCAATTTTGATTTTTTGATGCTTTTAAATCTGTTGAGATTTGCAGAATTCATGATCTTTGGTTGACCATTATCCTGCCAGTATTGACTGATTTGTTTTCGGTGTTTCGGTTGCTACTGCATGTGGTTGGTTGTTTAACGGTTTGCGTCTTTTTTTAAATATCGTTAATCTTTATCCGTCATAATACCATATCAGATAATTTTGAATTTGTCTGAAGTTTTATATAAATAATCTATATGATATAAATTTTCAATCCAACGGTGAATTTTATAAAATTTATATCGATTAAAATGTTATTAAGAGGTGTAACATTTGGTGCAAACTTGTTCGTGTAATTTGATTCTGACTTATATATATATATATATATATATATATATATATATGGGAAACAAATACAGATTTTACAAAATTCACCGTTGGATTGAAAGTTTATATTATATAGATCATATATATTGAGTTTTACCAAAATCTAAAATTGTTTGATATGTTATTGAGATAAATCAAAATTAACAGTTTATGCGTTTTTCTTAATTACCGTTAATCATTTCGTGTCCCATAAACATGTCAAATGATTTTAGATTTTTGTAAAACTCAACATAGATGATCTATACGATATAAACTTTCAATCCAACGGTGAATTTTGTAAAATTTATATTCGTTAAAGCGTTATTGTGCGGTGTAACATTACTCAAATGTTACACCAATATATATATATATATATATATATATATATATATATATATATATATATATATATATATCACTACAAGAAATTTCAGTATTTCCCATGAACATTTCTGATGAAAATGAGTTCCTGAGAAAAGAAATGCATTTTCGAGGAACTTTTCGTGGGAACCGTTGTGGCAGACTTTACGCGTTTCGAGGATGCATTTCCGAGGAACATGTTCGTGGGAAATGCATATTCAAGTGGTCCATGGTGGTCTAAAGCTATAACAAATACGAATTTTACAAAATTCACCGTTGGATTGAAAGTTTATATCATATAAATCATCCATAAAAAATCTAGCAAAATTAAAAATCATTTGATATGTTATTTTATTTTATTTTTTTGAAATCCTTTAATATGCTATTTGAACTTGTTAAGATTTACCATATTTAATAAACCGTTAATCTTTATGGTCTCAATAACATATCAAATGATTTTCAATCTTTATACATATTTTTTATGAATTATCTATATGATATAAATTTTCAATCCCACGGTGAATTTTATAAAATTTATATTTGTTATAATATTTTTAATGACTTATCCAGGTGGTCGACCGTAGCAATGACGTATATATTGCACACTACTTTAAAAACACGTACTATCAACATATTATTTGATGTATAAAACAAGTAGGTTTTTTTTAATGGAATTGTCGAAACACATACTATAAGTTATTTTTCCCACACATATAACCTTTATTTATCAGCATACAACTATATATGACTTCAATCTCAAACACCCAATGTTTCTGTAGATTCAAAATTCAAAAAAAAAAAAAAATCTCACACACCCAAAAGTAATCAAAATAAAAAAGATCAAATGAAAAAGCAAGCCAATATATATATATATATATATATATATATATATATATATATATATATATATATATATATTTTATTTTTTTTTGTTGAAGTAGCCGATCGATAAATTAATTTGAAGCAAGAGCTTCCAAAATAGCAGCAAAAGCAGATATAGGATTTCCAAATATAGCTGAAAATATTAGCTTGAACACCACAACAGCTATCTTTTTTTTTTTTTTTTTTTTGAACGGCTAAATTTTATTAATAACGCAACTGAGCTCAAGACGAACTCAGTGCGCAAAACAACACAAACGATCACATTACAAGAAAGGAAATAAGATAAAACAACACCTAAATACACCAAACACCCATATCGGGCTCTTACACCAAATACCGACAATCCCGCCCATCCAACTCAAATTCCATCACGCCAATAACAATCCCAATGGCAGCCCGTAGGACAACACCAAACCAGCATCCGTTGCCAACACCAATAACAGAGCCTCCTAAACCCTCCCACACCAATACGTCCCCAGCATCCATTGTCAACACCAATACCAGAACCTCCTAAACCCTCCCACATCAATACGTCCTAAAGGTACGGAAAAAACAACCACATCCGTCAACACGAAGTGCCTTCGCGCCTCGCCCTTTCGAGCACGCCAGGACAAAAAACCAAAGCCAGGAACCACCCCCAAACAGCCCCCAACCGCCGTCCCCCCCACCATTCCACAACGCCTCCGGCCACACCAACCTTTCATGAGACCCCACCAATCCACACCAAAAACGGCAGTACCACCTCACCTCCTCCACCGTCACCAAACGCAACACCTATCTTTGTATACTTGTTCATAGTCCTTCCTCTCCTTGAACTTTGAGCTATCTCCATACTTGTGAGTGCAAGTTGAGTTTCCGTATCGGTTGAATTTGTAACCGACCTATCTTCTCGAGAAAAATAACCCCTCCTCCAATTGTCAAGTATCAAATCCTTGAAACAAGCCACATGATAATAATTAGATTTTCCATCATAATAAAACCACCCTTTAATTTTTGACGTCGCAACATGCTTATGCTTGCATTTAGAACACTTTGAACGACCTTTACGTAGAAGTTCCAATGTCACATTTCTACTTTCATCCGATATACTACGTTTTAGCTTCAAACAACACGGATGTAGATCAATGTTTGTGCTAGAGCAATGGTAGACAAAACCTAACACATCTTTTCCACAAGCGTCGCAAATTCTTGTGTCATATCCAGGTGATTCCTTATGGAACTTGAAATTGCTTTTATCGAAAAATCGATGAAAAGCTTCAGGATCAGGATTTAAACATTCTTCATGAAGGATATAATTGCAATTTATGTTGTTCTCACAACGGTAACTTGATCCAAACCCTAGTTGTCCACAGCCGCTACATGTGTACGGTGCTCCTGCAGGCCTCAATTGAAATGAATGTTGATGATCCATCTCAATTTTCTTACTTGATTAATCTGTTGAAAGGAATCAATAAAGAATTTTTTAAGTTAACTAATTTTGTAAAGAAAATTGGAAATTTATTTTACCTATGAGACAAAAAAAAAAAAAAAAGAAGCTACAAACAAATATCACTAGTCCTAATAAAAAGCTAATTCAAAATGTATATAAGAAAATAATGACAATAGTGTGTATCTTGCTAGTACTTACCAAAAGCTCCGCTGTTGCTAGAAATTAAGATGTGCTTATGTTCAAAACTTAACTATTTATCCTATTTATAAGAAAAAAGAATGGTTAAAAAAAAGAGAGAGAAAGCGTGTCCAATAGGTGACTTTTTATGATGCACGGGTACTCTATTTAAGGGAGAGTACCGATACCGGGTACGTACCCGTATCAGTACCGGGTACATATTTGTATCTAAATTTATAACCATACACGTTCATTAATTTTTAAAAAATTGCCGTACCTCGTACCAGTACCCGTATCGAGTACCGGTACCGTACCCGCACCTAGGCAACACAGGTGACTTGTTATTTCTATATTTTTATATCTTTTCTAAGAAATCACTTCATATTTTACGCATAATTAAGTTTTTTTTTTCTTTCTTATAGTATATGTAAGACTGTTGTCATTGAAGTTTCGATGCCCGAAGGGAGGATTTTCTCTTCAATTTCATTTTTAATTAACAAATAATTTTCATTATCCTAATTAAGATGGGTTACATATTATATTATAGCTTTGGTTATACAAATTTGAATTATTTAAGAAAATTAATAATAATTTTATTTTTTTATTTTTTTTTGGTACATAATGATTTATTATTTAAAATATGATAATCTATAAAACTTGTCAAACCTATCAATTTTGTGGTACGTGAGAAATGGCTTAAAAATTACACTGAACTTTTATATATATATGCATCATGATCACAACATTTTTGAAATTTCAGTGGTTTCTTCTTCGTATTTTTTTAGTATGTAGATGAAATGACAAACTATTAGCATCTCAGTATAAATGAAAGTGATTGAGATTCAAATTTCTAACAATTTTCGATTGAGTTGACATTTGTGTAAATTAGTAAATTACAATCACCTAGAACGTTTAATATTTGTGGAAGTTGCCTTTATAAAAAAAGTAAAAAACATTATTGATTTGTACTACAAACATTTAGTGTATCAGATCAGTTATAATCAAATTTCACCAATTCTATTTTTAAGAAAAATCTAGTACGAACCAAAAGTAAATCATACTATTTTTAATAAATTCTTATAAATATTATTTCTATTTTATTAAAAATGGTAATAATCGATTCTTCGATTATTTTTGAGAGATACAGATTGAACATATCATTTCCTTTTTTTTTTTTTTTTACGGTATTTGTCACGATGAAGCTTCCAACAAAGATTAAAAAATAACAGACGTGTAACCCCGTATCTCCATCAAAATTTATAATGACATGTTTTATAATTTGTAAATACGACGAACTCTTAGGTGAATGTAAAAATATAACATACGAACCTATGTTTAGTCAAACAAAAAAAGACGTACGTATGCACTTAATAATCAAATACTTAAGAAGCTGACTTTATCTCCTTATGTTAATTTTTACTCCCTCCGTCCAAAAATATAAATAAAAGTTGGTCAATAAAAATAAAGTATTTAGTCTAAATTTTAAAATAAATACATCAAATTTTTTTGACTCAATCACTTTTGCTTATATTTTAGGACGGATGGAGTAAGTTATAACTTATAAGAATGTCTTTTTCGACTTCATTGCTAGGAAAGTAAATACATTAAGGAGAATGTTAACTTGTGCCCTTAAGGGCACATGTTAAGAACACTAATATAGAAAAAATTTATTACAACTTGTGTATTATTTAATTATCTAAACATTAAATTCTCTATATCATTAAATGCACATTTCTATTTTTGAATAGCTTATCATGTGCCTTTAGGGCACATGTTAACATCACTCATACGTTAATTACTCTCAATTAATGAGACCACACACGTTGCTTGCTATGAAATTAAGTTGGTTTTTCTTTTTCGTTGGTCGGTAAATTAAGTTGGATTTTTCTCTCAACTTATGAGAACACACGTTGCTTGCTATGATATACAAAGAAATTGTGTCGAATATCTTTTTATTTTATTTTTTTGTATGATAAGATAAGCGTAATCCAACATAATATTTGTATTAGCAAAAAAAAAAAAACTAATTAATATACATGGAACCCTTCAATATATATATCATATACTATCATGATTCATACTATTTTTAGTGTTATAATAATAAAATGCATTGACATTTGGAAATGGAAAGAAAAAAAAGTTGAACATATTAAAAATATTTTATAAAGTTACTCCTTTCATTCCAAAATAATTGTCATAATTTAATCGTGTGCACTATTCATATAAAATATACTTAGATCATATTTTTTTACTAATGTATAAAGAGTAAAGACAAATATATTAACATATGAAATATTGTTAAATTTATCACGATAATTACTGGTATTAAAATATTAATTTTTTATAATTTTTAATAATACACAATTAAAGATATCAATAATTAACTTTATATGTCAACAAATATGCAGTAGTCAAATGCGATAGCTATTTTGAAATGGAAAAGATAAATTATAAGATTAAATTAGTCATGAAAACATTAAACTATTGATGACGATAAGTTTATAAGTTCACGTTTTCTAAATACATTAATTAGATATTGGCTTCAAAAATTGCCATGCATGTGCATTGATCTCTTTCAATGTGTCTCCTATATCAAAGACAACTTCCTTAAATAAAGGCTAATTAATACATACTCCGTAGTATAACACTTCAAAATATATTTTTAAATTTATATATTTGATTTTATACATTTTGATAATTGATAATATAAATAATAAAAACACTAAGACAAACTCTTAACCGCAATAGGATAAAAATAATCATGTTAACATGTGTCATAAGAGTACATGATAAGCTACTTAAATATAAAAATTTAGCATTAAATAATCTAGAATAAGGTAACAACATAAGACCGAGGTTGCATCCTATTATTGATTATTATGTGCAATATGCTTCTCCCGTTTCTCATTAAAAACTTTTATGAGTTCGAATAAGAAAAAATTATGTTGAACTCTTGAGTTAAGTTTTTAGTTGAAAACGTACCGAACCTAACAAGTCAAATTGAGTTGTTCGTGAACTTAAACGAGTCAAACTCAAGTTGAAAAAAAAAATGTGTCTAACTGGAGCCGCATTTCCAACCAAGCCAATTCTTAAAGTTGAGTCAAATTAAGATAGGTTTGACTCGGTTCGACTCAGCACTACTTTTCTCCTCTTTTTATTCTTTTATATACTTGGTGTTTTAGCTTAATTAGACTTGCTTTCACTTAGTTGATAGTATTGCTTTGGCATTTTAGTTTTGAGTTTGAAAATTTCACAACAAATATAATTTTTCAAATACTTTCAGTTTTTGTTCTCGTTGTGGAACCTACAAAAAATATATTTTATATTCACACTTCAAAATTAAACGAATCACACCATCCTAACAACACCAATTTTTTTGAAGCACATTTTATGTTTCAATTAACCTTAACACAAATCAAACAAAATTTTCTTAAAGACAATTAAAATTAGTTTTAGCAAATATTTAGAACCTGTGACTTCTCAGTTCTCACTTTGATTAGAGTATTCTAACATTTTCATACATGTTATATCAATGTCAAGGAGAGCTTACTTCTTGATTAAACACAAATACTTAAATTATATCTAATTCTTCAAACTCCTTTGGTGATCTTGTACAAAGCAGAATCAACCATATTCTGAAACTCCTTCAAAAAATCCACAAACACATGTGTGTCTTCATGCTTGTTGCCATCCAACATTTTTTGGCCCTTCACAACTGCAGTATAGATCTTCAACTTGTCAACAGGGCAAATCAGAGAATTAACATCATTATCAGCAATTACTTTCTTCACATGGTAAAGATAACCGTTCAAATCATTCATTGCTGTAGCTTTCTGCTCAAGTTTCGTATCTTCGTCTTTGAAATTCCCAGCTTCTTGAATCATTCTATCAATTTCTTCAGTAGATAATCTACCACTTTCTTTTGTTATTGTAATATCTTTCTTATTACCACTGGTTTCTTCCTCTGCAGAGACGTTTAATATACCATCAGCATCTATAGCAAAACATACTTTGATAGGAATACGGCCTTGTGGAGCAAGAGGAACTGGGAAAGTAAATGAACCTAACAAGTTGTTATCTTTTGCTAACATTCTCTCACCCTCATAAACATCAACCAAGATACTGGATTGGTTATCAAAATATGTGACATATTCTTTTGTCTTCATTATTGGAATAGTAGAATTTTTAGGAATCAAAACATCCATGGTAATTGATTCAGAAGAAGGTATGACGCCAGGGACAGAATTGTCTACTGATGTACCTAGAGACAATGGAGTAACATCTCGCAACACCAAGTTTGGGCCATTTTTAATATCATTGCTCAACAAAGCAGCCTGGACTGCAGCACCATAAGCCACGGCTTCATCAGGGTTAATGCTCATACACAAATCCTTCCCCGTAAAAAAGTCCTGCAACAGCTGCTGCATTTTGGGGATTCTAGACGAGCCACCAATAAGGACAACATCATGCACACTACTCTTGTGCATGCCAGAATCTACAAAGCATCTCTTGACAATTTCCATGCACTTTTCAAAGAGGTCCATGTTGATTTCCTCAAACTTTGCTCGACTGATAGATGAAGATAAATCAATGCCCTGAAACAAAGCAATTACCTCAACATTAGTGACAACAGCAAAAGAAAGTGTTCTCTTCGCTCTCTCACAGCTAGTCCGCAACCTCCTCACGGATCCTGGGTTCCCACTTATGTCCATATTGTGCTTCCTCTTGAACTCCTCCACAAAGTGATTCACCATTCTGTTATCAAAATCTTCTCCTCCAAGATGAGTGTCTCCAGCAGTGGCCTTAACTTGAAAGACATTATCCTTAATTGTGAGGAGAGATACATCAAAAGTTCCACCACCGAGATCAAAGATGAAGATGTTTCTCCCTTCAACACAATTAATTCTTTTTTGAAGACCATATGCAAGAGCAGCCGCAGTTGGTTCATTGATTATCCGCATTACATTCAGGCCAGCAATGGAGCCAGCATCTTTTGTAGCTTTTCGCTGGGAATCATTGAAATACGCCGGAACCGTGACCACTGCATTTTTAACAGGTGACTCCAAAAACTTCTCAGCAATCTCCCGCATTTTTGCGAGGACCATGGAAGATATTTCCTCAGCAAGAAAGCGCTTTTCTTCGCCTTTGTAGTTAACAATGATCATAGGGTTGTCATCGTCACCAGCAATGACCTTAAAGGGCCACAACTGGATATCATTCTGAATATCTTTGTATTTCCTTCCGATTAACCTCTTTGCATCTGCAGAGAAATATGGATAACTATAAATTGAAAAATTTATAAACCATTTATGCAGAATGCAGTAACATAAAAAAGAAAAATTACCATAGATAGTGTTGGATGGATTTGAAGCAGTTTGATTTTTAGCAGCATCACCGATCAACCGTTGATCACCAGTAAAAGCAACAAAAGAGGGTGTTGTTCTATTTCCTTGATCATTGTGTATGATTTCTGCTCTATTGGTTTGCTCCTGCCATACAGCAACACATGAATAGGTTGTACCAAGGTCTATTCCAATAGCAGGTCCCTCATATTTTTTGGCCATTCGGTTTCAAGTGAATGAAGTTTGTTTTAGGAAATTGTTTAATCTACTTGGGATAGATAGTATTGTTGAAGTATACTTTCGGATTGGCTTTATTATATGTGATGGAATGTAAATTAGCTGAATGTGTACACTTTAATCTTCTTTTATGGAAAAAGAACAAACTTTAATATTCAGTCATAAAAGCTGTATATACTCCATGTATTTTTCCTATACGAATCCATGACTTTCTATTACCCCATGACATAAATAGAATCTCTTCGTTTCCTGTGAACATTGATTGCATGCGAATGGAAGATAATAAATTGAAAGTTTTCAAGTGATAGCTATAGTGTGACAGTAAATAGGAGTCGTTGTATTTCTTAGTATGATAAGCTACCATAGCTGGCCTCAATTTAATGTTTGATGAGCTAGTTAGATATGATCAGATAATCTCTTCAACTAACTTATGTTTAAGTGGTTAATGAGATTTGTCAAAAAAACAAATGAGTTTGTATATTTCATTTTTATTAAGAAGAATTGGTAGTGTAACTAATGTACTATCTATTTACCTAAAATATCCTTTGTAGATTACATAGTTAATTTGACTTTTCATATTCAAAGATACTCAGTGACGTTAACCAGGGGGTTCATTTGGAAAATTGTAAGTAGGGATGTTCACGGTTCATAAACTGCACTGAATCATTTAAATGGTTCAATTCAGTAACTAGAACCACTTCTTATAAAAACTGGTTTATTTTATAAATCAGTTCAATTCAGTTCATAACCAGTTTGAAACCAGTTTGAAATCTGTTGTAAGTCAATTGCTCTGCCATATTCATTCTAAAAACACAATTCAGCTACGAAACAGTGCTATAGTGCCACTATTTGACATCATTTTGTACTAAATAGCATACGGTGGAATAACATTGATAAAAAATTACAAATTACAAGTGTGGCTACAGAGACAGAAAGCCAGAAGACAACAAAGGCCTCGTTGATGTTAAAATGATTCAACAATTATATACATGATAATTAAAATTGGAAAGAAAGAACAATGTATTTCTTTGCACATTGAGAAAACACAAAGTACAGTGAGATGTATACCACTGGAAAAACTGCGACAGTTAGCAGCAAAACTGGTTTTTGAGTTGCAGGTCATTCAAACTCTCTTATAATGCAATCATAACTGCGAATGGGACCCATCACTTGGCTTGATATTGTCTCTGTACTTCTGTACTAACTTGTTCAAAACTTTGACCTTGAACATGTTCAATTACAGCTTCTGGTATGTGTGGTCTGTGACAAATCCAAAAAAGGACATTTAACTAATTTAGGAAAATTTAAACATTTGCAGTCTGTTTTCCATCATTCCATGTGGTCATTATCATGTTCAATGGAGATAGTGATTAGTTATCACAAATATATAGTTCATCTTATACTATTTGCAGTCTTATATGTTTTGGTGCATGGTTGCTTGTCATTTTTAAATCTGCATGATAGTCTAGCCTATGGTCCAAAAACTTATGTACACAGCCCTGTCTACTCACTGGTCTGATCCTGCATCTTTACATGAATAAGGCAGCATTCAGTTTACACAGATTATTGAACACATCAACACGTAAACTATACAGATTCTTTCAGCATCAAAAGCTGCACCTTGAATGCTAAATATGATTCATGCAATTAAGGAACATATCATTTCCTACTAGGAATTAATATTGCAATTTTAATAGAAAACAGGGTACAATGGTACACATGTTTTGTTGGCTTAATCATATAAGTGGGAGTGCCTTTTCATTTCCGTATTTGAAAGAAAAAGGTTGTGCATTTGAAAAAAAAAAGAAAATGTACTACTGTCAGCTAGCTGAAGATTAACTAATTGCCAAATTATAATCATCCAATTGATTACAGTCCTAAAGTAGTTGCAATTTGAAATTCGGTTGCTTTTCCATACTAGCCTATTCCCTTTGACTTTATGAGAATTACCTGAATATAATAGGTATTTGAACCAATAAATGCTTCAATCTTCTTGTAATCATGATCCATTCTGAAATCCATCATCAGATGAACTGAAGGAGATGAGAAAAAAGAAACCACTACATCAGATACCACAGTTACTGCTACATTCAAATCAATCTCGTCTGAAATACAATCTTGTTCAACACAGCTAAAAGCAAGTGCTTAAGAAAGCAATATCTAACCCAATAATATGAACAAATACGAGCTCAAGTAGGCAACTATAACCTGCCTCTGAACGTTTAAAAATTTGAAAAAACAATAACAAGTCTTTCATAAACCTCATTAACAGTTCTACTAGGCAATCTCCATATATTTTGCAACAAAGAGAAAGACAGTAAAGTCCATGTCAAAGTAGACCAGTTTGATACAAAACCCTGATATTCCTTGAGGTAGAAGTAGTAGTTCAGTGTAGAATACTTTTTGACATGGGTAACAGTTCTGACATGCAAAATCACTATCTCAGTAAACAACTAGACAGACTTCATATAGTAAAATATAAGCAAATTTAATAAAACAAACCTCATGATGTAGACTTCCTGAGCAAACTCTATCTGCATGCTACGCCTTTGAGAGCTTTGATGGCTACTCCCTTGCTTCCATAGCCCAGCTCTGGAGGGACAATTAACAGTCGCTGCAAAAAACTAACTAATTAGTTAACAGTCCTAAATCCATACAGCAATAATTTAAGAATGTTCTCATTAATCAATCAACAACAAAACATTAGTTAATTAGGACTAACTTTGAAAAAAAATATATAGAAAGTACTTCTGTTATAATTATCACAGTTAGTCCTGATTATCAGCAGTACAAATAACAATTATCAGCCTCTCAACCTCAACAATGCCAAAGAGATGTTAATATATTGAAAAACTGATATATGGAAAGTACTAGTGTTTATAGAAGAGCTGGATTAAATCTTCAGATCCACCATGACACCGCTACATGAAAAGTAAAGGATAAGTAATCTAGATTCTACGTCTGTTGTTCAAAGATATTTACCCGGTCTAGGCATAAAAATGGCAACAAAAAAAA